>CM053763.1:94850897-94892775 GCA_028658305.1 Pachyuromys duprasi
TTTGCATCCCATGCCCAGCCCGCCCACTCCCTCCCACCCTCCCCAACCCTCCCTCATCTCCTCCCCGCCCACTCCAAGTCCACCAGCGGGGGAGGACCTCCTCCCCTTCCATCCAACCCCAGCTCATCCTGTCTCCTCAGGGCTGGCTGCAATGTCGTCCACTGGGATCCAGCCAGTGTGTCACTCCCCGGCTTGTATGTTGCCCTTACTCTTTTCTGCTCTCTCTACCCTCTCTGTGGGCACATGGATCCCTTTTGCCCTTAGCTCTCAACTGTCCTCTGAGTGTCCTCTGCCCTCTTTCTTTCCCACCTACCTGGCTCTGGGGCTCATACTGCTGTTGCAGCATGGCAGCCACCTTATTCTCAAAGAGGCAGAGCTGTGCATACACCTGCTGTAGGAATGCCTCCCGCTGGGAAGGGTCCAGAAGGCAGCCTTGCACCAGAACCTGAGAAGCACAAGGGAAAGACTGAGATGGGGTGGGCGGAGCACTGGGCATTATATCCCTAGTCTGCACAGCTCCCTTTTGGGAGCCCCAACTTCCCCACACCCAGCTCTACCTCCTCAGTCTGCAGCTCACTCAACCAGGAACACTGCAAGACCCACTCAGGGTCACCAAGTCCCTGTGCTTCTAGTCCTCCATCCTGGGCTTCCCACCCCTCATGCTTCCCTTTAAGGCAGCGATAGGAATGCCATCTGGAAGCCTCTACTCCGCTGCCTGGAAAAGCCTTTCTCCTTTTCTCCTTAATATGCTTTACATACAAGCTCTTCTGGACCCTTTCTCTGCTTAAAGGTCAAAAGCCCCATTCTCCCAATGACGATACTCTGCTTCCTTTGACTCTTAGTAGGTAACTCCCACTCTTCTTTAGGGAGACAGTAAGCCAGCCATTAGGAACTCACCACTAACCTAGAGGATGGACTACCTGCACGCCACTGACACCTTGAAGGTGCTACAGGTGTACGCCACCTGTGCTCGTCCTCTCTTCCTCCAGGCTCTTCCTCCTCTTTCGCCCAAAGGCAACCTTACCACTTTGGACCTTTCATGTTGCACTCATTCTCTGCGGACCCTTTCCTTCTATTCTACTTCAACCATGAGGAAGTGTCTCCTCTGCTCAGGCCTGCAGTCCCTATGGTGGCCCTCAGGATCCCTTTTGCCCTCACCCTTCCCTGCCCTCCTGCCAAACAACTACTTCTTTGCTCCCTGCCCTTGACTGGGTAAAAGTCGAGGGATGAACATTCTCCGGGCCCGTGAGATGGCACAAAGGAGGAGAAATGCCAAGAACTGAAACCACAGGAATAGGAGAATGTACTCCTGTTGTTTAGGACATCAAGATAAAACAGTAACTTTTCACAGCTGGAAGCAGGAGGACAAAGGCAAGATGATCAAGAGTTTGAGGCTAGCCTGGGCTACACTTTGAGTACTGGGCCATCTTGGGCTGGAGCCTTATTCAAAAGATCACAAAAAAAGAAAGTTGTCATTAAAAATCGTAATTTTTGACATGGGACAATGCTCATATTATAAAAACATAGTCCATGAATCATCTATTTGGAATGTACCTGATAGTGTCCTCCTTTTTTGGATGAAGGAAGGATTAACCCACTTAACAGACTACAAAGAAATTCTATAAAACATTAACAATGCCTTTTAGAAGACTGAGGCAGAAGGGTTATAAGGTCAAAGGTACACATTGACATCAAAGCCAATCTAATCAGACTCTATCTCTGAGTCTGACTAGTCTTAGAAAGTATGAAAAGAGAGCTGGGGAGCCAGGCATGGTGCCACACATCTTTAATCCCAACACTAAGGGAAGCAGAGGCAGGTGGATCGCTCTGAGTTCTAGGCCAGCCTGGTCTACAGGGAGAGTCCTGGACAGCCAAGGCTACACAGAGAAACCCTCTCTCAAAAACCAAAAGAGAGAAAGAGAGAGAGCGAGTGAGCGCTGGGGATATAATGCAAAGGTAGAACACTTGTTCAGCATGCATGAGGCCCCGAATTCAATCCTTAGTACTAAAAAAGAAATGTGAGCTGGGTACGATGGCACATGCATGTGACCTTAGCATTTGGAAAGCTGAAGCAGAAAGTAAGTGCCATGCTAGCCAGGTCGGTTTAGCCAGATCCTGTCTTAAAAAAAAAAGACTCAGTTTAAAGGTGGCTTTGTCTAAAAGATTTCTGTCACTGGGGGGTTTTATTGGATGGTCCCTCTTGGTGTTCTTACAGCATCTATGTCAGAACTCTTGTCAGTGCTCTTGCCATACTTAGCTGACATTATCTCCTTTAGTATCTGTCTCCCCTCCTAAGCTCGTAACTACTCCATCAGGACAGAGACAGGACCTGATTTATCTGTGCCCCCAGGACTTAACCTGGACAGGGCACAGGTGAGGCTCTAGTGTAGAGGAATAGTATCTGAATGATTACCTAACAGTGATACTTTTCCTGACTTGGCATGGATTCTGCAAAGCCAGGCCTCTGTCTGGAGATATGGCCTACAAGCACCAGTTAATGGCTGTGTTGAGAGACACCTGAAACTCGGGCAGAGGGCTGGCAGTCCTGCCTTGAGACCTGGCAAGTACCAATTATTCTGTTACTTGTTTTAGACCTTTAGGTGCTATTCTTGGCATCTAGCTCCCAAAGAAAGTCTGACTGCTGAGGGTGACACTACAGCCATGAGGAACAGTATCAATGCCCTGAGGGTAGTCAAGAGCAGATGAGGGGAAACTGCTCCAGTGCTTACCCAAGCCAGAAACAAGCATTTCAGTAACAGACTTGAATGCTTTCCAACAGGAGTACTTTATGATAGGCTGCTCTGCCAGAAGAGAAACCCTTTAATTACTTGTGCAGTCAGCATTACACCTGGCAGTGCACAGGGCCTCAGAAAACCACCCTTTCTTTTAAAAGAAATTCTATTTCTGGGGGCTGAAATTGCTCAAACGTCACCAAAGTATCCAAAAAGACTGTCCTGGGCTACAGACAGGAGTCAGCACAACAGAAAACATTTCACAGAACTAAAGGAGTTATACAGGGATGAGGGTGGAGGGAGGGAGAGAGATGGGGAGTGAGGGCAAAGAAAATAGTCAAGGGATAGACACCAAAGGCATTTACAGGATGGGTGGAGAAGTACATGTCTAACTAATGCCAGCTAAACAGAGGAAAGCTCTAAGACCTGTAGAGCAAATGCTTTTCAAGGGGCGAGACTTGCAAGAGTAAACTCAACACATGCTCAAGAAGCCAGCAGAGGCTTGGCTGTAGCTCAACTGACAGAGCACCTTTGAGCATCCTTGAAGCCCTGGCGGGCTCACACCTGTGGTCCCAGCATTTGAGAAGTGGAAGCAGTAGGATCAGAAGTTCAAGGTCATCTTTGGCTACACAGCAAGCTCAAGGTCAGCCTGAGCTACATGGGACTTGGTCAAGAGTGGGAGGGAAGAAACACATGGACTGACACAGGGACAGGACGGACAGACAGTTAGAAGGTTCAGCAGGTTGATACTTGCCATCAAATCTGATGGCCTAAGTTCCTTCCCTGGAACCCACATGGTAGAAGGAGAGCACTCTCTCCCACAAGCGGTCCTTTGACTTTCACCAGCAAGGTATATATGCACAGACAGACAACATGGACACATACACAACGCACACTCTAAATGTAATGAGAAGAAGGGAGAGAGAGGACAGAAAAACTGCCCTGGTACCTGGGTATAAACACTAAAGAGAGGATAAGGACTTTGTCTCAACAGGCTCTCAGAAACTCAGTCTGCGGTACACGCTTGGAGAGGAGATGCACTACCTGGTGGGACTGCAGCCCAATGATGGAGGAATAGGCCTGGATTGTTACATAGATCTCAGGCTGGAAGTCGATACAGGACCCAGGCACTCGGAAGGGCCGAAGCAGCCCGCCCAGACAACGGGACAGAGCATGGAAAACTTCATCAAACAAGATTTCCCCTGTAGAATCATCCTGTAAGCAAGGAAGAGAGAGATCTCACAAGGGTATCCAAAGCAGCTGTAAGTAGAGAATAGAAACAAGCAGGTTTCCAGGGTCAGCAGGACCTCTTTTTTATGGTCAACTTGAGTCCCCATGGACTTGGAAGATCTGCCTTTGAATGCTTACCATTCATTCACAGGTTTGTCTTTTCCCCACAAGGCTCAGACTGTTTTCACTTCTCCCAGATCTTTCTCCTTACTTCATCCTGTCTTTGTTACTATTTCCTCAAACCACTTACCACAATGCCAGTAGATGGGCTGAGGTCCAGCTCAATAACAAAACGATACTGCCAAGCCAGGAAGGTGACCCGAGTGGAGGGGACAAGAAGGAATGGCCTTGGGACCACTGGTTCATCTGGCTGCCATCCAGGGGGCAGAACACTGAGGACTTCCAGCTCTTCCTCAGACTGAAGCTAACAAGAGGGAAGAGAGAGAAGGGCAGGAGCAGGAGAGATGACGGCTCGGTGCTTAAGAAGGCCGGTGTTCTAGCCGGGTGTGGCAGCTCACGCCTGTGACCCCAGCACTCAGGAGGCAGAGGCAGGCGGATCTCTGTGAGTTCAAGGCCAGCCTGGACAGACAAGGCTACACAGAGAAACTCTGTCTCAAAAAAAACAAGAATGAAAAAACAAAAACAAAAAAAACACCAAAGAAACTGCAAGTATTCTCAGAAAACGCACAGAATCAACTAAGCTGGGCTCACAGGGGCTGACAGAGACCAATGTATGTTATAGTCATGTATGTTGGTCTTCTTGTAGGACTCCTAACCATGGGAACAGGGGCCGTCTCTGATTCTTTTACCTGTTTTCGGGACCCTTTCCCTCCTACTGGGTTGCCTGGTCGAGCCCTAATACGAGGGAAGTGCCTGGTCTTACTGCAACTTGATATCTCTGTGAGGCCCACTTGGCTCTGAAGGCAAACAGAGGAGGATGTGGAGAAGAAGGAAGGCTGAGGGAAAAAACTGGGGGGGAGGGAGGGAAAACTGTGATTGAGACTAATATATGAGAATAATCTTATTCCATTTATTTATTTGTTTGTTTGTTTATTTATTTATTTATTTTTGTTTTTTTGGGATAGGCTCCCTCTGGGTAGACCTGGCTGTCATGGAACTCACTCTGTAGACCAGGCTAGGCTTGAACTAAGAGATTCGCCTCCTGAGTGCTGGGATTAAAGGCATGTGCCACCATCATCCAGCTAAAAAGTTTTTTTACTTTAAAAAAAAAAAAAAGAGAGAAGAAAAAAAATGCTTGCTCTCAAAGAAGACCCAGTGTCAGGAGGCTCAAAACCACCTGCAACTCCAGCTCCCCATATCCAGGGCATCCGATGCCGCCTTCTGGCCTCTATAAGCACCTATACACATGTGCTACACACTCACAGACACATTTAAAAAGTTAAAAGAGGGTGGGAAGAGTTCCCTTTCTTCTCTGAATCCCGATCTGGCCATGTAGTAGCTGTGAGGCTGCAGAAAAAGCACTTAAGTTCTTGAAGGCTCATTGTCCTTAACTGTAAAAGGGACACAATCTAATACCAGCCTAAAGTGCAGCTATGTGGTCTAAGGGAATCCCTAGACCTGCCCTCTAGACCTGCCTTCTATGTCCAAAATGACCCTCCACTGGCTCCACTTTCAATAAACCAAGGACCCTTCCAGTGCCTCACTGGCTGGAAAAAGAATGAACACATTTCCCTGAAGGAAGCACTTTGCAGGCAAAGCCACTGCCCCTTCCAGCCTCAGAACCCTAAAAGAGAGGTTCTTCTGGGCCAGGCCCTCACCTCCCACCTGTCACTAGAACGTACCAGGAACTCTTGGGGTGTGGCCTGAATAGTTTGATGCAGATGGTTAAGGAACCAAGCCAGGCGAACATTTCGGGAGATTCGATAATCTTTTTTCATTAACAGAAACACCTGCCCGGCTTCTTCCACCTAACGAGAGATAAAAGAAGAAAAAGAGAACACTGAGTTCCCAGTCTATACACACCCCATGCCAGAAACCTGCCCAAGGAGCCCACACAGTGAGCGGAAGGCATTCTGTAAAGCGTTCCCAACTCAGACCACCGCACAGAAGAAGTGAGCTTAACGTCTTACAGCATGGCTCCACAAATGTTTACGAGTTTCTCCCACAAGCCACAAGCTCCCAGAGGCGGGAGAAGTGCTCTGTCTTGTTTTTGTGCCCCCGTGCTTGGCAAACTGATTCATATGAGACCCAGTGAATCTCTAGTTTGCTACATATGCATTTGCCAGTTACTGCCTCAGTCTTGCCCACAGCAAACACTAGAGACACCTTCACTGAGTAAATGTAAGATTACTGAGGGAATGAAGCCTCCTGGTGGTATCTCACACCAAGTTTCTGTGGGTCACAGTCTCCATGCACACGTTTGTCAATGTCAGTGCTTTAGTTGTGTCCTAAGCCGTTCTGTCCTGTCCCCTTTGTCTTTGACCCCTTCTCCTACTCCCACCCCTAGTGCCTTCAGAGGTGGTCGGTTCAGCAGTATCCTTACTTTTCTACTATACAAACCTGCTAAAGATGACTTGGGGCATATTATCCCCTATATGTATAGTCTACATATATACTATGGCATCTGTACTCTCACAGGAAGAAACCTGCCATTTTGCCATCGTGGTAAATCTTAATAGGCTTGACTTCTCGGCCAGCAACCTTTCTGGGTGGCCCCCTCCCCAGGTTTTTCCACCTCTTCCCAAGCCTGTACTTCCAGCAGACCAACTTGCCTATAGTTCACAAGAATTGAATAACCATCCTAATTATTACATCATTACAAATTGAGTAAGTGTGCTAAGGGCTAAGAATGAGGTTTTATGACCACAAGGAACAAAGTAACTGATCCTGTCTAAGGTCTTAGAAAGATGGGATGATGGAGGTCTAGCAGAGCTGGCTGCATGAGATAACCCTGATGCAGGGCAGCCAACAGCCACTGCATTACTGGAAGTGTCCTCGCACGCCCAGTTTTACAATGTATAGCTTCCACTTCTTTACCTTTCTCTTGCTTTCAAGGCTGTTTTGAATGACTGATTTCTCCAAGGCCAAACTGATGTCTGGTTCACCTGTCAGTTCCTATAGACTCCATCGTGAAACCAGGGATGTTTGCATAGGTTTCTCAGAAAATTTCCCTTTTATCTGTGATTCTTTGATGGGAACATTTCCAAAACACCCTAAGTTGTCTTACATTCAAGATGTACTTTATCAGAACCAGAAGGCTGGCTTGATATAATTTAAGCAGCTGGAATATTTTTCAAAGTGGGAGCCAAGCACCAGCTGCATCAGAATCACCTGAGCTGTTTATTAAAATGCACATTTGATTCCTGGGTACCATCAGAGACCAACTGAATTAAGAGCTGACAGAGCTCAAGAATCTCCATTTTAACTAGCTCCCCAGAGGATTTTTCCACTTTACTGTTTGAGAATTTTTTAATTAGCTTTGTTTCATAGCATTCACATACATATGGAGCTTCAAGACCTCAATTCTAACCTCCCTTGAGTCTGATGTGCCCAACTTTTGAAACAGTCTGATAAATAAGACAAAGCAGGCTTTTGGAGTCAGAGGCCTGGATTCTAATGTGTTCTATTATATGCTGTGCATGTGATCTTGCAGGATACTGAATTTTTTTTCCCAAGCTTTAATCTCTTTATTGTAATAGGTAGAAAAGGATTATATCTGTATTTAAACACGGGAGGAAGTCCAATGGCAAAGGAAGGCTAGCACTGTTTATGATATTCATTGAGGCCTACATACTACTTACACCAAGATGTATAAAGTGCTGCCAGGCACTCTGCTTCCTTTTTTTCTGGGTTTTGTTCTTGCTTGAGACTAAGGGCCAAACTATTATCTGAGCCTTTTCTAAACCATGTGTTGTCTTCCCACAAAATAATGTAGACACCTCCCTTCCCCAACTATCTGAAGCCTCTCATCATTACAAACCTGGACCTCAAGTTGAGGCTTCTCTCTCCCCACTCTCAGCCGCCTCACCTACCACTAGGGTAAAAACAAGCACTTGGTCCTTGAAAGCACCTTGGACCAAGGTGCTTGGCTCTGCGAGTTTCTTCATTCATGAACAGGGATAACAAGAGTAACTATTTCATGAGGACTGTATTAGATACTTAAGAGAACTTCAACTTCCTGAGTTCCACCTAACTGCTTTTGGAAGATGGTTAAATGCCTCATTAAACATTACACTTCCTCAGCTGCTCCTTTGCAACATCTAGTATAATCCAATGTTCATTTATTCCACAAAGCTAAGGAATCCATCTGTCTTACATTCTGAATCCACCCTAACACTCAGCCCACTCTGGGTCCAGAGTAGTACTCGTTTTTCTCTTTTGGGAGCCTAACATCTCTAAATATCACCTTTTCTTCTTGGTATTCTGTTCCTACACTATTCATCCATAGAGTTTTCACATGTGGAGTTTATCACATCTCTACACACACTACACATACGTACTTTGGGTGTTGTATGCACACAAGTACACGTCATAGTGCACATGTACAGGTCAGAGGTCAACTTGTAGATTCAGAGGTAAATCACTTACTTGGGAGTTCTAGACCTAATAGTAGCTGTATAACGGTTTAATATCTATACCTCAGTTTCCTGAAAAGGGGGATGATAGCGGCGTTTACCTGATGGGGTTGAAAGAACGGCTGAGCTTTGTGGAATGAACGAACATTGGATTATAATTAGGTGTTGCAAAGGAGTTCAGAATATAAAAGTGCTCAGAACAGTGGCTGGCATGCTAAGAACTCAACAAGAGGAACTCAACAAGCAGCCATTACTATTTATTATTAAACACATCCTCCCCTCCTATTGAGGTACTCTTCTGGGATCCTAGATATTCTAGCCAAATCTAAGGTTTTGTTTCCTTCTCGGATCCTCTAGTTTGATTAGAATGAGTAATCCTAAAGTATCTTAGCATGAAACGGCACCTCATCTAATCTGACTTCAGTTTTCTGCTCTGTTCATGAGAAAAAAAAATACTGCCAGGTTCCCCGCATGAGTCTGAATGTCAAAACATGCATATAGGGCGCTTTGCATTAGAGGGTGCCTCATTGGCCCTTCCTGACTTAACTTGTGGTCCCCAAGCCAACACAGGACAAATATTTTTACAAAGAAGGAAACAGAATCTGTGAAGTTAAGACTGCCCAAGGGGTTGCAGGGTTTTTCCAAAAGCATGAACGCTAGCGCGAAATTAACTCGTGCTACCGACTGCATTCCAGTTGATGCGATTCAAAACCCCCGCAAAGCCCGTCAGCTTCGGCGTGGCCCAATGAAAACCGCAACTAATACCCCAAACGATAGCTTTAATAGCACCACTATCTCTAAATCAGTAGGTGGGCGACAGGACAGGGACGGCACCTGAGTAAACAAAACAGCAACGGCCTCCTTGAGGCTCCGGAGGGTGGAGGCTGCGACACGCCTGCCCTCGGGCCTCGGCCCCGCGCCCGCCCGTCCCTCACCTCAGGCTCCGGGCGCTCCGAGGCCATCACACAGCCCTCCCGCGCCGGCCCGGGCCAAGGAGGCTGCTCCACTCCTGACCTCTGACCCGGCTAGCTCCGCACCCGGCAGGAACCGGAAGTCGTTGGGATGGCCGGGTTCTGAGCTTTCTGATTGGTGGGTAGCGGGCGGTGGGAGAAACCGGAAGTGGAAGTGGTTGCGCCAGCCGGGCCGGGGCAATGCAGGTGAGAAGCGGGTTGGATCTTGCAGTCGCTACCCACCCGGCCGGAGGGTGGGCAGGAAATGGACGCTAGGAAGTTGGGGCTGTGAGGAGAGGGCAAAGGCCTCGGCTATTTGAGGGAAGGCAGCGGGAACAGGAGAGGGCGAGGACAGCTATGGGAAGCGCGGATGTTGATCTCGCTAACGCGAGAGAGTCGGAGGCCCGGGGAGGCTAGGCTTGATTGAGTGTGGGAAAGGATCGAGAAAGTAGTAGACTGCCTCGGATACTGACGAAAGAAGGCTGAAGGGATTGTGGGTCGCCAAGGACGAAAACTAATCTGTTTGTAATCCGAGGCTGTAGTGTGGAACTCAGTATCCAACCCCATCAGTCACATTGTCAGGTTTGCAAATCAGCTTTGCATCATTCTTCCCGGCTTATGCCCAGTTGCTAAGGGCGGAGAAGTGGAGTAAATAGTTCACAGATGGTCAAACGGAAACCCTTAGCTGGCTCAGCATTTAAAATTCTCCAGCGCTCAAAAACAATGTGCAGGTTTCCTCGCCTTTGTTTTTCATTACTCGTTTGGTTTGGTGCACCTGGAGATCCTACCATGAGTGTTTATGGGTCACCTGAGTTTATAAAAGAGATACTGGAATATTGGCACAGAGACACGTGAGTGCACGTTGACTCAGCAAGAAGATCGAAGCACCAAGTGCTATATACATTACCGACCAATTGGGGGACTGGGCAGGGAGATTGCAGAGCCGGTATTCAGAGAAAGCCTTGCATATAGACAATGTGTGAGACTCTACAGATAGTGTTGTTGACATCTCACAAGGCAGACGATGATGGTGTAGGTGTACTACAGAGGAACCCATGAAATAATGAATGTCAAAGATTCCTTCTGGCTATCTGTGCCCACAGCACCCCTGCTATCGTGGCAAACCTTTCTAAAATGAACTTTTCTGAAAGAAATGTGGCAATACCAGCACCACAGAGTGACACAATACAAGAAAGATTCTCTGGCCTCCAAGGGGAGTAGCATGATGATAGCAGTAGTATGGTGGGTAGACTGTGTCGATTTTCCAGAAAAGGGCTAGGCCTGCAAAGAGGATTGTGCTGCGGCTTGAGCATGTTCTTGTTAACCCTACTGGGAATCTAAGAATGTTGGCTATTGAAAGAGGCAAGCATTTTGAGCTGGGAGGAGAGTGGAAATGAAAAGATAAAGGGCTAAGTGATACAGTTCTGAGCCAATAAAATCACGAGGGTGCAGGCTGAAGGGAATTAGGTCTGGTGTAATGTTCTTACTGAAGGGCCACAGTGTAGGAGGACTTCAGGCCAGGTGAATGGGTTGAAAGGTCTAAGGGTTGCCGCTGTCTGTAACCCAAATACCAAGGTAGGAAATAATTTAGCTTTTCTGTATGTGTTGCACTCGAGTGTACCTGAGTAACCAAATGTGTCATTGACACAGAGGGAGGAGAAGCAGCTTGAGGCCTCACTAGACGCACTGCTGAGTCAAGTGGCTGATTTGAAGAATTCACTGGGGAGTTTCATCTACAAGCTGGAAAACGAGTATGACCGGCTGACCTGGTAAGGACTGCCAGAACGAGCTGGGGAGGGCCATGGTGGTGGGGCCAGGCCCCCTGGCCGATGGGACATCTCTAGTGATGTAACTATTTATCAGTTTGCAAACATCCTTTTTGATTTGGAAAGAACTAGGTTGCCCAACATTGACAAGTATAGTTTGGCTTTATGCCTCCATGACAAAGAAACAGAGAAATGCCCCATTTCCCAACCTGGCCTGTTTCTAGGTTTTAATCCTTACTTCCTTGGTAAGGAGGAATTTCCTCAGTGGGAGACCATTATAGCTACATTCATACTTGGATCTCTTTCCACAGAGGTGGCTGACTCTGAGATCCAACCTGCTGTGGAATGACTGGAGTCAGTTACTGCACTGGAGAGGAGGCTTTTTTGTGCACTTACCACAGTGTAACCACAGTTTCCGTTTTCCTCTGTTTCCAATCCCATGGAGACAATGGGTTTTCTTTTTATTCTGCATCCATGTCAGAAACTGAAAGTGTCTTCCTCTTTCCCAACTCCATCATTTCTGCCAGCAATTCTGGTTCTGGCCTAGGCTGGTCCTAGAGCTGTGTGTCTTCCAGGGGCGAGTCTGGGCGTTCCAGCATTAGGAACTTGTAGAGATTATTCTCTAGGGAAAAGTAACTCTGATGACTTCCTGCCACCATCAGGCCGTCTGTTCTGGACAGCTTTGCATTGCTCTCTGGACAGTTGAACACTCTGAACAAAGTCTTAAAACATGAGAAGACACCACTGTTCCGTAACCAGGTCATCATCCCTCTGGTGCTGTCCCCAGACCGAGATGAAGACCTCATGGTAAGAAGCACAGCTGTAGACTGGATCCTTGTATAGCAATGGAGAGTAAGGGCTGCTGTCCGGGAGACTTGCTTTCTTATCCTTCTGGAGGCGGGAGAGTCACTTTTAAATTACTCTGAAAACCGAGGCCTGTGTCACCAAGTCCATGACCTTTCTTTTCTGACATATATATCAGGCAAAAAAAAGTCTGTTATGCCTGCCCGTGACTTTGTCTATTCCAGTCTTTAAAATATGGGGTTGGGAATATAGAACAAACATAAAGTCCTGGGTTTGGTCCCCAGAATGGGGATGAGGATTCACAAAATAGCCAAATAAAAAGACAATTATAGTGTGGTAGTGAGGGTAAAATTTAATCGTCTTAGTCCTGATGGAATGTGTGAAAACACAGTGTCACAAAAAGCTACATTTGTGCCTCAGATTATGCTGTCTCTGAAAAATGCAGTTTCCTATGGAAGGGAAATGGGGTTAGAATCAACTTATTTGGATAGCACAATAGGATCAATACAATCTGTTCACAGCGTCAAACTGA
Organism: Pachyuromys duprasi; assembly: GCA_028658305.1. Taxonomy (NCBI): domain Eukaryota; kingdom Metazoa; phylum Chordata; class Mammalia; order Rodentia; family Muridae; genus Pachyuromys; species Pachyuromys duprasi. The sequence continues at coordinate 94,863,447 of CM053763.1, forward strand.
AGGACGGGTGCCTGTGTTCAGCCATGAGGTTGTCCCTGACCATTTGAGAACCAAGCCTGACCCTGAAGTTGAAGAGCAGGAGAAGCAGCTGACCACAGATGCTGCCAGAATTGGTGCAGATGCAGCTCAGGTTGGATTGCGTTACTGCTCTGCTGCCCCATCCCTGTCCTTCATAAGAAGCAAGACTTTACCTAGCCTGTGCAGTAGGGATGTGGGTTTGCTTATCGCCAGGCTGCCTCTGGAAGAGCACAAGGAAGATGCTTCCCCAAAACCATTACTAATCACAACATCAATTCATATGTGTTACAGAAGCAGATCCAGAGCTTGAATAAAATGTGCTCAAACCTTCTGGAGAAAATCAGCAAAGAGGAACGAGAATCAGAGAGTGGAGGTAAGGAGGGACATGTGGCAGAACAAAGGGAGAGCTGTGTAAGAGCATTAAAGAGAAATGGCGGCCTGCCCAATAGTGCAGTAAGACATAAGAATAAACTCCTGCAACTGGCAGAATGGCCCAGTGGGCAAAGGTCTGACCTAAGTTTGATCCCTGGGACCTACATGGTGGAGGGAAGAGCCAACAAGTTGTCCTCTGACCACCACACACAAAATAAGTAAATGTGATTTAAAAAAATAAGGCTGCTTTTCTCCCAAGCACAGGTGGCCATCCTCCTGTCTTTCCCAATAAATGTCTTGTGTGAGGTTTGTTGTGCTGTGTAACTTTGTGGTGTTCCTTGGCTCCCAACCACCAGGAAACCTTTCCCCTCAGAGCTGTACTACTTACATTGGTGCCACGACAGGGATAGGCTCTCCTGGTGCCTATGTTCCCCCTTGGGGTCTGAGCCGCACCTGGGGGCCAGTGTGAGGAGAATGAACTGATAAGAAAAGTATCTGTGTCCTGTTAGTGTTTGTGTTTAAGACTAGCCTTAAAGCACATGGTGGAAGTGGACAAAGTGAAAATTAATCATAGTATTGGGGACTTTTAGCTATTTGATGGGCCTGGGGGATTCTAGATGGCTTTGCAGTCAAGACTATAAGCCCTGGTGGCTGTCACCGGTCTCCCAGCTGCTGGGTTTAGTCCAGAGTTGGACATACTCTTGAGGGTTCTTGCTTTTTTTTTTTTTTCAGGTCTGCGGCCAAACAAGCAGACTTTCAACCCTGCAGACACCAATGCCCTAGTGGCAGCTGTTGCCTTTGGGAAGGGGCTGTCTAATTGGAGACCCTCAGGTAACAGTGGTCCTGGCCAACCCAGCCAGCCAGGAGCTGGTACAATCCTTGCAGGAGCCTCGGGATTACAGCAAGTTCAGATGGCCGGTGCTCCCAACCAGCAGCAGCCAATGCTTAGTGGAGTCCAGATGGCTCAAGCAGGTCAGCCAGGTAAGGTAACATCGTACAGGAGTGTGGGATAAGCTGGAGCATCTAAGCCTCCTTCGTCCTCACCCTCTCCCAAAGCTGGGAGACTCCTCCTTTGCACTGTCGCTTAGAAGACACTTTGAAGCTCTGCAGAGATGAAAGAAGGACCTTGAATAGCAGAAACTGATGTTGCCATTTAGTTCCACCTCAGACTTTTGTTTCAACTGTCCTATTTATTCTGGATGTTAGTGTGTGTCTCTTAGGTAACGAAATAAGTGTCCAGACCGTAATCAAGACCATTTGGTAGATAATCAAGAATTAAGCTGGCAGTCTGCCAGTTCTTTATGGATTCTTTCTCCTGCCCTGTCCCTCGGATCGTGGCTCCTTGCCTTCTCTCATGCTCCTTTTTGCTTGCTGTGAGAACAGTTGGGAGGGGTTCGGAGAAGCAGCTGCAGTCTGCAGGCTGTCTAGGGAAAAGGACAACTGAGGCAGCAGAACCTAGTTCTCTTTATCTGTGATGTGAGACAGGGCCTACATTGTTAATTGTCCTTCTAGAAGTAGATGAGCAGGAGACCATTCTGGGGGACAGGGCTGTTCAGACCACTCCTCTCTCCTTTCAAATCACCGCTTTTTCCCTAGATATGTTCAGTGAGGGAGCTGGCTGAAGAGCCATGGCCTATAATCTCTGCCATCTAGAGTTAGAGGCCACAGAAGTTCTGAGATACAGATGACAGGACGGAATCTGAGAGGCTGCATTTCTGATTTATTGTGAAAGTTTACCTTGCTTCAAATCTCTTTCTTTGTGTTATTTTTAGGGAAAATGCCAAGTGGAATAAAAACCAACATCAAATCAGCTTCAATGCATCCCTACCAGCGGTGAGTGTGGACAGCAGCCTCCGCTCTCAGGTGATCTGTGCTGAGTTGAGCAATAAAGTGATATTTTGCTCAAGGCTTACCTAGACAGGTCCAGTAGAAAGAACACAGGCTTTCAGCAAGAGACAGATCTCCGCTCCAGTGTGAATAGCCATGCGACCTTGGGAAAGTGACCTAATTTTTCTGAGCCCATGTTCTCATTTGTAATGGTGATAATACCTACCTCATAGGGTTGTTGTGAGGATTAAAATGGGAAAATTAATGTAACACACTTAGCATGGTATATGAAATACTGGGTCTTGAATAAATTATAGTTTCTCACTTTTCTACCCTGCCATTCACTGTCCTGTACTCAGAACTTACTGTGATTTGCTACAGCTCATGACAGTGGCGAGCTAATGACACAGGATCCATGGAACCATGGCAGTATATTTTGAAGGCATATTTTCTCTGTAGTTACCTCCTGCTCAGGTTCCATCCTGCTGGCCCTAAAAGCTAAAGATGAAGAGGTTTCTGGGGAACACTGTCCACCTACAGGTCTAATGACACCAGCTCAGCTTTTACCTGGGAAATAGGTAAAAGTCCTCATCTTTTACCCTGCTCTGCTTAGGAAGATGTATAGGGACCAGCAGTGGGAGATTTCTTAGGAAGTGTCCCTGTCAGACAGCAGCACAGATAAGATCCTGTCTTCCTCCTCTGAGGGGAATTGTGCTTCACGCTGACATTCGTCAGGGTTCGTTTGTCCCCACAGTAACTACTCCCTGTTTCTGTCCTCTTCCGTTCCGCTAAACGTGTGGCTCAGAGAAGATCTGGATTGAGTGTGGGAAGGGCAGCAGCCGCGTTCATCTTGCTTGCTTTTGTAGAGTTGACGAACAGTGGATTTTTGGACAGCCAGCCATGTTGCCTTTCTCAGCATTCTTTTTGGGCAAGGGCAGGGACTGAGTCAGCAGAAGTGGGCCAAAGGGTTTCATTGTTCAATAAAGATATTTAAATTGATGTTCACTGGCTCAGGGTTGTGTGACTGAAATTTGTGAGCTATCTACCAGGCAGTTCTAATTTGTTCTCTTTAAAGTATTTCCTTATCTTTAATTTTCTTTAATTTAAAACCCCTAGGACTTCCATCTGCACGGTTTGTGTTCTCTTCTGTCACACACTAGAGCCTTGGCCTTTGGTCTGTGTCAGACAGCATTCTACCAGGCTGTGGCAGCAAAGGCTTGGAAAAAGTGGTCCTCTCTTACTGTGTCTGTGGAGATGTGAGTGGTGTTGACAAAGCTAACTGACCACAACACTGCACCAGGGGAGTCCTGTCATCTGCTCTGAGGCAATGCCAAACTTTCCCCCATTTAAACAGCTGGCCCATGAGCCCATCCAGGTGCTGTTTATCTTCTCATCTTTTCCCTTCCCACTGAATGTCAGAGCTAACTGGGGTACGGAACAGAGCTCTAGCTGGGCTTTTCTAGACCTTCCGAGCCTGCCTCCCTGACTGCTGTCTTTTACTCCACCTGTTTCCAGTCGTGAGAGGCTTTGTTGCCCCAGCTAAACCAACTTCATTCCCACCATACTATTGAAATGGGCTCCTTGCCCTCCAAGAACAGGAATATCTTCCTGCTGCAGGAGTGCATTCAGGTCCTCACCTACATCTCATGCCCTTAGGCAAACACTTGAGAGCTGGAGGCGCCCACACCTAAGTTAGCTGCTCTGGGAGCACTGTCATTTCCACCACCTCCTCCCTCTGGAGCCTGAGCATACAAATCTGTTGATTTCCACTTTGGGGTTCATATACCAGTTCACCCCACGATGGAAAGAATGTCTGGAACCCCAACTACTTGGTCTTTTGGGAGGAATGTATCTGGAATTGCCTGTGAGAAAGACAGCTGCTTACTTGCTCACACTTGGCAGTCTGTAAAAGATAACTTGTGCTACTCCAGCTGTTTCTGCTTGGGGATTGTACTTTCTGCTACATTTGGGATAAGGGGATTAGATGGGCAGAGGTCTTCTCTATTGTCTCCCAGGTTTGTTTCTGGGATGGAGAAAGCAGCAGCAGGTGTGAAACTTTAAGCGCTTCCCACATCAGTTCATCCCACTGAAGGTGGAAGCTTATGGAATCAATGTCAAGTCCAACGGAGGTTGCCCAAGCCCTCTCCCTCCAGTTCTGTCCTGAGGCTGGGATTCAGTCATTACTGATTGCCCTGGACACCTCGTTCTTTCTCTTCTTCCAGTGTAAATTGATGTCCTACTTAGCTGGCTCACCACACTCAACTGTGCCTTGTGGGGAACAACAGCTAAGATGAGTTAGGTGGGTTGTAGCCACATATTCCCTGTAGCTATGTAGGGTGGCAGCACTGGGTACAGGCTAGACCTCTTATCCTGCTGCTAAAAGGAAGAAGCTGAACTCTGCAGAAATGCCCCAATGTGAGGCTGAGCCATTTTCCACCCCCTCCACACCTCCCCCAAGCAGCTGGAAACAACCTCCCCCTTTGTCTGAGTTTCTTGTACAGAATAATCCTCCTTCTGGACAATGTATTCTCTGTGTCCTGTGGACACAGGAGCCGTGTGAGCCGATCCCAGCACTAGGCAGGACGGAGGCTGAATCCTTCCAAACGCCCACCCTGCTCAGCTCCTGATTAATGTCCAGTGAAACTACAAAGGGTTGGGCATTTTTTTCCCTGTGTGCTCAATTTGAGTGCCAAGAGGGCCTTTTGTGGGTTAGCCCTGGGCAGCAGCAAGAGCAGGAGTTGTATTCCCTTTTCTAGGCTGCCCTGAGCATTTAAGAACCAGCTTGCAGAAGTTTGATCTGATTCTTTCCTCAAAGCTTAAGGGGCTAGAACTTTAGAAATTGTAGACACAGAGGAGTGACTTGCCTGGCAGGCCATGGTCCTCCAACATGTCACATGGACATCATCATATACTCTACTCCACAGGACACACTTCTTAACAATCTCTGCCTCTCTTGTTCCTGACTCCCATGTGTTATATAGGCAGAGCCTGGCTTCCTCTAATGTGGTCTCTTGGTAAGAGTTATATGCCTTCACAGAAGGCATGCCATGGACCAAGGCTGTTGAGTTCCTTGGGCCTCCCTTACCTCACATTGGAATGACCCCAGTGATCTTTCTAGCCTGATTGTCTGATACTCCCAAGCCTACTCATGCAGGCTTTCTTCTCTGCTCTCTTTTTCTTACTGCATAGCTCTTTTTCTTGAATAGGGTAGGTTTCCTCAAACCCCTAACAGCTCCTCACATTCTCGGTCATGAGCCTTCATCTAGATGCGTCTCTGGCGCTGTCTCCTAGCTTTCACGTCATTCTCAGGAAGATGAATCAGAGAAGTGGTGGGATGGCCGTGGGTTAGAAGTCGCCTCCCACTCTCAAACATCTGTCTCCTCTGGACAAGATAATTTGTAGGAAGGATTTTTTTTCTCTCTCTCTCACTTTGTAGATCAAGCTGACCTGGAACTCAGAGATCTGCCTGCTTCTGCCTTCTGAGTGCTGGGATTAAAGGTGTGGCCCACCATGCCCAGCCCTGAAAGATTGTTTTAGTCTAGAGGTTTATATTTTGTATAATTTTGATATGCCTGCCTATTTGGACCATGGTTACCATAGGTTCTGGATGTCCAAACTCAGTCATTCTTCCCTTCATACCTGTTTTCTCGTTTTCCTGGGAATAATCTAAGCCAGGCATATGGGATCATCACAAACTATGTCTTACATGTTCCCGGCTACATTCCCTAGGATAGTAATTTTACATACTGAACCAAATACAAAGTATCCTGAGTAGCTCCCCTTTCTGTGTGTGCCATTCTACTGTCTCCCTTGTTCTCACCCTAATTTCCTAGTGTGTGGTTCTTTATGTTGACGTGTTTTGCTCACATTCTACATGGAGGCAATCTTTTGTTCTTGATGTTAATTTTCCTGGAGTATACGTGTTTTCATGACCTGGTTAATGATGTTTTAAGTCTTCCATAGTAGAAATCTCTTTTTCTTGGCTCTGTGTCCTTTCTCTGGCTGTTTTTATGTTATTTAAACTCTCCGTGGCACTCAGCAACACTGGCCATTTCCTTCAAGTCTTTCCCTGCATTGGCTTCTAGAGCAACTTCCCCTGTTCTTCCACCTAACTGGCTGTTTTTTCTCAGCAGCTTTTGGACTTCTGAGCTTCTGTCTTCTGCATTGCTGTCTGCTCTCAGCTTGTCCTTATCTTCCTTCTTAAGCTTCCTGCCCCATATGACCACCATTCTTTTGTGCACAACTCAAACAAGTTTTGTTTTCAGCTCAGATCCCTGCTGAATTGCAGGTTGCTGTTTGGTTATCTTGGATCCATTTTACCCACAGGTTCGAGCTGTCCGAATCCAGTCATTCTTCTCTCTCCACACTTGTTTTTCCTCTAGTTTTCCTGGGTATTAATTACCTAAACCAGGGTCATGGGAGCACCCTAAACTATTTCTCCCACATCTTCCCAGATACTTCCTTATAACTAGTCCAGCGGCAAATTGTGGCAGTTTGTCTTTCCAACACCAAACCCATCCATGCCCAGTTGAGTCTCAGCTGCTTTCTGTGAAAATATTTAGACTCCCTACCTCTACTCCTAGAAACAACAGCACCTCTTCCAAAAGCCCATCAGCACTTTCTAACCTACAGATCTGATCCTATTATTCCCTTGCTTAAAATCTTTTTGACAGTTCACCCCCAATATTTCTTAAACTCAAGTTCACACATCTAGGAGGCTGGTAGGGACAGTGTCCCAGGCATAAAATCCATAGGATAAAATCATTCTGGGATTTTCATTCTACTTGAGGGTAATTTAAAATGAAACGCAAATCCAGTGTGTGTTTGTATGATAGACTCCATTCCCAGCTCTGTTTTTTACTTTCATCTTGAGACAGGGTCTCACTAAGTTGCCCAGGCTGGCCTTGAGTTCTTTATAGCAAGGCTGGCCTTGAATTTGGGACTCTCCTGCCTCAACCTCCCAAGAAGCTGGGATTACCAACCTGTACGAACAGGCCCAGCCATGTAGTCATTGTTAGAAAATAGATTTCAAGGACATCGTCACACTGAAGTTCCCTGGAGCTATTTTAAAAGCAGCTCACATTTTGTGGAAAGACAAGATTCTTTGGCCTAGTTGCTTACCCTCTGGCTTATCTGCTATATTGATTTTCTACCTACCTAATTCCAAAAGCCTATCTAGTGTGACCAGTTCTTTTGAGCCTCCATTTTTTTTTCTACTTGGCTTTATCATTCTGTTTGATAGTCAACCATATTACTTTTGGGAGAAAGTGTTACACAGGGTCTCACCCAGCCTAGACTGGCGTAGAACTTTCGGCAATCCTCCTGCCTCAGCCTCCTAATAACCAGGCCAAGCTCCCAATCAACATTTAAAAAAATTTTATTTATGTATATGAGTACTCTATCTTCCTGTGTATGTACATGACAAAAGAGGGTATCAGATCACACTATAGATGGTTGTGAGCTGGTGGGAATTGAACTCAGGAAGAGCACTCAGTGCTTTTAACCGCTGAGCTTCCTCTCCAGCCCTGCAATCAACTTTTAAAACTGGGCTCTCGTATTTCTGCTCTGTGAGCCTTCCACCATCCCACAATTCAGTGCCACTCCCACTAAGAAAGGTCAGTTACCTCCTCTTTTATGTTCCACTTCTGTACCTTGTACAAATGTCTTCTAGCTCCTCCTGCACTTTATTGTCCTTCAAGTTCAAGTACCCTGAACTGTCAGTTGGACCACAGTTTTTCCACCTGAAAACTGTGTGGTCATTGGGAAGATAATGTAATTCTGGTATTCCATGTCATGTGGCCCATCATAAACACTACATGCAGACGTATTGCTAATATCTCTACTATGATTTCATTTTTATACTATAAATTATTTTATACTATAAAAATGACATGCCAATAATTGCAGCATTTGGGAGGCAGAGGCAGGAGGATTGCTGCAAGTTCTATGCCAGCCAGGGCTATACAGCAAGACTGTCTTAAACAAACAAATATATGTATATGTGTGTGTATATATATATATGTCTCCTGATGGCTGTAGCTGAGAGCATTCACAGCGAACTGGTGAGAGCCATGAACCAAACTCTGAACAGTGGCCAGTATAAAAGCCAGTATGCACACACACACATGCATGTGTATGTACTTGTAGTGTCATGCTGCTTGGATTTAAATCCCAGCCGGGCTGCTTACTAGCTGTATGTTGCTGGAACATCAAAATATTTGTGCCCCATTTCCTTATTCCTGTGGCTATTCTAGAGGGTTGTTTAAAACAGTGCCTGACACTAGGAGAACCTCGGTACATCTTAGCCACCCCTAGCCAGCAATCTGTTCCCAGTAGTTACTTGAAGGAATGATTGACCAATTCCTCTAAGAGGCCATCAGCTCTTCCTCCTCCTGCCTTATGTGCTGCCCCAGAGACGCCCCTTCTGTGGGTTTCATCCCCAGGGTCTCCCTAGCAACAGTACAGAGCTGGCCATGGAACATTTTTCCGCTGAGTTGCCAGGTACTGTGAATCCGTTTTGTATCTAGTTTTGTGACTTATTTCTCAGCTTAGCTGTTGCTCATGCTCTCTTAAGCCTCAGTTTGTATCAAGTTCCCTCACCTAACATGTTCTTTTTCATTGTTTCTAAATGGGGTCTCTTCCCTGTCTGAACCAGCTAACAACTCAGCTTCACAGTCTTATGCTCGTTAAGGGGGCTCCGAATCCTGCAGCTTCCTCTCCATGCAGCTGTGCTTTAGAAGCCCCTGCCGCCAAGGTCTGTGCTTCCATGCACAGGGTGGGCTGAGTGAATTATTATGTATCAGAGCCAGAGCTCCTCAGGCCGGTGCCCGCCCCTCCCTCCAACAGGCCACTGTTTGTTCAGACATCAGTTCATGGCGTCCTCTGCTAGTCTCACCACTTTCCTGTGAATGCTCTCATCTGTAGCTGTCAGGACATGAGGTAGGTACTGCCCCATGGCTTAACATGCCCTGCCCACTCAGAGGGTTGTCCTTTTGGCCTCTACTTTGTTCACTCAATGAAAAAGTCATCTTTGCAGTTCAAGCCCTGGTCCTGAGAAATTTTCAGTTGTCCTCCCTGGACATGGGACCATCCTTAAGCTACTTTCCTGTATCCTCTACACAGTTCCATTAGGGCAATTTTTATTTTGTTGCAGTTTATTTTTATAAGTTCAAATCTGGACCTAGACACTTGGCCCTTACAATCTTAGGGAAGTTATTTCAGGTTCAAGAGCCCCGGTTACCACCTCTGCTATAAGTAACTTGTTTCAAAGGATACTTTCAGCCAAGCATATTTAAGGTTAACTCCCCAGCTAGATAGTAACTTCCTACAGGATACAGTCTAAGCTTCTTAAAAGCACATATAATGTCCTTAAAGCAAATAGCTCTCAAATGCTATTATTCTTTCATTCTCTCTCCTAAGAAGTCAGCTCTACCTAAGTAGATGGTTTTGGTTGCAACACTGTAAACTAGTTTAACTTAAGGAAGAAGGAGGGAGAGGTGGGGGGCAGGGCTCAGTGGAAAAAGTGAGCAGAGTGCTAGCTGTGCACGCACTAAGATCGGAGTTGGATTTCTAACATCTGTAGCCACATGTAATATCAAGGTTGGGAGATGGACATAGGAAGGTCCCTGGCACTTGCTGGTCAGCCAGTTTAGTCATTCAGTGAGCTCCAGTTCAGTGAGTTGCCCTTTTCAAAAAGCAAGGGCCAGAGGTAGAGAGTTGGCTCAGGTGGTTAAGAGCACTTGTTGCTTTTGCAGAGGACCTGGGTTGGATTCCTAGTACCCAAATAGCATCTTAAAACTCTCTGTAGCTCTAGTCCCAGGGATATGCGTGTAGTGCACATACATATGTGGAAACTTAGACACATATACACACAGTCAAAAATTAAAAAAAAAATAGAGCTATAGCAAAGACACCAGACATTGACCTCTCGCCTCTACATGTGCACCCATAAGATCATGTACCCACACATGTGCATACAATGTACCCACAAGGAAAGAAAGGAGATGCACCTGCACTTGGGCTGAATGTGTTTTTAGATGGTTTAGAGCCTCCAAGTTTGTGCTCTGCCTCCACGCCTCTCCATTCTGCTTCCTTGGGATTTCTCTCATGGACGAACTCTGGGTGTAATGGATTGAATGCCTTCAGGAGCTGCAGTTTTGGGGTTATGCTGGAGAAGGCGTCGGAGTGGTAAGGAAGGCATGCCTTGAGATGAGTGAAAGCAGGGACAGCTCCAAACTACAGCCACCACTGCATGCTTTGTGCAGCGCCACCTCTACAGAGAGATCCTGGGGCCTCGGCCTTCCTTCTGAATCATTCTCCTAGATTTCTGAACTCAGACTGCCTTCTCACCTTAGCCTTGGGATGCCCCAAACTGCATGCATGTGCTTCATCCACTCCATACACGTTATAGAGCTTGCATCAGGCCTGGGTTCTCTCTGTTCTCTCCACCACTGATGTAGGTCAGACATGTGCCACATCTGTGCCTCTGAATGGGTCCCTGTCTGCTCTCACTCCCTTCTGCTTTCTCTCTGAAAATATACTTACTATGGAAGGCTTTCTGTCAAAGTACAAGATGGATCATGCCAGCCTTCTACTCAGAAATCTTCAGGATCATCCCTATACAAACAGCTCATTTTATCTTTTTAAATCCCAAACACTTCATGGCTTCAGGGCAGCCTCCTTTCAACCTTCTGTCACATGAAAATGTTTCACTCAACCTTATCTTTTAGACAAAGAGTGTTCCTTGTGGATTCTATGCCTATGCTGTGCTTTTCCTGGGTCCATTCCTTTGTCTGCATGTTTTCCTCAGCTTTACTCACTACACAACCTTGAGCTCTGTCTTCAACCTCTCTTAAGTCCCCCATTTCCATCTGCTAAAAGCTGATGACAGTTCTAACATTACAGGATTCAAAAGAAGAGCACAAGGAAAGTGTGCTCTGTCTTCCAGCTGTCCAGAGAAAGCACTGAAGAAAAAGGAAACTTCTCTTTGCTGTTTTGGATCCTTCTCACAGATATTGCTAATCTTTTTTCTTCCATCCGAATAGCCTACTCTGGTTTGTTTCATAACAAAAACAAAAAACAAAACAAAAAAAACACCCCTGTCATTCCTCCTCAGTATTCTCCTCCGGAGTCTCTTCATTTCCATGCACTGGCTTGCCCACCTAGGGATCAGTCCTCATCTCTGACCAACAGAGGTTCGAGCATACTTTCAGATTATAGATGAAGATGAGTGATTGCATTCAGTCTCTCCTTTTGGCCATCCAGATATCTTTCTAGTTTCAGCCACCTCAGCCACAGTTCCAGCCTCCTCAGGAAGGAATCAGCTATGTGGCTGGGGCCCAGGGGTCTGAAGAATGATTAACTGGAACCCCCATCAACCAGATCTTTGTTCCTTATGTCCTCACAGGTGGAACCCCCTCTCTGCTCCTCAGTCTGGTGCTGTGTAAGAAATACCCTTTGTCTTTCACAGACGGGACAGGGAGGAGCTTGACACAGTTCTCAAAAAGCTGCCCGAGAGAGCCTCGGTTCCTATCCCTTACAGCTGGGTGCCCACTGAGTCCCCCAGGCTCCCTCCACTGTTATATTTGCTCATAAACACGTGGTATACCTTTCCCTGCCCTTGCTTTTTTGGCCTTCCTTGTGTTTTATTTTTGTGCCCAGCTTCAATCAGGTACTAGAGGTGGTAGGATTCACACAGGTGGTGGCTCTCAGGTAGAACCATAGGGAAAAAGATCACTGGTTTTCAACCTTCCTAATTCCATGACCCTTTAATACAGTTCCTCATGTTGTGGTGACTCCAATCATTCAACTATCTTTGTTGCTATACCATAATTATAATTTTGCTACTGTTATGAATCATAGTGTAAATATCTGATATGCAGGATATCTGATACGTGACCCCTAAAGGGGTCTAAACCCATGGGTTGAGAACCACGGCCTAGAGAAAGAGTACATCCCCTTCAAGATCAGTGAGTAATGAGTGAGTCGTTCAGGGTGGGACCTTGGGGAAGCTGTCATTTCACTTCCTGTGTGTCAGGAAGGCATCTTTAAGGAGAAGGGATTTGGGCTATTGGACTAGGCAATCTTCCCCACTCTACTGGGATTTCGTTCTTACGTAGCTTGGGGGTTCAGTTCCTCCAATTTATCAGCCTGCTCTGTTTTGGTTTTCTTTCCCTCTCACCTCCAAGGCCTTCCACGTAGCTTCCCTGGAGATCCCAACCTGTCTCATTTATGTCTAATCTCCTAAGCTAAAAGCTTCATTGGACCGAGGAGTGCTCCTATATACCTGTAGTTTTACCATTCAGGAAGACAAGGCAAGAAAAATAGAGAATTCCAGGCTAGCCTGAGCTCTAACGTGAGATCCTGCCTTTTGGGGGGGGTGGGGGGCAGAACAGCACTAGGAAGATGCCTCAGTTAAGTACTTGCTACTCAAACAGGACTTGAGGTTGATACCTAGCACCAATGGAAAAGATTGGTGCTGTTAACTTACAGACAAACATACCCATTTGTAAAAGGAACAAAATAAAACAAAAACCATAAACCCAAATCTCTTATGAAGAACACCACCTTACATGGTCTCTAGTGGTGAAGCCATCATCTGTGCCCAGGAAGCCTGCCCAATGCCTGCCATCAATTTTACCAGACTTCTATCATTTCCTAAAACCTCTAATCTTACTGCCACTCATGCCCACTGAATGCCTCACCTTCTGCTGAAGGGAAAATACTCTCTTATCAAACTCCTTCAGTTTGTCCCAACTTACTGACTTCATTTCTACACATCTCAGTCTGTGAGGTGTTTTCCAAAAGCCAATCTATGCATATGTGTTTCTGGTGAGTCCCATTGTGTTTTTCCATATAGCCTATAAACACATTCCAGCCCTTTCCTATTAAAAACAACCATTAGTATCATTTGAGAAGTGAGAGGCAGGCGCTGAGTCCCAAAGCTCCTCCAGGTGATTCCTGTGTGCATCCAAGGCCAAAAATTATAAACAAGCTGTGTATGGTCGTGCGTGCCAGTAATTCTAGCACTAAGGAGACACAGGCAGGAGGTCCTGGAGAGCAGCCTGGGCTGCACAGTGAGTTTGTCTCAAAATACACACACAATGCACACACACAGTGGAGAGGATTGTCTCAAAATACACACACAGTGCACACACACAGTGGAGAGGATTGGGGGAGGCCGGGATGGCTGGCTGAGCTGGAGCCATACCAACACTTGCCACATCTTTTGCTTCTAGGCCATTACATCCTTCTCTTTGTCCCAGAGGCCTCTCCCTGACTGCTAGAAAGTGCTCCTGGGTGTCAGGTGTCATTTCTGAGAAGTCTTTAAGAACTAACCCCTACTCTGTTTAAGTTCCCCCCTCCCCAGAGCTTTCATAAGCCACTGGGTTTCTCTTTGGGAAAATTCACCACATGCTGCTATGTGTTGTTCATTTATGTATGTCTGCTCTCCTAGGCTGGGTGCTTTGCAAGATTCTCATGGCCATGGAGATGACTTTGAGCAGACTTGAGCTATAGCAGATATTGGAAGTTGCTTTCTATAGGGACGGGGTTAAGAATTGAGTCTTTGAGTTTGTTCATTCATGTAGTCAGCCAACATTTACTGAGGACTCACCATGGTCATTTATCAGTTTGGCTTAGATGAACGTGCACATACTCGAAGCTTCCTGTTTGTGTGACTTTAGAACAATGTCATCATCTTTCCAGTGTGTTTTCATAATGGATGCACAGACCCAAATATCTTAGCGGGGCTTTCAGAGTTTAAATATTTGCTCATTGCTTAGCAAAGATTGGTTAAGAGAGTACTTGTTAACTCATATACAAACATGTACTTTGTGTGATGGCTTGCTTCTTACCTGTCTAGTAATGCTGAGACAGCACTTTACATGAGTTATTGCTTTTAACCTTAACAATGATTCTATAAGATAGGTAGTTTGTTTTCACTTTTAGGAGGTTGCACAGTGTCATGATCACATGCATTTTAAGTAGAACATTTAAACTCAGAATTTCCAAGTCAGGAGTCAGGTGTGGTCTCAAAGCTGTTTGAATACACATGAAAGACATCAGAACCTCAAGAAGTATTAATTAACTCAGTGTACTGTTCTCCCTGTTTGAATCTGGGTCTCAGTTTCTCCTTTCCTTTCATTATCCTATTTATTCTAACATCTAATCAGCAAACATGTAGGGTCAAATGAGTGACAGATAGTGGGCCCAATTATACAGACAGATGACTAAAATGTGATCTTTTCCTGCTGAAAGGATCACGGAGTTGGGAGAGGTGCAGAAAACTGCATGATAGTCAGCCAGAGGCTGACCGATTTACTGCCTGGAGCTCTGGCTCTGTTGTCCTGAGCCCAGGGGAAAGCTTGAGAGTCGGGGGCAGCCCCATAGACGGATATGTTTGTATGTAAATTCATGAATATTCACCTAACAAGTCTTTTCTAAGCATATGTGCAAAGCACCATTCTGAATGCTCTACTAAGAGGTTCTGGATCCAGCATGGGTGCTCACTGGAGAGGAAGATGCTGACATTATTTGATGGCTTAAAGCGTGGGCTGTGGCTTGAGGATGAGAAAGGCACATGTATTCTCAGGTCAGGGGGACTGGGGCCTCTTGTACATGATAATGGGGCTGGGTTTGGAAGCAAATTCTTTGCTGTTTCTTGTCAAGAATAGGGGCTGCTGGGTGTGGTGGCACAGAAACAGGCAGATCTCCGTGAGTTCAAGGCCAGCCTGGTCTACACATTGAGTTCTAGGACAGCCAGGGCTACACAGAGGAACCCTGTCTCAAAAAACCGACAAGAAGGGGGGAGGGAAGAAAGTGCTAATTGGTAACCTAAGGATGCACAAAACTAGACTCTGGTTTGCATCTCTTAGCAATGCCAAGATAGCTATGTCCATCAGTTATGAACATATTATCCCTCCTAACCACTGCCTCTTCTGATTTCTCCAACTTTCTACACATTTGCGTCATCCAGCTGTCCAAGCTGTAACTGGCTCATTATAGGAAAGACAGAGTTCATGTCATCCAATAATTTGGCCTACCTGGCAGTGTTGACAACTAAAGACACCCCCCTCCACACCTACACACACACACACACACACGTTGTCTGTCTTTCCCAATCCCATAAATTTCCTCTTCAGGTCCAGCTGTTTTCTCTCACCTGATCACTCTCTAGTACCTTGGACCTGGGCTGTAAATTGTGTTTAAGTACAGGGACCAGAGCTTAATGTAGTTTTGTACACTGTAGATAGCTGGTAAATATCTGATGAGTGAGATGAGCTGCCTCAAAAATCTTGTTTTCTTCTGCATCTAAAATAAAAGTTAAGACTGCCTCATTTGGCTTCCAAGATCTACTACATTGAACCACAGCCAAATTCACTTACCCTCCCTCCCCCCTTCACTACCTTGAAGGCCAGTTTAGACAGTGATTCACAGTTCTTGCCTGGGGCCACTTGTATTCTCCCATCTCCATTCCAGGAAATCCTCTCCAAGGCTCCTAATGCTAGGACTCATCCAAGTTTATAGGCTCTGAGAGGCCTGGCGGTGGCCAGCTATTGCCTCCCGCTAAGACCTCCCACCACCCCAATCAGCCCTTAGCAGGCACAGCTGGCCCTCCTCTGCCCTTGCTGGGAGTCTTGAGGGAATGGTTGAACCCTGGAATTTTCCTGGGGTCGCCGCTCCAGTCCCAGAGCAGACAGCAGATGAGTGGGTCCTCATGCTGGACTGGACAGAGGGCCACGAATGGGACCATGCAGGCTGAACATCAAGAAGAAGCTGGGTGCGAGCCAAGTCGTAGTCACCGGCGGGACAAGCTGAGAGATGCGAAGGAAGGGGTGGAGAGCTGGGGCTGGGTGTGCTTCCTGCCCGGAGATCTGGCGACCCGCCCCTGCTCCCGCCCTGGCGGCCTGGCGGGCGCTGGACGGCCCCTCCTGCCTCGGCCAGCCGCCCAATCAGCAGGCGCCCCCCGCCCGGCCCGCCCTCTCCCCCTCTGGTGACAGAAAGTCGGCCCAGCAGATGAGGAAGTGGCCGACAGGCGGCCCTGGGGACTCTCTCCGGCCCTGATCCCTCGGAGCCTTCCACTGCTGCCCGCCTGGCTCCCACTGGTGAGTGTGGGCCTTCCTGGGCTCCCCACGTGCCAGCGCCCCCTGCCTGGCTGGCCAGGCTAGCCCCGCTCTGCCCTGCGCGCCCTGCCCTGCCCTGCCCAGGCTGTGGGCGAGGCTGCTCCTGGGGCGAGTGGGTGGGAGGTCCCAGCTACTGGGGCTGGGCCTGCCCAGCACGCTCCCTCCCCGGCACCTTGGCCCCTGACCCCCATTTACTCACACCTAGTTCTTTTCCAGCACCTCCTGGCCTTGCCCCCTTCTACCCACTCCTCCCTCCCTATACCTTTTTTTTCCCTTTGCCGGTGCCCTTTTTCTTTTACATCATCTTAAGGGAACTGGCCCTGTTGCACCGCGGGGGACGCGCCTGGTGTTCCCTCAGGCTTAGGGAGAGATCCTTCTCAGAAGTCTGGCCTCCCTCCTGTCCTCCGGGTTCCTGTGTGTCTACCGGTGCATGTGGTGGTGAAGGGAGCGCGAATTGGGGGTGGCTGAAGGAGATAAGGAGCTGGCAAACTCACATGTGTCAGAGAGGAACTGTGTGTGAGAGCACATGCCTAAATGCTAGGCCCCACTCCAACATAAGCCACCAACAAAAGTGTGACTGTGTGTGAAGAAATGAGGGGTGTCACTCACCAAGAGCTCTGCGTGAAGGAGGGAGGTGTGAGGCGATTGATGTTCCCTCACCTGTTCTGTACCCACGCCTGGTGAAGTGTCACTATGGATACAGTCCCTGACAGGTGTGGGTTTTAGGAGCCTAGCACATCAGTCCAGTAGGGATGCCTGTTTTGGTGGTGCGTTCCAAAAGAAATGCATGGGCTGTGTATGCCCCTGGTATGGTAGCATGTCTCAGGGGTGGTTGAGAGCTGTGTGAGGAAGGTGTGTGTGTAAGAGAGAGGGTGCAGATGTGAACGGTAGAGCTGGAGCCCTGAGGAGGGGGGTGATGGGGAGCACCTGGGGGACTTAGGTTGCTGGACAATTCCCCATCCCTCTGGGACAGAGCCTAGGCTTCCTTGGGTCTAAGCTTAGTGTATGTATCCTTGTAAGCATACTCCTGACATTCCTTTCAACTTTGAGGAGGAGGGGGCCTGGCCCAAGAGGCTCCCTCCCAGGGGGAGGGAAAGATTCCTGAGACCTCCCCCACCCCCTCCCACCTCCTCACATACCACTGGTGTCCTTACCCCTCCCTGGTAGGGAAGGGTGATGCCCATTTTGAAGTAGGACAAACTGAGAATTCATGGCTGATTTGGGAGAGAATGCTGGGTGTGGACTTTTAGCAACTCCTCTAGCTTTGGCCAGAGGTCCTGGCTAGAAGTTTCTGGAGAACCTGCAACCTTAGCTTATCTGGCTGGTCTAAGGTGGTGAGTCTGGGACCTTACTTGGCTTTCTCAATTCTGGTGGGTCCTGCTCCTCTAGGCATTGACCTGTGGCCTGGACCCACCCTCCACCCCATGCCCAATGTGGCGGGGGCGGGCGGAGGGCGGGGCTGCTGCAAGATCTAGTCAGACAGGTGGAGCCGCCAGGGCAGGAGTCTCAAAGAGCCAGGCTCCTGGAGTGGAAGAGAGAGAGGAGAGCTGGCTGGTGAGAAGCGGGGAGGAGAGAGGCTGGAGGTAAGAGGCCTGGAAGAAGGCAGGAGATGGGAGGTGAGGCTCACAAGGTAGAGGAGAAGCCGGGAGTCGGTGCTTAGCAGGGGAGAAGTGGAAGCCTAGGTTTGTTCAGGCACTGGAAGGGACAGAAAGGACCATGGAGGTGGGAGTCCTGGCAGGCACAGAAGGGGAGATGGGAGTCTTCACTTGGGAGAAGGGGGGAGTAAGAGATGAGTGGCCGAAGGGGAGAATCTGAAGAGAATATGACCTTTCAGCTGGAGAGATGAAGTAAGGGTGAGGAAGTTCACTGGAGAGATGAACCGTGTTGTGAGAATGGCTCCAGGAGACCTAGAATCCAGAGTTCTCTCAAAGGCAGGGAGGCCAGGAAGGGAAACTTTCCTCCGGAGAGCAAGGAGGAGAGGAAGGTGTGGAGAGAAAGGGCGGGACAGCTCTCTCCAGGCAGGCAGGATGGTTGGGGAGCAGATATTCCCTCCAGACTGCCTTTTCCCCCGGTGTATTCCCGCTCCCCGTTGTCAGGATTAAACTTGGGGCCTTGTCCATGTTAGGAAAGTACTCTACCACTGAGCTCTATTCACTCCTATCCTTTCACTAGTGAGATATCAGGGCTGTCTGCTTCTGATCTTGTCTCTGTGGGCCAAGTGGGGGTTTGGGGCATGCAGTGGCCCCCTCTCTGATACCGACCCTCCATCTTTCCTCAGAGTCCTTAGCCAGGATGGAGGCTGTTGTGAACTTGTACCAGGACCTGATGAAGCATGCAGGTAAGCTGCTGTGCAAAGCTTGCCTTCTCTGGGATCCCAGGATCTGGGGCTGTGTCCTAATGAAGAGTCCTTATCAACTACTTCATTTTTTTATGACTTGATCTCATGTGTAGATCTAGGAAGGCATCTTGAACCCTGTGACCCTAATTCCTTTGAGGTTCTATTCACAGATCCCCGGATCCAGAACTACCCTCTGATGGGGTCCCCCTGGTTAATAACATCCATCCTCCTGACCTATGTTTACTTCGTTCTATCACTGGGACCTCGAATCATGGCTAATCGGAAGCCCTTCCAACTTCGTGGCTTCATGATTGTCTACAATTTCTCATTAGTGATGCTCTCCCTCTACATTGTCTATGAGGTAGGCTGGAATGCCTAGGCTGTAGTTTCTGCCTGCAGGGTAAGAATTAGGGCATGGGCCAGAGCATGGCATGTCTTTCTAGAAGTCAGCTAGTGAAGGGGAGGGGCTGCTGGGAGAGGGGAAGTCTGGTCCAATCCACACTCTTTTTTTTTTTTTTTTTAAGTTCCTGATGTCTGGTTGGCTGAGCACCTACACCTGGCGCTGTGATCCCATAGACTTTTCCAATAGCCCTGAGGCACTTCGGGTAAGTAGAGCCTTAGGAAAATCAGCAGCCTAGATAAGACAGGAGCTGGTGTAAGACTTGTTTTTGGCCAGTTAACAGAGGTCTTTGGGTACTGTGCACAGTATAAAGACTGACCTAACTTTTTACAGATGGTTCGGGTGGCGTGGCTCTTCATGCTTTCCAAGGTCATTGAGCTGATGGACACGGTGAGTAGTTAGAGATGTGAGAACTTGGGAGTGGAAAGGAAGGCAGTGGCACTCAACCTTTCCTCCATTCTTCAGGTGATATTTATTCTCCGGAAGAAAGATGGGCAGGTGACCTTTCTACATGTCTTCCATCACTCAGTGCTTCCCTGGAGTTGGTGGTGGGGGATAAAGATTGCTCCAGGTGAGCAGTGAGAGCCACTGGGGAAGAGGGTGGCCACTAGGAGCAGAGGCTCCTCTCCTAACCTTGTTTCTTTCCCATCTTAGGAGGAATGGGCTCTTTCCATGCCATGATAAATTCCTCTGTACATGTTGTCATGTACCTGTACTACGGATTGTCCGCCCTTGGCCCTGTGGCTCAGCCCTACCTTTGGTGGAAAAAACATATGACAGCCATTCAACTGGTAAGGAGCCTGACAGGCCTAAAACCAAACTTCAATATTCACTTAGTTCCTTCTTTCAAGCAACCAGCCTCACCTCTGACCCCATCCCTCCTCATACCTCTTTCTGACCTGTCTTTTTCTATCCCAGATCCAGTTTGTCCTGGTCTCGTTGCACATCAGCCAGTACTACTTCATGCCCAGCTGCAACTATCAGTACCCCCTCATTATCCACCTCATCTGGATGTATGGCACCATCTTCTTCGTGCTGTTCTCCAATTTCTGGTATCACTCCTACACCAAGGGAAAGCGGCTGCCCCGGGCAGTTCAGCAAAATGGAGCTCCAGCTACCACAAAGGTTAAGGCCAACTGAGAAGCATGGCCTTATTGCCCACCTAAGTGCCTCAGGACTGCACCTTGGGCAGCATCCACCAGTGTCCTCTCCACCTATGACCAGGGCTCTCGTGGTCGGGACTGAGTAGGAGGACTGGCTCTCTCCTCCCCACAGCTGGTCTCCAGGGACCACTGCTCCCACTCGTCCCAGCCAGCTCCAGAGATGTGGCTCACTGCTGTCTGCCACCAGAACTGGAGGCTAAAAGGGCTGGACACTTACTTCCCCTCCCTGCCTTAAACTTGGGAGAGGAAAACTCAGGGCTGGCCCCCACCAGGGTCTTGTGGCCTTTCTCCTCACACCGAAGAGGTCAGCAATAATCTGTCACTACGGACTCAGGCTCCCTTTTTCACTCCACACTGAAGCACGAGCTTCTGGGCCAAAGGTCAGGATGGGCAGCGGGCCTGGCAATACAGGCTGTGTACTTACTTGTGTCTTAATTAAAGTGACAGAGGAAACCACTGAGATTGTGTGTACATAAATGGAGGTAAGAGCCTATAGCTTTAGCCCTGTCTTTACAAACAAGGGAGGGATGGTGGTGCAGGCACTAGTTCTAGCTACCGGGGAGGGTGCTAAAGCAGGAAGCTCAAGTTCATGGTTAGTCTGGACCCTGTTCCAAAATAAACTTAGTGGGTAAGGCTCTGGGTTCAGTCCCCAAAACAACAAAAATAATAAAAGGATGAAAAGTCCTCACAAGACTTATAGTTCTAGTCAGAGCAGGGGCAGCCTCTAGGAAGGATGCAGGGACACAAAAAAGGAAGATACAACTTTATTAGAAAACAAAAAACAAAACAAAGAGGGGTTTGTTTTCAACGGATGCCTTGGTGGATAAGGCTACTTTTAGCTACACTGGCTTTTTCCCGCTCCCGCCGCAGGGCAGGGTCCAACTCAAAGCAGCGCCACAACCGCAGAGTCTCGTCTGCTGCTGCAGAGGCCACTGTGGCCCCATCTGGACTCATGGTGAGACTCAGGACCCGGGCTGTGTGACCTAGGGTTAAGAACAGTGCACTTGAGCATACACACAGCCCTCTATTTTTTTAGTCACCTTGAAATAAAATTGAAATAGGATAAACTTATCCTCTTAACCAATTCCATGGTTTTGCTGTTGACACCAGAACCACAGCATTCTAACCCGTATCTCCACCACCCTA
Source organism: Pachyuromys duprasi (assembly GCA_028658305.1). NCBI lineage: Eukaryota > Metazoa > Chordata > Mammalia > Rodentia > Muridae > Pachyuromys > Pachyuromys duprasi. The sequence continues at coordinate 94,884,834 of CM053763.1, forward strand.
GCCAAAGCCACCAACAAACCACTGATATGCAATCATGCACTATGTGTGGCCTTTCTACCTGGCTTCTTTTTGCCACCTACCTTTGAGCTCAGCCACCTTGGCCATCGTCGGGTACTTCCAAATAACCAGCTGGTTCTGGGCAAAGCCATGACCTGAGATAAGCTCCTTATAGTGCGGAGACCAGAGGATGGAGCACACCTGTTGAAAAGAGTTACCACGGGAATGACATTCAGCCAGGGCCCCTCAGAACTGAGTCCATTCTAGTATTAGGAACGCTATCAGGTGCTACAGATTTAAACTTAATGGTCACAGCCCTTACTGAAGCCCCTTAAGACAAATATCTGTGCTATGGAAGATGACTCCATCAAAGGAAGTTCCCTAAGTCTCTCAAAGTAATGCAATAGATGACTGCTTTGTGTAGCTCCAACAATCTGGCTTCAGAGCCTATGCCTTCAGTGAAGGCTGAGTGTGAGTGGAATGAATAGGGAAAGCTGGAGTGTTCAGAAAGGCACACCAGCACCAACAGCCTCAAAGGGATCATATACTGTAGGCTGTGGGAGTCATCACAGGCTTAAGGACAGTAAAGATATCACCCAGACTGTGAAGTACAGATGACAGACTGAAGAGAGAATGTGTGGGAGCCTGGGCATGGTGGTGCACACATGTAATCTCAGCACTTGGGGTGCTAAAGGAGGATCATGAAAAGTCTGAGGCCAACCAGGGCAAGACCTTATCTCAAAATGAGTGAATGAATGAATGAGGACCTGGTGATAAAAGAATGGCAGATGTGAATGATATTGCAAGGTAAAACAAGTATCCTGAGGAGGATGAAAGATTTCAGGAGGCTTTTCAGATTTCTAAGCAGTACAACAGAACAACAATAACATTTCAGGAAGGTAAGGTGAAGGGATAAGCTTAATTGGGACATATGGAAGAGGTGATACTTAGAAAACCTAGGGTTAGAGATAAGCCAAACTTGGAATTGGGAACTAAGAATGAAGGCTGTGTCAGAAGTTTAGAATTTATCAGGGGTACAGAGTTGGAGTAAAATTGGTTGTTCAGAAAGGTCATATAGAAGAAAAACATAATCACCACTAACAATCCCAACAAGAATTACCTGGGAATGGGCATCCACAGCACTCAGACAGGCCCCAGAGCAGACATTCCAAATGCGGATGTGTCGGTCACTGGTGCCTCCCCCTGTTGCCAGAATATTGGACTGCCAGGGACACCATGCAACAGCCTAGGTAGGATGGATAAAAGCTGGGTCAGGTCAGCAGACAGACAGTAGAGATAGACAAGAAGCTAAGCCAGTTGAACCCAGTCCAGCCCCACCATGTCTTCTACCCTTAACAGTCCACAGTTTATAGCTGAGTCTGCAAAGGCCTCAGCTCAAATGCTTTCTCACCTTGACAGCACCTTGATGTTGAGTGAATGTTTGCAGGGGAGCCCAGCCACTCTCTCCGGGACCACTAGGCCACACGTTGACCACGTTATCATTTCCACCGCTTGCCAGATGTCGTCCATCTGGGGCCCAGCGCAGGCCACATACTTCTTGGCTATGGCCACTCAGCGTGGCCACGTGGTGTTCTGCTACCCGAACATCATGGTGGTGGATGTGGCCAGAGCGTGAACCACTGAGAGAAGAAAAGAGAGTTCTGAGGTCACACAAAATCAAGCCACAGCCATGTCAGTTCTGGATGGCAGAAACCAGTCCACAGTTTGCTATACACTAGCAAAAACAACTGACCTGGACAGGATATAGCTGTTCCAACTTAGGGAGCTTACTCGGGCTGAGTGACTGGTCATGTTTCTAAGTCGTTTCTGCTGTTGCACATCCCAGAGCTGCAGAGGCAAGCCACAAAGTCAGATAGAGTGGGGCTGGGCATCAAATCCTTCCAGGAGGGCAAGCTGATGAGCACAGAGCCGCCATACAAGGACCAGGCTCACCTGCACCTCAGCATTACTGGTGCCCACAGCGAGGTAGTTGCCCTCCTTGATCCAGGCCACGGAGGATATATAGTCCCCGGGCTGCTCCATTTGTAACAGCTGCAGGATGTCACCAGAACCAGCATTCCATAAGTACACACTGTTGTCCAGTGCCACAGCCAAGACATTTCCAGAACTCCAATCCACAAGATTCAGGTCTGCCAGAGGCAGAAAAAAAAAAACACAAAACACCAAAAATCATGAGGTCCTTTAATAAACTGGTCCATTCCCAGGCCATCTTTCTCCACCCACAGACAAAGAGAATATGTACTTACAGTAGTCATTTCGGATCTCAGGGGCATCGAGAATCCTGTCTGGCAGGGAAGGAATATATCTACAAGTCTTCCGGCTGGAGCCAGGCGTGGCTTTCTGGCTGTAGAGTACTTTCAGTCTGTTCTGGTAGCCTGTGGCAACAGAGTGGGTCTAGACCTTGAAACCCATAGCACCCTTGCTGTCAACTTGAGGTGGAAAAAAGCAGCCACATGTCTCCGGAAGGACTGACTGCCACCAACCCCCATGAATGTCAGTTCTTACCTTCTGGGGCATTCTGAGGTTTTCCACTGAGCCTGAGGATCTTGGCTTCCTCCACATCAAAACCGTTCAGGTTCAGAGCCCAGGCTTTCTGATGCTCCTGGCATATAGATGGGGTGGTGGTGAGGGGAACCGGTATCAACCAAAGGACACATCAAGTCTCATGCCTCGTGACCCCTGTGGAATCATACCTTCTTGGTGGGCGTCTCCCCGTCTTCGGGCTGGTTCTCTTTGCTCAAGAGGAAGCTGGCCACCTCCATTTGGGAAGCACTGCGATGGGGGATATAGCGGTCACCTCCAGGTTTGCTAGGGGTGGTCTGAACCTTGGAGTTAGATTTGCCTGGAGCAGGGAAGGAGAGAAGCCAGACGGTCTGACGAGGCTCCTGGAGGGTGCAGGAAGGCCGACTCTCAACGACTCCACCTCCCTCCCCCGGCCTCCAACTCACCAGGAGTTCTGCCGGGAGTCCGGCCGGCGCTGTGTGATCTGTTGGCAGCCCGCATGGGCGAAGGGGCTGGGCCCGAGGCTTCTTTTGCTTTGCGTTGCCAGCGCGCAACGGGTGCATTGGGGATGGGCGCGTCCAGCTGAAGCAGAGAGTGCAAGTCGCTCTCGAACACGAACTGCGCCATGGCAGCGTCTGCAGGGGAGAGAGGCGACCAAACTCGCGACCGCGCTGGACTCCTGAGCTCTGCGGGCCACAACTGCACCAGTCCGCCACCTCCTCGTACTCAGCCGAAACACAAGTGCCCTGCTCCGCACCGTGCGCCCGCGCGTCAGCCGAACGGGTTCTTTGCCGGACCAGCTAATAGCAAGCCAGGCTAGTCGGCTTGAACTATCCGCTGCTAGCGCTCATTGGCTCCTTCAAAACCCAACTGTCTTAACCGTCGTCCTTACCGATTGGTCGCTATGCTAGAAAGGGGCGGGTCTTCCGGGAGCAAGTCTCAGATCTCACGAGAGTGCGGCGGCCGAGCTTTTCTGGAGCCAGAGCTCCCAGACCGGGGGTGAGGTCCTCACTGCCTGTGGGTCCCGGGCATCCGCTGTCCCGGGCCGCCGCCGAGTTGGGGGATGCCGCCGAGTTGGGGGATCTGAGAGCCAGAGAAAGCCTGTATGTGGGTGGTACTTAGGTTATATACACAGGTAAATTGGATCCGGAGGACCGGAGTGGTTACATCTGAATGAGGAGGGCGGGAGCTTGTTGGCTGCCGGCTAGCCAGAAATCCTGATGGGAAGCAAGTGTTGCGTGCCTGTGTGGCTAAGGGAGGGTAAGTGGGGGTCAAAACGAGGATCAGAATTCCAGCCTTTTTGGCTTGAAGATTAGGTTAGGCCGCCCTTGGGGGCATCCTGTGGCTCACTGTTGGGGCTTTGGATTCTTGAGAAACTTAGGGATTCTCTTTACCTGGGTTGCTTGTAACCTGCCAGAGCAAAAATCGTTTTGTTTGTTTGAGACAGGGTCTCATTATGCAGCCCTGGCTGGGCTTGGAACTCACTTTGTAGACCAGACTGGCCCGGAACACGGAGATCCCCTGGGATTTAAGGCGTGTGTGCCACCATACCCAGCCCAAGACCAGGTTATGTTGATGGAAAAACTAAGACTCCGTGCAAGGAAGGAGTATGCTCAAGGTCATAAAAAATTGTTAAGAATCCAGGTCTGGGGCCTGGAGAGATGGCTCAGTGGTTAGGAACTCTTGCTGCCCTTTCATAGGAGCAGAATTTGGTTTGTCAGGCAGCATACAGCCACCCGTAACTCCAGCTTCAGAGCGGCTGTGCCCTCTTCTAGGCTCCACAGGAATCAGCACACAGGTGGCATACACACAAGCACTCGCAAAATAAATAAATAAATAAATAAATCCTTTATTTATTTTTCATTTTATATGCATTGGTGTTTTGCCTGCATGTATGTCTTTGTGGGGGTGTTGAATCCTCTGCAACTGTAGTTACAGACAGTTATGAGCCACCATGTGGGTGCTGGGGATTGAACCTGGGTCCTCTAGAAGAACAGCCAGTGCTTTTAACGGATGAGCCACCTCTCCAGCCCCCAAATTAAAATCTTTTAAAGGGGAAGGGAGGCTAGAGAGATGGCTTAGCTGATGAGAACACTGGACGCTCTTCCAGGGGACCCAGGGTTCAGTTCTCAGCACCCATGGAGTGGTTCATAACCACCTGTAACTCTAGTCTCGGTGAATCTAATGCCCTCTTCTGACCTCCACCAGCATCGGGTGTGCATGAGATACACAGACATGCAAGCGAGCACACACATTTAAGAAAAGCTGCCCTCTGATTTCCACACCCATGCCATAGTACACCTCCTCCTTATGGTAATAATAGTGATAGTAATAATAATGAAATATTTTTTAAAAAGAATCCAGGATCTAGGTCTGACTCCCATTTAGTCCCAGGCTCTAATGGCTTGAATATGTTCAGAGGTAAAACAACATTAATACAAAAAAATAATGTATGCACTAATTGACTATCTGCTAACTACTGTGTTAAAACCATTTACATACTTTTTTGGAAACACTTTCTCCTGTAGCCCAGGCTGGCCTTGAACTCCACATAGCTAAGGATGACCTTGAAGCTCTCTGTCACCCCCAGGGAAGGTTTTTCTGTAGCCTTGGCTGTCCTGTAACTCACTCTGTAGACCAGGCTGGCCTTGAACTCAGAGATCCAGCTGCCTCTGCCTGCAGAGTGCTGGGATTAAAAGCATATGTTACCACACCTGGCAAGTTTACAAATCTCTTAAGGGAGATAAATAAACTGTCTTAACTTTACATTAAAAAAAAAAATTAGGTCAGAGAGGCAGGCGTGGAGCTGCATACATTTTACACCTTTAATCCCAACCCTTGGGAGGCAGAGGCAGTTGATTTTCTGTGAGTTCCAGGACAGGTAGGGCAATGTAATAGACTGTTTCAAAAAATAAAAAGAAATTAGGTCAGGGGGTGGGGCTGGGAGGAGAGGAGAGAGATGGTACCCTTGGAATATAAAGTAAATAAATTTAAAATAAAAATTAAAAAAGAAAAGTTAGGTCAGAATGAGATGTTAACAAAGGCATACCTTTGTAATCCCAAGAAGCACTGGTAGCTCTTCCAGAGGACCCGGCTTCAATCTCCAGCACCCACGTGACAGCTCACAACTATCTGTAACTCCAGTTCCAGGGAATCTGATGACCTCACACCAATTCACATGAAATAAACTTAAATAAATTATTGAAAATTTTAAAAACAGTTCCTGGTCATGGTGTTTTTTCATAGCAATAAAATCCTAAGACACTCCCAAACAGAAAACAAAGCTCTAGGGAGTCCTCCGGTGAATCAACCAAAGGCAGAGAAGGGTGAAGTGGGTCTGGTTGTAGCAAACAGATGGCATACAATATATTCATAATTCATCCCCCTGCCATTTAAAAATATCTCTATTCCAAGAGACTCAAAACCACGCATTTGAACTATTTATTCCTCTGCTCTCTCCTACCAAAGGCAGACCTGTCTTGTAGTTAGGTCTGATGGTTCTTCCTTACTGCTTGATAACTAAGATTGGTGCCATCTTTGTTATTAGCCCTATGGCACAATACTATTCTTTGATGGTTCTCCAAATCTCACCCTCACCTTTGTAAATGTGCCTTGTATTAAGCTTTCCTGGTTTGTGCTATTCGCCCCCCCCCCCCGCCAAGACCCTGACTAATAAAGTTGGTATATTTGGAACTAGCAAAGACCCAAACATGGTAACATTTGATTGAGAATTTGAATGGCTTAGAGGGATCCATAACTTGAGTGGTCTGGATTTACCATTGCATAGGAGTGACTTGAAGTATGAAGGAAGTTGGCATGGAATTAAGGCAACATCATTCAAAATTATTTCATTCACTTAGAAAATATTTATTGAAGGTCTTCTACCTGTCATGCACCAAATAGTTTTCAACGTGCTGGGGAAAAAGACAGATCTTAACCCTTGCCCTCTCAACTCACCATCCCGTAGCAAGAAACACACATGTAAAAAGGCCACACAAAGCATCATGGGCACTGTACTAGAAATCTGGGCTGGAGATTAGAACTTTCTAATGGCCATCGTATAACAAAGGCCAGAATGGGGGGGGGGGAGAATTAGGATACTAGTTGAGGTAAATTAAGCATTTACTACATCTTAGCCATTGTGCTGTCAATTGGCTCCACAGCTCTGTGGGTTCTGTTATTACCCATGCTCAAAGGCTTTCAGCTGTTTGTTTAAGTCTGCACAGCTAGAAGGTGTGAAAGACAGAACCTGGCTTTAGCTCCAGAGCTGGTTCTTCTGCTGGTATGTTCAGAGTGGCAGAGAGAAAACCAGGAAGGAAGGTGATGCTGTGGGAGCCAGGGTGGGGGAAAATGCCAAGAGAGTGGATAAATAGATGATTAACAGGACCCCACGGGATCTCATAATTAGAAGGCTTGAAGTGAACTTGGCCTGCACAGTTTCATTAGCAGCATGGTAGTAGGGGAACTCACTGACATGCTCAGTGGGAGGTGGGGAAGTAAGCACATTCCCCCTCCCCCAAGTTTGGCAGTCAAGAGGAACTACAGGGCATGGCACCTTCATCCCAGCAGGCAGATCTCTGAGTTCAAGGCCAGCCTTTTCTACATAGCAAATTATAGGCCATTAGGGCTATATAGTGACCCCCCCAAACAAAAATTAAAAGTAACCAAACAAAACCTCCCAAGCCCCAGAGGAGCCTTTTCTAGTGGCTATGGAGAAAGGGCTCTGGATTTGTGAGCAGCCATATGGAGAGATCAGTATTAGAAGGCCCAAGGAGATGAGTGAACAGAATAGATGGTGTTGGGGTTAAAGGTAGATAAGGTAAGGTGCCGAAGCTGTAGATCTGTGGTAGTGAGGGACTGCCTTCAGGGCTGCTGCCAATAGCTTAGTGGTAGGTAGGAGTGGTTGGCGATGTGTGTGGTGCAGCAGGACCCTGTCTCAGCCATGGGTGGACACACAGACAGGGGCATGGTCCTCAGGCAAGGTTGCAGTCCTCGGTAGTCCATCTGAGGCTGGGGGGAACACAGGGGCAAAGGAGTCCTTTCTGAGGGCTTAGGTAGGACTTCCAAGAGGCTGGGTTCCACTTCTTCACAACTATCAGTAACTGTGGCCTTAGGCTGAGAGAAATGAGCAAACGGAGCTAGATTAGCCAGGCATGGCTCAGGGCTTTAATTACCAGCATTTGGGAGGTAGAGGCAGGAAGATTTCTGTGAGTCAGAGGCCAGTCTGGTCTACATATCAAGTTCCAAGACAGCCAGGGCTACACAGAGAGAAACCCTGTCTCAAGAGCAGAACAAAAAGTTAAGTTAGAGCAGATCTTAGGGTATGGGGTAGCTGGATTATGTAATAAGAATTGGGCTAGATCAGGGCACAGGGGTCTTCTATGAGACTGTTTCTCCAACCAAGGACCATGTATGGATACAA
>CM053763.1:94892875-94962039 GCA_028658305.1 Pachyuromys duprasi
GGAGCAGTGTAACTAGATCCCAGAAGAGGACATTGCAGCCAGCCCTGAAGAGACATGATAAGCTGGGGTCAGATGGAAGGGGGTGAGGTCCTCCCCTATCAGTGGACTTGGAGGGGGGCAGGGAGAAGATGAGGGAGGGATGGAGAGAGTGGGAGGGAATGAGGGTGGGGGCTACGGCTGGGCTACAAAATATATAACCTGTGATTAATATAAAAATAAATAAATTACTTATAAAAAAAAAAGAAAGACCTAAAAAAAAAAAAAAAGAATTGGGCTAGGGAGCAACACCTAGGGGTAGCAAATGCCTAGGCAAAGAACATGGACAAAATCATTGTGGGAACAAGGGTCATTGGGGTGACCGGGGATGGGGGGGTTGGGATGCACTCACGGGTGTTAGGTCTGCAGAGTCTCTGAGGTACTGGCCTAGAACGCGGTGTAGGTCTGGAAGTGAGGGCCACACGGCGTGCCTCAGTCTTCTGTCAGAGAAGGAAAAGAGAGGAACCGAGTCAGGATTGAGTTGGTTAGGGGGGACAGTGAGGCAGAGAGGCAAATTTGAAAAGATGGGCATAGTCAAGGCATGTTGGTCTTCCCTGACCACTCTGCCCAAAATGTGCCATCTTCCTTCCCACCACCTTATGCTCCGTAGTTTTTCTTAGCCTACTGTGTACTCATTGTGTTGTTACATTAGCTTGTTTTCATCCTGCTCCACCAGAACACAAGCTCCATGAGAGCTTGAAGGTTTTTCTATTTTCACTTCTCCATTCCCAACATTGAGTGCACAGTTGTTGCTTGAGAAATTACATGAGTGATGGAAGAAAACCAGTACAGTTCTTGCTCTGTCACTGTGGGGGCTTGTCTGGGAAGAGTACAAATTAAGGTATGTTGAGACTTCCAGCTCTTTGGCCCCAGATTTCCATGTTGAAGGACTTCAGCCAAAGGTGTCTAGCTTCTTCCATGACCTTCATCCCCATCACCAGGGAGGAGAAGTAGCTTTTGGATTGTAGAAAAGAATCCTATATGCCTGCTGACAATACCACTTCCCTTTGTCAACTTTTTTTTTTTTTTTTTTTTTTGAGTTCAGATGTGGCTACCTTGAATAGAGGCTCCATTCTAGGCTGCTCTTACACAAAGGCAGATTAAAAGTTCAAAGAAAGTCAGGCTTGATGGCTCATGTCTGTAATCCTAGGACTCAGGGTGGGGCAGTAAGGGAGGAGCTGAGGCATGAGGATTGCAGTGAGTTTGAGGTCTGGACTATGCACTTGAGTTTTAGGTCAGCCTGGGCTACAAGTAAGATTCTGTATTAAAAACAAACAAACAAGCAAAAAACACATTCAAAGTGAGGTGTGGAGTCCAGGAGAGGGGCTCCTGGTCTAGCCTATAACCAGAACACACACCTTCTACACTTCCGTTTAAGGGTCAGCACATAGTGCCAAGTGAGTGACGGGCAACATGGTGGGGATTTTATTCTTAGGTTTTTAATTTCTCTTCACATAAGTGAGTCATTCATTATGACATTTATTTAAGGGCCTTCTACTTGGCAGACACTATGCTGAGGATTTAAAAATGACCGAGTCAGTTATGATGGGGAAGACATCTGAAGGAATAAACGCTGTGCTCTGAGCGTAGGGCAGTGCAGAACAGTTCCTAACATGTGCGAGGCCTGGGTTCAACACCCTGCGCCAAAGAAACACATTAACGCAGGACATAAAGGAACAGCCAGTGAGGGGAGGCCAGGAGAGGTTAAGAGTTAGTGAAGAAAGTTATTTAAAGATGAATGAGTAGTCAGCCAAAGAGAATAATCCAGGCAGCAGGGACATTATGTGCAAAGGCACTGAGCAGTAGAACAGCCTAACTGTGAGGTAACTCAGGGCTTTGGCAAGGCTGAAATTTTGTAGAGCCTTGTTGGGTTCTACCCTGGGGAGCCACTGAAGGCCCTGGGCCAGTCACCACAGGTTTGTGTGCTTTTGGAGAAGGGAGGAAGGCACACCGTTTGGATGAGTCTGCTAGTGTGTGGGGCCAGAAAAAGAAACCATTGTTTGATTAGTTTCCTGAGGTGGAATGACCAGACCTCACGGCCAGCTGGATGGGGTGGAGACGCGGGAGGGGGGGGGGAGCACACAAGAACTGTGATCTGGGCCAAGGTTGGACAGTGGCCCCGTCACTGAGTGAGCGGCGAGGAAGTGGGGCTGTTAGAGGTGTCCACAGAGTGGCCAGGCTAGAGTGTAAGGAGAAGGTGCCACAGCCAGAGGACTGCAGGAAACAGCTGAAGCGGTAGGTGTGGGTGTTCCATGGTCCTGAGAGTGGTTTCTTCAAGTGACCCTAGGACCACACCCCACCACCCTCTTGGCAGGGGCGGTACCTGTAGTGTGCAGGAAACTGCCACTTCAGCAGCAGCAGGCCCAGGAGGGCACTGAAGCTCAGCACCAGGAACAGAGCGGTCACCAAGGAGATCCAAGCTAGGGAACAAAAAGCGTCTGACTTTGGCCGGCCCTCGGCCCCGCTCAGGGGCCGTTCTCGGCCTTAGCCCTGTCTCCACCCTTGGCATCCGGCAGCTGAGCCGAGGCTTGCCCATAGCTCCGCCCACCTGCATTGACCCAGTCCATGCTCACCAGTCTCGGAGCCGGTGGACACCGTAGCTGGGGGAGACCAGGCGCTCCAGGGGCCTTGGTAGGTGGGTCCGTTGAGCCTGGCTCGCAGCTGTAAGCTGTAGCTAGCTCGGGGGCGCAGTTCTAGGGTCCCTCCCCGAGCCCCAAGAGATGACTCCAGCACCTGAGAGGAGAAGCGCGGAGGCGGTCTGACCCAGATGGGAGTGGTCCGGCATCTCCACAGAGTCTCACCCGCAGAGGCGTACAGGATCCAAAGCCCTGCCTGAGACCACTCCTAGGAATACGCCCTGGCTCTCACACAGCTGTGCATCCTGCCACAAGATGTGGGGATCCCACTATATGCTCAAACCACCCCTATTGGTCTGGCCTTGGACACTCTTGGAGACATGTTATGACCCCCAGAGCCACACAGACCGCGCCACAAGTACAGTACCGCAGAAGGCACCAGATTTTCTCTAGGTGCTGGGGCCACAAACATGTGTCTATATACATATATACATGTATACATGTTAACTGGGCGCACAATGAAACAATGCTGTCTAGTTTAGTGTGCCAAGAGAACAGAGGGGTCAAAAGGAAGACTAGGAATGAGGAGTGTTTAATCCATTATTTAAATTACTTGTTGATTAATAGGAGGAGAGGGGAAAGGGAAAATCAAGACTTCTTCTAGGTGTGGGTCTTGGGTGAGGGGTAGTGCCACTGACAGAAAGTTGATAAAAGTAAACTTGAAAAAAAATACCATATGGGTCTACTAAAGTTTAACTACAGTCGGAAGAATCGATGGTGACGCCAAGAAAGCGGCCAGCTCTGGTCACCATGCAGGGCGACTGTAGGGGACATAAGGAGTTCTATGTATGTCACATGTACATCTGGGTGATTGACAAATTGGCTTTATGTATGGTATATACATGAAAAATAATGTGATTTTTAAGGCTTGTCTGTATTATTGTACATAAGCTATCTAGGAAAAGCGAAGCACAACTCGGAAGGAAAATTAATTTAGCTTTGGATACATTGCATCTGATCTGTCTGGGGATGAAGCTATTTACATGAGTTGTCTGGCAGGAAGCTATATATATGCATTGTTAACTGAGAATAAAAAAGATGTTTAATTGTGTATTGAGTAACTTTCTGTATGCCAGGAACTATGCTAGGAATTTATATGCCAAAAATTTTAGATTTATTTATTTAATGTTTATGTGTGTTTTGTCTGCATAGACATATGTGTATCAGGTGTGTGTCTGGTGCCCTCAGATCCCCTGAAACTGCAGTTATAGAGGGTTGTAAACTACCACGTGGGTGCTGGAAACTGACCCTGGGTCCTCTGTAGAATCAACAAGTACTGTTAACTGTTGAACCATCTCTCTAGCCCCTGTATTTAATTTTTATCTAAGTACAAGGCAGGAAACTTTCTCCCCATTTCACCAATAAGGAGACTTCAAACATTTAGGTAATTTGCATGTAGTTCTTAAAGACCCTTCTATGTGGGGCCAGATTGGGGTTGTTAATATGTGGTTAAAGTATAGTCATTAAAACCATAACATTGAGCCACTCACCCAGGCAGAGCAGACATACCTAGGAGAGAGTGTTTGAAAAGGGTGCTAGCAAGAACAGCGTCTCATGGAAGGGTAGAGAAGAGGAACCAGGGAAGACGAGATAAAACTTATCATAGAGGAAGGAGACAGGGAGATCACCATTGCATTGGCAAAGGGAAAGAAAATCTTATTTCGTGGTTCTGGTATGGAGGCCAGGACCTCTTGCGTGCTAGGTGAGTGCCATGCCACTGAGCTACACCCCAGCGTGGGGAGCAGTTTAAGTGGAACAGTCAGTGGTGCCACATGCCCAAGAGGGACTTAGGCACGGGTTGAATCAGATGAGCATAGACACCCAAGCCCAGACACTGACAGAGGGACAGACAGTGTTGGCGTGGGGACCGCCATTCGTGGTGACGTCTGTTACCTTCCAGTCCTCGTGGCCTTCGCCTGTGTATCGGAGCTGGTAACAGGTCTCTTGAGCTGCCCAGGATGACTGGTGCGGCCACTCCAATTTTAGCCTCCCGCTGGAGACCTCCCTCCAGTGCAGGCTAGGGGTGGGGAGGACCACTGCAGGGGATTTCAACAGGGGTTGCTTTAAGCCCTCTTTGCATGATGCATCACGCTACCAGGGCTTTGGGTTAGAAGATGATAATAATATTAATAAATGAACAAAGATTAAAGAGCATAGTCTATAGAGTTCAAGTTTTGGCCTACCAGTTAGCTTTGGTGGAGGGGGGAATTATGAGGGGATATGGAAGGAAGGTTCTTACCAGCCTGGTGGATCCGGAAAGGAGAGCCGAGGTAGCTGTGAGCGACACCTTGGGCTGTGGTGATCTCTACACGGATGTGAATAACACTGTCGTTTCGGGACTTGAAGTGGCAGCGGGAGAACAGAGCAGGCGCTGACCCCGGATCTGTTTCCTCCTCCTCACACGCTTCCCAGGTGGGCTTCCTAAGAGTCAGCCCGAGAGGCTCACTGAACCACCCCAGACACTGGCCCCATCCTCCCAACACAGGGCCTGTGTCCGGCATGGCTCATAACTGACATCCTCCCTCTATGCCGTGGGCCTCTAGGGTTTTCTCTGCCTTTATCCCGAGAGGTCTAGCCTCTTTCCCTTGAGGAAGGGACAGGCATGATATGTGAAAATGACGTAGTGATATGATGAAACCTGTTACTTTGTGTGCTAACTGAATAATGATAATAATAATAATACATGAACAAAGCTGAAAGAACATCATCTATAGAGTTCAGATCTCAGCCTACCAGTGCATTCCTTGGGCCAATGGTATGGTTTATCTCTGCTCTAGTTCCCTTCCTTTGAGAAGGCGGTTTGACACCTACTTGCAGACTGTTTCCAAGATGAAAGGGACTTTATCTTTTTAGGAGAAAACATCTTTATATTTTTAAATTTGTTCTTACTCAGTAGCCCTCTTATACTGCTTACAGAATTTTCCTCTAAGAATACTGACCTAGTAATATTCAGAATATATCACAGCCTATTTTGATCTTTGCCATGGCCACATAAAGTGAAAACTCCATTATTGCTTGTCTACGTTAAAGTAAATTCTAACTGCTGAGCTTCTCCCTATTCTTTTTTTTTTTTTTCCTTAAAAGACTGGGTGTCATTATGTAGTTCTGGCTGGCCTGGAATTTGCTATGTAGACCAGACTGGCCTTGAATTTGAGATACACTTGCCTCTGATTGCTGGGATTAAAGGTGTGCACCATTACTGTGCCCATCCCCCCACCCCACTTTTTGAGGCAGAGTCTCATTAGGCTCAGGCTGCTTTCAAGATGCCTCCTCTTGATTATTATCCCTTGGTGACTTAGCATCCCCAAAATGATCACTCTTGCATTTACATGTCCACCCGCTTACTCAACAAACAGTCAATCCTCATGTACCAAGCATTGTGCCAGACCGGGAGAATATATAGATGAGAAGTTATCTTGAAGGAGTCCTCATGTCAATAATATAACACACACACACAAAACAAAACAACCCAGCCATGTTTTTTTCTGTGCTGTGCACGGGCTGACTGGGGAGACCACAACAGAACATCTAACCCGGAGGAAGGGTCAAGGAATGCCTCCTGGCTGTGACAGTGTTTATACTGAGGCTCAGACTATAAATAGGTTAGGTGGTGTGGGGGTGCAACTGGTTGTTCCAGACACATGTTGTGCAGATATAAAGAGAGTATTGTGCTTCAGGGGAAATTCTAAATGGTTCAGATTAGGGAATGGTTTTAAACCCAAGGGCCTGCTGGTAAATGGTAAACTCAAATGCAGACTCCCTTATGGACAACCTCTTTAAAGAGCTTGAATCTGTGTGTGTGTCGGGGGAGGCAAGGTGAGAGGGTCCCCTGCTACCTAACCCTGGCATGCCTGGAACTAGAGGTGATCCTCATGCCTCAGCCTCCTACTATAGGGTCACAGTAGGAGCTAGAACTTAATCTCATAATTAGGAAAATTTACAACTATCTTAAGCAGGGAAGGGTCATAATTACATTGTATTTCAGAAGACATCTCTAATTGCTGTTTGTGGAGAGGATTTGGGAGGGGAGAAGCAGAGGAATCCATTAGGACATTGTTGGGAGTTTCCTGTGCAAAGTAAAAGGGTGAGAATATGGTGGGAGAGAAGGAAAGAGATGATGCGCGAAATCTTTGTTTTTGAGACACACTCTCACTACGGCACCCTAGCTGGCTTGGAACTCACTGTGTATACCAGGCTGACCCTGAATTGCCTACCCCTGCCTCCAGGGTGCTGGGATCAAAGGTGTGTGCCACCATGCCCAGAAAGAGATGTTGAAGAGGTAGAAAAACAAGGCTATTTCTGATTAGACCTGGAGGGCATAGGAAGGAGAGAAGTCCAGGAAACTTACGTGTAGAAAACTGAGTTCCACACATAAACAGAGCAAGAGAAAATTTGGATAAAAGAACTGATCTATTTGATTTTGTCCCCTTAAACTCATGCATGGATTAGACCCCCCACACTATGAAAACCTGCACAGCCATTTAAAAGAGTGAACCACTTCTTTTGGGACTGAGTTCCAAAAAATATTTAAGCAAAAAGGTAAGTCAACAGGCCATTGAGGGTCGCAGGGTGACAGCTTGGTGGGACAGCATTGACTCAGCCTGTGGCTCTGTGCTCCGCATCACAGAAGCAAAGGTGAGGACAAAGCCGGGCAGAATTAATCCCCGCCCTCAGGAGGCAGAGGCAGGTGGACCTTTTGTTTTACTTTGCTTTGAGACTCAGTCTCATCCAACCCAGGCTGTCCTTAAGCTCAGTATGTAGCTAGGGTTGACTTCTGTTCCTCCTGATTCTATTTCCCTATTTCTGGGACTATAGGTATATACGGCCATAGTCAGGGTTTCTAATGAAATAATCACATGAAGTGTAAATGTTGAATTGTATCTGAGATTAGTGTTTAAAAGGAAATGTTGCATAGTACAAAAGCATGTATAAACACACCAGCAAGATGGCTCTGCCGATCAGGGTGCTTGCTGCCAAGCTTGACAACCTAAGTTCAATCCCCAGAGCCAACAGGGTGGAAGAACAGAACCAACTTCCTCAAGTTACCTCCACACTCATGCCAAGGCATACATGCACTCCTGTGCAAAGTAAGTATAAGTTTTTTTTGTTTGTTTGTATTGCTTTTCAAGACAGGGTTTATCTGTGTAGTCCAGGCTGTCCTGGAACTCACTCTGTAGACCAGGTTGGCCTTGCACTCAAGAGATCCACCTGCCTCTGCCTTCCCAGTGCTAGGATTAAGAGTGTGCACTACCACTGCCTGGCCAGTGAGTGTGTGTGTGTGTGTGTGTGTATTTAATGCATAATAATGCCATTGGATCTAACCAGGAAGGGCAGGGAGGTTTCCTGACATCTGAAGGATACATGAAAGTAAAGATGAGAAAGCCTGGCCAGCAGCACATCAAAGGCCAGGCAGAGCAGGAAAGGGTGGATGTGGTAACAGAGCCAGTGCTGGAAGAGAGAAATCAGTGGAGTGTAGCGTAAGATGAAGGCTGAAGTCACATGGAACAGTTTGATATTCTAGAACTTTCCAATGCTACAATAGACTTCTTTCAGATCAGTGATAAGTAATCAAGGATCTTTTTGTTTGTTTGTTCTGTTTTTCAAGACAGAGTTTCTTTGTGTAGCCATGGCTGTCCTAGAATTCACACTGTGCACCAGGCTGGCCTTGAAATCTTAGAGATCTACCTGCCTCTGCCTCCTGAATGCTGGGATTAAAGCTGTGTACCCCTACTGTTGTAATCAAGGATTTTAAAGTAGAGAATGTTCTGTTCTAAATCACTATAGTTGCTGTATGGAGAACTCTTTTTAGTGCACAAGTGGACTAAATCCCCCGGTACTGGGGATTGAACCTGGGGCCTTATGCTTGTTAGGCAAACCCTTTACCAAACAATCTATCTCCCCAACCTGATAGATCATAATAGGGCAATGGCAGTGATGTAATTTTGGACAGATTCTAGACATAGTATGTAAAACCAACAACGTAGTAACAGGTTGAATTCAGAGCAAGTGAAGGATCAGAGAGGCATTTGGTAGATGTCCTTGAATGCCAGGTTGAGTTTTATAAAGATTTACTAGGTCACAGGACGTTGCAGAGAAGGTCATGACCAACAAGTGTCACAAAGCTCTTGCAATGTGGAATGTTAGCATCATGAGGAATAAATTGAAGATGGGTAGAATTGCCAAGAGTGTCCAACCTTTTGATATTGTGAAATGACCCTGTGATATATAAAGTTCAAACTTATGAACCGCACAACTGGGTTTTAAAATGTAATGTTTAAGCAAGTTCATGGTTTTATGTCGGGCCACAGTCATAATTGTCCTGGCTATATGTGGCCTTTGGGCCCTATGTTGGACATGCCTGCTAGGCTGTCTGGAAGGTCCAGATAAGGTGATTAGGTCTGATGAAATCAGGTCATTCCCAGCAGAAACAAAGAGAGGATGCGACAACCCAAACACTCACGGGAGCACGGGAGGACAGAGAATAGCGCCTGGAGAGGACAAGCGAGGCAAGCGAAGAAGACCCACAGCAGTGCTGACGGCCCGCAGGTCAGGCTCAATGGGGAGTTCCAGTCTTACCTGTCTGCGGGACAGCACCGTGTCCTGCTGTGCTGGAAGAAGCCTCGGGAGCTAGTGTTATCTTGTTGCCGCCACTGGCAGATGACCTTCTTCAGGTCCCAGGTAAAGCACTGAAGTCCAATCGCCACTACAGTCAAAGAAGAGGGCCAAGCGTTTCACTCGTCAGAGTCCCTAAGTTGTCTCTACCCCCATATCAGAGTATTCTCACCTATTCTTTCTTCTCTTCCTGAACACAGCTGTCTTGTGCAAGGACCGGTTTGAGGTCATAAGGAATGACCATGGTTCCCAGTGCTTTTGTATCCCGCCTAAGTCTCAGTAAAGATTAAAAAAAAATCTCTTCCTTCCTTTACTGACCCACCTGCATCTCCTGGAAGGTCCACAGTCACAGGGAAGGACCAGGGTCCCCAGGAGCCATGAAGAGAGACACCGTCAGGTTGGCTGCGTAGCTGGAGCCAGTAGGACTTGCCAGCCTGGAGCCCTGAGATGAGACAGCTTCCACCCTTCACCGTCAGAGCCGAAGCCTGGGGAGAAAAATTCACGAACCAGAATCTAGACTTGCTTCTCAGCTAGGATAGCTCACACACCTAATGTTTGAACCACTGTGCAAAACTCAGCTCCTTGGATAGATATACACATAGACTAGGGGCTGTGCAGACCAGTTTCAGTTGGGTTTAGGGATTTTTACAAAGTTTTAATTTGGAAGGCCTGAAAGCCTTCGGTTATGTTTAGTGTGAAGGATCCAAAGTGGGAGATTCCTAAACAGGGCCCCTGAAAGCTCATAGTCTACACTCACTCTTCAAAGATCAACAGAGTCTGGGATCCTCTAAGTGTGACCTTTCTTTTCCAGGGAACAAACGGGGGTAGGAAATAGGAGTAGAAAGTTAGGATACTTGTCCAGCTGGGGAGATCCTCATTGGTCCATGCTGTTGGGGCACCGTAGGCTGAACACATGGAGGCTGGTCAAGAGCAGGCACTGGGTTCAGCGTCCACAGAGTGGGGCAGCAGGTTGCTGTGGAGAGCAGCTGCCTGACTGAAGGGCCAGTGGAGTTGCTGGGATCCGTGGAGCCATAGCTGAGTTCATGCCTCAGGAAATCACCGACTCCAGGAGCAGGGGCCTCCCAGTGGATCTGAAGTTCCCCTGGTTGGCTCCCGACCCTGGCTGTGATGTTTCTGGGGGGATCAGGCAGGCCTGAGAGCAAGATAAGGCACATCAAATCACGGAGTGCCAGAATATGGCTCAACCCGTGGCCTGCAGAGAGGGCTGCTGGAGGCTGAAGAGAGCAAGCCAGAATTTAAAAAGATGCGGATCTCATTCCCACGGAAGGGTAGAGAGGGGAGGGAGGCCGCCTGTCCTGTTTGCCTATCCTCTTGAGAATCATGAGATGACTGTGGTGGAATGGTTTAGACTTGCATTTCATAGAGCAGGAACCTCTTTTCATCTCTGTCTCCTTGTTGCCTGGCACACATCAGCCATCTGACTGTTGAATGGGTGAATAAATGTATATGGTAGTGAGGGAAGCAAGATATCCTTGATGAGAAATGATCTGTGGGAGAAATCTAGTTCTAGATGCCAAGGCAAGAGGGAATAATAAGGGGTGGGGGTTCCTGAGATGCCTCTGGGAATCTGATTTCTTTATCTGAGAGGGGTGCCCACATTATCCTGAAAGTCTCAGGCAAGCCTGATTCTGGGAGCTTGAGCAGGCGGCAAATGGAGAGGCAGTGTGTCAGAGATGCCCTTACCCACACTATCCACAAACAGCACCCGCTGGGTCAAAGTCTCATTGAGAAACACGTTCTTCACCCAGAGGTGCAGCGGAAAGAAGAGGCGAACTTCATCCTGGTCTGGAAACCGGCACACATATCGGGTCCCAAGGGTAGGCACACTCTGGGAATGTAGGGGACAGGCACGGGGCTCCTCTCTGTTGGTACAGGAGAATCTGTACCTACACAGTCATCGTGCTCAGCCCTGAGGACCCAGGGTGAACCCATGCCCAATTTCTGTCTCTATTATTGCTATTTTCTTCTCGCTGCTTGAGGCAGGGCCTTGAGCTGGGCCATTTATAGAGTGGTTTTTGAATTGGGCATATATGTGGATAGGGCCTCTGATAGGACCAAAGACAGGAAAACTAAGAGTGTGACTCAGCTAAATATAGGGACAGATAAATGAAGATCGGGGCACAGTCTAGAACCTACCCTGGGTAGGCATACAGCAGCTGGTACATCTCACTGGGTGCTGCCTCTTCCTCATCCCAGAAGCAGGTGAGATCCTCAAATGTCTGGGAGAAACAGCGCAGTGGCTCTGTGCCCGCGGCCAGCAAGAAGACATCTGAGAAACAGTTGGTGAGTTGGGCTCTATATTCTTCCAGTCACGTTTGTGGGTAAGAGCATGGGGCCAGTGGGAGTCTCTTACCCTAGATCCCCTCCCAGGGCTCTTCATACCCTCCCAGGGTTCCCTTTGCCTGGGCATAGATAATACCCACCCTCCACCCACCTCACCTTGGCTGGTGACTTGTGCCTGGTTTGGAGGGGCCAAGAGGAGGCAGAAGGTGACCATGAAGAGGGCCCAAGAGGGCATCTTCTCCGGCACTGTGTGCCTGCCCTAGCCCATCCTCCCTTCAGGAAGCTGGGCCCCAATCCCCTCCCGGGGCCAGCCCCTCAGGTTCCTGTCAGATACAGCCCCACGTCCTGTCCCTGTCTCTACCCCTCTGGGGCCCATCCAGACCACACTGGGGTAAGGGGCCAGAGGAGGGGGAGTGGGCAGGAGGGGGAGAGGAATTCGAAAGGGAAGGCATGAGCCTTCTGTGGGTAGGGACATAGTGGTAGATATTTGCTTGTGGATGGAGAGGAGTCCCCCTTCGGGTGCCTAAACTGCTGTATATGGCCTTCAGAACAGTGTGAACCACGCTGGATGTGTTCACTCAACGTCCTTACAGTCGTCTTGTTTCCATTAGGAAGGTGAGAAAGCTGAGCGGCAGAGAGGTTAAGAGGTCGCTCAAGGTCACATACCCAGTAAGATGGAAGGCACAGGAGATCTCACTTCAGAACCTGAGCGCTCAACAGTCAT
Source organism: Pachyuromys duprasi (assembly GCA_028658305.1). Classification (NCBI taxonomy): domain Eukaryota; kingdom Metazoa; phylum Chordata; class Mammalia; order Rodentia; family Muridae; genus Pachyuromys; species Pachyuromys duprasi. Next base: position 94,905,188 of record CM053763.1, read on the forward strand.
GCAATGCTCTTGGCATGATCTACCATGGAGTGCTGGTCTCCCACACTGATGTCCCCGACAGTGGCTACTTCCAACTTATCAAGTTCTGGGGCTCTGTGTGAAAACAAACACATGCTCCTGAGGAGGAATGCCCTGTCCATCCTAGGTGGCATTCTCAGCAACCTTGGTGTGTGCCCCATTAGACAGTGGTGACAGAGATACTGGGAATATGTTAAGAATGTAGAATCCCAGGCCCTTCCCAGGCCTACTCGCACAAACACATTTACCAAAATCCCAGATGATTCAGTACACTGTGAAGTGTGAAAGGCATGGTCTTCAGTGGCTTGCACAGAATGAGGAAAGCTTAGTCTCAGCTCCTTGGCTGTGCCTGCTTCATTTCATAGCAGGGGAGGGTGTATGATATGTTCACGGGGGGGTCAAGCTTCCTCCCGGCTGTGCTGGACCACTAGGGTAGTTCTTATAGTGATTCTGAAAGCTCTGCTTCTTGGCTGAGGGGAGAGATGGATTGGAGGGGAGGAACATACGGGACTATGTTAACGTCCACATCTGTCCCTTCAGCTCCCAGCTGTGGCTCTGCGAACTAAGTGTCCTCGGTGTCCTTTTCCTTTCTTCCTCCTTGTGATTTAATGTTATCAGGCAGAATTTTAGGAGCTGGGCACAGGAAGAGGGAAATCTTTCAGGCCTTGTACAAGGCCCTCATCTTTCTGGTACCATTTCCTCACCAGTGTGGAAGCAGCTAGTTTGATCCTTGGTCCTCTTAGCCCTCAGGTTACAAAGCCCAGAGACCACACTTTAAATGTCCACCATCCTCTTCCCGAATACAGAACCACACAACCTCACACAAGCAAGAGGGGACACACACAGTTTCTGTGTCCTCACAGCCCTGGGCTTTTGGTCTACAGTAGGTGCTGATGATGTCAAAGTTAGGTATGACTTCACTCTTGTGCTCCAGACTTGGGTAGCCAACTGCTTATTTTCCCTACTTGTAGGCCTAATATCTAAGATGCCCAAGTTTCGCTGCATGCCTATAAGCCCAGCTCACAGAGGGTGGAAACAGGAGGATTGTGAGTTTGAGGCCAACCCAGACTGCTTCAGCAATTCCAGAGCTGCATAAGGAGACTGTCCAAACCTTACAAAGCCAACCGCAAAAACAAATGGCCAGGCTCTGTGTGCTTGCTTGCCTATAATCCCAGCTACTTGGGTGACTGAAGAGGGAGAATCCCTTGGGCCCATGAATTTGAAACTAGCCTTGGTAACATAGTGAAAGAACCATTATAAGGTGTGTGTGGGGGGGGGCGCCTGGCATAACAGCCCACACATTTAATCCCAGAATTTGGGACAGAGGCAGGTGGATCTGTGTGAGTTCAAGACCAGCCTGTTCTGCAAGCAAGTTTTAGGCCAGCCAGGGCTACAGAGAGAAAACATGTCTTGAAAAGAAAAAGAAAGGAAGGAAGGAAGGACGGAAGGAAGGAAGGGAAGGGGTGGGAGCCAGGCTGTGCTGGACCAGAAGTGTAGTTCTTATACTGGTTCTGAAAGCTATGATTCTTGGTTGAGGGGAGAGATAGGTTTGAGGGGAGGAACATACAGGGAAAGGAAGGGAAGAAAGATTGATTCGTTGATTGATTCTGGTTCCTATCCCCAGCCCTGTGCCTTTGTTTCCCATCTTGCCATCTTTTTAAATCGCACCTCCAACTACTCAGTGTTCAAACCCTAAGCATTAATACTTCCGGACTGCTGTTTTTTCTCCTATCTTTCCAATATCTAATTAATTAGCAAGTGCTTCGGCCTGAGCTGAATCTGCACTTTTAACCCCCTCCAGCCCTCCTGTTCTATCCTGTGTTTGGGTCGCTGCCCTGGCTTCCATTAACTCCTTGGCTCCGCTCTTTACCCTCCTGTATCCTGTACAGCAGAAAGATGTGTCTTTAAAAAGCAATTTTTATTTTATTCAATTTATTATTAGCATGTAAATATGAAGTGTGTGTATGTGTGTGTGTGCATGTGTGTGTGTGCACATAGTGTGTGGAGGTCAGAGGACACCTTTTGAGAGTTGGTTCTCTCCTTCTACCATGGGATCTGGCGTTTGGAGCCAGGGCATTAAGTTTTCAAGACAAGTGCTCTTACCTGCTGAACCATCTCACAGGCCCCAGATTGGTACGTTTAACATGCCTATCCCGTGTCTCCTCTTCCGTACTGAAATCCCTGGACGATTTTTCATAGCATTTAGAGTATAACTCAAATGCCTCCTGATGGCCCATGAGGCCGTGCCTGGATCGGCACATGCAACCTTGAACTTCACCTCCCTCCACTTCCTTCTTTATTCCTACCAACCATAATCACTTTAAGCCCATTTAGGTCTCTGCAGTTTGCAGCACGCAGTATTCCTCCTCCGGTTCCGCGATGTCAGCTTCTCTTGGTTTCTTCCCTGCCTTCAGTTGCACCCTCTCCGAGTTCTCCTGTGTGCGCCTTCTCTTTTTGTGGAGTCTTCCTGTTCCCATGCGTCGTTGCCCTTTGCGTTGTCGGAGCGATCACACTGTTTTGACACTTTTATAAACCAGCGACTCCTACGACCTCATCAGTCTCAGTTGCTATTAAACATCTCCGTTTGCACATCCTCGGAGCTTAACACCGACCAGGTCCCAAGCAGAGCTATGACCTTCATATGCCCTTGTGAAACCTTCTCTATGTTCTGCAGCTCACACGGGCTGTGTAGGCATCTAAGCCTGAAACCCAAGGGTGATTCTTAAATCTTCCTTCTCCCTCTCCTCCTGAATCCAAGTCCCTACCAAGTTCTCTGACTTCCAAGGGAGGCAGTACAGTAGTGGTTAAGCATAGACCTCACCAGGGACTCTATGGCTGTCACAGGGCTGAGATGGGGACCTCTGGCTCCTGCAGAGGAGGAGGTTCAGCCATCTGTCTCTGTCACTGTCGCATTTCCTCTGCTTTTGTGCAGCTAGAAAGAGTACTGTCCTCAGGCCTTCATTTCTGTAGAAAATCAAGCAGGAACTGGCACAGGCCTAGAGGACAGAAGCCATATAATTCTCTTTTCTTTGGTTAAAAAGTCCTGCAGGCTCCAAGGTCCAGTCCAGAACAGCAGACTTGGCTTACAGAAGCTGGTGTTCATACCGGGGATAAAGAGCCTGCCATGTAAGCAGGAAGACCTGAGTTTGAGCCCTAGAGTCCATGTGAGAAAAAGTTGGGCCAGCCAGGTGTGGTGGCGCATCAGCACTCAGGAGGCAGAGGCAGGCAGTTCTCTATGAGTCTGAGGCCAGCCTGGTCTACATAGTGAGTTCCGGGACATTCAGGGACTACACAGACCATGAAAAAGTCAGGTGAGGTGGTGTATGTGCAGACTTGTAAACTCAACATCAAAGAACTTACATGGCAAGTTTCAGGCCAGTGATAGACCCTGTCTCAATAAAAAAAGGTTGCTGGCATGTGAGGAATGACACTTTTTTCCTGTCCCCTGGCCTCCAAGTGGCACGCACAAGTGTATACCTGCACATCACACACACAAAGCTGGTGTTTGGGCTCTGGGTAACTATTGCTGGGAGAACTCCTGGAATTGCTGGCAGTGAACTGACTGAAGCAGCAGATCTCAGGGAGGAGGGAGTCCTGATCCTACCACTTGCTGATTTTTGTGGCACAAGTCCTTCTACCACAGGCAGAGGTTTGAAGCTCCCAAATACGATGCCATTGAACAGAAGGTTGGGAGGAGAATTGGCTCTTGTGAACCCAAACCTGGTTTCTTGCTCTTTATCTCCCTGTTGGTCCAGATATCCCAACCTCTGCCAGTTCTATCATCAGAAAGTCTAAGTTTAGGTAGCTTGAGGCTCCAGAATTATCTATCTCTCCATCTCTTTCTCAACATTGTCAAAACATTCTTCAGAAATGATTCTGCTTATATTAGCATATCAGAACATTGTATTTTTCCTCTCCTTGACCAATGTCATTATGTTTCTTTCAAATTGTTGTTTGCATGTATTTGTGCCTTGTTGCATATGTGTATGCATGGTCCTATACGTACAATTACATGTGTGTGCACGTAGAGGGCTCAGACGTGACGCTGGATATCTACGTTGGTCACCCTCCATTTTATTTAGTTAGGCAGGATCTCTGGATAAGCCCTGAGCATGCCAAGTCTAGCTGGTGCAGCTAGCTAGTTCCCTCAGAGACCCTTCGGCTCTGTTTCATAAATGCTGGGACCACAACAGCTACACCTGCCCAGTCTCTTACATGGGTTCTGGAGGTCTGAACTCTGGTCCTCAGGAAGGATTTTATCCACTGAGCCATCTCCCTAACCCTGTAAACATCATTTTAAGTTTGCCAGTCTGACAGTCTACAAATGATATCTTCTTACATGGTTTCTTTCCTGAGGCTCAAATATCCTTTCATTCTCTCCTTCCTTAAAATCTTTTCAGATCTCTCCATGGTCTTTAGATTTGTTCCTCCATACTAGAACCCAGGGCCCTTTTCACCTTTGCCTCTCCCACACTTGAGACCTCTTCTTCCTAATGTGCTATGTTCTAGTTTCTACATCAGTCCAAACTGAGGACTCCCTCCCACCCGTTGTTATGGCTTCTCCAGTCACAGAACCTTTCCAACTTAGCAACCTATTGGGACTTTCTTTGTGTTTCTAGACCCATTCTCAACTCCTACTTCTTGGGAATATTTCCTTATGTTCCAGTTACTTGTAACAAAGGGACAGGCTAACTAAAAACAGAGAGCCAGGAAGATGGCTGGGTTAAAGGTTCTTGTCACCAAGGCCAAGGACCTGAATTAGATCCCCAGGATTCTCACATGGTAGAAGGAGAGAACAGACTCCCACAAATTGTTCTCTGACTTCCACATGCCCACTGTGATTCAAGAGCACACACATACACACACAAATAAATAAGTGTCCCCCCCCTTTTTTTCATGGTTCTATCTAATTTATGAGTAACTGGAAGGCAAGTCACTAAAGGAGTAACAAACGGATAAGCTTTATGGGAGAGTCTTTCCTAGTGCCCATACTTTTGGAATTCCCACTCTCTATTGTCCAGTGGACACACCTGCGTCATTTTGAGCCATCGAGAGATGCAGTGGAGGTGGAAAGCATAGTTACAGATGCCCCATGCAACCATACACTCTTCAGAAGTAGCGGATGCCTGGTTGGCCTGACATTCGATGCAAAGATCCATAACGTGGTTCCTGCAGATGGCACAATTATCAACCACAATATCCCAGGCCCAGAGGGCTACCGCATTCCACTTTTTCACCTCAAAGCGCTTCTTGCCTGCACCGCTGAAGGTACCGCTGGGGGCATCCATACCCATCGCGCCGCCATTTTGGAAACACAATGTCCACCCTGGGGCTCCCCTTGTGTAGAGATGGCTCAACTCTCGTTGCTCTTGCAGAGGACCAGGGTTCAGATCCCACTACCCACATAATGGTTCATCAGCCATCTGTAGTTCCAGGGGATCTGATACCCTCTTCTGGCCTCTGAGAGCAACGCCCCCTTCATATACATGAATAAAAAAGAAAAATTTTTAAAAGCACAAATTCAAGTTTATACTCCTTTCAGAGGCTCCATTTTCTGTGTGATCAGAAGCAATGTGATGGGCCTTGCTTTAAAACAAGGAGGGCATGCTTTTGATAGGAGGCAATAAGAGAGAGAAATTTACCAAACTGGTGGGGCAGAGGAGAGGAGAGCCAGGCTTAGGAGGAAGGCCAGCGATAAGGATCTCGGTGGCAGCCCTGCCCTTCAGAACAGTGGTGTCCACTTCTCACACGTAAGCTCAGTCTCCTTCTGTGGATGTTAGCTTCAGTACAACATGTCCAGTGAGAGTATCCTGTGCTCAAAATCTTACACCCTCAGCGCCCTGGGAACAACAGAAAAGCTATCCTGTAGAGCTGAGCGTAGACAGTACCCATGGGAACTTTATCGAGAGCATGAGTTCCAGTTGGAGATGGTAAGGGTATGAACCCAGCGAGGGGCTGGGAGTGGTACCTCACACATGTCGTTAGGACTCAGGAGATTCAAGGAGGAAGATCTTGAGTTTTTTTTATTTATGTGTATGTGTGCCCAAGAAGTCCAGAAGAGAGTGTCAGATCCCAGGGAACTAGAGTTTTAGGCAGTTGAAAGCCACCTGATGTGGGTGCCCGAGGCCGGGTTTGGGCTGTCCCTTAGCTCTAAGCCACTGAGCCATCACTACAGCCCTAGATAGAATTTTAAAAGTGGCCCCAAAGATCTCTGAGGACTTTGGGTTGAATGCACGTACCGTTCCCTTTTCTGTCCTCACACAATTGTGTGCCTCTGTGGGGAGGCATGCGCTCCGTGCCTCTCTCTCCTGATTTCAGTCGTTTGTCGCGAAGATTTCACGTTCCTTGGCCTGTAGACCCAGCGGATCCTTGCCTGCTGCTGGAGAGTTTTTATATGTGAATAGCTGCGCTATGTCTTTACCCTAGTTAGAGGTGTGAGTCCCAAGAAGGGACTGCCCCAGGGTAAGGCTGGGTGGGAGTGTGCTCTTCCTGGGGACTCCCTCTCTCTATCGTTCTCCTTCAGCTTCCAGAAACAAACTCGCGCTCGCTGCCAGCACTGTGGCGATGCAAGTGTTACGCCACGGCTCTACTTTGTACCCTCACCCTTCTCTTTCCAGAAGAGAAGCCGTGCCTCGGAAGGAGTCTAGAGTCTCCCTGAAGGGGAGAACTGAGTCTTCAATTGAGGCCTGTTTGTCTCTAAAGGCTATTTAAACAAATATATTTCAATTATGAGTAGGCGTGCATGTCTGCACGTGGATTTGTGTGTGTGAGTGCAGTGCCCAGAGGCATGGAATTCCCCAGAACTGGAGCTGTGAGCTGCCTGACGTGGATGCTAGGAGCAGAATTCTGGTCTTTTGGAAGTGCAGCAAGTGCTCTTCACTGTTGAGCCACCTCTCCAGTCCCTGAAGGCTATTTTTAAAAAACTCCTACACAGACACCTTGGCCAAAGATCACCTTGTGGCTCTTTTCTCAACAGTGTCTATTTATCTAGAATTGCCTGCTGGGCACGGGGCCTTCTTAAAGTTGGAGGCTGAGTCCAGAACCTGGCTCAGAAGTTGCGCAACGCCAGTACGTGGGAAAAGGAACAGCAATGCCCATGAAGCATCCCACGGGAGGTGTCTGGAGGCGTGCAGCCTGCGCGGTCTTCTCTGCCCCGTCTCCTGTTCTCCACCAGACATCTTGGCTCCTGAGCCGCCCTACTTAAGCAGCTGCTCTCTTGCCTCTGAATCAAAGGCCCAAATCCAAAGAAAGAGGAGACTGTCCAACTACAGCAGCTTCGGGTTGCCAATGCAAGAAGGCCAGGGTGAGATAAGAGACATACTCCCTGTGGAAGGAGCCCGCGCTGCCCAGAAGGCCTTGCAGGAAATCACCCCCTTCCTTGAGGGCTGGAGGGAGTGAATGACTCAGGGAAGGGTGATGTGACTTCCGTATTTTACAGCCAGGACTGTGTGTGGTGAGGCCCCCTCAGACCAGGAGCCCACCAGCTTCGCCTTTCCCAGGGGTCTGCCTAATAAGGCTTTTCCTCTGGCTTTTTCCATTGCTTCTGTGGAATCAAGTTAACCCCATTGGGTCAGTCCCTTGCTTCAACTCCTGCCCAGGCCATGTTCTGTAAAAACGGAACCAGGAGTGAAGCAGAGGGAGATGAAGCTAAAGTGGGTGAGGCAGGAGGGACTGAGAATTTATGGCTGTGCTCTGCTTGTAGTTCACAGTGGGGGCTGTGGTCCTTAGAGGCCATAGAGGCAGTGTGGGACCCTCCTACTGGAGAAAGGTGCCTTTTTGCCACCTTACCATGTACTTTGGGCTCAACGTACCTGCAGTAAATTGTAAATGTCCAGTGACCACATCAGTTCTCTCCTGCTATGCTAGAGACGAAGCACTGCACTGTGGCAAGGGGCACTTGGGAGCCAGGGCGTCAAGGTTGGAATCCTAGCCTTGCTGTTCACTGTCAGGCTTTCAGTCAAGTTACTTAGCGCCTCTGTGAACCCTCTCTTCTGTATACAGGCAACGATAATACCTGCCCATCAGGGGTGTTGAATAAAGGAAGACTTAATGTGTGCGAAGCGCTAGGCACAGTACCTGGCATTGAACGTGTAACCATTCTCTGTTTTCATTCTTTTAAGGGTAGACACTGACCCAGGCATAGAGACAGAAGGTTGGCAGTAGTCCTAGTCTCTTCCCTGCTCTCCTCCTCCCGTGCCCAGTCCCCTCCCCTCCTCCTCCATTGGTGCTTCTTCTGGCTCATTACCACCACACCATCATGTCACCCGCATGCTTGGCATAGACTTGCACTGATCTCCTTGCCTTCGCTCTTTTAACTTTTTGGTAACTACATTTACTTAGTTACTTATCTGTTATTTGTGTGTGCTTGCACATGAGCCACTGTGCACATGTAGAGGTTAGAGAACAGAGTTGTTTCTCTTCACCACGTGAGATCCAGGAACTGATCTCAGGTTGCCAGGCTTTGGTGGCTAGTGCCCTTACCCACTGAGCCATCTTACTAGTCCCCTCTACCTTATTTTTGAGACAGACTCTCTAACTGGACCCAGTGCTCACCAAGACTAGCCTGGCTCGACATCAAGTCCCAGGGATCCTCCTGTCTCTGCCTCTCCAACAATGGGGTCACGGGTGTACAGCAGCACACCTGGGCTTCTATGTGGGCACTGAGTATTGAATTCAGGCCCTCACACACGTGCAGCAAGCCCTCAGGGCTCTTAGCTCTGCACCCTGCCTGTCCTTATATACTGCCCACAGTGTCTTGGCTTTTATTGCTTTGTGGTAAGTTTTGAAATCTGAAAGTGTGAACCTTCTAATTTTGATCCTTCTTTTTGTCTTGACTATTCTGGATATCTTGCAACTCCATATGGGTTCTAGGTTTGTTCTTTTCTAGTGTTTTAATCGGAAGTACTTTCATTCATTCATTCATTCGTTTGTTTATTTATTTATTTATTTATTTATTTATTTATTTATTTATAATGGTGTTAGGGATGGTGAGAAGCCCCTGAGCTCCTTTGGGGAGTCTCTCCATTACTAATTAAGTCCATTATTTGTTATAAGTCTGTGGTTTATCTCTTCCTAGGAAATAGCTCATTTCATCTAATGGGCATGTTCTTCACTTTCACTTCTCTTCTTGTATAATCCATTGTGGTTCTCCTTCTGCCAGGGGGACTGCCTACCACCAGCGCATGAGGTCGGGAGGGGCATGAGATGAGGAACATGGCATGAAAGGAGCTAGTTCAGCTTTAATTCCAGAGATCAAAGGCTGTCTACTTCTTGGGGAGGGAGAGAGGTCTCCAAGGATAGGTGTACATAATTGGCTAAAACTAGACATTTCAAGGATGCTTGATTTGCATTAAACAGCACACTCCTATCATCTGAACGGGAACACACTACCTAATTATCCTATAGGTGCAGGGAGGGGAGACCTAGCAGGGAAATGTGTCAAAAAAAGGCCATATATCAGACGTGGTTAGGGACATCTATGTTTAGAGACGCTCCAGATAAAGTCAGGCAGGTAGCAGGAGGCCCTGCTGGGGAGAGGGGGTCCTGCACCTTAACGCCGAGCTCAGAATGGCTGTGCAGACTGGGAGGACTGCAACCTCAAACAGCAGGGCCCTTCCAACAATCCGTGTTTCACGGTGCAGCCAGAGTCATGCTTCAAAGAGAAGATGTAAATTTTGGACCATCGGGACAGCTCAGTGGGTTAAAGCACTTGATGTATAACTCTGGGCACCTAAGTTTCATCCCAGAAACCATGCAAGGTGGAAGGAGGGCACAGGCTCCACAAAATAGTCCTCTGACCATCACACACTTGCTGTGGCACACTTGCCCACTCGTGTATCATGCACTGTGGTGGTTTTAATAGGTATGGCCCCTATATACTCATATGTTTGAATGCTTGGCCCGTAGGGAGTGGCACTCATGGGAGGTGTGGCCTTGCTGGAGGAGGTATGCCAACAAAGAAGTGGGTTTCAAGGTTATACATGCCCAAGCCTCACCCAGTCACACAGTCTCCTTCTGCTGCCCGTGGATCCAAGAGGTAGAACTCCTCTATCTCAGCTCCTTCTCCAGTACCACATCTGCCTAGATTTCTGCCATGCTTCCCACCATCACGACAATGAACTGAGCCTCTGAAACTATAAGCCAGCCCCAACTAAGTGTTTTCCTTTATAAGAGTTGCCTTGGTCATGGTGTCTCTTCACAGCAATAAAACCCTAACTAAGACATGCACACGCACAATAATAATAAACGAGTAAAATACAAATCTCATCCAGACACACCCTTGCTGGCAGCTTTAGAAGATTTATTTTTTAATCTTGTGTGTATGTGTGTTTAAGCCATGTGTGGGGGCTCTTACAGAGGCCATAGAGGGCACTGAATTCCCTGGAAGTGGAATTACAGGCAGCTATGAACTGCCACGTGGGTGTTGGGAATCTGAATTTAGGTCCTCTGGGCCATCTCTCCAGCCCTCTTTTTTTCTTTTCTTTTTTTCATTTTATTTTTGTTTGTTTTTTGTTTGCACTAGCTGCTCTTACTAATGGCCCATGTCCTTAAGGCTGCCTCAAAAGCTCAGCCTGGCCTGGCCTCTGTCGTGGTGTTCACGAAAGAATGATCTCTTTGTTCTAGTGCTCTGAGCCTGCTCTGAGCCTGAGCATACCACCAGGACTGTGCCGGTGCTAGGGTCTCTTTCTCCAGGAACTCCTGCTTCCTCTCTGTGCCCAAATTAAAATGGCACTCTTGCTGGGAAAGCTTTTCTGATCTCATCTCATGTTCCATATTCCCCAGATCCCCTCTTACAGCACAGACCACTCACCTCTGTGTTTTATTGCGTGTTTTCACACGTGCCATGTGTCAAAGGCATCCTCATCTGTGGGTGACTTTGAAGTTATTTTATTTTATGTTATTCTTTTCCCATACATCATTTCCTGACCTCAGTTTCCACTCCCTCCACTCCCCTCACCTGCCCTCTTCTCCAGATGCACTCCTACTCCACTTTCCTTATCAACTGAACGCGGCATAACAAGTTACAATAAGACCAGGCACAAACCCTCACATCAAGGCTGGACAAGGCAACCCAGGATGAGGTAAAAGGTCTTAAGTTCAGGCAAAAGAGTCAGAAATAACCCCCTCTCCCACTGTTGGGAGTTCCACAAGAACACCAAGTTATACAACCATGAGGTAAATGCAGAGGACCCTAGTTGAGACCCATACAGGGTCTGTGTTTGTCGCTTTAGTGTCTGTGAGCCACTGTGAGCCCTGCTTAGTTGATTCTGTGGGCCGTGTTCTGGTGCTGTCCTTGACCCCTCTGGCTCCTACCATCCTTTCTCCTCTTCTGTCAGGCTCTCCTGGCTCCGACTAGTGTTTGGCTGTGGGTCTCTGAATCTGCTCTCATCAGTTGCTGGGTGATGCCTCTCTGATGACAATTGTAGGTCAAAGGCTTTGTGGCTGAGTTGATGTCCCAGTCTCATTGCTGGGAGCCTTGCCTAGTTATAGAAGATGGCCTGTTTGGGGTCTGTATCCCCCATTACTTCAGACTTTGCTAGGGTCACTCTCATAGATTCCAGGAAGTTTCCACAGCACTAGGTTTGTACCTTGCCTCTCCAAAGCCCCTCAATTCTAATCACCTGTCCCTCTCACTCTACACTCAGCCTGATCCCGCCTGTTCCAATATCCACCTGCCCCCAGTCCACCTGCAAAATTCTAATTCCCCTTCCCATAGAGGTCCGCGCATCTCTGCTTGAGCCCTTCTTGTTACTCAGCCTCTCTTGGTCTGTGAATTGCAGCATGATTATCCTTAACAGCTAATGTCCACTTTTAAGTGAGCACATCCCATGTTTGTCTCTCTGGGTCTGGGTCTGGGTTACCTCACTCAAAACTTTGATCCAAGTGAATCAAAGACCTCAACATAAAATCAGATACACTGAACCTAATAGAAGAGAAAGTAAGGGATAGCCTAGAACATATTCACACAGGAGACAATTTCCTGAACAGAACACCAATAGCACCGGCACTGAGATCAACAATCAATAAATGGGACCTCATGAAACTGAAAAGCTTCTGTGCAGCAAAGGACATGTTCAATAGGACAAAACAACAGCCTACAGAATGGGAAAAGATCTTCGCCAGCTCCACATTTGACAGAGGGCTAATTATTTTGATTGTTTTAAGGCACTGTTTCATGAAGTCCAGGCTGACCTCTGACCCCAGAGCTTCTGGCTCTCCTGACTCTACATATCCAGTGCTCAGATTGCAGGCCTATAATACTATGCTTAGTTTCTACAGTGCTGGGAATTGGACCCAGAGCTTTGTGTATGCTAGGCTAGTACTCTGTTAACCGAACTACATCCACTGCCTTGGACAACTTAAAAAAAAAAGATGTATTTTATTTTTAAAAGTATGTATATTTTTAAAAGTGTCTGTGGAGATGTGTCATGTAGGTACAGGTGCCTGTGGAGGCCAGAAGAGGGTGTTGGATTCTCTGGAATTTCTGAAAGTCATCCCTGAAGTTAAAATAGTTCTGAAGTTTCATTCCAGCACCTTCCACCTATTCTGCGTTACTCCAGTGAACTTCTTTCTCTTGGTTCAACTCTGGCTCCACACACTAAGCTCTGTTCACTACAGATCCTTCCATCTCTGTGTGTTCCATTGTCAGCCCAGAGCACTTAGCTATGCACAAGATTCAGTATTTTGGAAGATCCTGTTTAACACCAGCAACATCGAGGTATTTATGATCAACCCCATTCCTCAGAGGAGAACAAGCTCGGAGAGGCTAAACGATGTGAAAAAGGCTGCACAGATGAGCCCAGCACTTGAGCCCAGCTCGGCCATTCTAGGATCTGGGTGTTAACCACACCGTCATATAAGGTTTGTGGTGTTTTTTTGTTTTTTTTTTTTTTTGAGGAGGACTGGGGGGTTGTTTATCTGATTCACTGAAAAAACAAATTCCATCTGTTTCCTAAGAACCGTTGGGAGAGACATCAGAGGACAGTCCTGAGTAATCAAAGGAAAAGCAAGTCAGAGGCCGCACATCACAGGGAGTGCAGGTAGGGGTGCTAGGAGAGGAACCCTCCCCCAAGACCAGCCCAAAGGAACCCACCTCATCTGGCTGGAGTTGTGAGGCGAATCCGCCTTCCTCCCTTTAGGCCAGTTTAGCTGCTGTAAGCTGGTGACCCTCCAGGGAAGGTTGCCTAGAGGCCAAGAGCAAGATGGGCACAAAGACTCCAAGTCCGGCCACCATCTGTCTAGGGGCAGAATGTCACTTCGAGCTGAGCTGGGCTGCAGCCCCTGCTGGCATGGACTTTGGAGCAGAACAAAGCCTCTGAGGCTGTGGAGACTCACCACAGCTGCATGGAGGCATGCTGGTGAGGGGGCTGAGAAGCAGGAAGAGGAGCAACTTGTGATGTGACTGGGACAGAAGTGGGGACTGGTGGCGTATGTTGCCATCGGGTCTGGTCATCCAGAACATCTAGCACCCCGCCACAAGGGCGGGGCCTAGGTGGTGCTCTGGGACAGTGCTTCCTTTCCTCAGAAGTCTGGTTTTTGCTCTTGGGATTAACTCTCCCACCCTGGACCCACCATCAAATGCAGACACACCCATACTGCTGCTCAGCGCCTTTATTTCTTCTGAGTACAAGCAGAGAGTGGGGGTCGCTAAACAGGGTGTTAGTAGCATGCATGCTGCTTTTGGGGGGTGGGATGGGGGAGTCAGAAGTGGGGTTTGGGGAGCTGCAGAGTGGGGAGTGCATATGTGGGAGGAAGGATATGAAGGGTAGCTATGAGAGCAGCTGCCGAGAATGGGGATCCCTGTTTTCCTCAGCCCACGTTCCCTGGATCTTTTCTTTTTTCTTTTTTCTTTTTTAAATTAAAAGACTTTCTTGAGACAGCCTGGGTCAGAAGTTAAAAGGGCTCAAAGTCACAGGTGGAAGCAGTTTGCTCCGGCCAGCAGAGCCAGGTTCTGGTAGGGGTCAGCTCAGGCCTCCTCAGCTGTGGCGTCAATGCCCGCGTAGGTAAAGTTCTCAAACAGCGACATGTTCACGTAGGCCTGTGGAAAGAGCAGTTTCAGCGGAGCAGAGGCGAGCAGATCTCTGTAAGCTAAAGGCCAGCCTGGCTGACACTATATGCTACAAACCAGCCAAAGCTACATAGTGAGAGACTGTAAAAAAAAAAAAATCACTTATTCATTATTCACAAGGCTGCTGTTGGCGATTCAATCATTTGTCTATAAGATTATTTGATCCTTTCCTTCTCTCCCCTCCTCTTTTCTCCCCTCCCCTCCCCTTGGCTTCTTTCCCCTCCTACTCTTCATCACTTCCTTCCCTTTTTTTCTTTGTTTGTTTTTGACAGGGTTTCCCTGTATAACAGAAGCTCTTTGTCCTGGATCTTCAGCTGTAGACCAGGCTGGCCTTGAACTCAGAGATCCAAGTGCCTCCCAAATGTTGGGGTTAAAGGCGTGTGCCACCACCGCCAAGCTAGGAAAATTATTTTCATGTTTTCACATTTTGCTGTATTTCTTCTATTCATCGATTCTATTCATCTATTCACATGGTTATTTGATTCAGATATCGTTTATTCATATGAGCAATGCATCATTAATTCTGCTTATTTATTGAGCCCTTCCCCTGTCATCCATTCACCCACTCCTTCATTCATGCCTTTTCTCTGGCTCTCGACCAGGTGAGGAGAGGAGTCCCAGGAGAGAATGGGTTGCCGGCTTGGAGGAAGACAGACAAGCAGTCTGGCATTTAGGGGAGGGATTTGCTGTTGACAATGAAGAGTCATTGGCAGAATCTAGAGTCTAAACCCCGAATGGGCTGCATTCTAAGCCCAGCGCCCTGTGATGACAGCCCAGCTGAGGGAGTTTGGGTAACAGTGTGGTGGGGGCAGGAGACACAGTGTCCTCATCTGTGGCAACGATGAGATGTTAGCCTCCTGTGAGCTTAGAGGGTACCCATCCCCCCCCCCTTGCCCAGCCTCTTACCTTCCTGGCCTCCAGCATGCGGCCTAACTGTAGCGCGATCTGGGCAAAGGGGGGCCGCTCATAGGGACGATCCCGCCAGCACTGCCGCATCAGCTCGTACCTGTGGATGTGGGTAGGGGGGCTGTGAGGTGGGGGGCTGACTGGGGAGCAGGTCACACATTCAAGGACAAGGCCACTCGTCTCGGGGTTGGGTTTCCAGAGCTCAAGGGGAAGTGAACTCACACTTCATCATCACAGTTTCGAGGCTGCTCCATGCGGTAGCCCTGAGGAAGCTTCTCGTAAAGCTCAGCACAGGTCATGCCACAGTAGGGTGTGCCTCCTGCAGGGGGTACAAGGCTCCCTCAGCCCACACAGGAAGGGTCCCACAAGAAGGCGGGAGAACTGGGCATGGGCTTACCAAGGCTCACTATCTCCCAGAGGAGTACCCCAAAGGACCAGCTGAAATGAGAAGGATGCACTTTGTTACTTTGATACACAGACTTTAATCTCTGCCTAATCAAGCTGTGCAGCTGACCCTGAACGTGTCTCCTCTGCTAACATCTGGCGTTGGCCAGCTACTGTCCCCATCCTACTGAAACTCTTTCATAGCTCCTGGTCCCCACAGTCAATTAATTATAGTAACATTTTGTGCACTTCTCCCTCCTCCGTAGTGTGTAGTGTGTGTGTGTGTGTGTGTGTGTACTTTATAGGTGGACATCAGGCTTCTTTATAAACATTCATCGCCACCTTAGGTTTTGGATAATTTTTCTCTCTGAACCTGGACTTGTTGATTCTGATAGACTGGCTAGCAAGACCCGGCAATCCTGTCTCTGCCTTCCTAGTGCAGGGACTACACGTGTGTGCTGCATGCGGTCCCCCTTCCTCCCATTCGTCCTCCCTTCCTTCCTTCCTTCCTTCCTTCCTCCCTTCCTTCCTTCCTTCCTTCCTCCTGTGGGTGCTGGGATCTGAACTTGTGTTCTCACACTTGCATAGTAGGCACTTTACCAGCCGAGCCATCTCCCCAGCCCTTACAACTAACATCTTAAGAAGTTCTTTTCTTTGTTCTCTTTTGAAGATTTTTAGATTTAGCTTTGTGAATGAAGTTTTTGCCTGTGTGTATGTGTATGCACAACATGTCCACCCCTGGGGCGCACAGACGTCAACAGGGCATTGGACCCCCTGTTGCGAGCTGCCACAAGGGTCCTGGGAACCAAATCCAGTTCCTCTGGGAACACATCCATTGCTCTTAACTGTGGAACCATCTCCCCGGCCCCACAATGAGGATATTTTAACTGACATTTTTATGGAGCACTTGGTACGTTCTGATCACTGATTAACCTAACATTCATGTCAGTTACCTAACACCCAGCAGCTCTGTGATTCAGGCTTTACTACCCCCATTTTACAGATGAAAACACTGAGGTCTGAAAGGCTAGCTTTTGTGCCACAGTCACACAGCTAAGAGCAGGGATCCAGATCCTGCTTTAAAGCTCACGTTCTTCTATGCATCTTGCATGGTAAGAGGCTCTGTGCAGCTGCATGTCGGGCCCAAGGCCAGGCAAGGGAATTCTAATGAGGAGGGGGACTCTAGAAACAGGAAGTAGGTGATGGTCAGAGGGGCCATTGGTGAGCTCAGGTCAGTTCAGAGGGCTCAGGGCTGAGACAGAGCAAGCAGCTCAGGAGACAGGGTGGGCTGACATGGACACACCTGGAGATAGGGAAGTGTGTTAAGATGCTCATGTGTGTGTGGGGGGGCACAGAGGTGTCTCAAGGGTCATGTACTGTAAGAGAATCAGTTGGCCATGACTCGCTCTTCAGGTAAGAAAGCGGGCAAGATCCTTGAGGGTTCTCTCTTGCTACCCTAGTTACTACCTACAGTTTTTCTGGATCTCATCGAGGAATTCCTCTCTCTCTCTCTCTCTCTCTCTCTCTCTCTCTCTCCTCTCTGTCTTTTTGAAACAAGGTTTCTCTGTGTAGCCTGAACTCACTTTGTAGACCAGACTGGCCTCCCTGAGGGCTGGGATCACGGTTGTGCGCCACCCTGCCCAGTGTCCGTTGGTCTCTTACACAGATTCTAAATACTCCCTATCCTAACCCTACCACTGAAGTGACTTCCTTCAGGGAAGGGAGATCAAAATCCTTCATGGCAGTCCTGTAGCTTCCCCCTAGCATGCCAGAAACTTCCAAAGCATTCCCAGGACCCACTGTCACCCTGGATCCTACCAGGACATTGCTGAGGTGCATCTAGGCTGTGCCTGAATGTAGGGGGGCAAACACTTCTTTTCCCACCACTCCCCACACTCACACGTCACTCTTGGTGGTGTAGACGCTGTAGTTGAGGGACTCAATGGCCATCCAACGCACAGGGAGACGGCCCTGTGAAAGAAAGGGTCAAAGGGCCAGGATGGGAAGACAGGGCTTTTTGAGGGGCTGTGGGGCAGGTTTGGGCATGGGCCCTAAGTGGAGAAGGCTGAATGAGACTTGCCATCGTCTTCTTCACATACACCTCCTCCCCCCGAGAAAGGCCAAAGTCTGCGATCTTGGAGGCCAGGTTCTCTCCGACCAGCACATTTCGAGCAGCCAGGTCCCTGTGAATGAACTGCGGGCAACGTCAGAAGTCAGGGAGAGGGGGGTGAGGGCCCTGGAGCATGAGGGCAGTGGGAGCCCCCGAGTGTCCCCACTCACGTAGGCCTCAGCTGCGGATCAGCTGACAAGGGTCTGAGGACAGTCAGTACTAGCTAGCTCCCTCCCAGTCTTTTCTCTGACTTGGAACAAAATCAAGTCTAGGCAGCATCCCCTTTTCCGGGCTGGGGCAATTGATTTGCTGCCTTCTTCTCCTCTTCCCTCTTCTCCGTGTCTTCTTTTCCTCTTCTCACACCCTCCTCCCCTCATCTCTGACTTGGCCGCTCTGGTACTTATTATGTAGCCCAGGTTGGCCTTGATCCTTTCACATCTGTCTCCCAAGATCTGGGATCACAGGCATTTGCCACTACCCCATCTTACCATTCCTCTTTCAGTGTCCTCTGTCCCTCCTCCCCCAATGTCTTGTCCCCTCTCCCTTGCTGATGAAAAAGTCCTTCAATGACCTCCATGTTCCGGGTCCTCCCCTTAGCCACTCACCCTCCTCAGACACACCTCATCAGCTTCTCCCCGTGCCCCTCCCACTCTGAGGACTCAACATTTTGTTGCCTGCCTGTAAAATGCCTCCCCTACCCAATCAGAGCCTGCTGACCAGGTCTGTGCAGTGGCCTCCCCTCTTCCTACTGTTGCCCACCTCACTCACTCACACACACCTGCTTCTCACTCAGGTACTGCATGCCATTGGCTGCATCGCTGGCAAAGCGCAGCAGCTGCCGGGAGCTGAGGGTGGAAGCCGTTCCGTGCTCCCGGGCAAAGGCTGGATCAGTCTCCAGGACCCTGCTCTTACGCAGGAAGTCTAGCAGGTTTCCATAGGGGGCATATTCTATAGCGATGTACAAGTAACCTGGGGGTAAGGAGGCACACGGCGATGGTTTAATGTGCAGGCCACATGTTGTTAGGAGCAGTAACTGGCCGTAAGAGCCAGGCTGCAGCATGAGGGAGGATCCTGTGATGAGCAGGGCACCCAGGGATCCCCACATGCCGCTTAAGCGACACAGGTATTAGCTGATGACAGAGGTCTGGAAGGAATAGGAACTGAACTCGGGGCTCACCTCGGTTTTCACAGGCCCCCAAGAGGTTGATAATATTGGGGTGGTGTCCTAGTTTGCACAGAACTTCTAGTTCGCCTGCAAAGTCTCGATGGTCGTTTTCAGAAGCATACTCTGTGTAAAGAAGTCAGTGTCAACTTTTGTCCTGAGTAACTCTGGGAGGGGTCAGCTGCTGGTGGGAGCTAGGGAAGGCCTGGTGTTTGTGGGATAAAGGCAGAGCAAGAAGCGGAGGGCTGGAGTCACAGACCCTTTAGCATCTTGATGGCTGCGTTCATCTTGAGCCCGTCCTTCTTGATCATGGCCCGGATGACTTGGCCAAAGTTCCCCTCCCCGATGAGGTCCTCAAATGTGATGTCCTCCCACTCCAACACAGGGTAACTCAAGGGCTCGGGCTGCGGCTTTGGCCGCCGGGTCAATGTCAAGGTCCCTGAGCTGAACTGCAGGATTGTCTCTTCGCCCTTCGTGGGGGTGGGATGATCAGGCAGCCAGTCCACACAGGAGACATGCAGGCACAGGAGGAGCAAAGAGGCAGACGGAGGGAAAGTCCAGAGGTTAGACAGATGGACAGAGCCAGACAGATGGCAGGCACCCAGGTGGTTAGCCTGGGCCACACCTAAAGAGACGGACGTTGCACAGAATCACAGGTGACAGGCACAGGGGGTTTCAGGTGGACAGGCGTCTAAGAAAACAAACACAGAGGCATCAGCCCCAGGGGTCTAGGGGTTGGGGTTTGCTGCAAGGTGGAACCAGGGCTCATGGGTAAGTTGCCAAATCATGGGTAAGCCAATGGACCAAAAGTATTCTAATATTTAAACAGAGAATCAAAATGAGACATCTTGGGAAAAGGTAAGCTTTCCATTATTGTGCAAACCCCACAGCTGGGCTTTGAATTTCTTGAGTGTCTGTTACATGCTGAGCCCCTATCTGTTGGGAGCAGGTGGACAGATTTTCTTCTTCACAGTAGCAGAGGAGCAGAGATGGTCCCTGTCCCCCTGCTTGGTGTCCAGACACAGTTCTAAGCCCAGGCCAGGACTCCAGGGCCATAACAAAGAGGAGTGCCCAGCTCCCTCTACTGAGGGCTATGCTGGGCAGGGCTGGTGGCAGGGAAAGGCAGCAACTGAGCGGGAGTAAGGAACTGCAGCGTGAGAACTGGAAAAGGTCCTCTCAGTAGCTTCCTAAGTAAGCCGCTTGATGGGTAAGTGCTGGGGACACAGGTCACATGGGTTCATGTGGAGCATGTACATCAGAATACACAGGTATGTCCTGTGACTGCATCATATGCAGAAGCGTCCACTCAGAGACCCGCATACACACGAGGGCATGAAGGTAGGCCGACACAGGGACACATACATGGGCTGCACATCTGCACCACTACATGGCACATGCGTGAGCATGAATAGCTGTGTGCAGGCACATATAGCAGACGTCTATATTGATGTTTGTAATGATTAGGTGAAGGGCGTGGCCACACACTGCTGCCCTTTGAGGGGAACAAATAAGCACAGGTGAACAAAGGAGGCCCCAGAGCTTTTAAGAATACAGGTTTGGGCTGGGTGTGGTGAGCACAGCTTCAACCCCAGCACTCGGGAGGCAGAGGCAGGACATCTCTGTGAGTCTGTGGCCAGCCTCGTCTACACCGAGAGATTCTGTCTTAAAAAAGAAAGAATAAAAAAGTAGAGGCTGGAATGAGAGCTCAGAGCAAGTAGGATTCAGGACACAGCCCACAGATGTGTACAGATAAAGGCTGGCTCCCAAGTAGAGGAGGGCCTGTGAGGACAGAGGCCAGCATGGGCCACATGAGCATGTGACTCAGGCTGACATTACACCCAGGGGGTGGTTAAGAAGAGAGTTCCAAATGGCGTCATCTGAGCCTGGGCTGAGACCTGGTGAAATATGGGTGAACTGACTTCTCTTTAACTGAGAATGCTAATTATCCAACCATTCCTATGAATGGGCTCAAGAGCTGAGTTCAGGTTTCTTTTTGTTTGTTTGTTTTTGTTTTTTAAAGTTCTATTTTGTACCCTAGAGGGCCACTTAATGTAGCTGTGGCCCAAACAGGAGTATGCGCACACATATGTACTTGCATGTCTGTGGGTACAAACACACACAATAGGCAGGACCTTGTACCCAGTGGGTACGGGACACTGACCGATCCTGACTGGTAGGTGAAGGTGCGTCTCCGATGTAGGCAGCTTCTTCGGATACAAACCAGGGCTAGAAGGGCAGCCAGGATGGTGAGGCAGGTGGCAGAGACGGAGCCCACCACAGCCAGGACCAGCTGCTGATCCAGGCTCTCTTCAGCCGCCCTGCTCTCTTGGACTGGGCCCTCGCTCTGCAGCCCTAGACACAGTGAGGGACCGACTGAGGGGATGGTTTGGCTCAGGGAGCCCAGAGGCCTCCGTGGGATCCCACAGAGGGAGAGGGTGGACATTTTGGTACCATGCTATGGGGGGGCTTCATGGATGACTAGAACTCAGGGGTCAGGGAAGACACTAGAATCCCAAGGTGGGAAAGCTGGGCTTGTACCTCTTGTTAAGAAGGCTTATGATGCCTTAGCAACAAGACTGGCACAAAGTGGGGGTGCACATGCGCAGTACAGTCCGGGGGAATCTAGGGCTCCTGTAGGCCCCACTCTCTCACCATTGCCCAGAGTGGCCTCTTCTACCATGTCGCTCCAGTCGCCGAGACCCAGCACACTGGCCCGCACACGGAAGAGGTAGCGTGTGCTGGCGTTGAGGCCACGGACGATGGTGCTTGTCTCCTCGGGCCTGTCTACGTCCATCCACTGTGGGTCTCCTGAGCCCCCGGCCACCTGAATCTCCACAATGTACTTGGATATAGGCCCAGACGGAGCCTCGGGATGCTGCCAGTTGAGCTGGATCTCTGAGTCTGAGAGGGCCTGGGCACGGAGGTGCCGGGGAGCTGGAGGCCCTGGGGGTGGGGGTGGGTGAGAAGGGGAGAGGAATGGAGAGAGCAGACAGCGTTATATGGCTGTGGGGTCAGTTGCAGTCTCTCCAGTGTGTGTTCTGCTTTGTGGATCCAGCACGGAAGCCATGTGCTGCCTCCCCCTTCTTTCACCCTGGCTGGGCTCATCTCCATCTCTCAAGTGACCTCCATCTCCAAGCTGCTCTTTCCTTTGTTCACCTTGCCGCCCATGTTCTTGGAAGCTTATGCTCCCCGAGTCCCCCAGGACCCAGTTCCTCACATGAGTCATAATCTCCCATGTCCTCACTCCACGCTCCAGGTGACCCGTCTCCTCCCGATATCTTCTGTCTTCTCTCATGCATCCTGGGGCTTCTCTGTGTCTACCCAGTCTCTTGTGACCTCCCCTCATCCCTAGCCCATAGTTCCCACAGAGGGCCTACCGCTGAGGGGCAGAAGCACGTGAGCTGGGGGCGATGCAGGGCCCAGGAGGGTGCAGTGATACAGCCGCACATCCAGCTGGTAGTGGGTGCCAGGCGTGAGTCCAGTCAGGAGGGCCGTGCGGGCCTGGGGGGATGAGATGTTCTCCCGCCTCTCCTGTCCCCGGGCCCCATCCCACAGGCGCAGCAGGAAGCCATCACCAGACAGTGGCACGGAGGGTAGGGACCAGCTCACTCGTAGCCTGTCAGGACCCTCCACGTGCCAGCCTTCTAGCCACGGCTGCACCAAAGGCTCTGCGGCCAGAAAATCAGGAAGGGTCAGCGTCCAATGGGTGCTTGGGACTAAATGGGACAATAGTCCCTGATGGGCAGGGCTGGGACAGCCTCCAGTGGGAAAGGCAGGGGCCTTTGGGGGTGGACCAGGACATTCTGAGTAGGCATGGCTGTAAGCCCTGGGGGAACAGGAAGGGATGTATCTTGGCTTCTCACCAGGACAGTCAGTAGTCATGAGGGTAGAAGGGCCCCAGGCTCCCTCTCCTCCTTCCCCTGGCCGGCTCAGCTGCACACGGACACTGTATCCTGTCTTTGGCTTCAGGTTCATTAACGTCACATTCTCACTGGGATCCACTGAGGGTGAGGGGTGCCACACACATCGCTTGGTCCCAAACACGTCCTGAAGCCACCACTCCCCCGTTCCCCCCTTCTTTTTTGTACCATTCCCTTGTTCCTATCCCCTCACTGCGACACAGCTCTGCCCAACTCACCCACAATGGCAGACCAGGCAATCATTCTGTCCTGGGGCCGGTAGTGCAGGCGGACAGAGGAGATGGGTCCGTCTCCATCAAAGGAGACCAATGGGGAGACCACAAGCTGACGGCTCTGCTTGGCCAGGAGCCGAGGAGCTGTCAGAGGCACTGGAGGTACTGGCAATAACAAAGCCGGGGTCAGTCAGGGTCCACAAAGAGGAGAGCACTCTGGGCTCGGATAGGGAACACCTCCAGATCTTAGCTTGGATCTGGAAATTCTCGAGGTTGGTGGGAGACCAGCAGATGACTAGGATGGCCATGGCCCAGGGAGGGCACTTGGCCGTAAAGACATAGGCATCTCAAAAGACGCTGGGCAAGGGTATGACCTGGCCAGACGGAGGTGGGGAAGCAGTTCTCTGTCCTTACAGAGTTGGGTAGAGGGGGAAGCTGCAACTCAAGGCAGATGACCACTTAGATCTCACATCTGCCTTCCCCTTCACCATTCATCCGTCTATTTTGTTTTGTCTGCTCCATACTTTATGCTTCTTTAGGCATAACTGCTAATTCTCATGGCCCCGTGTCATGAGTGAAGAAATCAAGGCTAAGACACATTGAACAACCTACCTAAAGACACACAGCCAAGAGAGTTTGAACGAGGTCTGACCAGGCTACCTTAAATCAATCGGCTCTACCCTAAAATAGCACTTGTGTTTCTGCCTGGCTTCTTCCAGTCACCGCCCCTATCTCGGCCTCAGCTTTTCTCTCCAGATTATTGCATTAATGACTAAAGGTGCCTTGGCTTCTTTTAAGAAAAGACCAGGCTGACTTTCCTGGAAAGCGTAAAGGAAAGAAAGAAGAGAGGGAGAAAGGAAGGGAGGGAGGGAGAAAGAGAGAGGCCAAGGAGTGTGGAAGATACAGGGTGGCAAGGTGAGGTGTCAGATGACAGCAAAGTGTCAGGGGCGGGTGCAGACCTGGGGGAGATGAGGGTCCAGTTTGGCTCCTAAGGGGTCCCCAGTGCCTGTGGCTCATGCAGGGGATCAGAGTGTGGGAGAAGTGGCCGCTATGTCATGGGCATCAACTTCCAAGCTGGGACCGGACATTCACAGAAGACGCCCCGCCCCCTCATGGAGTTCCACCATGCAGGGCTGGCATCAGGAGAGGGGTCCTGACTGTAGAACACACGTGATGTTGCCAGAGGAGGGTTGGCATCTTGGCATCAGATGTCATTTTAAATAACAACAGTTGTCCTCTCCATGGAACATGCCTCCTGTCAGCCATTGTGATAACCACATAAGCGCATCATCCAGTCCTAGCGGCCTGGCCCTAAGGGTGCTAACATCCACCTTTTACACAGTCAGAAAGAACCTGAAGTTCTATAACGTGCTTAAGGTGATAGGAATGAGTGCTTGGAATCCAAGTTGAGTGGAGGGCTGGGTCCAAAGCTCCGATAAAGGAATGAGGAGCTAAAAGTAGATGAGGCAGTGGGCTAGAGATGGTGGGGGATTGGGAAGCGAACATAGCAACGAAAAAGAGAAGGAAGGAGAAAAGAGGGGAGGGAAAAGAGATTTAAAAAAAACAGACAGCATGGGGAGCAGAAGGAGAGGAGAGGCTGGGATCCTGGGCTGCTCAGCCTTATAGTGGTGATGTGAAAAGATGCCCAGTCTGTGGGCCGTGGGGGTGGGGGGGGGTGTTCCATGCTCTGCTCTGAGAGCTTGGCTGTTCTCTCATTCCCCCAACAGACTCCTGTGTACGTGTCCCTTTTGAAGAGCCAAACGGGTTTGCCTGTCCGCTATTTCTGTGTCCACGTGTGGCAAATCAGATAAAGGAGCAGCATCTCAGAGGTAGAGTTAAAGGGGCCCTGGGTGCAGTGGTGAGTGGTGCATGTGTATACAGGAGGCCAGGTGAGGCTGGAAGATGTCTCCAGTTCCTGAACCATAGGATGCCTTTTCCAAGCTGTTCCAGCTTTTGACACTGATTGGCCTTCTTCTTTCCTGGGGCAAAGCTTTGCCCTTCAAAGCCACTGCCTTTCCAGCTAGGATCCCTAGCCTGAGCAGCATCAGGTAGTGCCTACTCTGAGTACCATCCATCCCCCCAAACCTTAGGACGCCACTAACCTTTGACATTGACCTTGAAGCGCCGGCTATCTTGGCCACCAGATGTCGATACACGGCATTCCCAGAACCCACTGTCCCCAAGAGTCAAACGGGGCACCTCAAATTCAGCTGTGGTCCTATCAGGCTCCACAATGGCCTTGGTAGACTAAGAGAGAGGCAAGAGAAGGAGACAGTGAACAGAGAGCGTATGCTTCATGAGACAGATGTGAGTCGATACTGACTATTGCTGGGACACAGACATCATGATATCACCGGTCACCCTAACCCTACCCCTACCAGTCATGTCCAGGCCAGTGGGCAGAGCCTACAACAAGTTCTGAGGGGGTTAGGGGCCCAAGGAATGAACTGTCAACTGATGAGATAGGAGAGCAGACAGTAGGTTGGGGCCACCAGGGCTGACCAGGAGCATGGTGCCATCTGGCTTGCGGAGCTCCATGCTGCCCCGTACTGGGAAGGGGTTCCCTGCAGCTGCGCAGTTGATCCGGGGCATTGTCCCTAAGTTGAACTCCAGCTCTGAGGCCACATTGAGGATCTGGGGGATCCGGTCTAGAAAGAGAGAGAGGACATCCATCCTGAATAATCCCGGGGCAGCCATGTGGCCACCAAAATGCCCCCTGTCCTATGCTCTGCATCTCAGTGAAGGTCTGTCTGCCACTGTCTGTCCTGCCACTTAAAACTGAAACCAGCAAGGTCTGGCATGGTCATTAAGGCCCTGGTACCCCACATCCAGGCAGATGTAGGGTTTATATCCTCCATCTCTCCTGTCACATTTCCTAGGATGTTCTAAGACAGAGTCAGGTGCCCCACCGCACTCCCCGCCCAAACAGCCAAATAGCTCAGGCTGAATTTAGCTGAATTTCCCTCCCCCTCATTCTCTCTCTCTCTCTCTCTGTTTCTTATTGTCTCACATTGTAGCCTAGGCTGGCCTAAAACTCACTTTGTAGCACAGGCTGGCGCTGAACTCCAGACAACTCTCCTGTGTCAGCCTCCTGAATGCTAAGATTAGGTATGAGCCATTAACTCCTTCATTTTTGGCCCTTGGCTTCTGGATTCCACCACAGTTCTTCCTCAAATACAAGTCTAACCATCATACACCCTTCAACAATTTCTATTCAGCTCCTCGCATTTAAGTAGCAACCCTTGGCCTATATTCAAAGGCTCCATCACTTGACCCCCTTCTGGCCACTGCCCTAGCCCCTCCTTCATTGCCCCAGTACATAAGCAAGGTTTTAACTCCCTGGATTTTCTCCACATTCCTCCCCAATCATCTCTCTTGTGTCTTCTGCATTCAGTTTCAGATCTTGGCTCCTCCCAGAAAACTCTCACACGGATCATGGTCTCCTCTAGATCTGTGCACCCTAGGCTGCCAGCCTTCACAATGTAGGCGCCGGAATGGTGAGAATATCCACCATATCTGAACTCTCCAAGGCAAGGATTTGGGCATCACCAACAAAAGGAAGGGCAGAGAGTTGTGTTTGATGGAAGATCATCTGTCTTGAGGGGTCCCAATGGAATGTACCTGACTTCTCACAGTGTACTCCATGCCATCCCGAGGGGCAGACACAGCCGCTGAACCGGTCACAAGTGCCACCATTTTGACACTGGCACTGGAGGCGACAGTCAGCCCCAAAGTGACCAGGGGCACATGCTAGGAATAGAAGAGGTATGGTTACAAAGGGTAGGTCAGGCCCAGCACGGTACACATGGGGCATGAGCTACGTAGTGCGGATGTGAACGTGTTTCTGATTTGACCCCCAGTGTAGGGTGGGGAACTGATTCAGACTGTCCACAGCAGCAAAGTATTTGCCTCATGCGGGCTCCGAGAGGAGCTCTTTCATAGCTCAAGACGGTCTAATCCTGAGGACTCTGAGAGGCAGTAAAGGCCAGAGAATCCTGGAGAATGCTGTGAGGGCTCTGAGAAAGAAGGAGGCTGCTGGTGTTCCCCTCCCCCCCTCAATGCTCCTGATTGCTGTTGATGCAGTTGGGTAAGAAGAAGTTGGAGATATCGTAAGATGAGAATTGGATTTGCCCCAAGGAACCCGATGACCCTAGCCAGCAGGAAGTAGCTAAAGAAAGACTATGCTTAGTCTCCCTACTAACCTTTTCCTCCTACCTGGTGTTTGGATGTTGGAAGGAATTGGGGTAGAGAAGGGAGGAAGAAATATTAAGAAACTAAAATAACACAGAGATGCAGCAGGCTGGTGTGGTGGTGGGGGCACTTGTCAGGGGATTGGAGGGTTTGACGTTCAGGTCAGGGTCAGACTAAAGGGCCTGGCACACTTATGACCATAGGAGGTGGCTTAGCTTAGTCCATACCTTCCTGGCACTGGCTTCCCCTCCAGCCAGATCCACAGGAACAGCCATAGGGATCCGGGAGGCAGAAGGTGAGACCCCGACAGCCTAGTGTGCCTGGGCACTGTTCTTGGCAGCTCTGCCCAAAGCGACCCTCCCTGCAGGCTGAAAACATGCGTGACATCCAGACTCTGTCAGGCCTCATAGGCTAAGATTTACCCCCACGGCTTCAGAATCTTCTCCCAACCAGGCACCCTCTCCTGCTTAGGTCCTAGCCTTCCTACTTACCCTGTTCACAGCGGGTACCAGTGAATCCCGGGGGACACACACATTCGCCATCGTGGTCATGACAGACACCTCCGTGTAGGCAGCCTGGGCAGTCCTTGGCACACCCTGGCCCCCAGCGTCCAGCTCCACAGCCTGAAGGAAAGTGGTTTTAGTAGCTGACCTTCACCCACCTGTCCACAGCTGCCATAGCCCAAGGTAGCCCTGGGGCCCTCGTGGACCCTGAGACCCAACGGAAGAACACAGAGGATTCACAGTCTCCCACACCACCTATGGCCTCAGCCTTCTGCCCCTCACCTCGAACGATGAGCCGGAAGAAGGCGCTGCCTAGGGGGCTGGCTTCTAGGTAGGTAGCACTGTAGATGCCACTTGATGGCGGCTGCACGTCTTGGAGCTGCAGCTGAAACCGCCCATCGCGGGCTTCGTGCCAGTCCAGGGTATGGAAGTAGGATCCTGCGGAGGGGGCGGGTACAGTCGGGCCAAGGCCTCGCTATCGCATGAAGGGCTGGTGTTACCTCTCTCTGCCCTGCTCACACTAATGTGCTCCGTGCATAGTCATCAGACCTGGAAAAGGTGCCCACGAGATGCTAGTATCCACTCCAGGAAGCAGGAAAACCTCCTCTTCATGCTCTCTGAGCTTCCCGATAGACCCAGTCCTTCTTCTTCCTCTCTCCCTTTATTTTACAATCCGGCCCCTTTCTTGTGTCTTTTACAGGAACTCCCGGCTTCCACGCTGGCCCTATCTGCCCCCCCCCTCCCTGACCACTGGACAGCCATGGGGATGCTTTTACAATAGATGTTCCTGTACCCCACACTCTTGTAAGCTCTCAAAGCTCTCCATTGCACCAGGAAGAAAACCACTTCCTTAGCTGTTGTTTTTGCCAGTTTGGTCCCCGCTCGGCCCTCCAGCCCCAGAGCCCACCACACCCTGCCTGACCCCTAGCATTTTTGAATTCCTAAATGCTTGTTGCCTTCCAGAAACATTTGGTATTTCACCCCCTCCTGCCTTTGCTCCTGTCAGCCCTGCCTCCTAGAATGCCCTTTCTTTCTCTGTCTGGCTCTTTTGCCTTTCAGGGCTCTCTCCCAGCCTCCTCACCTAGGATCCATACATCCAGTCAAATGCTCATCCCCTGCCTGGTTCATTCTTGTCTTTGCTCAGAATTCCAAACTGCAAAGACTCGGGTCTTCCTGCCTGCTTCTACATATCCCATTGATTCAAAGAAAAGGATATACACATTTCTTTTTCTCAAACAGGGTTTCTCTGTGTAGCCTTGGCTGTCCCGGACTCACTCTGTAGGCCAAGCTGGCCTCAAACTCACAGAGATCCGCCTGTCTCTGCCTCCCTGAGTTGCTCAGATTACAGGTGTGCACCGTTGTGCCCGGCTTAGGATCTTCCTTCTTAGGAGCCGAGTATCCAAGAGTCAGCCAGCAAATTGGGTGGCTGAGGCAGGCATTTGTGGGGGACACTCAAGGAAAAACAAGAGGCCATCCATGGAGTGGGTAAGGACAGGATGTGGGCAGGTCCAGAGCTGAGCCCCTTGTATCTGTGTGGACTCCACAAATGTCTGCCTTGGGCATCAAGGATCAGAGTAGGGTCAATCTTTGTTTGAGAGAGGTTAGACTTCCTGTGCTGGGCACACGTTGCCAGCTGTTTTCTTTCCCACGGGACCCACGCTGCTCTTCTTAGGCAGGCCATGTGACGACACCTGCTAACTCCCAGGGAGGGTCAGAGAGGAGGGTTTAACATAGTACTCAAGAGGTAGCTGACCACAGGCTCCTGGTCCTCTTAGTATAGTAGGTAGGGGGCTCAGAGTTAGAGATGAGATGGGGTCAGGTGCAGCCCATGGAAGGACCCTGGAGGTTGGCCAGAAGGATGACAGGTACATTGGGGTGATGGGCTGAGGATATGGAGGGTAATGGAGGTCCTGGGGTGGGGGCCAGAACCGTGGGTCTACCTGTCCAACCAAATGCCCCTCACCATTGTTTTTCCATATCACATCAGTCTGTTTCTCCTTGTGCACACGTGCAGAAAGCACAGCGGTGTCACCCTTGTTCACCGTGTGTGTGACCTTGTCTGGAAACAAGTGTGCTGTAGATGAGAGGTAAGGCCAGTGATTCCAGTGCAACAGCCCTCCTCCCTCTGTCACTCCGCCTCCTGGCCGGCCAGACTCACCCCCAGGGCTGTTGTGCACATAGAGGACCCGAGTGCGCCGTGTGTCGGCACCTCCCACGCAGGAGAAGACTCCTACCAGATCCGAGGGCTTGGAGAAGCCACGTAGCGTGACCCGGTGAGAGCCATTGCGTGCCAGGTGCAGGGGCTGCCCCGGGGGGAAGGTGCGCACGATGCGGTCATCCTTCTCCAGCAGCAGGGGTGGGCCCCAGGCATCGGGGCCCCTCCCCGATCCCGCCTCACCAGACACGCAAGTCAGGAAGAAACGCTGGGGATCAGTGATGCGCAGGTTGGCCAGCAGTGTCAAGTCCACAGCTGCACCTGGGACGGGGACAGCAGTGACTCCATGGTAGACGCTGCCAGCTCAGCAGCCCCAGAAGCCCGGGACTCCAACAGTAACTCATATTAACGACTCACGGGGTCCTCTGCGGACTTCGCTTTTTCAAAGCTTTCCACCCCATTCCCTTCCCCTTCCACACATGCTTGCCCTTTGCCCTCAAGCCTCTTCATCCTAAGACATAAACAAAAGCACACATCCTCCTCTGGCTCCAGACGTGGCAGGGCTCTCACAGGGAATGATCCATGGCTCTGTCTCCCATCCTTACTTGGTCAGGTCACTGCCCCAACTCCTCTCTGAGCCGTTTCCACCAAGGCTATCCCTGAGCCACTATGGGCACCATGGAGGTGCAGGTTAGAAGAGTCACCTAGACAGAAGTGTCATGAAGACACCCTCCTTGTTGCTCAAATAATTGAGAACTGTTTGATTGGCTGGGCTTGAAGGAAGGTGAGGGGGCAGAAATGGAGTCACTAGCCCCACCTGGCCAGAGGGACAGAGACACAGGTGTTCTAGGTCCTGGCTTGGGAAGCTGGAGTACCAGGCACAGCTATCCCTCCCAGAAACGGGTGTTGGGGAAGAGGGGAGAACAGATAATCAGCATCGGAGAGGAGGAGAAGAGACAGAAGAGAGAGACAGGAGAGGGGCTTTGTCAGAGGGGAACCAAACACTGAAGGACTTTAGAAGATTAGGTTAGGGTACATGGCTGAGGACAGACAGAAGGAGAAAGGGCAGGGGTAGGGAGAGGCCATCCTGTGTGCAAACAGCCTGACTGACGCACAGAATGAGAAATGGTATAGCATGAGGGAGGGAGGCCACCCAGGGCTAGTGCAGCTGGAGCATAAAATTTGTACTCCCAAAGTACACAGAACCAAGGAGGTAAAGCTTCCTCAGGTCTGTGACCCCAGACCTTCCAGGCCGCTCCTTCCCTGTCCCTTCCCTGACTGTTAACTGTCAAGTAATCAATTAATTTAAATGCCACTTTGCGTATCAGTTAATGGTCTTTGACAGTCTACCACAAGCAGAAGAAGTTGGCATTTACTGGCCACCTTGCAGGCACCAAGTGCCCTTTCTCCCTGGCTTCCTCATGGCCTCCAGTGACGTTGATAGTCTTTGCTGTAATAGTTATTCTCGGGCTTCCTTGAGCATGTCTATCGACTCCCTTGGCTTTAACTGTCACTCCTGAGTCAGTAGCTCCGGTGTGGCCTTTCAGCTCCCAATGCATTTACATCAGTGTTTCCCAAACCCTCACCTCTCCCAAGTTGTCTGACTCAGAGGACAACGCCCATTACCTGAGACACTAACTTCAGAGTCATCTTATGTTCCCACTGTCATAATAATTAATGTTTATTGGATGTCAATTATGCACCGGGCTCTTTAGTGATGTTCTTTTCCTTTCCAGGCCTGACTGTCCTGGGATGTGGGTGTTATTATTTCCATTTTATAGGCAGGGAACAAAGGCTCAGAACTTGCCCAAGGTCATACAGTTAGAAACTAGCAGAGCCAGGTTGTCCAAGTCTAAAATCCTCATTGCTAAAGCCTCCAACCTGACGCATATTTCTACATTTCCCCCCTAAACCTTGCTGGCCATTCTTGTGTTTCATGCAACCTTTGTTCAGCCCTTGCCTTTACTTACTTGGACCATTTCAGAAGCCACTGCTTCTTTTCCAATTCATTCTCCAAAGCAATAACACCAAGACTCAAAAACACCCTGTGACTCACTTGCCTACGATGTCCTGTGGCTCCCAGGACCTTCAGGATGAGGAATAGGATCCTGAGCATCCTTGTGGCTCACACTTGGCCCCTCCAGCTGCTTTTCCTCCAGAGCCCTCTTTTATGGGATTCCATGCCTTGCAGGTTTGCACTTTCTATTCTGGTGGCTACCTCTCTTAAGGAACTCCTTCCTAACTGCTTGGCCGAGGGCAGAGTAAACTGGGTCTCTCTCTTCAATGCTCCCCAAGAACTCTTTATGTCTGTTTCTGTCTGGCTACCCCTCATCCCTGACATGTGCTCTCCACTAAACTGTGAACCACTTAAGACAGCCTCTGACTTCTAGCCTTCTAATCAGCAGACTGAAAGCATCTGTCGCCAGCCCTCAGAAACCTTCTCCAAACCCTCTGCACACACAGCCCCATTTAAACAGCACTCGAGAGGCAGAGGCAGGTGGATCTCTGTGAGTCTAAGGCCAGCCTGGTCTATAAAGCAAGTCCAGGACAAGTCCAAGGCTATACAGAGAAATCCTGTCTTGAAAAGCAAAACTAAATAAATAAATAAACAAACAAATAGCAAATATCCAACTGGGAGGCCAGTATCATTTAATTGTCACTTGATAAATATGGGAGGTTCCAGATTCTCATTGGTCATTGGTGCAAAATAAATGTGTGATTATGATTACTATAATAATAATTATTTGTTCCTCTATGTGGTCCTGGCTGTCCTGGAATTTGCTGTGTAGATCAGGCTGGCCTCAAATCCTCAGAGATCCACCTGCCTTTGCCTCCTGAGGGCTGGGATAAAAGCCACCATCCCTGGATGTCCAATGAATTATTGAATAAGCCCAACACGGTTACTCCTGAGTCCAAATTGATGTCTGTTCTCTATCCCCGCCCCGCCCTCCCACACAGGCAGTGATTTCTAGCACCTGAGTTTTCCTCACCCTGATCTCATTTTTTGGTGTATCAAAATCACGATAACGATGATGATAGTGATGATGATGATGATGATGAGAGTTTCTGCTTTTCCCTCCAATTTTTAAGTTGTGTTAAAATACACACATACACATACATACATACACTAGAATTTACCCTCAGAATCATTTCTATGCATTCAATTCTGGGTTAACCAAGTGCATTCATAATATTGTACAAACATCACCACCCATTTCCACAGCTCTTTGTGTTTGTTTTTGTTTTTGACATAGGGTCTCACTATGTGTCTATGTGGCTAACATGGAGTTCACTATGTAGCCCAGGCTGCCCTCCCAAGTGCTGGGATTGAAGGCGTGGGTACCACCACACCCAACTCCATATATCTTTCATTTTGTCAAACTGAAATGCTACACCGATTAAACAATAACTCTCTATTCCCCTCCCCCAACCCGCGGTAGCTACCATATTGTGAGGTCCTTTGCTATGCCATGTTAGAGTTTCTTGTGGGGAGCTGGGTTTAAGCTCTGGAAGTCAGGGCTCAGGGAAGCGCTCAGGGCAGACTTACCAACAAGAGAGGCCAAGAAGAGAATGGGGAGCAGGAAAGGGGAGCCCCACCAGATCATACTCCGGAGGCTGACCCGGGGCCAGCCGAGGCCAGCTGGGCCTGGGGTCAGTGCTGTGGGCCCGAGTGTTCAGCCTGTTCTACTGAGTGTACCTCGGTGCTGAGGAGGAAGAGGAAATGATGGCTAGGGTGGGAGGGGTGGCAGGGGAGAGAGGTGGGAAGGCTTGTCGACCTCAGCCTGTAGTCCTCTCAAGATCAGCCCCTCTCCGCCCCCCACCCCCCAAGCCTGGGGATGGGTGTGGCCTGGAAGTCCCTGGGAGGGGGCCATTGGAGAGGGTGTACGACAAGGACAGACCTGGGGATGTCTGGACTGTTTTCTCCCATTCCCCTCTGTCCTGTCCATCTGAATTGCTGGAGCTCAGGAGACAGGAAAGGGAGGAAGCCAGTGGCTTCCGTCTATTGAGGAGGTTTGGAGGCAGGACATTGTTCTGGGGTCTCTGCTCCTCCCAGCACAAACATACACACACACACACACACACACTGAGGCTCATGTGACTCTTTCACACATGTGCTCTAGAACAGCTACTCCTGATTCTAGAGATCAGGTCACAGAAGTGCAAGCATGAACTCAGACAAACAAAACGATTAAGAGCGTGAAGACGCTTCTAGTCTATCCTATGCACCCCTTCTCATCTTTCAGATGGAGAAAATGGAGGTCTGCAGTGCTTGTAGGGAACCCTGAGGCTGAGACAAAGCTGGGAATTGAAACTTCTGGCCTGATCGTTGATTTCTCAGACACACTGAAGCACAAAAGGGAAGTCACAGGCTCAGGGCTGTGGCATGAATGTTCCTCACCCATGACTGCCCATGAGGCTTCAGCTCATGGTCTGCCTGCAGTTATTCACTGTGCAGCTAACCATGTCTGTTCCTGGACACTCAGGGAGTAGAGTCTGCTCAGGAATATGCAGCTGCTTTTTCTTGGTTTAAAACTGAGACATAGTTTTATTTAGTGTGGAACTCACTTTACAATCCAGAGTGGCATGAACTCTCTATGTAGCCCAGGGTGGCCTCGAACTCATTACCTTCCTACTTCCCCTTCCTGAGTCCTGGCATTATAGGCGTGTGTGCACACCATAGTGCATATATGCCAGTCAGCGGATAGTTTGTGGGAGTCACCTTTCTCCTTCTACCTTTGGTTCCAGGGATCAAATCCAGGTCATCAGGTTGGGTGCCAAGTGCCCTTATCTACTGAGACATCTGTCTCAGCGGTTCATACTACTCTCAGAGGCTGACTACACCTGGGTGTAGCTTCCAAAGTCCCACTGCTGTACTTCTTAGACATGCCTCAGCATTATGTCCCCACTGCCACAGGGAGGTGTTCCACGGAGCAGGAAAAGCTATGGGGGTAGCCTGGTCTCACTGGTTAAATCTGGGTCCTCCTCACCCCCAACAATGAGTGGGGTTGAGATCCGGTATCAGCTCAAGAGACCTAGAGGTTTCAAACCCTCTGATAAAGATTTTATTCTTCTCTGGGTCCAAAGGCATAAAACTGCTTCCTTGGGGAAGCCAGGTCCTGGGAGGTTCGTTTATTGGGGTTACCCTCTTCTGAAGGTGTCTGAAAGAGCCCTGGATCGGCTTGACTCAGAATAGCGTGAAAAAGAATTGAGGAAAAGATCGACAGCCTTTGGTAGGTCTGAGGGAGGAAGAAGATTTTCCCGGACAGACTGTAAGGAAGGAATGGTCGGTGCCTTAAACACCAGCCCCTCTTGGTACCCTTGAGTCTGGGATGAGCTAGCAATTGGAGTATGCAGGAGCCATTTGCCTAGTACAAAGTAGGGCTCAGTATGATTTTGTTGAACCTTGCCCTTACTTTTGGAGAAAATTCCAGGGGTCCTGATGTCATTGTGGAAAAGTATGAAGAACACTTTTCTTTAAAAATTTTTTAAATTATTTATTTTTACGTAACTTGGTGTTTGGTATACATAAATACGTCTGTGTGAGGGAGATGGATCCACAGAAATTTGAATTACAGACCAGACAGTTGGGTGCTGGGAATTGAACCAGGGTCCTCTGGAAGAGCAGCCAATCCTTTTAACCACTGAGCTGTCTCTCCAGGCCCCTCTTTCTAAATTTTATATTTTTATGTGCACAGCTGTTTTGCCTGCATGTATGTCTGTGTACCACGAGAATGCGGTGCCCTCGGAAGGCAGGGCATCAAATTCCCCTTGTCTGGAATTACAGACAGTTGAGAGCTGTGGCTGCTGGGAATCAAACTCAGGTCTTCCGGAAGGGCGACTAGTGTTCTTAACCACTGAGCCATCTCATCTCTCTAGCCCTGAGAACACGTTGTTCTTAAAAGTGACTGATAGAGTTACAGGTGTGTTTTCTGAATGGGGAAGTTTGAGAAGTTGTGACATAAGCACATGCAAAACCTCAGGCCTCTCGTCCTCCCCATCTTCAGCTGGGAAACAAAACACAGCTGGAATTGCCCGTGGGTCAATGAAAGGCAAATGTTATGGAGTTTGCACACAAGAATTTGTATTGTCAAACAGCGCCCTAAAACTGTAAATGCATTCTTACATACGTCGAAAATAACTTAAATGCCATCAGTTTACAAACAGCAAGTGCCAAGTGAAACATCCCTTGGCAAATAAATGTTGAGTGGGTTGTGAATACAGCTGCGGTTACAATGGGATATTGAAACCGAAATGCATAGCTTAAATTTTCAGCCCCTGGAAAATTAGAGGCCCAAAATAATGAGAATGTAAACAGACTGTCCACAACCCAAGCAGACTAACAAGAGAGAGAAGTTAAATGTAACTAATGAGAGAGAGAGGTTAAACATAGTTTCCAAAATAGCAAGGTATGGCCAACTCCACACCAGGCAGATAATTTACTCCTAATAAAGCTGTCCTTCCCCAGATTGTGGAAATTCCAACCATGGGCACACTTGTGGGGGTCTTGACGTCATTCTGGAGGTGTACAGGCTTTTCTGGGTTTTGAGGAGTCAGGGCTGCCAGGCTTCTTGGCTGAACAGGGAGGTGGTGTTTTGGCACACTCTCTTTGCAGGGACTAGGTTCTCTTTGACGATGAATTATTTCCACAATTTCAGGAAGAGATGCTCCCGGCTCCTCCAGGACCCAGCCCGTCTTGGCAGCCTGAAATAGCAGTGGCCTTTTTCCAGGTAGAGGCTAATGGTGTGCCTGTTCGTGGAGGCTCTAGCTGGAGAGTCAGGAAAGGTCATGAGACCAGAGCGGGGGTGGTGGAAGCCTGGACTTTGAAGCATTTGTTTCAGAGAGGGCTTTTTTTTTTCTTCCATGACTGGGTAATGAGGAAGCAAGAAACACCCTCTCAAGGTTGAAAATAGAAAGAGAATAGCTTAACGCCTGTTCTCAGTTTACACTGACCAAGCTGTGGTCCTACTGTGCGTCCTGAATAGGCGGTTTTCACATACTGTTTGTTGTGTGAATTCTTTTACTATCTATTTGTGTGTGTGTGTGTGTGCTGTTGTGTACATGTGTATGTGCATGTTTGCATGGGTGTGTTGTATGTGCCTGTGTGTAATGTGTGTGCACATATATGGATGTATGTGCTGGTATAGACTTTAGAGTCAGAGGCCGAGGATGAGAAGCATCCTGCTCTGTCACTCTCCACCCTATTGAGATAGAGTCTCTCACTGAACTTAGAGTTAGGCTGGTGGCCAGCAAGCTCCGTTCCTGCTCCTGGCTCCTCCACTTCACACAGAGCTTGGGTTACTAGCGCGTGTGTAGTCACACTGGGCTCACATGGGTGTTGTAGATATGATCGCGGGTTCCTCACTGTGCAAAAAGTGTTAGCCACTGGGCCGTCTCTCTCTGGCCCTCTTGTGTGGTTTCTTTCTTTTTTAAACTTTTATGTGTGTGAGTGTCTTGGTTGCATGTTTGTCTGTGCACCACTTGCATGCCTGGGTTGCCCGTGGAGGCCAGAAGAGGGCCTTAGATCAACAGGAATGGTACTTACAGACAGATGTGAGCTGCCACGCCGGTGCTGGGAATTGAACCTGGATCCTCTGGAAGGGCAGCTGGTACCCTTAACTGCTGAATCATCTCTCCAGTAGCACTGAGAGAGATTTTGATTCCAGGTTGTCACAGAACTGTCTCTTTGGCCCTGTGATGGAATGGTTGATTGACTTTTTTTTTTTTTTGAGCAAACATAGTTATTAAGAAAAAGCTAGGATGAACTCCTGAGAGTGGGAGGGGGTTCAGGGGAGGACCCCCACCCCTGCCCCCACTCTCCAGGGCTTTGGAGACCGGGTCTTTCAACATAGCCTTGGCTCTCCTAGAACTCACTGTATAGACCAGGATGGCCTTGAAATCACAGAGATCCCCCTCCCTCTGCCTTTCGAGTGCTGGGAATAAAGGCATGCACCACCATGTCCAGCCTCATTCAAATTCTTAAATATCTGGCCTGGTCTGCACAGTTCTGCGGAGTGTGCATTTGTATGTTGCAGAAGCCAAATCTCATCCCGTCTTTATAGCTTCCTGGACTGGGGCAGGACCACAGATAACATTTTTGAGAGGCACTCATATAACAGGGAACGGTCAGGGTGATGGAACAGATGACTGAAGTTACGGTTGAGGTCTCTATTTGCTCTTGGGGAGTCTCCATTGTGTTGTGAGTGTGTCTGTGATGTAGTAGAACAGGTGGAAGCAAAGACCATGGAGGTGGCATCTCTGTCTTATGTAGAAGTGTATGGCAGACTGAAGAGGCTCTACATGGCAGTTCCAGGAGGTCCTCATGACGTGTGCCGGTGCCCGTAGCAACACAGCGAGACCCTCCAAGTCTCAGGACAGAGTTACGTCTATGGACTAATTTCAAGCTTTAGGTGGTGATGGGAAGGACAGACATTCTGGGAAATGCTATGGTTCCAGTTTTGGCTTCCTTTGTTAGATGTGACTGTTCTGTCCTACTGAACCTCAGGGCACTTGGAAGGGCCCAGATTTGCTGCGTGCTTGCTTATTTAGTGCCGCTGTTCTTTGGGATAGACCGTCCTCCACCTTTGATACGGTCACCTCCATCCTCCTTTCTCACAGACTGGGAACTGGAGAGATGGAGGTCACACTGTGGCTCGGGAGCGGCTCACACTGGAGAGAGGAGGGGTGAGGGATGGTTGGCAAAGGTTTATTGAGTTTTTGTGTCAGGTGGAGGGGAGAGAGCATCTCTCTGCTTTACCTGGCCTTGGGGAGATGTCTGGGATGAGGCTGATGGTGCCTAGCTGGGTTTCCTTAGTACCAGGGCAGCCGGTCAATGGCAATGAGGCAATGGCTGGCACTCCTAACTGCCACAGCCTATCAGCTTCTCTGGATCTCATTTTTAGCTGAAAGAAATAGCATTTTAAGGAAAGACTTCATATGGGGTGGGAGAGATGGCTGAGTGGATGGGAGTGCCGCTGTTGCAGAGAACCTGGGTTTGGTTCCCAGCACCCACACAGTGGCTTACAACTGCTTGTAACTCCAATTCCAGGATACCCAGCGCCCTCTTCTGGCCTCTGCAGGCTCCTGCACACACACATGGCACACATACACTCATACAGGCTCACACACATTCACATAAAAAGATCTTTAAAAAAAGAAAACAATATTTTATTTATAGAATCATTTCAGATAGTACAGAGAGCTCCCATCAGTCCTACACCCAGGCTGTCCTATTAACATCACCTCATATTAGTGTGGCACATTCCCCAAAACTTAGGAACCACTGTTGGCTCACTGTTATTAAAGACCATCGCTTATTCAGGTTTCATCCACGTCTCTTTTCCACAGACAACTCCCCTCCCCCGCCTTTACATTTCATTTGGCTGTCATGTTCCTTCAGGCTCCTTTTAGCTACAAGTTCCTCAGGATTTCCTTGCTTGGGTGACTTTGGCAATTTTAAGGGGCACGGCTCTACTATTTTATACGCTATCTCTCTACTGGAAATTTCCTGGTTGTTTTGGTTGTATTTGGACCAGATCTTTGAGTTTCTGTGGGTTGACCATGGCATCTCAAAGGTGTGCAGTCTCAATACAGGGATCATCACTGACTTTGATCTCTTGGTTGAGGGAGTATCTGTCATGTTTCTCCACCGTGAGATCGCATTTCTTCTATCCTACCTCACTAAGAGAGCAGCGATGTGTGTGTTTCTTCCTCGGGGGTGAAGTAGTTAGATTATTTGGAATTCTTGTTTTTTTAATTATTACTTTATTTATTGACATGCACATGCATGCACACATGCAAACATGAGCGTGTGCCAGGGCGTGTGTGTGTGTGCATCAGACGATAGCTTTTTAAGAGTCAGGTCTGTCCTCTTGCCATGTGGGTCCTGGGGATAAAACTCAGGTCACCAGGCTGAGCCACAAGCACCTTCCCCCACTGAGCCATCCCGTCCGCCTGGGAATTTTTTCCTACCTACTTAAGTATTTAATCTATCCCATATTCACAGCACTCACAGGGAGTTATTCATGCTTTTGACTCTAGCCCACCACCGTGGGGTTTAGCTTATCACTCAGATTGTCCCGGCTTTGGCCTCAGGGTGCTCTTTCAGTTGGCTCTCCTGTCCCTTGGATGCTGTCACAGGGACAATGTAGAGTGTGCTGCTGTTTGCTTCTTCGGTACTTGCTTAACTTCTGGCAATAGCAAAGTCACCCAGCACGCTCCCACTGTGGCCCTGGAGTTAGCCACGGCTCTGGTGCTCCCTGACTTCTCCCACACAGATGTGGACACTGGTCCCTTCATGCCAGATGGGGGACCGGTGACAGCTCAAGGAACCCATTCCCTTGAAGTCCAGCTTGGTGAGCCAGTGAGTTTATAAGTGCTCTCACAGGAGCACAGGCAATGCCAAAGCAGCTTCATTCTCAGAGAACAAACCCCAGCACAGCAGGGGACTCGGCACAGCTGTGCGGCTTGTGGACAGCCAGGTTGGTGGGAGAGCCTCCTCTCTGCAGTACCCCTTACTGCTTCCGTGACTTTTGGGGGCCATTTTGTGCATCTTGTGTCGTCCTCTGCTTCTGGAACCTCCTAAATCCTATCAAAGTCTCTTTCCCATGCAGGAAAGTTTCAGTTTGGAGGAGTTGTCCTCCTGGTGCCAGAGGCCTGCCTGGTTATTTGAGAATAGAGAGTTGGAGTGCTACTCAGTTGTAGGACATGGGCTTAGCATGGGTGAGGTCCTGGGTTCAAATCCTTGACAGAGACAAAAATATGGCCTCAGATATGTTCATTGCTATTGAGTGTGCAATTGCTCCCTGGTTTCCTCAGTTGACAGAGGACAGGTGTGTGTGTGTGTGTACACATGCATAAATGAATTCTGGCATATCTGTATATCTACCAATGTTTCTGAATGGAATGATTTGTATTATATTAAGCTAAATGTGAGTTCATAATGATGCCTCCAACTGTAATCAACTACCATATGGATGGTGGCAAGTGTTTTCGGGTGAGAACCCACACACCCCCTCCACATATAGTATTCGCTCCCACTGTTTGATTTACAAAAACATGTTTTTAAAAGTCAGCCCCATGCAGAGGCCAGAGAGTAGTGTCAGTGAAAGCAGGCACTGACCATGTGTGAGGCCTTATGTCCAACCCCTAGAAACCCTCCCGCAAAAAAAAAAAAAAAAAAAAAAAAAAAAAAAAAAAAAAAACAGAGCGTACTGGTAGTTAGCGCTAAATATCCCTTATGAGAATAAGAAAAGGTTGGCATGTAATTATCAGTGCATCTCCTCAAGAAGCAGCAGCTTAGCTGGGCACGGTGGCGCACGCACTCTGGGAAGCAGAGGCAGGCAGATTCCTGAGTTCGAGGCCAGCCTAGTCTACAGAGAGAGTCCATGACAGTCAGGGTTACACAGAGAAACCTTGTCTCAATAAACAAAAACAAACAAACGAAATGAAAAAAGGATTGTGGTCTCTCTCAGAGAGGACAGGAGTTTGGTTCCCAGCATCCTTACTGGGTGACTATGAGCTGGTTCCAGGGGTCGTAGTGCCCTTCTCTGACCTGCACGGGCACCTGTATTCGCACTTACATATACAACACACATATACACATGATTTTTTTAAATAGCAAGAAAAGAAGAAAAAGACTAGTCAGAAAACAGAGAGAGAACGCAGCCTGTGGTAAGCCCCGTTACCATCAGATGTGGCGCATCTCAGTCCACTGATAAATGTTACTTTTACAACATAATCTTGACCTTTCTCCCACTGAGATGTGGAGTCATGTTTCTTCTTGGGTTTGGGTGAGATTATGAGTCACTCATAATGAAAAGAATGTAAACAGTGGCCAGGAGGCGGCTCAGCTTGCGCATGGCGAAGCACTCGCTGTGGAGGCCTGAGGACCGCAGCTAGACTCTCCAGCACCCGTGTAAGCCCCTGGGCAGATGTGCCTGTGATTCCAGCACGGAGGAGCTGAAAACAGGCAGAACCCCAGAGCCCCCCTGCAGCCAGGCAGCCTAGCCAGTCCCTGGGCACCAGGTTCAGAGAGGGAGCCTGTGTCCAAAAATAAAATGAAGGGCCTGAAGAGAGACGGCTCGGCCGTTTAAGAGTGCTTACTGTTCCTGTGGGAGCTGAGGTTCCCAGCACCCACGTGGTGGCTGAAACTCTAGCTCCAGAGGACCCCATGCTGTCTTCTCGCCTCCCGAAGGTACCAGAAGTAAGTGCAGTGCATACACACAGGCAAAACATACCTCCTCGAAAAATAGTAAATTAGTCTTTTTTTTTTTTTTAAGAAATCACTGACAGTCTCAAATGGTACCTTGAACAATAAAGGGGGAGCTTCGAAAGAAAGTAAGTGACGTCAGCTCTAGTCTTCATGTCCCCATGCACATGTCCATGCACAGAAAGCACAAGCATGTGCTCGCATTAATGTAGACAGAGTGATATTTCAGAGGTAAGGCATTTCTGTTTACGGAAGCACTTCACTGTAACCTCAAACTGCTGTGTCAACATTCTGAAGCTACCATACTGTGAGGAAGCCCAGAGAGAGAGAGAGAGAGAGACAGAGACAGAGACAGAGACAGAGAGAGACAGAGACAGAGAGAGAGACAGAGACAGAGAGAGAGATGTTTGACTGTCCCCTGCGACCCTGTGATACTGTTTCGCTCTCAGTTGTTAACTGACAACTGTCTGCTCCTAGCAATCCTGAATGACCCAGAACCACCCAAGATCCTCTAAACTCCCCACACTAAGACATTAAAAGACCATTATTAGAATGAGGCCTGGTGACACAGACTCATAGCCCAGGTACCCTGGAGACTGAGCTTCATAAAATCCAAGACCTTCTCGAGTTGTAGAGGTTGCTGAAGGCCAGCCCAGTCCATGTAAAGAGTAAAGAAACCCTGTATCAGAAATTGGAAAGTTTCTTTTTTCACAGCATGCACAATTCCTTGGGTTCCCTGTACCAAAACTTTGAAAAATATATTTTTTTTAAACACAGCATGCACAATGCCTTGGGTTCCATCTCTAGTACTGCCAAAAACCCAAACAAAGAAACAAAACAATTGCTGGGCTTCAGAGTTTACGGTTATGACCTCAGCATAGTAGAGGCAGGAGGACTTGCTATAAATTCACGTCCAGCCTGGTCCATCTACGGTGCCAGGCTAGCCAAACAATGCTTCCCAAGTGTCTAAGTAACTCGCTTCTGAACTATTCCCCTCAATATTTGTCAGGATACAAAAGATATCTAAAGTCTCAATTAGTAGGATAGCTTGATACTGACACACAAATAGACATGTGGATAGAGCCAAAGCGAAAACACAGAAATGAACATCAAGAAAGGCAGGAATTCAGTGTCCATAAACCGTGACACCCAACCAGAGGGGAAGGCTGGGCTTTTTAACAAAGATGTCACCATACCCTGGCAAGTCTGTTTTTTTTTTTAAGTGTTATAAATAAAGTACATAAAGCCCAAGTATGTTGGAAATTTAAACAAATGAAAATAAATCCATTAGAAGAGCTAGAAGAAAACATAGGTCAATTCTCCTATGACTTTAAGCTGGGTAGACATTCCTATGAAAAATTCACAATTTATCAAACTTCAGTTTGCTACAAATTGAAAAACCTGAAAGGCCAAATATATACATATATGTATATATTTATATATATATATGTATATATATCTTATAATTTTCTGCTTGATGACCTATTCTGCCTATAGAAAAATAAAGCAAAATTTAGTGTAAGGATAACTCCACTTTCCACGTTTATTTTCTTGAAAAAAAAGGCAAGAAGTATTCACTCTGCATGAGAATACCGAGGCATCCCAGCTGTAGTACTTAGTTCTACTTTGGAGCATTATTTTCTTAATTTCTCTTTCTTAGTTTGAAAAAGCAAAAGGCCGTTGGCTGAGTCCACTGTTTCCCAAGTGACTCATAGGAACAGAGAGCACCAGAGCTGGAATTCTGCTCTTCGCTGAGAACATGCACTCAGTGATACATGGCATTTTGTGTGTCTTCTTTTTGTTCTTGCTTTTAGAATTGTTTTTTTTTAATTTGTGTTGTGTGTGTGTTTGTGTGTGTGTGTGGTGTGTGCACAGGTGCCCATGGAGGTCAGGGAGTGTGTCAGGTCCCTGTAGCTGGAACCACCAGATGCTGGGTGCTGGGAACCAAACTTTGGCCCTGTGGAAGACCAGCAAGAGCTCTTAACCTCTGGGCCAGCTGTCCAGCCTGTTGTGTACCTTCTTGGACTATTCTTAGGACCTTAGACTGCTTGTAAAAATATAACGGAATATTTTTGGAAATGTCTGTGAATTTAACTTTCCATGTAGAAAAGGCACCCAGTTTTCCTACTGGTGGAATTGAGAGCGCTTTGGGTGAAATTGTTATGCAAGTTATGCAGGAAAAATAAAAGTTGTTGAGATTTTGGGCTGGATTAAGAGACTATGGGGGGAGGGGAGATAAAATGGATCTTCCCAAATTACCCTCCCAGACGGGCATCAAGGGCCTGGGGATTTGAGCTCAGGAAGGGGTGAGAGCCTGGGTGGGCTTCCTAGCCACAGCCAAAACAAAGCAAGATTGACAGCTAGGCCTTGCCTGAACAGAGGCCGGATTGGTTCTCTTCCGTGTAACTAAGACTCCTCCCAGGCAAACCTGCCCGGCTGGGGCGGGCCACCCAGGCGTCTGTGCTGTTCATT
Source organism: Pachyuromys duprasi (assembly GCA_028658305.1). Classification (NCBI taxonomy): domain Eukaryota; kingdom Metazoa; phylum Chordata; class Mammalia; order Rodentia; family Muridae; genus Pachyuromys; species Pachyuromys duprasi. The sequence goes on from CM053763.1 coordinate 94,949,497, forward strand.
TTAATAAGAATTGGGGCAAGAGTCATGTCTTTACTCTTGGGAGAAGCTAAGGTGCACCGACGCTGTAAAGGCAGCATGGGAAGCTGCTTTCCTTCCTTTGCCCAGTTGCATTCGTATCTTCTAAAGCATGCCCCTGTGTTTCAGCTTCCAGAACATTTTGAAAAGTATTTAAGATATTTGTTTGCTATGTACAAACCCAAAGCTGGTGTTTTTGAATATTCCATCCTTGCATTAACTCTCTCTCTCTCTGTGTGTGTGTGTGTGTGTGTGTGTACAGATCACCACAACTAGCGTGTACCTGTGTGTGTGTGCACCCAGGACTTCAAGCATGCTATATAAGTGCTCTATCACCATGCTACATTTCCAATTTCACAATTGTTTTGTTTGTTTGTTTTGAGACAGGGTCTCTTCCTGTAGCCCTGGCTGTCCTGGAACTCACTAGGTGGACCAGACTGACTTTGAACTGCCTCCCAAGTGCTAGGATTAAAGGCCACCATGCCTGGCACACAACTGCATCTTGGAAAGCAAGGTAAATGTTGCCCAAACGATGTTATGAAATTAATTTTAAGGTTACAATAAGCAATGTGTTCACCAGATGTCTAAGTGCTGTCTTTGCCTGAAAAATCAACTTTATCAATAAACAGCCTTTCTTGTTGATCAGCAAAGAGAGGGAAAAACACACGTGTTCTTGTCAAATGAGGAGAAAAAGAAAGCAATTTCAAAAAAGTTTTTTTCTGTTGTTATTTTTTATTTTTAGGTTAATAGTTGGTAACAGTGGGATTTCCCCTTGATCTCAGCAGCAACCAAAGATGTATCATCACTTGGAAAATGAGTTTTGTTTTTCTTCCAGGAAATAACTATAGAGAAAGGAAGCTGGTTAGCAAACATTCTTGGGATACCAGGCTGAGGCTGTGTTCTGAGGTCAGAAAGTGAGTGAGTGTGTATTGTGTGGGGGTGGGGAATGGGGGTGTGTGTCTGTGTGTCTCTGTGTGTGTGTTGTGTTATTCTGGTCTGAAAAAAATGAGGCAGGTGTTTGTGACAAGCTGTGATGAGGACCGTAGATTATTTGAATCCATTGTGTTTTTCCTTGTTAGAAAAAAAGAAAGCAAGCAAAAAGCAAGCTTCTAAAAACAAGCCCTTATTTAAAGGAAGCCCCAGTTAATTCAACAAGGCATTGAATGAAGTCCCTATTATACAAAGTCCTTGACAAAGGCTATTTGGCTCTGGGAGTCTTATGAGGCCAGAGGCTGAAATCAACACCCAGAACAGGGCTCTGATGGTTTGGAGCTCAGAACTGATTCCCAGTGCCGGGGTGGGTGGGGTTAAGCCTGAGGCATGTGCCTACAAAGCATAGGAGCCACCTCTGAGGTACAGCCTGAGCCTTTGAGTTTTTGAGACAGAATCATCATGTGTCCACCAGGCTGGCCTCAAACTTTGGCTCTCTCCCTGTGTCCACTGGAGAGCTGGGATTATATCAGCCCAATATAAAGCATACTTATGCTTTTATTGACCTTGGTTGGAATGAAGTTTACCTAGTAATATAAACAGTCTAATGCCAGAACACCAACAGATCTAAGGTGACACAGCTAACAGGTCCTGCATGTTCCTAGTGGACAGCATGACCTTCTGGCTGGAGAGGAGGCATTCTAAAGAGACTGACTCTTCCATTGGTTACCTGCCTATTAAAACTTCCCCCCAGAAACCCCATGCTAGCCATGGTGTACACCAGAGGAGGACCTTGCCTCCCAGAGACTTCACAGTCTGTAATTTCCTTTTCTTTTTAATTGGGGCTGGAAAGATGGCTTAGTGGTTAAGGGCACTTGGAGCTCTTGCAGAGGACCTGGGCTTGGTAACAGAACTCACAGGGTAGGCAGTTCAAAACTATCTGTAATTGCAGTTCAGTGAGGATCCTGTACCCTCTTCTGGCTTTAGCAGGCACTGCACAGCCGTGGCGAAAGTGTATCCGTGCAGGCAAAATACTCATGCACACAATTCCCAGCATCCACGTGGTGACTCACAACTGTCTGAAACACCAGCTCCAGGGGACTCAGCATCTTTCTGAAGGCACCAGGCATGCATGTGGTACCCACAGACAAACACCAATGCACCTAAAATTAAAATAAAAATTTAAAAACTGTATTCAGTTTGTTATGGTGATTTGTGTGTGTGTGAGATATATGTGTGTGTGAGTATGTGTGTGATATAAGTGTGTACATGAGTATGTATGTATGTGTATATGTTTGTAGGTCAGAGGGCAAAGTTTGGGACTTGGTTCACTCCTTCCACTGCAGGTTTGGGGGTTGGAAATCAGGTTGTCAGGCTTGTAAGGCAAACACTTTTACTCCCTGAGCCATCTCATAGGGCCCGAGCCTACACATAGTTCTGAAAACTTACTGGACCACCGTGTAGAACAGACTGAGGCTGAAATAATAAAAATGCCAAGACCACACCCTGACCAGACTGCTTAGTTCTGCATAACTCTTTCCTTTGTTCAAACCTAAACCTCGCATCAGTGATCGAACACAGCATGGCCTCCTAAAATAAACCTTTTTGCTTTGCTAGGCAGTGGCGACACAAACCTTTAAGCCTAGCACTTGGGAGGCAGAGGCAGGAGGATCTCTATGAGTTCAAGGCTACACAGAGAAACCTTGTTTGAGGGGTAAGAGGGAAAAAAGGAAGAAAGAAAGGGAGAGAGAGAGAAAGAAGGAAGGAAAGAAAAAAGAAAAGTGAAAAGAAGCTGTTTACTGTTGTCTCTCTAGTTGGAGTGTTAGAGTCTGGTGGGTGTGGCTAGCTTGTCAGACTTGCACCTTAGAAGTCTCGTAACACCAGAAAAAGGTGTTTGCACCTCAAGGCCTCTCGGTCACCTGAGGTCGGTTTCATTCTTTACTTCTCAGATGAGGAAACAAATGGTCCTCAGCTTGGTAATATAGAGAAACTCAATTTTTAAACACCCCCCCCCCCACCCTCTCCCTGTGTTTGGGTCAAGAGCTAGAGAGTAACTGTGTAACAGGCCCATTAGACCGTGTTGCCTGGAGAGCAAGTGGGTTAGAAGTCTCTGCCAGCACTCACAGGAAGGTTACTACCTTCTGTACAACACACACACACACACCCCTCCCACCTTCGCCAATGACTTCAGAAAACCAATTCCTATAAACTCAGAAAGCATGGGAAATTTTGTTCCTAAAATAACAACAAACAAACAAACAAAACCAACAGATTCAGCGCTGGCAGGGTGGGGCGGGGCCCCTGAGAAGGCAAAAGGCAGACCAGGGGAGATGGGCTGGCAAGAACTTCAAGGGCATCCTGCCTCTAAGTTATTCCAGGTCACTGAAAACCTAGAACCAACTGCACCAATGGCACATGACACAAGTGACCGATTGTCCTTTTTTTTTTTTTTTTTTTTTTTAATCTCAAACAACAGCAAGCCTCCTTAGCATGCAGAGCACATTTTGTGAGGGAACATTGCCCCCAGGCTCACAGTCACAAATGCATCCCTTGCAGGACCTGTAGACTGGAGTGTGTTCTGGTCACTCAATCTTCCTCCATCTTGATGTGTTGGTTTTCGGCAAGAGGTGATGGCAAGCCCACTGGGGCTCATGGCAGCAGCGCAAGGAGATACAGGACGGTTGGAAGGCAGTGCCCCAACTCTGCCCTCTCCTGACTGCCTTTTCCCTGTAGGCATGGTGACACTTTGCTATCTGGCCTCTGCCCCTGTCCTGCAGAAGGCACACCTGCCCAAAGTGGGCAGCCTACTCTGTGCTGTTGCAACTTTATCCAGCAAGGGTTTCCTGCACCCATGGGGAGACCACCTCCTCCCGGGTGTAAATGGCATCTGCTACCAGAGGAGTTCTGCCTGTGGGCTGTTCTAGTACCAGTGGGACCTCAGGCAGACACCCACTTTCTTCCTTTCCCTCCATGATTGCAAGAAGGCAGCAAACATGACTATTCCTATTGCACAGGAGCGGGGGAAGGGTGCAGGGGGGCCGGTGAGCAGGGCGATGTGCTGGCAGCTGTCTAGCTGCTTTTTCAAATGTGGCCACTTATATGGATGCGTGTCTCGGGTGGAGGTGGCAGTCCCTGTCACAACGGCTGAATTCTTTTGCTCCCACTAGGCCTGACTACTGCATAGGTAACTAATGTGGGGGCGGGGGAGGGTCAGCAGAATGCCACAGTTTCGATGTGCACTTTAAAGGTTGACTGTGGATTTCTTTTATCAACCCAGTGGCATTGGAGTTACCATGGAAACAAATCTCTGCATTTCCCTGTGAGAGGTTATCTAGATTAGGAAGATCCCCATTAAAAATGGGTGGCTTCGTCCCACCAACTTGGGGAGCTGGACTGAATCAAGGTGACAGTGAACTGGGTGTGGTCACATGTCACGCTCTCCTTTCTGACTGGACACGATGTGACCAGCCGCCTCCTCTTCCTGCCAAGAGGAACCAAATTGCCTGGAACTGTAAGCCAAAAGAAGCCCCTCCTGCCTCGGTTTGCATTTATCCGGTATTCCGAAGCATCAGAACAGTCACCAATACCATGTGTGCTCTTCAGTTCTTTTTCAATGTCAGATGTGGCAAGGCGGAGCCAGGAACTGCTGACAGAATTGGCTCACGAACCAGGGTGAGGAATCTGATGTGGCAACACTCCATGAGATAATTTTACTGCAGTTTCAGGGTGGTGTGGCTGGGGACTTCTGAGGCTTAGCAAACGCTTCCTCAGTGCTTCCTGGGTTTTGAGTGAGGAAGAAAGTACCAGAAGGCGTGGCCTTGAAATGTTGCCCTGGACTCCGGTCTCCTGGGGGGTGGGGGTGGGGACCTCACTGGGGGAAGATCCTTTCAGTCATCTCATGCTTTGATTTCTCAGTGATAACTGAACCCGAGGGCTTCTTGCTCACTTTCTTCCTTTAAGATGGGCTCTAACTATTACCCTGGCTGGTCCACCTGGAACTCTCAGAAATCCTCCGGCCTCATCCTGCCGAGTGCTGACATCATCGTGTATGCCATCATATCTGGCTGGGGTCTCATTTTTCATCCAGCTTCAAGCTCAGTCCTCAGTGGGACTTCTGTGAACGCTGGGACATGTCTGGGATGTTGGTGGTGGTAGGTCAGAACGGGAGTGGGGAAAAGCCACCCTCTACAGAAAATCCAAGTGTCTTCTTAAAGTTGTTCCCAGGTTCCAGGAAGGCTGGGCATGACTGCAAGTGTGGAAGCCAGCAGCTTCCTTCCAATGGCTTCATCCACCATCCACCATCCCAAAGCAGCATTACTTACAGTAGAACGGAGGTCCCTGCAAATAGAGTTGGACTGGCGAACACAAGCTTTGTTGTTTTAACCTAGAGCCAGCTGGTGGAATTCTAGCTATGCAGCCATTCAGCAGGTTAACCCTGAGCATCTACCAGGGCCAGGCTGATGTGTGCACCTCCGGCGGAGGCGTGCATACTGTCACTACTCTGCTCTTAGCACCTTCTTAAAAGGATCCTGCCAGCTAGGCAAGCTGGCTCAAACCAGTACTCCCAGTACTTGGTTGGTGGAGGCAGAAGGATCAGGAAATTCAAGGTCAGCCTTGGCTACATAGTGAATTTGAGGCCAGCCTGCATGAGACCCTGCTGGAAAAAAAAACAAAACAACCCAGAAACAAATAAACAAGGGGCTGTACACATTCTCTAGGCCTAGGACTTCCAGATTAGAAGTCATGGCTGCTGCAAGGAGGGACCAGGTCTAAGGAGAAGGGACCCAGTGTTCAGAGGGGTGCAGGGCTTCTCATCTTCTGCATGCTCAGCATCCATGCTGAGCTTGGATAGCATTCTGAGCTTCCTCTAGGAAATATGATCACGCCTTTGAAAAGAAGCGATCGCTATCTGTCACACCAAATGGCTGCGAGGAACAGAACACCAGGGCAGGATGATGAGGTATGTAACTCATCTAGTGCAGAAAGAAGTAGCCGGGGTATAAAAAGAAAGCTGGAAAAGTACTGCACGGAGAGTCAGAAGCCTGCTTTGAACTCCAGCTGTTATTGATCAGGGGAGCTTTAGAAGGCTCTCCTTAGACCCATGATTCAGAAGGTGAGCCACATACTTCAGATAAGAGTGAAACCACCATTGTTCTGAGGTCCCGCCTCAGGACCACACCAAGGTTTATAGCCCTGGGCCTGTCTTAATGAGAATTGCATCCCCAGAGCAACCTTAATCTCTGGGTGCTGCCATCCGCCCACCTCTTCCTGTCTTCCACATAACCTCTTCAGTTCCCCAGTGTCTGTCGCTTGAGTTGAAGGCTCTTACTGCCTTTTCTGTCTTCCCCACTCTCCTCTTTCTGTATCCTGACCAGATGGCCTGCCCGTCATAACCACTGCCTTGCTGCGGCCAAGTTCCTTTGCCCCTCTCTCACTCACTTTGTCATCTTTGCCTGGCCAATCCCCAGTTCTGGCTCAGGCCCCTCCTTCAGCTTCTCCCCACCCGCTCTTGGAATGACAGAAAAATGAACAGTCACCCACTGGCGGTTAATCTCCGCTGTCAAGTTGACTGGATTAGAATCACCTGGGAGAGACTGTGAGGCTTGTTTGTGATGCTGTTTCCAGGGAGGTTTAACTGAGGAGGAAAGACCCACCCAGAAAGCTGGTGGCACCTTCCCATAGGCTGGAGTTCTGGACTGGCTAGGAATTCTGGGAAGAAAGAGCCGGCGTGTGGAGCGCTGGGTTTCACCTCTCTGCTACCTAGCTGTGTGTGGACTGTGTGATCAGAACACAGTGTAACCAGCCGCTTTATGTTCGCAGCGCCATGCCTTTCCACCGTGACGGACTGTGCCCCTTTCTTTCAACTGTGAGCCAAATCTTCCTGTAAGCAGCTCTTGCCAGATATTCAGTTACAGCGATGAGAGAACTAGCTAGAACACCGGCACTAACCAATCACCCAGTGAACCTGTTTTCTCTCCCTTCCCCAGAATAATAAATTCTCACCCTTTCTTCTCTCCTCCAACTTCAGCCTTTCCTTGCCACCCTTCCTTCACATCGCTTCCTATTGCTCTGGAAAAACAGACACCAGCAAAGAACTTCCTGAAGCTTGCACCTCAGCCCTAATGTATTTAGGTCACCTCTTGTGACTCAGAGAGCCTCTTCCCAAAGCCAGTTCTGTGCATCTGACCCCACCTTCTCAGATGCCTCCTCAGGGATCTTCCCACTCTGTATCATCAAGTTCCTCCCAGAATCTCCCGAGTTATTCTAATCAGCATACAGACATGGTCCCACTGTTCTTCGCCTTAAAAGAAAACAGCAGCTTTCCTCTATTTTCAGCCCCTTCTCCAGTGTCTGCTCTTTCTCTCTGCTCCTTTATGGCAGAATTTCCCAAAGAAGCAGTCTCTGGTTTTCTCTTTGCGTGCACATGCACCTGCCAACCAGGCTTTTGTTCCCAGCACACAGGAAGAGCAGCTCTGGTCAAGGTGTTTGAGACTCTGGCTTGCCAATTTCAAAGGTTGGTCAATGTGCAGCATAGCTTAGTTGACTTAGTTGCAGCATTTTACTAACCAAGCCCTCACCCTTTAAATGCTTTGTTCTCTGGCCAGGACACCTCTGTCACGGGGTTGCCTCTCACCACACGGGCCCCTCCCTAGCTCCCTAGTCTCCTGGCCTGTTTCCCCTCCTCTCCCTGACCTCTACTCCTGGCGGACTCTAGAGTTTTCTCTCTCACCTGCTCCTTGGCTATCTTGCCCAGACACATGGATTTTTTTTTTTCTGGTTCCACATTTTGCTCGTTCTCAATCACACATGTCCAGAACTGCTACATCCAGGCTGCTTCACGCTGTGCACACTGTGTTTCCGGGATGTTTCTCAGGTATCCGAACTGAGGGCCCTAGCAGCATGGGTTCTCCGTACCCTGTCCCACTCCAATCTTCCTGCTTTGGGTAAGTGGCGGCTCTAATCTTCAGGGCGAAGTTCTTGATTTCTGTATTTTTTTTTTTTTTGTCAAATCCAAAATTCAATAAGCAAATCTTATTGACTTTTTGGTCAAGTTATGTATAATATGAAGCATTTTCTCTATTTCCTCCTGGCTTCCCTGAGGCCACATCTACTCTTGCTTAAATCCTTGCATCAGCCATCTATCTGGCCTCCCTGCTTCTGCCCTTGCTCCTCAGTTCACAACCGCAATGGATGGATCGGCCTTCTGGGAAGTGGATTCACGCAGTGAATATTCACTGAGGCAGTGATATTCACTTTTCTCACCTTCCTGGCCACACACTCCCCAGCAGCATCTTTCCCCTTGCTTGGTCAAGCCAGCCATGCTCTCTACTGGTTTCTCTTCCCCCGGACATTGACATAATCATGATCTCGCTTTGTCTAGCTCTCTAGTGCGAGCTATGGTGTGAATCTGAAATGCCTCCCACAGTCTCGAATGCTTGCTCCTCAGCTTGTGGTGGTATTTTGAGGAGCTCTCAAAACTTTGAGGAAGTGGAGCCTAACTGGTAGACCACTGGGTTACCAGGGAGTGTATTGTCCCTGTCTACTTCCTGTCTGGCTTCAGCTGCCATGAGCAGGTTCCCCAGCCATGCCCTCCCTGCCGTCGTGGACTGAAACCCTCTCAAACTGTGATCCCAAACGGACCATCCCTCCTTGATGTTGTTATTATCAGGTAATGTGGTCACAGTGATAGAAAAGTAATTAACAATAATAATAATAAAATCGTGAGGCAGCAAGATGGCTGCCTGCTACCAAGGGACCTGCTACCAAGCCTGATGATCTGAGTTTGATCCCCAGAACCCACAGAGTAGAAGGGCAGAGCTGGCTTCTGCAGGTTGTCCTCTGATTCCCTCAAGTATTCTGTAGTGTGTGTGTGTGTGCCTGTGGGCACAAATAAAAATATTAACAAATAAAATGTAATTGTTGTTGAATGTTATAAAATTTTGTATCAGAAATGGGGTGCTACCGTGTGGTTTTTAGGCTTTTGGAACTGGTTTTTGGAGGGAATTTGGAAGCATTTGGAGAAGCAGGCTACAGAAGCCCTAAAGTGCATTAAGCAGACTTTACTGGTGATTTTGGTGGCTTCAGAAGCCGGGATCCTGGCAGGATAAAGTGTGCTCATGAAGCTTCAGGTGGGAACAAGAACTCGACTGTGAATTACAGTTAGACACTTTTCCTGCTACGTCCTGGCAAAGGATTTGTCTGTATTCTGAAAAACTGAGTGAGAGTGAGTTCACAAGTAACAGGCTAATTTAGCAGAGAGAACTCCAAGGTGGCATAGCACTCAAACTGTAGCGTGGTTATTGCTGACTGATTTTGGTTAGGTTTACAGTGAGAATTGGCAACAATAGCAGAATCGGGGAAGACGGTGCTGCCATGTGTTCTATTCTAATGGCTCCATCTAAAGAAGTGCTTTTCCAGGTTTGGCCACCCAGACATTCTCCTGCAACCATGGTCCAATGGTACATGGCAGCTGCTCAAGCTGACACTAGACTTTCGTACCATACATCTGGTGCTGAGTTATGGCGCTGTATGATCATCCTTAAAGACTACAGAGAAATATCCCACGAGGCCAGGCAATGTGTAATAGTTGTTGGAGGCCCTACAAGGTATCTATGAACCCGTGAAGAGAGCCCCAAGTTGCAGTGGAGACTCTAGGATGTCTGAGGTGCCAGGAATGTGGGTGTCTGCTCAAGAGAGCTGCAGGAACCAAATGGAACAAGACCAAGAGAGAGGCCCTGTGTTCTGAAAACAGCACAAGCCACAGAGACAGTGCTGTCCAGGACTGTTGGAGATCACACTGTGATACAATGTCCCTGGATGTTGTTCACGGAGCCACAGGGCTTAATGTTTGACTTACTGGCCTTGCTTTGATAAAACCCTTTCTTATACCATATTCCTGTCTTTTTTAAATGCAATGTTGACTGTACCATTGTACATTGGAAATTTATAACCCTTTCCTTTACTCTCAGGGGCTCACAGCTAAGGGATTATTTTGAGTCTCAGTAGAGACTCCACATAGACTTTTGAATAATGTTGGAAATGTTAAGATCGTGTGGACACTTGAACTAAGTTTTACATTGTAAGATTTTACACAATAAGCCTTTGGGGCCTGGGGTGGAACATTATGGTTTGGATGTGACATGTCTCTCACAGACTCCTCATTTGAATGCTTGGCCCCAGCTGCTGGTATTCGTTGGAGAGGCTCTGAGAGGTTTGGAAGGTGGAACTTATCTGGAGTGGGTGGGTTTCCTAGGTCCTTGAGGGTGGGTCATCCCTGCCCTCTTCCTATTTGATGTCTGCTTCTCAGTTCACGTTGATACGAACAACCTCTACCACGCTCTCCCACTGCCACGACTTGAGCAACTGGCGCACGTTCCCCATCGTGACAGACTGAAACCATCTGAAACAGTGAGTCAAAGCAAGTCCTTCCTCTGTTGGGATGTTGTTGTCAGGTGTTCCAGTCACAGCAACAGTAAAGTGACGAAGACTAAACCTCTCTTTTCCTGCCATGTTCACATGAAGCCATTGCATTGTTTTTTACTTTGTAAAAAAAAAAAAAAAGTATTTATTGTATTGTACATGTATGACAAGGTTTTGCCTGCACGCATGCCTATGTATTGGGGTACATACCTGGTGCCTGTGGAGGTCAGAGGAGTGTCAGACCCCCCCAGAACTGAAATTATGGATGGTTGTGAGTTACCATGAGGATGCTGGGAATCAACCTCAGGCCCTCTGCCAGAGCCCTTAACCACTGAGCCATCTCTCCCGCCCCAATTTTGCTTTCCTCGATAGCACTCACTGCTATCTGAACTAATCTTATTTCTTTGCTGGTCTGTTGCCCATCACTGCTATGGGAGCCCGGCGGAGGCAATTTGTTCAGAGCTTACCACACAGCTGCCAGGCTGTGCATGAGAGGTTGTAGTGCATCGGAGGTCCTGGCTGAAGTGCCAGCGGGGTTGCTGTGTATTTTACTTATTGGATGGCTCTGGCTCTGTGATGTGCATTCAATAAATATTCTTGGAATAAAGGATGGATGGGTATGTGGACCATTTCTTTATTTCCTTTGCCAGGTCATCCTCTTCATTTGGCAAGGGGGTAATTAACCTCCATCTCATGGGATGGTTACAAGAACCAAATGAATTAGTCCCTTCAAAAGTCGGCACTGAGCTGGGTGTGGTGGTGCTGTGCACTGTTAATCCCGGTACTCCAGAGGCGGAGGCAGGTAGATCTCTGTGAGTCTGAGGGCAGCCTGGTCTACACAGTGAATTCAAGGCGAGTCGGGGGCTAAATAGCGAGACCCTGTCTAAATAAAATAGATAAGTGTATGCGGCACAGATAACATGACATTTATACAAAATATCTAGAAAAGGCAAAGCCATAGAGACCAAAAGAGCATGGGGCTGCCGGAACCGGGGTGGCTGCTTGCTGGGTGTGGGGCCGTCCTTTGGTGTGAGAAGAGTACTAGGCCTACACTAAGAGCCGCACAGCATTATGATCCCAAATGTTACGGAATCCCGTGCTTGAAAGTAGCTAACAGGGTGGGTTTTAGGTCTCCAGACTAGTGTTATGCTTTATACCTTTACATTAAAAAAGAAAAAAAGAGAAAAAAACAGGGCCTGGGATGTGGTAGGTGTTGCTGAGCTATGGGTGAATGACTTCTTTGTTTCAAAAATAAAACAAAGCCCACTTTTCCTGGTGCCTCCTCGTCCCGCCTGTAATGACAATCACTTCCTCTCACTCATTCCTCCTCCCAGGCTTTCTTCTGTTGCCTCTCCTTTTCTGTGGGACTCCTGCTTTTCCTCAATCCCTGCCCACATCTCTCTCCTCCACCTCATTCCTCCCGGCTCCTCGCCTGTCAATTATTAGTTTATTTATTTCGGTTATTAACTTATTAATGTCAACTCATTAACTTATTTCAGAAACATTCATTGTTGCCATGACAGATATTGGGGATTTGATATGATAACAAAATAGATACAGACATTGTATCACAGCTCATAGTTCTTTTTTGGAGGCTCCAAAAAGAAGACCATGTTCCTGGGCTATGGGAACAAAGGGCCAAAGCAATAGAGAGAAGAGGAGGGTACATCACCAAGACTAGGGAATGGCAGGGCAGCCTGGTGTATAAAGCTCCCAAGCTTGGACCCTAGAAATGAGGGGCCTAGGAGGAACGTTATTCTGGGGAAAAGCTGGAGCTAGATACAGGGCAGGAGTTGGAAGTGACAGTTGGAAAGCTGGGGTCACAGGATGCCGGGCCTGGGAAGAGGGAGCATTGCAGGATCTGGGCAAAGAAAGGAGGTGAGCATAAGTGAGAAGGGGCAGAATTAGCACGGCAATGGGCTATTGCTGGTGAACTGGGACACCATCCCAAGACATCCCAGGCCTTGCAAACTGTCTTCCACCTTCCGGACAGTTCCACCATGGTCCTGCTAAAATAAAGCAAAACAAAAACCCTCGAGGCAGGCTAAGTGAGATGGCACACACCTTTAACTCTAACACTTTGGAAGCAGAAGCAGGTAGATCTATCTCTGTGAGTTCAGGGCCAGCCTCGACTCATAATGAATTCCAGGACAGCTTGAGCCACATAGAGCAGACCTT
>CM053763.1:94962139-95006495 GCA_028658305.1 Pachyuromys duprasi
AGAAGAAAAGCCTGTGTGATCCAAAAAGCCACAGTACTTTATAATGGAGATTAAGACAGGCATTTAATTTAAGGCACTGAACCCACACTGGCTATAGGCAAGAGTGGAGGTATATTGCTCCTAACTGGGAAAGGCCGGTTGTCTTCTACAGAGACGCAACCATTGCTTCTGGATAAGCCAGGGCTGCAAGAGATGCCTGCCGTCTCCACGTCTTAGCACCTATTCAAGAAGATAAAACAGATGTTTGCTCTGGTAGGCTGGTAGCTTGTAAGTTATTAGCCCTCCCTTGCCCTGCTCTCCTTCCTTCCAGCCTCAGCCCTTTGTCAGTAAACTGAGGACATTTTAGAGCTTTTTATCATCCAACTCCTCTGAGCAGCCCTCTCTCCAGCTCTGCCCTGCTGGTCCTGTGGATTCTGGAGCACGCATGCCTGAGCATCAGCAGCACAGGCAATCCTCCCTCCCTGAGTTATCTATGGATCCTCTGCAGCCTCGTGTACTATGCTGGGCACTGGGAGCCCAGAGAGCCCCTGAGGTTGTCTCCCCCTCCCCCCCACCGGAGAACGTCCAGGTGGCTACTGGAGGCAGGCTGGGCAGGAATGAGCCCAAGATCCTGACAATCACTGATACCAAAGGTGTCCCAAGCTGTGCTGGCCCGTGGTAGAGGTGAGACTTAAGCTGTATCTTGAAGGACAATGAGACACCAGTCCTCAGGATCGAGGCAAAGGGAAACAAGAGAAGAGATCTAAGGGCTGGCAGGTGGAGTCAAGGGGTTCTTGGAACCCAGATGAAGGCTTGGACCCCATGAACACACACACACACACACACACACACACACACACACACACACACACACACACACACACACACACACACCATGTGCTAGCACTTCTCAGGAGAGTCTGGAACATGTTTGGTTCCCTCAGGCTCTGCTGCGGAAAGCTCTCTCGGCTGATGGTCCCAGCTGGCTTATTGCCTTTGCAGGTCTGTAAAACTCCCAGCTTCAACTTTGGACTTTGTACGGGCACTGGAAATCCATTTGTTTATCGCTGCCGGGAGCGGGGCCTGCTGAGATCCGTCCCTTCGGGGACAGGCTGGACCCCTTCTTCCTTCCATTAATCCACAGCGCTTTGGCACTGGGGAGGGTACAAGCCTGCTTCCCCTCAACACTGGACGAGATTTGAGTCCTCCCTGCTGAGCACATTGCAAATCCTGGCTGCGGCCCCGCCTCCCCTTCACCTGCACTTCTGCCCCGCCCACCCCGCCAGGGCTGCAGGTGAGTCAAGCTTCGGCCCGGGCCCGCCCACCTGTCCAGGTTCAGCAGTCCCAGCCGGAAGCCACCTCCACGGATTGTGCACAGTGTCTGAAGGTGGGAGCGGAGAGGGGACATGGGGTTGTGGGAAAGGGTGCTCAGGTCTCTTCTGACCCAGGAAGCGCTCCTGTGTGTGCAGCAGAGAAACTAGATCCAGTCGGGGGTGTGTATTACTGTGTCGCGGGTTGTGAAATGACAGCAGGAGGGGGGATGGGCAGACAGGTGTGGGCTGTGAGTACAGAGGCGTTTGGGAAGTGACTTTGCGTATATCTCTGGAAAGAATTTACAGAGCAGGGCAGGGGCAGAAGGGAACGGGTGTGAGACCTTGGAGAAGTCTAATTTAACTCATTGCAGTGTAACAAACTGTCTTTTGAGTACTGGCTGCCTAGAGAGAGGTCCCCAGAAGGCAACCAAAGATTGCTTGCAAATGAATGAATAAACTAGGTCCGTTCTTTTTCTGAGGCTTCCATCCCCCAAAGGATCATTCCCTCTGTCCACACCCCTTCACTCCTCTTTTACAAGCCTTGTGTACTGAACCCTGAAGTCCAGCTTCCCAGCCCCCAACCACAGGCAAACACCAGTCTACGCAGCCCTCTGCCTCAGGGAAGTGTGTGGCTGGTAATGACCAGTTCTGACTGGATGCTGATGAGGCAGAGGTCACCTGTAGACCCTGGAGCAGCAGGATGGGGACAGTCTGATTTGGCACGAAGGGATGAAAACTCAGAGTTGAGGGATAGATAAGTTTGGCCTGGGGGGGGGGGGGCAAGCTGGAGTTTGAGTTCCCCTCCTAAGAACAGGACATGTTTGGCATCTAGGGAGCTGTGGTGATCGGCTCAGGGTTGGCTTAGGGAGTGGACTGGAGGTGATTAAACTCCTGTTGGGGACTGTGACTGGAGGGACACAGCTGTGGCAGAGGGTAGGGAGGAGGGCTGAGTCACTGGAGTGAGGGCATCCTTTGGGTACCACACTGAGGAGTGTGGCTGGGTATGCCCCTAAGCTGGGTGCTTCTGTCCCTTGCCTGGCCACTCTGCCCAGGGACACCTATGACTCTTGTAGTCTCCAGCAGACACTGCCCAGCCACAGCTGTCCTACTCTCCCGTCCCTAGCCATGCCTCAGGTTCACGTCTCTCCACACACTCTTGACCTCCTTCAGAGGCGTCCAGGCCTAATGTGATCTTCTTCTGCTACTCCCTTGGCTCAGATGCCCTTCCCCAGGGTTTCCCAGCCCTGAGTGCCATGACCCTTCATCT
This sequence comes from Pachyuromys duprasi, assembly GCA_028658305.1. Lineage (NCBI taxonomy): Eukaryota > Metazoa > Chordata > Mammalia > Rodentia > Muridae > Pachyuromys > Pachyuromys duprasi. The sequence goes on from CM053763.1 coordinate 94,964,699, forward strand.
GGGTCTTTTTATTACTCAGGTGGTCCTCTGCAATTGTTCCCTAGTATAGACCGCACTGCAGTGGCAGAATGTGGGCCCTCCACTGGGTAGAGGTGAGTGGATGGAGGCCACTGGAAGGACTGAGGTGTGGGGTAGGAGAGGCTCCTGAGGCAGGAGCAGAGAAGCATGGCTGCTCTGTGTGAAAAGAACTTTTAGTCACCTGATTCAACTGTCTGGGAGGCTTACTGCCTTTGTCTGCTAGCCTAGGCCTAGTCCTGGAAGCTTCTAGCCTCTGTATGTCTGAGAATTACTGCTTAATAAGCTCACCCTTTCTTGTTCTTTCTGAGCTCACAGCTGGTGGGTTCACCTCAGCTGTTTCTGGCTCAAACTCCTCTCCCAACTAACTTATTCAATCTGGCCTTTCAGCCTCTGAATTGCACTGCCTGACCTCAAACTAACTCAAGAAACCTCTAATATTTGGCTGCTTCTCATTCTCTGGCTCATTCAGTCTTCACCTGAGTTCTTTCTCTCTGCAACCTGTCTCTCCATTGGTGTCCCAGTGAAAACTGCATCTTCTCCTCTTCCATTGCCCCTTAAGTAGCTTCCTTTCCCTTTCTCTCCTCATGAGAGTGGAGTGTATCCCATTCTGTCAAGTCTTTCTCTGATTCGTCACTGTTTCTGCTACTCAGTTAGTATTACTTTCAAACATGGGTGCTTCTTTCTAACTTTACCATCATTGTTTGGGATTAAAGGCATGTTCCACCACACCTGGACCTAAGCTTTTCCTTACCTGAAACTTGCTCTATACCAGGCTGGCCTCGAACTCAGATCTCCTTGCCTCTTTCTCCTGGATTAAAGGTGTGTTTGTATTCCGGCCGGATCGCACAGACCTAGGTCTTCGGATGCGATCTCTTGCCAGAACAGCCATGTTCTCACTTAAAATTCCTCTGCAGCTCTGGGGACAACCTGCTGTTCTTGTGGTCTGCTTCAGAGCTGGGTAGTTCCACACAGTTGCTATTGAACTGCCTCTGCTCTGTCTCCTAGCAGCTTGCCAAGGATAGTGCCAGGCTGAGCTGTGGCGTCGGAGACCTGGGTTTGAATTCTTGGGGGCCTCCACTGAATCAGTGTCCATTTGGAGGCCTCTGTGCTCTCATCAATAAAGCAGGTGTTTATACTTGGTAGTGGGATTTTGTGAGCACACTGCTAGTCCCTAAATCTTAAGGTGTGCTTACTAAGAGCATTAGGAATTCCAGTATTAGCCCATTCTAGAGCTGAAATCCATGCACAGCAGCTTCGGTCCTCTTCCGTGGGCCAGCCGTGTGGGCAGTGGTCATGTCCTTGGCACTTACAGTACCCTAACATGGCTGAGGATCTAGTGTGGAAGGTACACGCTATCTAACCCCTACATGTCTGTATTTTTTCAGGACTTGTGCCCCAGGATTGCCTGGACCCTGGGGTCTCCCTGGAGGCAGGGCTTTTTCTGGCAGAGGCCAAGGCTCACCGATGCCATCAGGCCTCTCCATGTCCGACGCAAACCAAAGTGAGTTGGTAGAGCGGTATGGATGGTTGAGGCTGGATTGGGTCCCCTCAGCTGCTGAGATCGGAGGAAGGGCTCTGCCCACTCTCTGTTTCCCCTGGCAACCTCACCTGGGGCCCACCGTTTGCAACTCTGTCTCTTCCTCTGCAGCTGGATTCACTGTGGCCACAACTCCGTCAGCTATGGCCCCTGGCCTGAGCACCGGGGGCCGGGCATGGCCTGTGCTAGTAGGGGTTGTGCTGGGGGCGGTGGTCCTCTCCGTACTCATCGCGCTGGCTGCCAAGTGCCACCTCTGCCGCCGATACCGTGCCAGCTACCGGCACCGCCCGCTGTCCGGAGCAGCCGGCGGGAACCGCCCACAGGTGGGTGAAGATGAGGATGATGATGGCTTCATCGAGGACAATTACATTCAGCCTGGGGCTGGTGAGATGGAGACGACGGGAAGCAGGGACCACTTCTCTCTCTGAGCGCCATCTTTGGACACTCCCCACTTCCCTCCATGCCTGGCAGTTTAAGCACAGCATGCCTCAAGCCTCAGGGTCAGAAACCACTAGTACCTAAAGCCTCACCAGGAGTCTGTTTCTTGACACTTAGTTGCCAAAGTGACAAATCTGCTTCTCAATAACTCGCTGAGGTTCTCTGCTGTCCTGGGATACAGCCTGACAGTGAGTGAATGTGGTGAAACTGGCCCCTACGGGTAGGCCTCTTGATTTCCTTTCTCTGCCTCCCTCCTCCCTACTTCACTAAGTTTTACCAGTTACCCACTGCCTGGACTGCTGACGCCCCTCATGATGGCCCTAACCACAAGTTCCCAGATTTCACACATATCCCGGCAGAAGACTGTGCCAAAATAACTGATTTTTTTTCTTATCAATAAAGTATATGACTTGGTTATAAAATATCATGTTTTCCACTGTAATTAATCTATTTTCATTTTGGATTCACATAAGACGTCGTTCCTTTACCTAAGCACATTACTCATAGCTGGTAGACGATGCCTAGACCTCCCCTCTTCCAGGTTCCTTCTTGAGCATCTCTCTGGCCACAGTTTGTTTTATTAAAATAATTTTTTTTACTGGTCCAGTGAAATGGCTCAAAAGGTAAGGGGGCTTGCTGTCAAGACTGACAATCTTGAGTTCGATCTCTAGGAACCACATGATGAAAGAAGAAAACTGACTCCCAAATTCTGTCTTCTGACTTTCACACGTGCCAAGCACAAAATAAATATTTTAAAAAGTATAGCAATAAATTAATTGACAACTTCATACATATGTGTCCTGCATTTTGATCATATTCACACCCTCTCTCCCCTCTCATCTCCCTCCCCTCCCTTTGAAACCCTTCCTCCCATCACATCAGCCTCCTGCTTTCATATGATCTCCAGAGTCTCACGCGAGGCAATGCCAAGCAAACAGACGCAGCCCTTTGTATCCAAGGGTTTTGCATTCATAGGCTCAGCCAACCTTGGATAGAAAATACTTGGTGAAAATGCCTAAGCTTTGAATTTGCTACACACCATCATTTTGTGCTGAATCCATGAAAATGGAATAACTTGAAGGCATTCTATTAAGAATCAAAGTGCAGGGCTGGAGAGATGGCTCAGTGGTTAAGAGCACTGTCTGCTCTTCCAAAGGTCATGAGTTCAATTCCCAGCACCCACATGGTGGCTCACAACCATCTATAATGTGAACTGATTCCCTCTTCTGGCAGGTGTAAATGCAGATAGAACACTCATTTATATAAAATAAGTCTTTTTAAAAAAAGAATCAAAGTGGGCCCACGGGTGGTGGCACACGCCTTTAATCCCAGCACCTCGGAGGCAGAGGCAGGAAGAGCTCTGTGAGTTCCAGGCCAGCCTGGTCTCCATAGACTTCTAGGACAGCTAAGGGCTGCTACACAGAGAAATCTTGTCTTGGAAAACCCAAACAACAAACAAACAAAAGAAAGTGGGGCTGGGGAGATGGCTCAATTGCTCTTACAGAGAATCTGGGTTCAGTTCTCAGCTCACACCATGGGTAAGTCCAATTCCAGGGGATCCAATGTTCTCTTCTGGCCTCTTCTAAAACTGCATGCACACACAGGGTGCACAGACACGTGCAGGCAAAATGCCATATACATAAAGTTAAAAGAATCAGAAGTATTTTAGACGTGACTTAAAGTACTTGGGAGAATATGGATGGGGTAGAAGCAGGCATTGTAACATTTTGTGTAAGGCGCTTGTGTGTATGGATTTTGGTTTCTACAAGGGGCTCTGGGGTAAGGGGTTCTGGGAAACACAGTTCCAAGGGTCAGTGGTGTTTGTTGAGTGAGTGAATATGGAAAGGGGAGGAAGAGGCAAATGTGGAGGATTTCATCAAGAAGCTAGGTGATAGGAAGGCCAGACGGTGGTGACGCCACCTTTAATGATAGAAGAGACAGAGGCAGGTAATCTTGAATTTGAGGCCATCCTGGTTGAAAGAGTGAGTTCCTGGACAGCTGGGGCTATGTAGAAAGACCTTGTCTTGAAAAATAATCAAACAAACAAAAAAAGAAAGGAAAGGAAAAGAAATATGGGGTCAACAAGATGGCCGGAAGGGAAGGTGCTTGCCATGTAAGCCCGATAACCTGAGTTTGATCCTCATAAAGATCTAAGGGATAAACTGACTCCATAGAACTGCCCTCTGATTTGTGCACACATGTACAATGGGAAGGATGGTTCATGATGAAGGGAGATTTAGCCAGAGAGGCCACCTTGAGCTGGGAGGGGCTTGAGTTAAGAGTTCGGGGAAGGAACATGGCTTTAAACAGAAGCACAGGGACAGTTGACTTAGAAGGCAGGTTGTCCTGTCCTTTAGGTGGGTGCCTGGCACTGTACCTGTAAGTGCTCTGGCGTTTAGAAGGACATTGGTGTGACTATCCTTTCTTAGAACTTCTAAAACCTTCAACCCAAGTTTCAAGCAGTCAGGCAAGATGGTGGTCCAAGCTGGCTCATGTATTCATTTCTGATATCAGCCAAGACTTGGAGGATGGAAGGGCCAGGGTCCTGTAGCACACATGGGGGACCGTGCTATCTGTTTATTTCCCATCATTCCCAGACAAGGGCCATCCTGCTTGTGTCCACCCAGTGTCTGCCCTTGAAGGAGAAGCCCACAGAGAAGAAAAGGGGGTTGGGGGAGGTGACTGATGCAGGGAGGGGCTTGAGAAGGGCAAGGATTTCAGACAGGATACAAGAAGGTGTCTGAGAGTCCCTGGTCAGCTGTGAAGCTGGAGTGGACAATATTGATTGGGGCCTCTGAGGCCCAGACAGAGAGTACACACTCCAGCTGAGAACAGCTAAGGCTCATCTGTGTCTTTTTTTCCCCCTCTTCAAAATTATAGAAAAGCCCTTGTAAGCCTAGTGAGATGGCATAGTTGGTAAAGACTCGCCTCATGCAAGCACCATGCAAGCCTGATGACGACCTGAGTTCAAACCCTGGAACCCAAATTGAGGTGGGAGGTGAGAATCAACTCCACACAATTGTCCTCTGACCTCCACGTGTGTGCTGTGGCATGTGTGTTCATGCAAACACATGGACTAATAATAAATACATAAATTCAAAGCAGAGAGGGAGTGGAGGAAGAGACAGACAAGTGATGGGATCAGAGGTGTGGCACAGACTCCAGAAACAGGAAGGGGGCAGCGCTGACAGAAGTTGCTGACTCTAGATCCAGGGGGCTGCCCTGGTTTCTGGCTTGGCATCTGGATATAGTAAAGGGAGAGCAGGTTGGGGAATGGCCTGGAGATGGGGTGAAAAGAGCTAGAGGAGAGATGTTTGACTCCTGGAGTCCGGGTTACCAGTTGTTCCTGGGTTCAGAGGTGGTTTGGCCCTTCAAAGCTTGGAAAGAGCAGAGGTGTCTACAGGCCAAGGTCTCAAAGGACCCTGAAGAGCAGGCCTAAGGGACTACAGATAAACTCTGGCCTCTGAGGGAAAAGCTGCTGTCTGCCTTCAGCGTCCACTGGGGAGGAACTGCCCTGAGTGCAGTTATGGACCTGAGAGTGGCTCAACTGTCCTAATTTTTACATATGCCTCAAGACATGGGCTGGGACCTCTGGGACCCGGCAGATGGCAGGTGCCTGACTCAAAATTAGCAGTTGCTTTTCTTACCTACAGCACTCAAGGTTCCATAAGCCTGGCTTCCTCTCAGAACCTGCTGTTGGATGCCAGGCCTAGCTGAGCAAACCCCTCAAGTCCCAGAACCTTGGACCCTGTCCTTGTAGGCCTCATTTGATTTGTGGAGGCAATCCGCTTCCAAGGGTTGCACCTGTGTGGTTCTGGGCACAGGGAGGAACCCTGATGTGAGTCATAGGCTTCGAGAGTCACAGGTGCTGACCCATGGAGGAAGAGAGGACCCCCCCTCATCTGGCTTCAGGTGGTCCTGGTCCCAGCTTGCCACTGCCCACTCCTCACCACTGGCCACTACTTGCTGTGCCCCAGAGCCCCCAGTCCAGACCTGATTTCAGAGGAGAATCCAGCTTCTTGGCTGCCTCCCAAGGCATGGCCCTGTCTCTGCTGTGGGAAGACCAAAGATGAGGGAGGAACTGTGAAAACCACAGAGGCTCAGTTTAAGAAACTCTCTGGCTCGGGAGACAGCTTAGTCAGTAGAGCTTGCTGCACAGACAAGAGGACCTCATGTTGAAGTTCGCATCCCAGAAAATATAAAGAAGCTGGTGGCATGTGCTCGTAATCCTAGCAGAGACGGGTGGATCCCTAGAAACCATTGTTCAACCAACTTATCCTACTTGGTGAACATCAAGCCAAGGGAAACACTGTCCCCAAAATCAAGGTGAATGGCTCCTGAGGACACTTGAGATTGACTTCTGGCACCTACACAAAAAAAGCACACATGTGTACCTATGTATGTATGAATGAACACACACACTTAACAGCATCCTAGTAGTGATTTGAGGGCACAGGTTAATTCAAATTCCAGCTCTGACACTGGTATGCTGTGTGACCTTGAGCAAGTTATAGAATCTGTCCCCAATTTCTCAGTAAACTGGTATTTACTTCATATTGTTGTTGGCAAGGCTGAGTTCCATATGAAAAAAATAGAGAGTGGATACTGACTATATCCCTAATGATTGGTGCTCTGCCATAGTTCCATATAATAGGTAGCCAGCATTCTTTTTCAGGGAGGACCTTGCTAAGTCTCCCTTGTCAGTCTCTGCCTCCTCTTCCTCCTCCTCTTCTTCTTGGTTTCTTGAGACAGGGGTTCTCTTGGTTGTCCTGGACTCACTTTGTAGACCAGGCTGGCCTCGAACTCACAGAGATCTGCCTGCTTCTACCTCCCTGAGTGCTAGCATTACAGGTGTGTGCCACCACACCTAGCCTGTCAGTCATTTCTTGCTGGAGACTTGAAAAGTGGCTTCCCAGGACTGAGATCTGGTGAGGAGAGCAAAGGATTTGGTTTAAAACCTCGGATGCTGTATAAACAGTAAAATGAGCAGCAAGAACAGCATTAATAACATACCTTCTCCCAACAGCTCTACTGATGGCCCACAGGCTAAGGCTCATACACCTTAGTTGCTATTTGCTGACTGCACTCAGAAACTGACACCATTGTCTTACCTGGAAGTAGGAGTAACAGAGACTCAGAAAAGAACACTCCTAGGAGGGTTTCATCCCTACCTGGCCTGGGCTGACTGCATCCCCACTTGGCCAGCACATGAAGACCCAGAAGATTCAGACTGTAAGCTTCAGGTTAGGGGAACAGAACTGGCAAGCCTGATCTGGGGAGACTTCCAAGATTACATGCAGGGTGCTGAGCCTGAGGGTGCCTGTGTAGGCTGCCTAGGCCTGAAGGAGACCAGGAGGTCTGGGGTCTCCTATAGAATGTGACTAGACCGGAAGGGGCAGTTTCAGGAGAACATTCTCCCAGTGTCCGGGAAACAAGCCTGAAAGAATGTGGAACTTGACTATAGTCTCAGGAGGGAGAGTATCAAGTTTCTCTCTCTACCTCACCTGCTGCTAGTGTTTTGCTCAATGCCAGTTTGGATATTTCTTTCTTTCTTTAGAGACTGAGTCTTACTGCGCAGCCTTGACGGGCCTGGAATTTGCTATGTAGATCAAGTGGGCCTTGAACTTGTAGAGATCTGCCTTCCCATGCTGCCCCTTACCTGCTGCCTCTTTGTCCCTCAGCTTGGACTTTGAGGTCCATCATGTCAATTTCACCACAGTACTTTTTTTCCTGCCCCATTGTTCACCACCGAACATCCCAGTGAAACTCCAGCCCGTGGCCAATGGCTGTCCATGCCTGCAGCCTGGCCTGCAGCCCTTCCTGATAATGTCTCAAGTGGGTTTTCAAAAGCTTCTTGAAGCTTTCTTGATCAGGCTACAGGATGCTTGGCCATCCTGCTAGTTTCAACCCCAAAAGCAATCTACATTCCTGGGCTCCAGTAAGAGAATTCCAGCAGGACCAGGTAATAAAGGGAGCCACAAAGAGTTTACTCTTAGCAAGGAAACAAGAACGAATTCTTTAGAAAGGGCACAGAGATGAGTGGCCACATCCCAGATCCAAGCAGGCAATGCCCCCCGTCCCCTGCTTCCCCCCAGGCCTGGAACTTCCAGGGAATGGGTGTATTTTTCTCAGAAGCCCATTTTACCCAGATTTCAGTCTGTTGTAAGAAGATGTATAAGATGCAAGAACATGTGTAGGGATTCGAGTGCCCCCAAAGTTGAAAAGTTTACTAGGTGAAAAGGCAATAGCATTCTGGGCATGCTCCCTTGGCAAGAAAGTCCCTTAGGCTGGAGGGACCAACTCCGCTTAGTCTTTACATCCTGCTTTAGGGTCTCTGAGCTGGCCTATTGTTCTTTATGTCCTATTTTGGAGGACAGTCAGTTCCTCCTAGCGCTAACCTCCTGCCTAAGAGTCATAGACCCTCCCTCTTCCATAGCAACCCTTTAAAACTGTCTTCAAACTCACCTGAATGCATATTCTTCCTTATCTTTATCGAAAGGAGTTGCAAGCTCATTCCCATCCTCCTTGTGCTTTTGGGCCACCGGCCTTCCCTGCTCCAAGGCTGATCACTGCTGAATCAACTACATCTCTTCCATCCGGGCTCCTCTGTGGGACCTACTTTCCCAGCATCCATTGCATCTTGGAGCTGTATTGGAGCAGTTCCTAACTTAAGTCCCTGTACCTTACACCTGGGTTCAGCATTGATTTCTCAACTATATTTCCCTAGCTCCCTTTTTGTCCCTTACAAATCCACTATCAGCAGACATATGCTTCACCTGAAGGCACAGTTCTGACCAGGCCATTTCTCTATGTAAAGTCCTCACTATGGCCTGGGAAATGGCTTCCAGAGTGTTTACCATGCTTGGATCTGAAGAGCTCAGTGGAGGCAGGGAACCTCTAAGTCAAGCAGCCTGGCCGGACTAACCAAAACAGCAAGCTCCAGGTTCAGAGATAGACCTTTCCTCAATATACAAGATGGAGAGATATAGGGGGAAGACACCCAGTATCAGCTTCAGATCTTCACATTCTTGTGTGCACGTGGACACGTGTCCATGCATACACGAATGCACATCACACACACAGCTGTACTACCAAACCAGAAACACCGGAAACAAGCTTCATTAGCTTTCTCTTGGCCAGAAAGTACTGACCCATCTGTAAAAAGACCCTCAAAGCTCTCGCCTAGCACCCCCTTTCCAGCTTTCGGTTCTCACCTCTCCTCAGGCTCTAAATTGCTCTAAATTGGCCCTTTGCTTCCCTCTTTCCGAGCTCCTCTTCCCAACCTCTCCTCCCCCAGAGGCAGCTGAGACAGCATTTCTGGGCTGTTCAGCCATTTCTTGTTTCCCTCCTAAAGCTAATCCCTACCTCCCCCAGAGGATCCAAGCAACAAACTTCAGCCACAGACCTCCCTGGATTAAGAACTACTTGTTTTTCAGTGTCTTGAGGACAAAGTCTAAATTCCTCCCTAGGCTCTTGAAAGGGAGGAAGAGGGGATACCCCCCTCCCCGTACTCTCTTGCGGTGTGTTTGTACAGTGTGTGTGTGTGTCCGGGGAGGGGGGGATGGAGCTGAGTCAGCAGTGCAGACGGAGGCAGGAGGTGCATCCAAGGCAGATGTCTCCAAAGACTGCTCACAGCGGGGTGGTGGGTCGGGTAGGGAGTGGGTTCATCTGTGGAGGATGTTTTGCCAAGAGCAAAGGCAGGGCTGAGGAGTAGAGGAACCTGACAAAGGCTGACAGCGGGCCACAGAGTCTTAACCGGAAGTCAGGGCGGCAGAAGACAGTAGGGCAAAGTGTCTTCAAGAAGGCACAGCTTTGGAGAGGGGCTAGCGGGCTGCTGTTGATGTGGACCAGGCAGAAGCTGAGTGAAATGTGTGGAGCGAGGCGGTGGAAGGCAGGAACCGGCTGCTTTAGCGATGGAAGCAAGAGGCAGGTGTAGCCCTAGCTCCAGACCCTGCCTCATGTTGTGGTCAGGTGGGTAGATGGCTGACCTCTGTTAGGGAGCAGGCCATCTGGGGCACATGCTTTATTCTCTCCCTCACATCCTTTCCTGGGAGACAGACACCACTGCTACATGCTCAGTGAGAGTCTAAGCTGTGTGTCTTAGACACTCCTTCCTGTCTTCTATACCTCCATGTTTCTGATTTCCTTCAGTGTCTTAATAGAAGTATTAAAGAGAGACCAGGCCTGTCTCAGTCAGAGGGAAAAGGGACCCCTCCCTTAGCCTGGGGTAGAAGAGATGTTCTGTGGTCCTTTTGACTCCCAGGAGTTGGTCTAGGGCTGCAAGTCTTGGGAACCCAGGGAGAGTGTGGATTTCTCAGGGAGAGAGATAAGGGCCTCACGAGAAAAGGACCCTGTGTACAGTGGCCTAACTTCCCTTCCCGGCTAAAGGTGGACCCCACCTTCCCAAGCAATAGTGCCTCAGCCACTTAACAGAAGTCCCTGCAGCTCACTAGGTCCTTGTTGGGAATGAAAGATACACAGAAAACCAGACAGAACAAACACAGCAGGGATGAGCCCTCACTGAGTCTCCTTAGACATATCAAAGCTGTGGGTTAGCCTCTGCAACTCAGGGTGCCATGGGCACCAAAAAAAGAGAGCAAGCCACTGATTTAAGAGGAGAGGGCCCGGGGGGCCTCCTTAGAGAACGTGGCTTCTCAGAGAAAGGAGTCTTAAGGGATAAGAAGGATGGGAAGCAGGGTGAGTGAGGGATGCCGCGAACGTGTGGAAATAGTTTGGTGTGGCTGGTCCATGAGGCCGAGAGGAGAGCAACACCACATGAAATCAGGAAACATTTTAAATTAAAAATTTCAGGTAGATCTTCACTTTAGTATAACCATGAGCACTCTGGCTCAAACATATGTGACAGAAGGAGGTGGACTTGAGGACAACAGAACAAAAATCATAGTGTGGACGCAGCTACACAATCAGGACCAAGTCCCTGCTAAAGAATAAGTGTGTGTTATCAGACAAACGTCTAAGGGGGCCTCAGCGATGGTTTCTCATTGGTCTTGGGAGAGGAGCCAGAGAGAGGGCCTCCACTGTCCAGGGCCACGCTGAGGTCTCTGACTTGGATGGTGACTGACCGGTGGCCCCTTCAGTCCAGCCATGGGAACCCAGACAGCAGTGATCCCATTCTGAATGTGTGGAGGGACGGAGCTCCACGGAGCATTCAGGAGATGGGTTTCTGCTGCTCTGGGTATCCTGGGATGTGTGCTGTTTTCATCTCCTAGTTTGGCTCATCTTGCCCGCCTCTCGGTTTGCAGAGTTGGCAGCCCCCTTCCCGTCCACCAGCCCAGCATCTCTCCAGGAGACATGTTTGCCCTCTCTGCTGAAAGCAACTTTTCTTCATCAGAACCTGCAGCTCTGTGTTCCTCCTTCCCACCTAGCAGAGAGTATGCTTCCCAGAGGAGAGCACAGCAGACTTAATGATGGTTGTGACCCTGCCCTGCCCATTTGAGTGGCCCCTTAGGGGCACATTCTTTGATACGGGGATGGGCCTAATGGCTAATTGTAAATCAGGGTTGTCTCCTTTTATTATGGAAATGGAGCCTAATTGGAGGTCAATCTTGGTGAGTAATTAATGGAAACTTTCTCAGCGAGCCTAAATTTCAGTTGTGATACAGAGTTTTCTTTCTCGAGGTTTCTAGCCAGCCTGGTGATCTTATCTTCCAGTCACTGGAAACAGTGCTCCTCCTATACCTAAATTTTACTTTGTGTAACTTAATATTTCCCAAGCGAGTTTATTAGTAAATCCTTTACAGCTCCAGTTTTACTCCTTCAAGTTTCTCCTGCATCAGTGTCTTTCGGGAGACAGATAATCTGCACCTGTAGCAGATTGGCAATCTGTAGCAGGAATTGGCAAAAGCAATAACTTGCGTCTTTGTCACCTGGAAACACAACACAGAGAGAGAGACCCCTTCCAGGAAGTGACTTACTGCCTCAGAAGGGCTGGAACCCAGACACAGAGCCCACAGGGATTACAGGCTCTTCTGGTTTCATAGGTAGAAGAGGGAGACACGTCCCGCAAGGCATCCCTCAGGGACTCCACAGAAGGCAGGCTATACAGAGAGGCAGGGGGCACATTTCTAGAGAAACACTCACCAGTTCCTGAGGTTAAGTCTCCCCTTGAGCTAGCAAATGAACGTAAGGACTGGGGCCAGAAACCTACCGTCTTCTGAAACCTGTGTAATCCTCTTGACCCTCCCCCCTTCTCTCATGAGAAGAGAAACCCCAGGTCTGGCTGAAGACACCATTATGGCACCATAGCCTGGGATGAGGGTCTCGGAGGTGAGAAGGTGAGGTGAAGACAACAACAACAGTTGCCTTTTTATTCAACATTTGCCAGGAGCCCAGGGGGCAACACGGTTCTAAGAAACTAAGGCAGAAGAGGCTAAGTTACCTCGCCCAGGCCCCAGCTGCTAGGTTACAAGGTCAAAGGTGTTTCCTGTCCAGGTCCATCTCATCAAGAAGCCATTTCCCATGTCACTCTTTCTGAAGAGCAATGACTGGTGTAGTCATGGAGAGGCAACAGTCACTTCCATGGAGACCCTTGATGACGTCATAGGGCGAGGCGGGAGCTGTAGAGTCTCAGAAATATGGGTCAAGTCTTCAGGGATTCCAGATGAATATTGCTTAGAGACTCCAGAACCAGGCAGAGAGCATGACAGTCCATAGACACAAACAGCCCCAAGGAGGCATCACTCACCTTTTCATGGTGTGGATGTGTGGGTACACATGAGCTCCTAATCTCATGTTATGCAATGCCATGGCAGGGGGCACACATACATGCATGCACCTGAGCATGTCCTGAGACAAGTTCTGGGGACACTGAGGCAGTTCCTGGGAAGAAGGGCTCCATCTCCGTCAGATGAGGCTGGCAATGCTCGAGGTGGTCTCATGACGCTGGCCAGAGGACAGCTGTCCTGAGATGCTAAAGATGCTGCTGTTACCACCGTGGCCATTTTGGGTGGCGGCTGCATCTGTACAGATTGGGGGGCAGTGTCCACTCACACCCACCTGATACAGTAGCACACCCAGCAGCAAGGCTGAGCCCAAGGAAGCCAGGGTAATGCCCACAGACAGCATGGCAGCCAGTGGCCGGGCTGGGGCTGGGGCAGCAGCCAGCCCAGCCAGGGTCAGGCCAGTGACCAGCAGCACGAAACCACTGAGCAGTACCACAATGGCATCGGCCCCTCCGCCGCTGCGCAGCAAGGCCACATGCTGGGCCTGGCGGATGCAGTTCATATCCTGCACGGCAGAGCTCATCAGCTGCTTCACCAGAACCATCAGGGCCAGCAGGCAGAGCACGGTGCCCACCGCTAGTCGCCATTCGCCGGAGCGGCTGCTGGTGGAGGACAGCAGGGCCACTCCGCCTGCCCCACAGCCAGCCACAAGGCCCACGGCCACCGAGAAACAGAGCAAGGAGCGCCGGGGCTGCTGGGACCACCACAGCTCCACCTGCTCTGCCAGCACGTCTGGGGGCAGGCCCCCACCCACTGAGGCTTGCTGGGACATGGCTTGGGTGAGGCAGGGTCAGGATAGAAGATCATTGTCAGGGCTCAGAGGGTGTTTATCGTGGCCCTGTGTCCCCATCACCTGGTTGGCAGCTGGAGGCCCGGTCTCCCCTTCTCAGTCCAGGCTATGGTTGCCCTCACCTGCAGGGTGAGATCACACGTTACTTCCCATCCATCTGGCCCTCAGAGTCTCACCTGAGAGTCTTAGGGAAAGGCCCCACAAGCATCTTCCTCAGGGCCCCGGGGAATCTTGCCCAGGGTCCTCAGCTCCTGTTTGTGAAATCTGCAGCTCCAGCATTCCTTGGGAAAGCACCCCCCCTGACCCCAACAGAGTTCCCTCCACTACCAAACTCCCCCCTCCCCTTCAAGGAATCCCCTTGCCCAGCCCCTGACCTCTCTTGCTCTGGCTGTCTCAGCTGCCAGGAACAGGCTGTCGGAGGAAGCTGGTGCCACAGTGGACGACGGGACGAACAGAACAGTCAGAGATAAAGCCTCATTCAGGACCAGACTCACATGGCCTCAGCTGTCACTGCTGGGTCCTGGGTAGGGGGAGCTGTGGGGAGGGGAGGCTGATGACTTAACCCTTCTGGAACTAGCAGCCTGACCCTTCTCTCTTAGGACTGTATCCTTCCTCCTCTAATCCCATCCTATCTCCTGCTGGCAATAAAAGATGCAGGCTCCAAGTCTCCCCAGTGCTCATCCTCCTCCTGGGCTAAAGTCATCGTTGATGCAACAGGGCCCAACCCTGTTCCTCATCTTACCCTAAACCTGTTCCTCCTGTGTTCCTTTCTCAGGATGCCTTTGCTACCCTTTCAGCCCACTGCGGGGCTCCTTAAAGCCCTCTGCTGTTGCCAATCCATGCCCCCAGGGTCTCTAAACCTATCTCCCACTGGCCCTGTCCTCATCAGAACCCCCCACCCCCACTGACCTGCCTGCTCCCCACTGGCCTACCCCCTGCCATACCCCTCCACGTGCTCTCTGAGACAGCAAAAGGAGGGCTCTGGATTTGAACCGCAGCCTAGTCCTTCCCACCGTGGGAATGCGGGGAGGGATCTAACAGTGTTACTCATTTAACCTGTTCCCTAGAGGACAGACAGCATGACTCACACCAGGTAAAAATAAAGCTAGCCCAGCCGGCAAGGAGCCCAGCTTCCTGAAGCAGAGAGACAGAGCCTGTGGGTGCCAGCTGCGAGTCCATGAGGGGCTTGAATGGGACAGAGAAAGTGAGGACAGAGGACTTTGTTCTGAGGAGTGGGAGAAGTCATCTAACATCTTCCTTTCATCTTCCCATGGGGCAAAGGGGTTCGAAGCATACTTTCCAAGCTAGAGGCTCAGGGTAAATCAGAAGGCTTAGGTTCTAGAGCCCATGTGGACCACAGAGCGAGAGAGCTGTCCTCCAGGACCCTTCAGTCCTCTGCAGGGGCTGTCCCCCGCCACCGCCGCACGCAAAGTGGGCGGGGTAGGTGCCCACGTCCCCACCCACGGGTAGTGGGGGGGGCATGGGCGGAGTCTGTCCCAGCATTCCTCAGGACCGTGGCTAGCATGCACGTCTGACCGTGCCATCATAGGGTCTACGTGGGAAACGACCCCTGGCGGGTGGAGGTTCCCAGTAGTAGAACCAGTGGAAAGGGCGGGGGCGGGTGGGCCACTCACGAGAAGCCTGGTTGTGCTGACTCCGATTTGGGCAGGCAGGCAGGCCCCCCAGGTGGGGCGCTCTAGCTCCGTTTCCGGGAGGCGATTCACCTGCCAAACCTGCACCCAGGTGAGCTGGAAGGAGAGGGGATTAACAGGTGCTGTTTCCAGGGCAGGGCCTGAGCCAATTGGCTGACGTGGCCTTGCGCCTTCTGTTGGGCTGAGACGTTCCTGGGAAGGGAGGGGCTTGTGTCTGCTGCTCTTAGGTCTAGAACGCCGTAGGAGGACTGGGTCAGCAGGAGGAAGGAATGCTTGTCCCTCTGCCCCAGGCTGCGCTCTAACCCACTCCCCAACTCCAACCTCATTTTACCTTCAGCCCCTCCCCGAAGACCTACCGCCAAGCCTGCAAGGAATTACCGTCCAGGCCTGTAATCCTTGCGCTCTGAGAGCTGAGGCAGAGGGCAAGGCAGCGAGAGGCCTGACACTTCAGCTCCGCTCCTCACTCCAGCTTATTTTGGACTTTCTAAATCCCACTGTAGCCTTAGCCGCAGACTTCACTCCTATCCATGAGTCTAGCCCCTCAAAACCCAGCTGTGCCTCAAAGTCAGCCTCAGCCCCAAAGCCCAGCGTCACTGGTACCCCAGACCCAGTTCCAGCTCCGTCGTGGGTGTTCCACCAATAAGCCCTTGGTTTATTTTCCTTGAGACCTCAAGTAGGTAGCAAGGTTAGTGTGCCCCATGTGTGGGTAGAAGCCTTTCAGGTAGGCAGCTGGAGCTCCCAGAATAAGCTCTTCTTGGATGAGCTCCACATCCCCTGACAAGCCAGAGCTTCCTTCAGCTGTTCGGACTGCCCTCCACCTACCCTGTGAACTGAGTCTCTCTCCGCCTGAGTCCGGCCAACCTCTGACCCCGCTGATTCGACTGCACTCACAGCCTGTGCCTCCTCGGTGCTCGTCCACAACCGCCCTTCTTTGTTCTTAATTGTCCTTTGGTTAATTAGCTTTCACCCTCCCCACCCCCACGATGTGTATCAGCAGTCAGTTCAAGGATAGCGGCCGGTTTACTCAGCACCGTGTCCCAGCAGCCAGCACTCGGTAGCCTGTACGTGCAGGGTACTCGATAAATGTTTGCTGAGTGGCTGGCTAAATAAAACTGTGAACTGACCGGTGTGACTATTTTGAGCTTTGAGCATTTGGGATGAAACCAGAAAAACAAGTTGCATCCGGGCTGAATGGTCCTTGAATGCCTCAGGGATTCATCTGGACGATGCTGTGTGTCCACGGGGGTGTCCTGAAGTGGAACAGGGATATGGCTCAAGGCTCTGCTTCTAAATCGGCAAATCTGGTTCTCATACACTATGCCCCAAGTGGTCAGAGGCGACTGGCTGCGGGCATTCTCTGCTACCCCTTCTACTCGGCGCACACTTTCAGTATGTTCCTCTCCTCTCTCCATTTGATGTCTATGAGAAGAAGAAGAGCAACCCAAAATCAAGCAACAAAACAAAATCAAGATCAGTTCACAAAGCAGCTGTTCCTGGCCTGGCGCCCTCTTTTATTCCTGTGCAGATGACTAGGGGCATCATAACTCCAGAGCAGTGTGGTTTGTATGTATATGTTTGAGCTTATTTGTGTAGTTCTTTTTTTTTTAATTCTCTCATTTATTACATCCAAATCTGACCAAAGTTTCCCTTCCCTCTTTCCTCCCAGAGTCCCCTCCTGCATTCTCCACCCCGCCCCATCAACTCCTCTGTTTCCCTTCAACAACAATACAGCAGGCCTCTCAGGGATATCAGCTGAATATGGCACAACAAGTTATAAGAATAGCCACAGACCCTCATATCAAGGCTGGACGAGGGAAGCCAGTAGGAGGAAAAGGGTCCCAAGAGCAGATGAAAGAGTCAGAACCCCCCCCCCCCCCACACACACACACATACACTGTTAGGAGTCCCATAAGAACACCAACCCACACACCCACACAACCATAATGTATATGCAGAGGACCTAGCTCAGACCCATACTGGGTCTGTGATTGTCACTTCAGTTTCTGGGAGCCCCTCTTGTTTGTGTAACTTAAACCTTTCTAATAGCGTGTTTCAAAAGGCCAGATAAAATTAACACATTAAAATGAGTATACTTGCTGGGCTGTGGACATAGTCCGGTGGCCACTCAGCACCAGGTTCAATCCCCACTGCTGCAAGAATATACATATTTGAATCCTAAGATATATATTATTATAGAAGGTATTAATGAGCCCTTTGAAAGTCTTTCATTATACATACAAATCGGATCTCAGTTCAAATTAGCTATACATGGAGTACCCAATAGCCACCTTTGCCTGTGGCTTTGTTCTCACTTGGATGTACAGCTCTGGCTGGCTTTCCCCTGAAGAAAAGTCTGCAGCTGACTGCTGCAGGGCGGGCTGAAAATGGGACGTACTGTGTGACATTGTGGGTGTTAAGCCATTTTGCAAAGCATTACAAGCATGCCCCCGTTATAAGAAACAGGCCCTGGAGAGCAGAGGTCTGGCAGAGCTTGCTAGCCTGGATTTGCTCAGAACACTTCCAACATCCTGGTCCCTAAGAAAGTCCAGCTGTCCTAGACAGAGGTGGGGCAGCGAATTCCCTCTTACCCTTTGGAGTCTATAGAGGAGGAAGCAGAGCCTAAAGCTTCCTCAGTTTAAACACTGGCTGGGCGAGTCAGTGGCTCAGAGTTATGTTGAGTCTGTTCCTAAAGCAGAGGCTGTTTGGTGGCTCATGTGGCAGAAATGGAAGGTCAGGAGGTAGAGGTGGCAGGCATGTAGGAGAAGGTGGAGGTCCGAGGAGGAGTTGATATGTCTATTTTTACAAAACTGTGTTTGTTTTCAGTTTTTCTCTTAACCTATCACACAAATAATTGAGACTGTATTATATTATTTTAACAAGTTCCACAGCACAAGAACTGAGCAGTTTTAACTCTATTCTTAACCCTCTAAGCTAATTTGGCTTCTCCCAGCATGCATTCCAGAGATACTTGCACTTTGTAGCTTTCCTTGTTGAGCTTTCTCTCTTTGTCCCTCCTAGATCTCTCCTTTGGCCGAGTCCCCTACTTTCTCCTCTAGCTCCTCCTCCCCTGGCTGGCAGGATGTCCAACCCTGTTCTGTCCCCTAGTCAGTGATTGGCTGTAAGCTGCTTTATTGGCATATTAGGGGACAATTGGGGAGCAGTGTTTATACAACCACTGAGACAGGAGAGTCTCAGAAAAAGGATTGCAACCAGATATGGGGGCTATAGAAATCAGCATTTAAATTACACAATAACCTATGCCTACAGGGACTACAGGGGAAGAGCATATGAGCTGGAGGGCCATCTCTCTACTTCTGTGGAGAGCCTACCTTAGTGAGCCTGTTACTGTGATGTCACTGACTGCCTGAGTCCCTCCCGTGGCCAGCGTGGGTCCTTCCATGATCTTTGCGGCCCTCTTTGAGGTCATCCCACTGCCTCAAAACCTATGTACACTGGTGGCCCCCACAGCTTTCCTTCCAGACGGGTTCCCCCATCCCTTCATGAATGAGCTCAAATGTCAGCTTTGGCTGTGAAAATCCACTCACAGGGGAAGATGTAAGCAATGTCTACCCCTCCTCCTGAGGTTCCAATGATCAGATTCCACCAAAGTTTACTCTGGCGAACCAATGAGTTTGTTGGGATCACCTTCAGAGTGCAGGTGAGGGGTTAATTACTAGAATGTGGGTGCTCCCTGCCAAAAGGCCACACTTGAAAGTCTTTACCAAGCAGATATGGTGACTTTTCTACAGCCGTATAGATCAAGTTCCCTCTAATAAGTCCTCAGACCTTAGCACAGCTGACTCCATGATGGAAGTACCATTCAGGCCATAAAACTCAGCACAGAGATAGCACCACCTGCCAAAATGAAAGCAACGACCTAATCCATCAAATCCATAGTTTTGGGAAAGTCTCTTAATGTACTAACGTTGCTTTTTGACTTTTGTAGTTCTGTTTCTGTTCCTGTTAAGTGAAGTATGCCAACCCAGGACACGGTTTTGTGCTTAAAAGCTCACCCTGAGAATGTCTCGGGCTACCAGGATCCTGAACACCCCATGTAGTTTCCAGCCTACTAATAAAGACTTTCTGTTGGCTTTAACCCATGTCTGAGCAGTCTCCTCTGGTGGACACCCCACAACATCCCCCTTCAGCAGGCTTCCTTGGCCTATGTACTCTAGTCTTTTCCCCAAGGCCACACGTAATTAGGGCAGAGATGCACACAGCAGAAGGTTATGCTGTGGCTGATTCTCAGGTGGTGGCCCCATGACCCTCTCTGCTCCTCTGTGAGAAGTAAAGAGACAACAAGTCCAGCTGGGTTGATCTCTTCAGATGTTACAGCTGAACTCCCAAAGATGGTGGTTGTTGAGCTCCAAAGATAGACACGTACCACCCCATTTCACAAGAGCTTCCTGGCCACCCTGTCCAAGATCACTGTCTCCCCCAGTATTTCTCAACCCTTGTCTTTACGCCCCTCCTTCCCTCCTATCCTCAACCCCCCTCTCCCATCATTACTGTGGGTCTCCTCCTTTACGAGGAAGGATTTGCTTTGTTTGTTCACTACTGTGCTTCCGGGTCTTAGAAGAGCAGTTGTGCAACTCGTGGTTTTAGAGCTACACTCGCTGACCTTGAGGTGTCAAGTCTCAGCCCTAGTTATGCAGCTTTAGAAAACCTGCCATGTTTCTATCGCTTTATTAAAACGTCAGGACAGCTTGGAGAGGAAAGCGTTTATTCTGCTTATTTTGACATTACAGCCCATCACTGAAGGTGGTGAGGGCAGAAACCTGGAGGCAGGAGCTGATGCAGAGGACTAGAAGAGAGCTGCTTACTTACTGGCTTGCTCTCCACAGCCTGCTGCAGTTAAAACCACTAGCCCAGGGATGGAACTGCCCACAGAGTGCTGGGCCCTCCCACACCAACAATCCAGAAAATGCCCTGTAGACTTGCTCACAGGTCAATCCAAGGAGGGCATTTTCTCAACTGAGGTTCCCTTTTCTCAAATGAATCTATCTTATATAATGTTGACAAAAACGCTCACTCCCCAGGACACATTTTGTGGGTCTGGGATAGGTTCCACTTACGATGCTCAAGCTCATGCTCTTTCCGGATAAGAGCTCTAGGCACCAGGACTTTAATTCGCAACTCACGCCCGTATCTGGAGATGATTGAACAGATGTAAACCCCCGACTCAAGCTAGGTCCCAAAGTCTCCCGCTGAGCAATCTAAGACTGCACCAGAGAGATGGCTCAGTGGACCTGTGTTCGAGTCTCTGGACGCATGTCCGGCAGCTCTGTTGCTAACATTCCTTCCCTGAGGGAGAAGTAAACAATGTTTACCTTTCTCTGAGGGTCCCAATGACAAGCTGAGGTACAGTTCCACCAGTGTTCCCTGTGGGGAACCAATGCGTTTCTTAGGCTTCCTTACAGAGCAGTGGAGGTGATGGCTGGGAGTGTGAGTGGCTTTACAGCGGCCACACTGCGAGGCCTGCGCCCAGAACAGATGGCAGCTCTCCCACGGATATACAGGTTGAACTGTCCTCTCTAGTCCTTCCACCTATATACACTAAAGCCCACCCTGCTCGCCCACCAGTCCACCTAATTAGGCCAGAATTGTAGATAACTGGTTGGGAGGTGTACCTGGACCCTCTGTGAGGGTACCTCGACCCTCTGGCACCACAGGGAAGGTGTCAACAATCCCAGCTGTGGTGACTTGTGGTGACTGTTTTTACAAGTGGGGACAGCTGGACTCATGAAGAGGCTGGATAGTCCTGTACAAAAGGCTCACGAACGCCTACAGCCCCAGTTCCAGAGGACCTAATACACTCTTCTGGACTCCGTGAACACTTGTACTCACTTGTGTGTGTGTGTGTATGTGTGTGTGCGCACAGAGCAGGTAAACCTTGAAAACAAAACAAAACAACAAACAAAAAACCCAGCTGACTGGTGGTGACTAACACCTTTATTCCAGTATTCAGGAGGCGGAGGCAGGCAGAGCTCTGTGAGTTCAAGGCCAGCCTGGTCTGTAGAGTGAGTTTTAGGACAGCCAAAGCTACACAGACAAACCCTGTCTCAAAACAAAACAAGACAAAGCAAGCACATGAACAGAAAAACTCCCAAACCAACCACTTAACCAACCAAACTAAAAAACCAAACCAAACCAAATCAAACCAAACCGAACCGAACCGAACCGAACCGAACCGAACCAAACCAAACCAAACCGAACCACAACAAACCAAGTTGGGACTGAGTTCTAGCAGAAGGCTGCAGTGTTCTCTTTTGGCTGTGACTCGAGATAGCTTAAGCAAAAAGAGGGGAATTTGTTTTCTGGCTCCGCTGGTGTTTCTCAGGCTTTCTTTTGGCAGAGAAACACCCAAACCTCAAGAAAAACCTGAGACAGGGTCTGGGACACAGCCAGAGGCCATCCCCCTCTCTTGTCCAGGACTCTCTGTGCAGACAGGCATCCATCCCATCCCAAGTTCAGCTGGTAGGAGAGCACATGAACACCACTCCTCAGAAGCCCCAACAGAAATGAAATCTTCAGTCCAATCTGTAGGCCAGGCTAGTCTCAAACTCAGAAATCTGCCTGCCTCTGCCTCCTGAGTGCTGGGATTAAAGTCATGCACTAACGCTCAGTGTGTGAAGTCCCAGTTTTTAACACTTACTGCATTAATATACTCAGTGTGTGCCTAAAACATTCTAGCCCTCTTCTGTCATTCGACACCTAGTAGATGAGCAATAAATACCAGTTCTTGTAAACCTACCAGTCACTGCTTGTAATCAGTAATGCTGCCCCTCCCCCACCTGGTACATGACAATGTGATGTTCTTATACATATGCCCCCAGTGTAACGCCACTCGTGGGAATCTGGCTGAATTTCAGACATACACACAGCACAGCCGCTCTCTTGACTCTTCGATAGTCTTGTGGAGCTCAGGGAGAATGAGCCCCACGCCTGATGCTGAGATGTGAGTTCTCTTTCTTTTCTGAATCCAGAGCAACACTTGCAGTGACCTGACCATACAGCTATTCCCAGGATTGCCTGTGCCCCTCACATAACTCCTGGGGACAGCTGGTGAGTAATGGCTGATGCCGCCACAGCCGGTTATGCTTTTTAGAAATGGTGGAGGAAGGCAGACATTGATGCCAAGACCCCTCTGCGGTATGGAGTCTTTTGTATCGAGAGGACAGGATGGCAGAGATCTGAGATCTAAGCAGTTTACACTGTCTGGCCATAATGGATGCTGAAATTCTAGAACAATGGGGTGGGACAGCACATCGGATACCAGAGGTATGGGGAAAATGAGTAATTCTGAAGGCTGTCACAGTGGGATGACAAGCTTCTCCCAAAGCCACTTTGCTGTCATACTCACTGAATGAGTCCCCAGAGCACCACAATGGACTGCAACTACAAGGGCAAGAACAGAGTTCATGTGCCAATGGGTGACTGGCTCGGCTCCTACAGCTGCTGAGGGGGAGGGGAGAATGACTGCTAGCTTCCGTCTAGCAGTGGGGGTCAGCCAGCAGAAGGGGCCTCTAGGACAAGGTGATTGGCATGAAGGTGGGCCTTCTACCTCCCTAGGAAGTCAACATAGTGGAGGGAGGTCTGAGAGGTCCAGAGAATCAGGACCACGCAGCAGGTATAGGAGCATGGAAGACAGGATGCAGAGACTGATGCAGATACTGAGACTCTAAAGCTGTGTTCATCCTTCTGCCACTGGGCTCAGGCGCTGGCTGGGGGTGGGGGTGGGGGTCCTTCTGTCTCTTCATCTGTTGGGTAGCAGTCCCCCTTTCCTTCTTGTTTAGGTTTTCTGGGAGTCACATTCCGATACCCTCCAACCCCCTGACCTGTGGTGTTCCTACAGGCACCTCCCCAGCACGGTACATGACAATACACAGGCTCTGGAGGCCACGGGGCCACAGGCTCACAGTCGTGGCCCCACCCATGTGATGGTGTCCCAATCACTCCCGAGCCATCGTGTAGGAGGAAAGGTGATGTCTTGATCAAGATTTCCCAGTGATGTGTGTGTCATTTCAATGGTGACCTCAGTGAATTTGCTTCTGGTCCTCAGAGCTCCATTTCCTCTGCACAGATTGGCTAACTCCCACTGGTCCTCAGAAGAACTCTTTTCTCTCCTTTCTCTCAGCCATCTCCCCTGGGCCAAGCCTCTGACACCCACCACTTCTTCCTTATGGGGCCACCTTCTTCTACTATTGGGGCCCCTCCGTCAAAGCTGCACATCACACCCACGTGAGCTTTACACTTAGAGATAGTTCTCGTGGAATTCACACTGCAGACGGAAGGTCAAGGGCTGACTTTCTAAGGAAGTGACACCTAAGCTCAGATTTGAACCTGTTGTGGGCACATTTCAGGCAGAGGAAGTAGATTGGGGAAATATGGAGCTGCAGGGAGATTATGGCCTGTTAGAGAAGCCGGAAATAGGGCAGCCTTGATTCCAGCATCCTAGCATTGACCTCTGGACTCTGGTCAGCCTCTTTCACGGGTCCTCAAGGTCAGGCAGGATCGGGCCCTACTGGCTCCTGTCCGCGCTCTATCCCTACCTCATTTAAAACCACTCTGTCCTGCAAAGATGACAAGTCTGGAATGCTGAGGCTGGATTGTGCAGAGAAGCCATAGCCTCCCAGCAGGCAAGGGACAGGCTGGCTGTCCCACTGGCCGGGGAGAGTAACTGGCTGCGGTGATAGGGTGTGGGCTGGGTGAGGGGGCGATGAGTAGAGATAGAGCCCCCATGGAGCACCCCCCTCCCCAACACACACACAGAGTCCTTTGCAGTCTTTGTCACGTACCTTCTATCTTGGAACTAGAACAGCAGAATTTCTGGTCTGGCTCTGAAAATACCCAGTGCCTACAGTGTTGGCAAAGCAGCCTGCAAAACTGAGGAGCCTGGGAGCTAGCAGGCTTCATGCACCCAGAGGAGACCACTAGGGCCAGGAGAGATGGTGGGCTTAAGTACTTACACAGATTCTCTACAAGCAGAAACCAGGAACATTTGGATTACACTCTTTTGCTCGTTACTGCATAAAGGAGTCTCTTTCCTGGTACCTACATGTGGCTAGGCTCCGGGGATAGGACCTGGATGCATTACTGGAGAGAAAAGTGTAAAGTGTTCTCAAAAATGGAGGAGCCAGTCAAGGTCACACAAACACGGATGCGAAGGCAAGAGGAAGGGCAGGAAGTCCCTCATTATGCTTCATGACCAGGAAGAAACCGGAGGAGACCCTGTTTGGTCCTGTCTTGGTTGGGAGGGGAACAACAGGTAAGCTATTTAAGATGTGAGAAGTGGCCCTGTCTTCATGCCAGGCCAACGGCAGGAAGCTGGCCCCACGTCCTGCCAGTCTCTGCAGTGCAGGCTGCCCAGTTCTCGACCGGGAACAAACAGCAGTGGCTTTGGAGAACCCACAGCGCCCCCGCCTGCCTCCCCTCCCCTCCCATACTCAGGCTCCCATGCCCCCTCGCTGCCCCACGCTTTCCTGTGTGCCCCCACCCTAAGTGGAAGTTGGACCAGGTTGTGAACAAACACCTTTATTCTGACCCTACCCCTAGCTTTCCAGGATGAAAGGGGGTTGATGAAACTCAGGTCAGAGTCTGGCTTGGCCACAGAAAAATGGTGCTTCCCTTGCTGTGACTGGAAAGGGCTCACCAGAGGTCACTTGGTGTGTACCTCTAAGTCCACTTCTGAGTCGACGAGGGAAGGGAGCCGGATCCCCGCGATGGTGTGGAGGCCTGGGACCTGCTCCTGCTCCTGGATCTGTTCTCTGAGGCGGCGGATTTCCAGGCGTTGCATTTCAATGATCCTCCCGGTCTCCTCCTGTTCGTTCAGTCTCGTGGTAGCACTGGTCATTTCCTTGCTGAGTACTGTAAGGGACAGAGCAGGGTAACTGTGGCTGGCCTGTTCACTGAACCGCTGAAGTCTCCACCCCCTCCAAAGAGCCGTGGAGCAGCCACAGCGGGAGAGATAAACAAGGGACGCTCCGAGTGCTGCCTGCGTGTGACCTGCCTGTGTCACATGCAGCTCCTCTGGGGACAATGCTGGAATCCAAGCCATCCGGCCTCTGGGAAAGATGGTGCTCCTGGAAACAGACTTCCCTCCTCTCTTTGTGTGGCATCTGCTAATGCTTTCTTCACCTCTGATCTTGCCATCTTCCCTGGGTTGGGGTTTGCCACCATCCTGGTCATCCCCAGAGTCTGTGGCTTATCTCAGGCCTGGGCCTCAAAGGGCTGGACTCCCAGCAGTAAGAATGGCCTTCATGCCATGTCACCTTCCTGCCTTTCCTCGACACCCAGGGGTCCCCTCTGCTGCCCATGCCAGCACACCAGTCTCTGACCATGGACTCTTTCACTGTTTGTACTCAGTATTTCCTTCTAGACTGCCTTTTCCTGTATTTCCCTTCTACCCAATGAGATGAGCTCCGAAATTCAGTTTTCTCTGGCCGCTTTAGATTCACCATGAGTTTTTTTCCCCCTTTATTTTCTTGACCCAGCCCCCAAGTTTTCTAATTGATTTATTCTTCCATTTCATCTGTTCTGTCCAGCCTGTACCTGAGACAGCCCAACCCTTCAGGATCTGCCCATCTATGTCTAGCCTGCTGTGTGTTACTGAGAAAAGCAGCAGGTAAGGTTCGATGTTTTTGTCTCCAGTCGATGGCTCGCCATTCCCCCACAGCAGCACACCTGAACTCTGACCTCCATTCCCGCTCACCAGTCTTAACAAATGGCATTTCCTGTCTCTTCTTCCTACAGCCAGCCATTTCCTGTAGCTCTAAAGGAAAAACTAGAAAAGAACAGATGTAGGCGAAGAGAGAGACAGTGCCACAGGGAAACAGTCAGCAGTGGCTGGTGGCCAGCCTTGTTTTGCCCTCTAACTGGTGTGATGGGGACAGGATATAAAGGGCAATAGGTTTATCTTGCCCTTCTTCCTAGGAAAGGCTGGTTCCTCCTCCTTCTGCTTTTACTATAGATGTCCTTTTCTGCAGCCCCAAGGCTCCTGACCTCTTACAGTGTTCCCCCTCAGCCCCCAGGTGTCAACCCTTCATCCTCCCGATACTGGTTCTTTCTGGTAACTACTGCCCTCAGTTTTATGACCTCTGCATCAGCTCCTGTCCTCTGATGGCTTCTTCACCTGCCTTCACACACAGGTACTTAACCAGTCACTATCTGGCTCCTCAGGGGATGCAGGGGTCTG
The DNA here is from genome assembly GCA_028658305.1 of Pachyuromys duprasi. Lineage (NCBI taxonomy): Eukaryota > Metazoa > Chordata > Mammalia > Rodentia > Muridae > Pachyuromys > Pachyuromys duprasi. The sequence goes on from CM053763.1 coordinate 94,991,070, forward strand.
CGAAACCACAGTCCTAGATGCTGGGCTTCAGCCTGAGGAGCTCAGTAGCAAGGTGCTCTTCCTCACCACAATGCCTCCCCACAGCGCCCCTCTATGTGTTCTGAGAATCTCACTCTAAACCGTAACTTTAACGTCCAATCACTGAGTGGAGTCACTGGACCTCAGGGGTAGGCAGTGGCAGGCTCTCCACAGAGGCAAGGAAGGGCCACCAGACCCACAGCTGTAGGCTGGAGACTGACCTGGGGCAGATGCCCGAAACATGCCTGGCTTCTGTCATAGTGCTCCAAGAATGCAATATGGGGTGCAGCACGTGGAAGATGGCCCAGGGGCCCCCGTGTGGCACTTCTGCCATGGCTCCTGCTCTGTCTCTGACTCTGGCTTGCGAACGAGTCATCTCTAGGGCCTGGGCTGTACTTTTCTTGTTTCTTCCCATCACCCCCTCACTGGTCTCTTAACATTCTTTCTGACAGCAAATTGCCTGTTCATCATACCGTGGGCCAGTCATACAGGGGGCCGCTTTCTCTGGTGTCTAAACCCCCGCCACTTCCATGGTGATGGGAAGTTAGCTCTTGCCACAGAGCTCCATCTACCCCTTCTGCCCCTCTGTTCACAACCCTGGTCTCCTCTTGTTCCTGTTCTGCTCAGAACCTGTCGCCTTCCAGACCTGGCCAGTGGCCCTCTCTGCAGGCTGCTCACAGTCTTCTTTCAATAGACAGATGAGAGACTGGCGTTGCTTAAACGGTTAACTCATTCTTATCACCTCTATTGTTATTTGCAGTGCTGGGGAACTGAACCCAGAGGCTTCATACACATGGTGGAGATTCACCACTGAGCTTCATGCTCAGCGCCAGGTCTGACTTTGGACGATGGAAAACAAGAAAGCGGTCAGGGGTACAGTGGGACTTAACCCTACCTCCTTTCCTATACTCTGTATTATGTTTCTTTTATTTCTCCCCAAATTTGGTCTATTTTCCCTATGTTGGTCTGAGAGGTATTCTCTTTCTCCCCCGCCTTCCTTTCTATCATCCCTGTGGTTTCTAGAAAGTTTAATATGCTTACATAACATAAAGAATGCAAAGTAGGAATGGCTGAGTTAGAATCTCCAGAATCCACACGAAGCACAATGTGCTATATTGTATGTGTATATGTGTGTGTGCATGTGCATGTGTGCATGCGTGTAATCTCAGAACTCCTACAGGGAGATGGGAGTTGAGACAGGAGAGTCCCTGAAAGCTTGTGGGTCAGCTAGCCTGATACACACAGTGTGTGTGTGTGTGTGGGGGCAAGCCACCCTGTTCCAAACAAGGAAGATGAGGACCGGTGACTGAGATCGCCCCCTGACCCTCGTGTTTACATGCACTCCGTGGTGCACACTCACATGTATTTACACACACACACACACACACACACACACTCCACAGTGGCTCTCCTGCTATGAGACACAGAGGATGGTTTGGTTCCAGGCCATCTGGCCTCCATGCTCCTGCACAGGAGTTCAGTTCTTCTGATTCTCTGTTTGCACCCACAATTCACCTATTGTCCTCCCTGTGCTAAGTCATTACTGGTTCTTTAGTGCCTACATTTTGCCTTCTTTATCCATTGTTTCTTCTTGCAGTCGGACTTACCTCTGGGACCATTTCTCTTCATGATGTACAATCTTTAAAAATTATTTTTTATGAAGGTTATGCTGGGGGGGGTCAAAGTTCAATTTTTGTCAGTTTTGTTTTCTTTTAGCTCCATTTTAAAGAGGTGGTTTCCCTGGTGATATATATCAGGGGACAGCCACCAGGCCTCAGCTCTCTGAGGGGACTGTGTGACTGTGTCTGCCTCTCACTGTTGCTGCTGAGAAGCCACGTGACACCTGGCGTTGCTCTCCTGTGTATGAGCTCTTGCTCTCCTCCATGACTGCCCTTGACTTCTTGTCCTTGGTGATGAAGGTTGGCTGTGAGTTACCCTCATTCCTGCACCTGATGGTAGCTTTCTTTCCTCCATTCTGAAAACCCTCAGCTACTCCTTGTGGTAATGCCTTTCTTCATCAGAGTCCGCTTGGATGGTTGCTGACCTACCCCGTTCCTTCCTGGCTCTCAGTGTACCTTGCTCCTCTGGGCTGAAACCCGGCCACCACCCTCATCCTTTTGCCTCATAGATTCTCCTTTCAGATGGGTGTGCCTACCATATGGCTCAATTTGTTCACTGAGCTTCTAATTATAATGATTATAGTTTTCATTTCTGCTAGTTATTTGTGGTTTTTAAACATGGTTTGTCAGTAAAATTTTAGAAGACTCTTGCTTTAAAAAAAAAAAAAAATTCAAAGGCCTGGCAGCAATGATACAGGTTTCCCTCGGAGTTGGAGGCCAGCCTAGTCTACAGAGTGAGTTCCAGAACAGCCAGGGCTACATACAGAAACCCTGTTTTTAAAAAATACATTTTTTTTTCAAGCTAGAAGGTGGTGGTGGTGGCCAAACGTTTACTCCCAGCAGAGGCAGGCAGACCTCAGAGTTTGACTGAGGCCGGCTTGGTTTATAGAGCAAGTTCCAGGACAGCCAGCTACACAGGGAAATCCTGTCTTAAAAGACTAACAACAACAATAAAAGTAGTAGTAGTAATAAAATAAAATAAAATAATTCAAATTCTTCTTTTTAGTTCCTTAAACATATAAAGCATCAAATCTTATTATCTTTTGCTCATCTACTTCTTCATGTGTCCCACGTGTGTGTATGTTGAGCCCTTGCATGGCTCCTGTGGCTTGATTTGGTTGGGGTGACGAGGAATTGAAGGAAGGACAGACAGAGAGGGACAAGCAGGGCTGGAGGGAACTGGGTCTCTGCCTAAGAGGCTGCAGCGACCCAGAAAGCTCAGGGTGCATCCCATGAAGATGAACAGAGAGGCCAGCTGATCATATACAGATCAGGTAGTCTCTGTAGCAAGCAGTCTGCAGGCCATAAATCTTTACCTGGGCCTGAGGGAGAAGAAAACCACAGTGCCTTAAGGTTTCACCATTTTCCATGGGGCTGAGGCTTTGGGGTGCTGTCGACACAGACATGGTTTGTGTCAACAGCACATATTCACTCAGGACTTCACTCACTGAGTACTTCTTCCACTCCCTGTGTGTGTGTGAATATGTGTGCCAATGTGAATGTGTGTGTGTGTATTCCTATGCATGCTGCCACACACACACAGAGGTCAGAGGTCAAGTCTCTCCATCCACCGTGTGGTCTTGAAGATCCAATTCTAATCAGTTCTTTTACCATCTTGTGGGTCCACAGTCTCATTTTAGTGTTTTTTTTTTTTTAATAGTCTTTGTTGGTTTTAGCCTATAGTTTGACATTTTGAGGGTTTAGCATATGTTAGGCTTTTTTTTTCTACACTATTTTCAGCTTAGGATTCAGTTCTCTGGGCCTGTGAAATCAGGAACATTCACCCACTCGTTTCTTAGCTTTCCAATTGTCTCTTATTTCCTTTTGTGCTCTTTTTGTTCTTACAGTTTATTTATAACATTTTAGTTGGTTTTTTAATAGTCAGCTTTGGTTGTAAATTCTAGTGAAGAGGTTTTAGTAATTGAAAAACAAGCAGGTGTATCTGCCAGAACTGTTAGTTAATTGTCTTGCAAATTTGAAAATAATATAAATGTTGTTAAAACTAAAGTAGTGGTTAGGGAATGGCAAACTCCCTTGTTCAAAGGATTCTTAAACAGCAGCCGAACGGGCCAGGTCCCTAAGCAACCTGAAGAATGTGTAATTTGCATTGAATTGTCTTGGGAAGGGGGCGGGTGCTCATTTCAGAATGCAAAGTCAGACTTTTGCACAATTGAGGTCCACAACTGGTATTTCTTGTCACCAACTGTCCCAAGTGGATGCTCCCAGGTGAATGAAGCTGTAGCAGATGACAGATATAGATTGCTTTGCTTGCAGACAGTTCATGGTGTGAGTGTTAGGGGGTCTGGGGCGGGGGCCAGATATTGAAGAGAGGAGAGTAGCAGGCATTGATGCTTCTTGAAGTTGAGAAATGGGTTCGTGCAAATTCACCAGATTTTGCTCCCGACTTTTTATATCTGGAAATTTCCATATTAGTAATATAAAGAGCCTGGTTGGGGAAGGTCCCCAACTAAAAAGTTTTCAGGGTGCTTTGGTGAATTTGTATTATTTTCTCCCCCTTCCCTACCTTCCTCTCCTCTTTTAGCCCCTCTCTCTTCCTGTGGTATATGCACAGGTGCACATGGAGAGGTCACAAGAGGGTATTCTCCATCTTCCTCTATCCCCGTATCCCCTTGAGAAAGGTCTCTCACTGAACCTGAAGATGGTTGTTTGCAGTCAGGCTGGTAACCAGCAAACCCCAGGTATCTCATCCTCCTCCTGTCTCCACTCACCCGGTTCACCTTCCGTTTCTACCCTGCCAAGTGACATTTGTGGCTGCCTCCTCTGCTCGGCTCTGTTCCCCTCCCTCCCCTCTTCTCTCCCCCTTCTCTTTCTTATGAGGCAGAGTCTCACTATTTAGCCCCAACTGTCTTGGAATTCACTTTGTAGAACAGGTTTGGCCTTGAACTCACAGGGATCCACCAGCCCCTGTGCCCTGAGTGCTGGAGTTAAAGGTGTGTGCCACCATGCCAGGCCAGGTTTGTGACATTTTAAAGAAAAGTTTTGCAGTTGTTGACAGGGATAGCTGCACTTTACCGCCTAAAAGAAGGTGACCTCAACTCTGAGAAGTATGGAGCTCATGCTTTAGGATGGACGCTGTGTTCTCATGTCCCTGTTGAGGACTGAAGATGGCGACTTTACTCAGAGGATTTGCTCTGTTCCCAGCTGTTACGGGACCATAATATGACACATACCTACATACAGACACAGTGCTTAATGACAGAGATATGTGTGTTCCAGGAACTCCGAGTCACCATGCAAGCTCATCACTGTGTGAACATTAGACAGTACCCTTATACTAAGGGGGCCATAGGGATGGGGCACTGGAATCATAGACTTCGTATAGTCATGTAGCACAGGGCTGTACACAGATGGCAAAAATGATACAGAGAGTTCCTGTGGCATCCGAAACCCCAAGGCATTGCTCTGGGATGCTTTAGCGTGTTGAGTTTATGTTCCTGAGTCCTAACCACTGGAACACAGGGGTATCAGCGTCACGTGCTTACTCTTCACAGAGGTGCCTTATGCTCTTAGCTTATACTGGTTGTCGGGTATGAAAACGACAGAGAGCAGTGCTTTCTCGCCTGAAAGCCCGTGGGGCCTGGAGGCTGTCAGTCCACAGTCTTTCTCAGAGAGCCGTGTTGACAGGTTTCTCGCGGAATCTAGTGTCTCCAGGAAAGAAGGCAAACAAGCCAAACCCCTTCTTTCTGTTGTACAATGAGAATTATGTAAACTACCCCATTTTTTGAGACAGAGTCTCACACTGTAACCCAGGCTGGCCTTGTGCTCATGGCAATGCTCCTGCCCCAGTCTCTCAAGTGTGGGAGACTATCATACTTCTCTATTTCTCCCTTTGCCTTGGCTACCAGATGCTCAGAAGCAATGTGTCAATGCAGTCACCAACTTGTTGAACATTTCTTACAGAATTTCTTTTTCCTTTTAAATAGTTTCTCATCTTTTTGTCTTCATTTTAATTGTACAGGTCCCTTACCCACAATTCTAAAATGTTTAAAAAAAAAAAAAAACAAGAGAGAGAGAAAGAGAGACAGATTTAAAAATGGAACACGTTTTTAAATTCATGAAGCTTGGTTTGAATATTCACATGTCATTGCGGAATACTAATGTATCTGATTTCAGGGCACTGCCCCAGTCCTTGCAGGGACATTATATAACATACTGCATGTTCCTTCTAAGACCTGCAAGATTCTGAGTTCTGAATTGCTGCTAACCCTGAGGATTTCAGACAAGAGCCTGTGGCCCCATGAGTAGGAGCACAGATAGGGGCAGGTCCTCACGGGTCCTCTGGAGAGCCTTATGTGCCATGGAGAAGCCATGAAACACCATGATGCGACCCGATATTGAAAGAAGCCAAAAGGAGGCCCGCTCATGGCTGTCACCAGGCCTTTGTCTCAGCACCCAACTCCCAGGAGCATTACCTGTCTCTGTAACTTCTTGTGGTCGAGTCTTCTTGGACAGTTTCAGGGCTGATTCAAGGTCATAGATTTGGGAGCGGGTTAACCTCAGCTCCCGGCGGAGCTCATTAATTTCCTTGATCAGAGAGACATTTTCCTTTGGAAAGGAAGGAAAGGCAGTGAGTGTGACTGACACACAGGTAGGTGCTCAGTGGGTTCAGGGTGAGCCCTCCTGGCCTTAAGACCCTGGGGGCCTGGACCACAGCTAACCCTCTGGATTCCTCACTTGGCAGTGAGCAAACTTCTCAGAGTACCAGCTAACCACTTCAAGTGGAATTGGTCACCTTTGCTACCCATGCACGCTCTTCCAAACGTCCAGAACAATGCTTTCCTAGGTACATTAAATATGCTTTCATGTGCTTCAGCAATGGTAACCCTTTTACTTGCACTTGGTGATGGTTCTGGGGATGGGACCCAGGGCCTTATAAATGCTAAGAATTGCTCTACCACTGAACTATACCCTTATCAGATCCTATAATAATTTTACAGAAAAAGAAACTGAGGCACCAGAGAGGTTATGTAAACAGCCTGAACCACACGGTTGGCAAGTAGCAGAGCCAGTGTGTTAACTTCAATAGCACTCTTAAGAACTGCGCTGTATTTCTTGCATACCCTCATTTATTGCTGAAAGTAAAGGACGTCTATTAAGTCCTTATATGCACCAAAAGACTGTTGCCCTCAGCACCTTGCTATTTAGTGAGCAACACAGATAAGCAAGCAGCTAGTTAGCATTTGCTGTATCCTCTGGAGATTTACTTGTTTATGTTGGACCAATATCCACCTATCTGTTTAATAATACTTTACTGGGTGCCTGTGCTGGCTACTTTTATGTTAACTTGACACAGACTAGATCTTTTCAAGGGATGGAACCTCAGTTGAGAAAATGCCTCCATATGATCAGATTGTAAGGTGGTGCCATTCCTGGATTGGTGGTCCTGGGCCTGTAAGAAACCAGGCTGAGCAAGTCATGAGGAGCAAGCCAGTAAGCAGCACCCCTCCATGGCCACTGCATCAGCTCCTGCCTCCAGGTTCCTTCTTTGTTTGAATTTCTGCCTTGACCTTTTTTGATGATGAACAGTAATATGGAAGTGAAAGCCAAATAAACCCTTTCCTCCCCAACTTGTTTTTGGTCCTAGTGTTTCATCAAAGCAACAGTAACCCTGACGAGGGCAGCACCCACCATGGGCCAGCCGCTTTGTTGATGTTGGGGTGTAGAGAAAGGCAGTGGGAGCGGGGCTGTCTCTGACTCTTTTGCCTGCTCTTGGGATCCTTTTCCTTCTACTGAGTTGCCCTGTCTAGCATTGGTAGGAGGGTTAGTGCCTTGTCTTACTGTAACTTGTTAGGCCATGTTTGGTTGCTATCCCTGGGAGGCCAGCTCTTTTCTGAAGGGAAACGGAGGAGGAGCGGATCTTGGGGAGAGGGCAGGTGTGTGCGGGGAGGACTAGGAAGAGGGGAGGAGGGAAGACTGTGGTCAGAATGTAACGTGTAAGAAAAGAATGAAAGTGAGATCTGGTCCCCGTGCTTGAGGACTTTACAGTGTAGTAAGGGCAGGAACATAACTGTGTGGCTCTGGCTTTCTGATGTGAAGGCGCAAGGCACATAGGAAAGACAATCTTGTCGGAATGACAGACAGACTCTTATGAGTTGATCCCACGACTAAGGCTTAGAAGTTAGCAAGGGAGAGAGTAAAACATGTTCCAGAGTGGGAAGAGCAGAACGAGGGTACAGACACGTAGCCATGGCTGACAGGGCAGGGGTGGGGTGGGGTGGGGTGGGGTGGGTAGTTTCTCGTTTCTCATTTCCTACACCTCAAATCTCTGTTTTCCACTTTACACGAGGGTCCTCAGATGTGGCTAGGGAGGAATCCCTATCCCTGTAGGCACTAAGTGACTGGCCATGTCACCCTCAGAGCCACAGCCTTATTGTTCAGCGTGTCTGCAAATTAAATCACCCCAGCATAGTTAAATGGAGCTGCTGGCTCAGCAGGTCCGGTACAGGTTCTGAGACTCAGGTATTTCCTGTGTGTATGTATGGGTGTTTGTATTGTGTGTGTAGGTGCATGCCTCTGTGGGCATGGAGGTCAGAGAAGGACATCAGGTGTCCTGCTGAGACAAGTCTCTCACTGGGCCTGGAGCTAGGCTACTGGGCAACAACCCCTAGCTATCCTCCTGCATCTTCTCCCCACTGCACTGAGGCTACAGGCACACACAGTCACACCAGCTTTGTACACGGGTTGAAGGTCTGCACACTTGTACAAGAGCTTTACCTACTGAGCCATCTCCCCACCCAAGTATCTGCTTCTCTAAGTGGCTGTGCCTGCCTCCAGGCCATGCCTATGCAGGATGGTACTGTTCAGACCAAGTCTATGCAGGATAGTGCTGTTTAGGCTGAGTCTATGGAGGATGGCGCTGTTGTGGAGCACTCTGTGTGGGAGTGGGGTTGCATCAGGACTGGTGAGTGTTGGGCCAGAGCTGGGATGATCTTAAACACCTTCTGAGTTGTGACAAGTCCTCCTCTGCTATGAGGAAACAGCTGTGGGGCCCTTGGGACAGCAAGGGACTGTTAGAGACAACTCAAGATTCTCCCCTCCCCAGAGTCGAAGCAGGGACCTAGACCTTTAGAGTTTCAGCATACCGCTACATTTCTGCACTCCTCACTTTAAAAGAGTTGTCTCCATGTTGGAAGCAGTGCCCAGTGCTTGCTGCCAGTTCTCCAGGCCAGGCTTTATTTATTTATTTATTTATTTATTATGAACTCCGGCCCTCAGCGATGGGTCACCCATATTTCCTTTCTGCATGCTGCCTAGTAAAATTCCCTGCCAGGCTCCCCTGGATCTTTTCCATGCCAGCTTTATATCATAATGTGATTGCTTTAATACATTTTTGTTGGACATGAAGACCTAGGACATCACTTTTCATGTGAGATGTGCCCAGTAAATACTTGTGGGCTGGATAAGCAGGTGAAGGATGTGGTAGACATGGAAACAGAGGGGGGGTGTCTTTTGAGAGCCACAAAGAACTCCTGGGTGCCCTCGGAGGTCTGGGGGCGAGGGAGTGCTTTCTCTACCCCTGGGATTTGTTTAGCTTCACTTCTGCCTCATTTAGCAAAGGGAGAAAACTGGGGCACGGTTTTCCAGCACCTCTCTCCAGTCCTCTGAGGTTCCTCTTCTTAGCACTTCCAACCATTCTGTCACCCAGTGCCGTCAGTTTTTGTGTCTGCCCCCTTCCACTGTTGGAATGGCTCCACGCAGAGCCCAAGGCTCTCCCTAGCCCCTGGCCAGCCGCAACCTGTGACTGGGAGTTCAGGGTCTTGGTACCTTTTGGCATGAGTGCCCATGTCAGACCCTCTATGATAGGCCTCTACAGTATGACTACCTCTTTTTTACCCCTTATTTTTATCTTATTTTCTGTGTATGGGGTGTTTTTGCCTGTGTACATCTGTGCACCACATTCATGCCTGGTGCCTGAGGAAGCCAGAAAAAGAGGGCATTGGGTCTCCTGGAACTTAGACAGTTGTGAGCTGCCATGTGAGTGCTGGAAATCGAACCTGAGTCCTTTGGAAGAGCAGCAAATGCTTTTAACCACAGGAGCCATCTCTCCAGCCCTGTGTGTGACTGAGGCCAGAAGTCACCCCTGAACCTGCTGGTTCATTCCTTCACTCACCCCTTGCCCCAGCGGCACAGTTCCTTGCAGCTCTGTGCTAACAATGAAACTCTCTCTTGGCTGTAATATCTGATGTCATGAGAGTCAGAAGCACGAAGCTAACTCTGTGAGAGGCAGGGATGACAGAGGGTAGAGAAGACCGTCTCAGCCAGGAGCTCCGAGGGAGTAGGCTGCACAAAGGGCACCAAAGCTTTGATGATAAAAACACTGCTAAGAGGCCCGGCGTGGTGGCGCACGCCTTTAATTCCAGCCCAGGGAGGCAGAGGCAGGTGGATCTCTGTGGGTTCAAGCCTGGTTTACACAGCAACTCCAGGACAGCCAGGACTTGTTACACAGAGAAACCCTGTCTTGAAAAACAAAAACAAACGAACAAAAACTTGCTAAGAGCTGTGAGGTTTGGTTGCATCCCTGCACACAGTCTGTACGCACCACCTCACCTTATCCTTCAGCAGCCTCAGGGAAAGGCGTTCTTCGTGCGGATATGAGGACGCCGAGGAAGTGAATAGTGGGGTGGAAGTGTGGCTGTCTGCCCCCACAGTGCCCTGTTCCTACGTGCCAGCTGCCTTCCACACTCACCTCTCTCCTCTTTATTCTACTCTTGCTCAAGTGGCTCAGACAGAATGACGGTCAAAGATACTCACCCGAGCTGAGTTCCTTAAGACTTGTTCTCTGGGGTGTCCCATGTTCCGAGGAACCCAAAGGTCACAGTGAGGTCAACCACGTGTGACTTAGTAAATTAATTAAAAAAAATAAAAGGTGAACTCAACTATCTTGCTAAGCTTTCTCTTCCTGCTGGCATCCTGGCCAAGGTGGTCTATAGACCCTTCCAATTGCCCAGACCTTCCCCACCCAGCTACGGGGCCAGAGGAAAGATCTGACCAGTTCCAAGTGTGAAGAATCTGAGAGCAGTCTGTAGACACTGAGGTCTTTAGATAGACTTTGAAGCAAGGTAACCAGGGCCTCCCGCTGCCTTTGGAACAGAGTGGCCAGTCCTGGCTGAACTTTCTAATACGATGTTAAGCAGAGAAGGGAAGGGAATGCCCATAGCTCCCCCTACTGGCTGCTCGAATCAAATCCGTTAAGGGTAGGCTGAACCGGGGTGTGGGAGTACCTGGCCACAGATGAGGGCTGTGATCTTGGGAGCCTCACATCTGTTAGCAGGATCATCTAACTGCACAGATAAGCCAGCCTTTTATTCCCCCTGCTCTGTGCCTGACTTGGCATTTCAATTTGTCACTTCTGCTCTGAAATGCCTTTGGCATCACAACATTCCCCTCTCCAAACTCTGTTACCCCAACCTGTCAGCCGTCTAACAGGTTTTCCCAGCACCTGCTTCTTTCCTCACCAGACTGAATTCTCTGTTAACCGAATCCATCTTTATGAGACAAAGACAACTGTATGCTGGAAACACTCAGATCTGTATTTGAGATGAACCGCACAGTTTTTTTTTTTTAATTTTTGTTTGTTTGTTTTGACAAGGTTTCTCTGTGTAGCCTTAGCTGTCCTGGACTCTGTAGACCAGGCTGGCCTCAAACTCCCAGAGATTCTCCTGCCTTTGTCTCCCTGAGTGCTGGGATTGCAGCCATGTGCCACTGCACCCAGCAGAACCTCGAAGTTCTTGGCAAGGGCCAGAAGGCCAACAGGACCCAAAGCTAAGTGTTAGTCCACTGGGCTCTCACTACCTTGGATGCTCTGCAGTAAACTGAGGTCCCCACTTTCAACCCCACCCCTTCCCCTGCCTTTTCTCAAACTGTTGCATCTGCTGAGAAGGAAGGCTCTTCTCCCGGCTGCGCCTCAGCCTCCCTCCACCCACCCTGAGGCCAAACTCCACCGGCTCCCACTCCTTCGAGTCTTTGAGGGGACTGTCTCCTCCGTGTGCTCACACCACTGGGTGACTGAAATGGCCCCTGTTCCTCAGGATCTCTCTGAGGGTGGAATACTCTATTTCTGTCTTGGCTGATACACAGCTTGTTGTGCAAGAAGACCTTGAAAAGTGTGAAGGGAATGAATAAAATGTGTGTTCTGGGTGTCTGTATTGCACAGTGCCCCTGATTTCCATATTCATATAAGCATGCCAGGGAATGGTGTGGGGTGGCCCTGAGCTCCTATCTGGATATACAAATGAGGTGGTGGCCCGGTTTTTCCCCCCTCGGTTATTTTCCAGTGAGTTGCTCAGCCACTGTGCCTGCCCTGCCTTTCCTTGGCCATTCTGGAATAAAGTGTGCCCTGGTGGCCACACGGGCAGCTCCTGAGCACCATGCCAAGGCATCTGGGGCTCTGGCACCGCCTGGTGTGTGGGTGTCTGGACTCAGTGGTGCTCTTCTTTCCAAACCCAGGCCACAGGCCTCCCTGTCCCAGGTGAGATGGATTTCTAGGCTCATTTATTTCCACTGTGGCTCTTGACAGGGGTATCTTGCTGGGATAAAGGAAAAGAAATGGCAATTTTGAGCCCTAATTCTATGCCAGGCCAGTAGCCGCTGTTAGTCTTGGCCCGAGCATCGCAGCAGCCACTGAGGTTGGCGTCTTTTGCCCCGTGTTCCAGAACAGAGTGGTTTTTGGAGTCCCACAGTCTCCTGGCCAAAGTGCAGTGAAGCACCGTTGCCTTGGTCTATGCAGATATTGTCTTCATTCATGTCCCACACCCTGGGTTAGAATATGGCTCCTAGCTATGCTTTGCCTACAAGAGGCCCTGGCAAGCTCCTGTAGCTCTGGTCTAGCCCTCTTGTTCAACCTCAAGATCAAAGAAGAGACCAGTTTTTGGCACCCAGAACAGTAGGTCTTTAAAAAGAACTTTCTTTTAAAAATGTCTTTGGGGCTGGGCATGTGGCTCCATGATAGAAATGCTTACTTGGTATGTATGAAGCCCTGGATTTAGCCCCTAGCCCTTGGGAAAAGACGTCCTTCCTAACTGTTTGCAAGCCAAGTCTTACCCAGAGCCCCGATATAATTAGCAAGAAGTCTCTGTGTGAGCCTGTGGTGTTGCTGCTAGGACCCAGGCACCCAAGCTCTCTTCTTGTCCCGTGGCATAGTCTGAGTCGCTTTTCTAGATCCATAGAAGTCACAGCACACAGATTTCCTTTGTGTCTATCCTTCCCTCTTTCCTCTCTTCGTTCCTTCGTTTGTTTGTTCGTTCCTTCCTTCCCCCCAAGACAGAGTTTCCCTGTATAGCCCTGGCTGTCCTAGAACTAGCTGTGTAGACCAGGCCAGCCTCAGATTTAGAGATCCACTTGCCTCTGCCTCCAGAGTGCTGGGATTAAAAGCCTGTGCTACTATGGACTGCTAACAGCACACAGGTTTCCACGCTGTTTAAGAGAGAAGACTTTGCGGGAGCCACCTCACAGGAGCACTGGTTGAATCTCTTCTGTTGCCAGTTCCTACCCTGGTCCAGCACTCTCCAGGGAATGAGGGAGGGGAAGAAACATGGTGTCTGCCCTAGCACCCTCATGCAGACACCTGTATGGGACAGCAAGCCTCTGGTCTCCCCTCCCTCCTTTCCTGGGATGGACTTTTGCTTTGGGTGTCCACTTGATGTGCAGAGTGGGACCAGCCCCTGTAGGACCCCAGGCTTGGTGCTGGTGGCAGGGCTCAGCCATACCACCAAGTGACAAATACAGCTGTCACCCTGGTCTCACTACCCATGCTTTAGGTAGCCCAGGCTCTTAGCAAGACTGTGTGTAGTTGCTGGTACCAAGGGGTCTACCAGTCACACCCACTCCTCCTTCCAGGTCTCCGAATAGAAATGGTTTGAATGGACAGTGGGAAGGGGTGCTGGTTTTAAAATGGCAAGAGACCTGTGTCTTGGTCTGGCCTGGGTTGCTGTGTGCTCTGTGCAACGGTGTGTAACTCTCCAACCTAGTATCTGGTTTCAAGCCAAACTGCACCCTGTTCCCATTCCAGTACTTCAATTAAGACATTAAAGGAACACAATCATAAAAGCATGTGCCCTACGCGATCCTGATGTTCCCTTTTGATATAGATTTATATTAACTGCTTTAGATGATACTCACACCTAAACAGAAATCTGGCAGAAGCATCTGATGGGCAGTCCCTGTAAAGTGCTGGGTGGGGGTGTGGGGAATGGGGCCAGGCTCTCTGAACCATCTGCTGAAGGATTATGGGAGCTGGGTGTGGGGAGCACATTAAATATGTTCGCTGCCAACTCTGCGGGCGTGGTTCAATCTGGACCAAGAGATAAGGGCCAAGACCCGAGGCACCAGAAAGGGAGACGAGGCAGGTCTGGCCAGACACATCCCAGTAGGTGGAAAGAACAGAGTAAAAGGCAGCAAAGTCAGGTGGTGACACGGGAAGCAGGAGAGAGGAGGGAGCAGAGGAGTCAGGGGAACTGTGACCCGGATGGACCGTGGGTAACTGAGAAGAGCGAGACAGGAAGCTAGCTTGCTAGGGTGAGATGGCAAACGGAGCAGGGGTGAAGCAACAGGGCCACCAGCGACGCCTAGGTGGGCTCCTTGGTGGGCCCTGGGCCATGGTGACAGCCTGGATGGGTGCTGGGAGATGAGGAAGCTGTGGGCCCCGGATGTCGGGGAGCCTGGGAGATGGGTGGTCTCAGATGGGACGCGTCTACTACCTGCATGATTCGGACGTAGTCGGTGCGGTGCAGCTCGCCCTCCTTGATCACTTTCTTCTTGAGCGTGGCTAGGTTCCTCTCCAGGTGCTCCCGCTGGCGGGCGTACTCCTGCTGCAGGTCTGTGTTCAGCCCTGCAATCTCCACCTGGTGTTATTGGGGAGATGCTCAGCAAAGGAGGGGAGGTGTGAGGCACAGGGCAGGGCAGTGCGGTGGAGGGAAGGGCGGGACGCTCCGGAGCTCACCATGTCTGCCCGCTGCACGTACTTCTCGAAGAGATTGCGGACCTTATCCTTCAGCAGCCGTGGCTCCTGGATGTACGCCACACAGTTGTGAAGGTCTGTCTTAAAGCGGCGGACCAGTGCCTCCAGGTCCCTCTCCTGCAATCAGACATTTGCTCCTGGGGCTGCAGGGCGCGCTCCAGGTGGAGCGGGCAGGGGCTTCAGGCAGAGGTCAGTGACACAGAAAGGGCCCAGACTGTCCTCGTCTGGGACGGATGCCTGACTGCTGGGGACCTCCCTGGCCACACCTAGATGGGCAGCCAGCCCAAAGGCAGCAGTGCTGAAATGCTTGTACGCCTGCCTGGGCTGGGTACCCTGCCTGAATAGCTGCCAAGACGGCCAGGCTTGAGACCACACACACACACACACACACACACACAGGATTCTTACTGCTCTGCAGCCCGTTAGTGGCCTCAGGCTTGTAAGAGGAAAGGAAGTGCATGTGGCCACACTTCTCCTTAGCACCACAAAAGTTGTATCATATCATTCTCCCCCACAGATCCTTACCCAGGGCTGCCCTGTGCCCTGTAGGACCTCACCCAGCTATTCTCCGGACAGTTGGGAAGCACCGCTGTGAATGGTTGAGCAACTCCTACACGTTTCTGTACACTGGTCTAGCTCTCAATTTTCTTTTTCTTTTTTATTTAAATGTAATTTATTTATTTATTTATCAATCACAGGTTAGGTACTTTGCATCCCAGGTGTAGCCCCCTCCCTTATTCCCTCCCACTCTCCCCATCCCTCCCTCATCTCCTCCCCGCCCCCTCCAAGTCCACCAACGGGGGAGGACCTCCT
>CM053763.1:95006995-95122151 GCA_028658305.1 Pachyuromys duprasi
CTGAGTAGTATTCCATTGTGTAAAAGTACCACAATTTCTGTATCCATTCCTCAACTGAGGGGCATCTGGGTTGTTTCCAGGTTCTGGCTATTACAAATAGAGCAGCCACGAACATGGTTGAGCAAATGTCCTTGTTGTGTACCTAGCTCTCAATTTTCAGCCATGCTTTCTTTGACAGCTACCTTCCCCTACCCTTACCCGAGGGGGTGTCTCCTTTCTCTCCACTTTCACAGCCCTTTATCCACTTTCCATCACACACACACACACAGCAAGATGGAGGTGACAGTCTCTAAGGTTTTAACCACTTCACTAAGTACAAATGACCTTTTGAATCATGTTCTTCCCCAGGTCAAACAAACCTAGGGCTAAGGGTGGTGCTCCTTCCTATGAAACCAACACTCTTGCCCTCTCATCCCGACACACAAGTTGTTCTGATGGTCTCGGATGAATTTAGACATGTAAATCTGGGCAGGCCTGGAAGCAGGCAAGCCCGTGGGCAAGAGCGTGAGTTAAAACGGGAAGTGTTTCTTAGCAATGGCTGGCTCTGTCTGGAGCAGCCAGCTGCCCGCCGTAGGCAGGTGCCAGATCCTGAGTCCGGGCACTGCCAGACTCTGAAATCCTCACACCTTCTGCTGTTCTTTGCGCATCTCCTGATCTGTGGCTCTCAGTTTCTGCAACAGCTCCGTGATGTTCAGCTCCAGTTGCGTGTTCTGTTTATGGAAACGCTCCAGCTCAGCTTCCATCTGTAGAGAACCAGGGGATAGAGGCGTGGACAAGGAAGTCAGGGATGAAAACTGCATTCCAGAGCAGGCGTGGTCCCGACACCACGGTATCTCTTCTCTAGCTCCCAGCTATGTCCTCTTGAATGAGACCTCTCTCCTTACTTCTTGCCATCCTGAAAGCACCCCTCTTGACGGGTACCACATTCACCCAGAGCCTGCACCTGTCTGGCCAGGCCAAGAAGTTTTCTTAGTTAATCGTGTAGATTTCTCTTTTCTTGCATTCTTTCTAATTCAGTCAAGTACCTCACCAAATCCTAAATTCTCAAGTCACAGATCATGGCAAGTCTTTTCAGATAAATACCTCCCTCATCTGATTTGGGAGGCAATATGAGTGGAACTTGACCCATGGGGCCACAATCATTCTAAACAGAAAGTTGAGGCTTGTTTCTAAAGCACAGAGTTTTGAGGGACCAGGGCGACATTTGGCATCTTCAGTCTAGGGCATAAAACAGGAAAGAGCTGAGGACAGCCAGTCTGATCATTAAAGGGTCAAAAAAGTAAAACCAAGGACTGCCCCCCTCTTCAAAAAGAGGGCAGGAGACACCAGTGAGCATCTGAAAGGCTTCCTCTCCCTTGTTGACTCTGTCTACAAGGTGCATCTGGTTCAGATGAGACTAGCTGTGAAGAAACCCAGTTCCCACTCAAAGCACAGGGTGATATTTGATGGATACCCCAACTCTGATGTGCATTGGTACTCCTGGTACTGGTGAGGTGCTCCTGGTACTAGTGTAGTGCTCCTGCACTAGTACTCCTGGGTCTTTATAGGGGACGAGGCAGTTCACTGTTTGGTGTGTAGGGTGGGGATAGTGGGATGGCCTGCCCCGCCCCCACGTTCTAATAGCACATGTTAAGGTTCCTGCCCACCTTCAGAAGTCCGAGGAGGTTTAAAGTAGCCGCTCTCATATTCTGGACACAGAGGAATCCCTCTTTGTTACAGGAGGTGTTTCACTAGATAGACTAGCCCTCTGAGGACTTGCCTGGCATCTGGGTGGACCCTGTGAACCCTGGATGAAGGATGTGGTGGGCAAAGGGGAGGACACACAAGATCAGGGCTTTGTAGCAGCTGAAGCAAGAATGAGCGCCATTGGGGCTGGGGAGACAGAGGCCTTGCAGATAGAAGTCTGGCAGAGGGCCTGGGTTCGGCTCCCAGCACCCATGTGGTGGCTCACAACTGTTTGTAACTCCAGTTCTAAGGGGTCTGATGCTCCTTTCTGGCCTCCGTGGGACCCAGGCACACACGTGGCGCCTGTGCATGCGTGCAAGCAAAACACTCGTACACAAAACATTTACAACTAAATAAAGAGAATCATTTCTAAAAAGCAGTGAGCGCTGGGGGGAGGCGTAGGGACACAGAACCCTTGTAGAGGTGGTTTCTGTGTCCCAGAAACCTCCAGTCTAACGGGGTGAGAGGAATGAGTTGGAAGTTGCTATGAAACACGTCATCCGTGGTTGAGGCAGGGGTGCCCTGTGTGCATGAGGGCTGGAGCGTGTGCCTACCCTGGGAAGCGGCACTTTGGCTGAACGCTCTAGGGAAAGTGTTGGAGGGCAAGGTGCGAGAGAGAACGGCAGGAGAGCAGGCTGCCTGCGGTGGACCTGTGGGTGGGTAGCCCAGTGCATGTCTTCGGGTTGCCACTGGTTCGGATGCCTGCAAGATGGCACAGCCCTGGAGGCAGGCTGCGGGGTTCACCACGCTCAGTGCCACCGAAGAACATCACCAGGAGCAGCAACAGTGACTGGCATCTGGGGGGTGGGGGTGTCTAGCACAGAGGTTCTATCAGGAGAGAGAAATCTAGAGCCCGGGAGAGTACCTAGGCCACTGCACTGGACCCCAGGGAAGAAAGACAGAGCCCTAAGACAGGGAAATGTCAGGCCAGAGAAAGGGCGCCCCAAGGTCATGTCTGAGAGTGGCTGAGGTCTTATCAGTCCGGAGCCAGCAGTGACAGACTGGGTTAGAATGGAAGTGGCCCAGGGCTGTATTCTTTGCCCTTGTTCCCTCCTCCACACACAGAGCCTCACAGTACTTCAAGGATATAAATACAAACTGCAAAGCATGTAAAGTGTGAGCGACTAGCTGGAAAGGCAGAGTGTGGGACCAAACCTCTCTTTCCCAGCATGGGCATTCCATCAACCCTTCCATGTTATTTGTCCTGCTAATCATCAGTGGGGCTAGGGGAAGAAGCATTTTGCCTGCCCCCATCCCCCACCCCAGTGGACATCTGGCATTGTCTGAAGATGTTTTGGACCATAATAACCTAGGCAGGTGCTTCTGGCATGGAGCGACAGAGGACAATGGTGCTAAAGCCCCAGACACATCATGGGACAGGACCTCCCTCCTCCCCATGGCAGAGAATCAGCCACCCCAGAACACAGAAGACACTGAAAAACCCTACACTAGGTGAACAAACAAGTGGGTTGAAACTGAAACCACAAGAACCCTGGCATGGCTCCTTTTCCCTCCGTGGAGAGAGGCTGGAGAAGCGTGCAAGAAGCAGGGTATCTCTCATGGCTGGCTCAGAGACCTCTGTACACAAGCCTAGGCCTTGGGCCTTCCTTCCTGTATGAGGAAGTTCTCCAGAGACCTGTACTGGGTATTTCTGAATGTTTCACTAACCTCCAAAGGTTGAGGCCCACGGTCAGAGGTTCCCGCAAAGAACCAGGTCCAGACAACAGCCCTGAGCCTCTGGCAGAAGGAGCAGGCATAGGACGTGTGTGGAAGGGTTAGCTAGGAAGGTCCCTGCTCTATTCCCCCAAACAAGGATATTCTCTGCTTAAGTCAAGGGGACACTCAGCCCCTCATCATTGCCAGGGGCACTGAATGATCCCACGGTTGTGTTGACAGGAAGGTCTTAGGGCAGAGCCCTCACAGATGCCTGCATAAAAAGGCCTGAAGGAGCCCGCCACGTTCCCCCTGCCCTTCCACACTGTGAGGACACGCAAAAGCCACTGTGAGATATAGATTCTCCCCGATACGAGATCCCGTCCTGGACTTTCAGCTTCCAGGGTAGGGAGAAAAATGCCTGTTGTTTGTGAGTTCTGGCTGAAATACTCTGCTACTGAAAGAAAGGGCAAAGAGAGTTGTCATTCCTTGGCATTCCTGAAGTGTAAGGCAGGAAGTCCCAAGAAGGCAGCTCTGTGGTCAGCTGTGGGGGAGGGGACACATGGGAGAAGTCAGCACCATCCCCTCTAGATCCCCATCGCTGGCCTGATCTCTGCTTGATCTCCCGGAGCAAAGGCTTTGTTGGGCACCTCAGCACGTCAGCACACCGTAAGGGAGAGAGGGAACCTCCTCTGTATGTGATGTCAGAGAAGGTGTATCTGAAGAGGTGGCATCTAAGCTGAGTCTGGGAAGATGAAAAGCTGGCCACGTGACAATGTAGGGGACAGTCCTCCAGGCAGAGGGGAACCTACCACAGAGATCCTAAAATGGGTGAGTTGGCTTCTAGGAGCTGTTAAGAAGTGGGTACTGGAGTGGGGGAGGGAGGGTGAAGGCTTGAGATAGGCTGGAGAGAGGAGAGAGGCGAAGAGCCTTTAGAGTTTACTCTACTGGGATGGGACACCACTGAGGAGTCCACTCTACGTGGAGGCCAGGCTGCAGCCTGAGTCAAGCCCAGGTAAGAAATGGTGGAGGGGGCTGGAGAGACGGCTCAACAGGCAAACGTGCTTGCTCAGCCCTAGGGCTTGAGTTCCGTCTCTGGAACACATATGGTGGATGGAGAGAACTGGCTCTTGGGGGTTGTCCTGGGCCTTCCACATGAGGTGCTGTGGCAAGTGCACCCCACCCCTGAGAAAAAGAAATGTGAATTAGCGTGTCTTCCTTCCTGTCTTTCTTTTGAAAGAAGCAACGGTGGAGGCTTGGACCAGGGCAACCGCAGCAGGGAAGAAATACTGGGTTTGAACTCTGACTGGATGGATGCTGGTGATGCTTTCGGACATGGGAGTTAAGAAAAGGGTAGAATAGGAAACACTTTTAAATTTCCATTTGAGAACAAACGCTAGAGGGGAAGGAAAAAAAAATCAAGAGTGGTCGGGTGCGGTGGCGCATGCTTGTAATCACAGCACTCAGGCAGGTAAAGGCAGGCCAGTCTCTGTGAGTTCGAGACCAGCCTGACCTACAAAGCAAATCTAGGACAGCCACGGCTACACAGAGAAACCCTATCTCAAAAAAAAAAAACAAAAAAAACAAAAAAACAAAAAGCCACGCCCCCATCCAACCCAACCCAATCAAACAAACAAAAGTCAAGAGTGGGGGAAAATATCAACAATTCAATTTTAGGTCATCATGACCCCCAAATCTTAGCTGTTTTGTACCCATCAGGAGGCTGACAGGTAACAGCATGTAAGAAAATGCTCAGGAGCTCGAGGCTGAAAGCCACACATCTGGACTACTGGACTCTAGAAATTCTTGTCCGGATGGCCTGACTTCTAATCTCTCCTCTCCACCTCTGTCCTGTTTGTTCCCCAGAACAGACTCTTAATTGTTCCCCTCTTGGGCTTAAGAGCTGCTGAAGACTCCTGATTCCCAGTCAGAAGTCCAAAAACTGGGCCCCAGCAATAGTCGGTTTGAGAATCAATGCTTGGCGCTTGGTGGCAAGAGTGCCTTTTGGATGAGTACATACTGCCCCCTGGTGGCCAAATGCTCAACAGCGGCACTTCCCATTTGCTACCGCACTAAAACTACCCCCACCCTCCACCCCACATGGCCCTAGCACAAGCTAAGTCCCCATCCCACTTGCTTTTGGGGGGCTGGAAACCGCATATGCCTTGGCCGCCGTGAGAAGCGTTTTCTCTCATTTCTCCCGAGCCAGTGAGCGACAGGATCGGAGGGGACAGAGGTTCTGAAGGGCAGGCCGTGGGAGCGAAGGCCCTCACCTCCTGGATCTGCTCCTTCATCACTTTGATCTCATCCTCCCGAGGTTCTATTTGCTTCTTCAGCTCCTTTATTTTGTAATCGAGGACAAACTTGAATTTCTCTAGTTCTTGGTTCTTCTTCTTCAGGTCATAAATTCGCTTCTCCTGGAAGTGAGATGAGAGAGAAAGAGGAGCGATTGACGTCACAAGGCCCTGACACAAGGAATCCCTCCAGGGTAAAAACGAACAAACAAACAGAGCCTGTGACACTGCAGATGGAGGAGGTCACGGACTTCTGGCTGGGGACGCAAATTTTGGCCTAGGCCGAAGCAGGGGACCCGCAGGAACTCACTCACTTTTGTATAGGTTGAGAAAGTGTCTTTCATCCCACACTGTGGTTCTACTGCACTGTGGCCTTGACACATCTCTGTCGCCAAGTAGAATCAGTTCTCCCCTCTTGTATCTCACTGGATTTATGATTCGCTGGCAACCCATGATGCAGCGGAAGGAATGCTGTGTGCCTGCCAAGGCTCAGGTCAGACAGACAGGCAGCTCCCCCTGGCTCTCCTGGGACACTCGCTGTGGTGGAGGTTAGCTGCTGTGTAAGCAGTTTACACACACTGAGCCCTCTTGGATGGAGAGCACACTGGGGGTTCTGAAGCTGCAATGCTCAGCCTCCTTACTGTCCCTGCCAGGGGAATGGAGCTGGGCACGTGGAAGGCACAGCCATTGTGTGCGTTCATTTTCTAGCCTCTAGCTTTTGGACCCACAACAGAGACCTCAGTCTTCCCAGCTGAGTTTCCAGACACTGAGGTCAGAGACCAGCCATCCTTTCGGACCTCGTCCAGTTCGTGAGGCTGAGAGGCTAACAACGCAGCTGTTTGTTTGGGCCACTGAGTTTTCAGGTGATCTGTGGTAACCGAAGCAAGGGTCTAGCAAACACGCCTGGGCTGTATGGCATTTTCCTGTTACACAGCTCTGGGAACTGACACAGTCCCTGTCCTTCAGACAAAAACACGGGGCAGACACATAAGCGAACACAGTCCCAAAATGTGCTGTGTGATGGAAGGGAGGGAGAAGAAGGCACCATAGTGGTTTGTATGTAGCAGCAGACAGCAAGCGGCTCCATGACACGCTGCTTCCAGGGGAAGTTAGACCTGAGGCTTGGAGAAGGAGGGGCAGGGGAAGGCAAGGCTTTGGCCTGTTGGCTTCAAGAGATCAGAAGTTAACCTGGAGGCCAGGAATTGGCAAGCTCAGCCCATGAGCCAAACTTGGCCTGAGGCCTGTTTTCGTCCATTTCGGTTGGAACATGGCCTAGTTCATTTGTGCCTATTTTATTTCTGGGTGGTTTCACATGTGCTACCCAGAGTTGATTAGTTGAGAGAGAAACCACATGGCCTGGGAAGTAGCTACCATCTAATCCTTCAGGGACAAAGTTTGCTGACCTCGGCTGTGGGCCATGGGAAGCTACTGGAGGATTTTCAGTGGGAGAGTGACTGTGCTGGCTAGTTTTATATGTCAACTTGACACAAGCTAAAGTCATCTGAGAGGAGGGAACCTCTCCTAGGAAAATTCCTCCGTAAGGTCAGCATGCAGAGAAGCCTGTAGGGCATTTTCTTAATTAGTGATTGATGGGGACAGGCCCAGCCCATTGAGGGTGGGGCCACACCTTGGGTGGAGGTCCTGGGTTCTGTAAGAAAGCGGGCTGAGCAAGCCACGGGGAACAAGCCAGTAAGCAGCACCCCTCTATGGCCTCTTGTATCACTTCCCATCTCCCGTTTCCTACCCTGGGTGAGTGCCTGCCCTCACTCCCTCACTTTTGGTCATGGTGTTTCATCATAGCAATAGAACCCTAACTAAGACAGTGACCAACTACACTTGCACTCTGATGGCTGTGCTGCTGGGGACCAGGGCTGGGGGGTGGAAAGGCTGCTGGACTGAGGTGGAGGAGGATTATGACTTTCTGTGTTTGTTTCCTTTCTTGTCAGTTCCCTCTTTGAGAATCCGCCCCTTCTCCAAAGCCCAGGCCATACACAAGATTTTCCATGCCGAAACAGTATGCAGGCACCAATAGCTCACCACGTTCTTACAAGTTCCCATTTCCTAGGAGAGAACAGGGCAGCTTTGAGACCCAAAGTCTGTCCCCTACAAACTGCAGGACCTTGGGCGGTAAACGCAGCTTCCTGGAGTTTTGCTTCATGAGACACAACCCCGGATTGCTCATGCCACAGGGTTGAAGATAAAAGTGAATGTGTGACGTGTCTGCACTAATTGGCTCCATGCCAAACACACAGTGCGTACTTCATAGATTCTTATTCCTCTGCCAAGTCAAGCAAGTGATCTTTAAGAAGCCAGGGCCCTTCCAGCCCTGGGGCTCTGGGTCTGGGGAGGGCAGAGGGCTGTCCTCACCTTGTCTTGAATGGTCTCATCCCTCTCCTGGATCTCTCTCTTCAGCCCTTGGATGTCTTTCTCCAGGGACTTGATGACCCCCTGCAGCTTCATCTGCTCTGCCTTCAGGAGCTCAATGTCATTGGTGCGCTCTTCGATTTCCTTTTGCAGGCTGCTGAACTGAAGATGGAGACAGCAACAGTGAAGACCCTTGGGGTCTTTGAGCTGATCTCCATCCCTCCACCTCAACTGCTGATGGAGCTGGCCCTCCCTCAGGAAACTAAGAAGCCCCATCACTCAACATTCATGAGCTTTGGGGAGTGGATTTTTGTTATCGCTGGTATTTTATTTTTTGGGAGCAATCTTTTCATAAATTGAGGAATAGGTCCCCCTCCCTCTAATACTTGAAAAGTTCACAGTTCAATGTACTGTGGTCATATTCAACCCTCCATCACCCTCTCTTACTTCTGTTCCAGTCTGACACCACCTCCCTCTTCCACAATTATGTTCCCCTTTTACTATAAGGAGACAAGCTCTTCTTATGTATCCAGACTCACTCTTCCTGACTTAGCTCCTAAATACTGGGATTACAGGCATGGACCATTGGGCCATACTTAGTTTGTTTGCTTCAGAGAGTGAGTTTTTGGAGAAGTTGGGACAGTGCAGTGTTTTCCTGGATCAAACAGATAATGGAGTATCCAGCAGAAAAATGTCTAGGTCTATGGATGCTCTCAACCTTCCTAATGCATCGGCCCTTTAATACAGATCCTCATGTTGTGGTGACCCTCCCCCATCATGAAATTATTTTGTTGCTACTTCCAAACTGTAATTTTACTATTGTTATGAAGTATAATGTAAACATCTGACATGCAGGGTATCTGGTATGTGATGCCTTTGGGGGCTGCAACCCACAGGTTGAAAACCAGATTCTATTCCCTGCAGGAGAGAGCAGTCTGTGTACAAGATGCTTTAGAGACCAGCTCTCCGGATGGACTCAGGTTCTTCCAAGACCATACTGACCTTGAGAGTTGGTCAAGGTCATAGAGATGAGCTCAATCGGATGGACCACTGTAGAGAGCCTGGTTGTCCAGGGAATCGCTAACAACAGGGCGATTTCTGACAGGATCCTTTGATTGCTAACGGGCCTGCTTTGGACTCAGCTTCTCGGTGGCTGACCATTTTAGAGGAAATGAGGCAATTCTTCGGGGATCTGTGAAGCACATTGTCCCTCTCTCCGCATCACTGAACCAAGTAGCTGCCTCATCTTGCCATCAAAGCATCTTACACATCCCAACACTCTTCTAAGGAGAAGTCTGAGTGGGAACCACCTGAGCCAAGACATCTCCAGGCTGAATTGCTGCCTATCTTATCCTCAGATCTCATTTCCATTTCCAAGAGATCCTACTTGTCCAGAAAGGAAAGCTCAGAGCATCTTTCTATGCACAGGAAGCTCATGAGAAGGAGGGAAAGAGTCAAGCATGATGGCACACTCCTGTGATCCTAGCACCTGGGAGGGAGAGGCAGGAGGATCACGAGTTTGAGGACAGAAGAGGTTTGAGGACAAAGCCAGTCTGGTACATGTGGTAAGACTCTTCTGTCTCATGCCTCCCCAAAGAGGAGGGGAAGCCAGATGCAGTCCTTTCTAAGGGGAATGCCCCTTTGTCCTGGAGATGGGACCTCTGTGTAGCTGCCCAGGGCTCTCTGTCCACATGCCCCTTGCCCCCAGCCTCCTCTGTGATGCTTCCAGGGCCCACCCCCTGGGTCAGTGGGGGCAGCCGGCACTGTACCTTCTTCCTCATGATGCCCGTTTCTCCCTTGAGCCGAAGGTTGGACTCCTTTTCATCCCGAAGCTTCCTCTCGTACTTGGTTTTGATGTCTTGGATCTCTCTGTCTTCATCTTCTTCAATCTGCTTCTTGGTTTCCTCGAATTCCCGAAGCTGCTGTCGGACATCTTCCTGTGCCTGGCTCGGAGGGAGGGAGGGAGGGAGAGAGGGAGAGAGTGCTGGAAGACGGGGGCTGTGAGGCTTCCTTGCTGGGAGACTAAGGGAAGAGGAGCCCAACTACAGAAATGGAAAACAAGGCCCTGTCCTGTGTCCTGTCTGTCCACTTCCTTCTTGTCTCCCTTCTCTTCCGACCCGATCAGGCCTCAGGGTCCAGCACCTCCTCCTCTTCTTACCAACAACCCCATACCCTTGCATGCCCTCTTTTGTCTCTGTTGTCCACATGACACTCGGGCTTCAGACCCTGCGAGGCCCCCTTCCTCTCCCCACAAATCTGTGAGCCTTGGCTGTCTTGAACTCTGTAGACCAGGCTGGCCTTCAACTCAGAGATCCACATGCTTCTGTCTCCCAGGTGCTGGGATGAAAGGCGTGTGCTACCACCTGGCCCAGACACATCTTTAGAGAGCGCGAATCACTGCAAGTCTATCTGTAAAATTAATTGGTTATCCCCTCCCTGCCTGCTCCCCACCCCCAGATGACAATGCCTTGAGGGTAGAAACCTTCTCTCCTGTGCCCACATTTCGACTCCCAGGGCACAGTGTCTGCTGTACACAGTAGCTGCAGGGCAAATGGCTGGACAAATTCATGGCTCTAATTACCCCCCAAGCCAAGCCATGCTGCCATTCCTCACAGACAGGGAGGCGGAACTTGGCTTTCTGGGATCACCTCTTCTAGAAGGGTGGTCTTCTCCTGCAGTTTGGCCTCATAGAACTCGGTCAGCTCCTCCAGGGCCTGGCTCTTGGTCTCATCGTTATCTCGGAGCTGCTTTTCGTACTCCTCCTGCATCCTCTGGGACTTGAGCTGCAGCTCCTGGTATTTCTCATATTCGAGGAGCAGCTTCTGGTTGTTGCAACATTCTGGGGGAGGGGAAGGGTGGCCTGTGAGTCCGCCTGGGCAGGCGGCAGCAGCCTTTGGTGCATGCAAGGTCCTCCCCCACCCCCGTGCTTCCCTGTTCCTCCAGAACCAAGGTTCAAGGCCCTTAAAGGTACTGGTAGGAAGTGTTTGAGGGTTCAGGATCAGGAAAATGTCCCAAGTGTGCAATACAGATTTTATATATCCATCCTATAGACAATCGAGCTGAGCCTTGGGAAGGCTAGGTGATACCCTGGGACACACAGCAAGGAAATGTTGAGACCTGGGACTCAGCACTCGGTCATGCTCTCAACCTGATTCTCTCACTGGCATGTAAGAGGTGCTGTGTGTGTATGTTGAGGAAGGGGCAAATGTACAGGTGGGGGAATCACAGTGAATTCCAATAAAGTAGTGTATTCACAGACAGCCTTGTTCCCTGGCTTCTGCTGTGTCTGGGGCCTCGGTGGGGTGCTTTTCAGATGGTTGTTGCTGGGCTCAGGGCCGCCTTCACCAGCTGCCCTCAGTCATGCTTCTCCCCCTTCCGGACTCACCCAGGTCCTGCAGCTCCCGGCTCTGTCTCTCCAGGAGCTCGTCCATGTGTTCCCGGTGAATGCTGTCCTGTTTTTCTTTCTCTGTTTTTAAAACCTGAAACACAGAATTGTCCTCTCTCATCTCTACACAATTGCTGAAGGCGCCAACAGGACAGGAGCTACTTTTACTGGGAACATCTCTTTTCAGACATTTTTCTCAAGCCCTCGCTTTGCACCAGACATTGTTCTGTGCTCCATGGCCACCTTTCATACACACTGTACTTCGCTCTGAAAGTTCTGTGCGTTTGCTCTTTATGCATATGTGGTAAAATAGATCCATCAGCGAAAGAATTTTGGTTTGGACACAGACCAAGCAGACTTTGAGGAGGAAAGTCAGGGATTCATCCTAATCATCTAGTGCTGATTGGCTGGGTGTGGTGGTCACACCTTTAATCCCAGCACTAGGGAGGCAGAGGCAGGTGGATCTTGGTGAATTTGAGGCTAGTTTGGTCTATAAGAGTCCCAGGACAGCCAGGGCTACACAGAGAAATCCTGTCTCAAAAATCAAATCAAACCAAACCAACCAACCAACCAACCAACCAACCAACCAACCAACCAACCAACCAACCAGCCAAAATCCAGCAAGCCCCAACTGTGTACTGCTGGCACATTGCTGTCAGGTCATTTTGCTCATATGTATCTATTTACCTGAGCCAGCCAGCTCGTGGCAGGCTGAGGGTGCCACCCTGGCGCCTGGCTTTGTGTTTGGCTTACAAACAGCACCAAACTAACACTCCAAGCCTGGCTGAATGAATTATAAATAAACGAATAAATAAATTTAACAGCCAAGGGCTTTTCAACCAAACAGACCTATGAAGATAAGTTACCAGTACAAATACCCCTTGAGCCAGAAGATGGGGTTGGGGGCACGGTTTTGGATGAGTGGGCCAGGTGGGTTTTGTAGCATAGAGATTACAAACTGTTAAGACAGATTTCATTTTTGACAGTCTGGAGACCAACACCTGCTATTTCCCTTTTCCAGCATTCTTGTTATTTCATCTTCTAAAAATTAGTTTTTTCCTGGCTACAAAAATAAATACTCACTGTAGATAATCTGGAAATTGCAAAAGTGTATTAGAAACAAAATGTAAGTTGTGTCCATAACAGCAGCTTTGTGGGAGAAACATCCTTACCTCTTGTCCCCGTACCTGTTTGATCTGGCAGTACCATTCACTATGGAAAGCTCTATGTTCCATTTGTCCTGCTTGGTCCCGTATAACACGCATCTCCTCCAGCAGCTGGCCTTTACGACTGAACAGTGCAGATGCCCTTCGACCACACAGCTGGCCCCGTGCTCAGTGGCGTGGGGCTGGCTTATTGCCGAGGCTTGGGGTTCAGGCTCTTAAACCCACCTGGTTCTTGGTCTTTAAGGACTCCATCTCCTGGGTGAACTTGTCTGTCAGCTCCTTAATCTTCTCCGAGTAGTTCATGTCCTTCAGCCGGAGCTGATACTCATTCTCCATTTTCAGTTCTTCCACACGTGTTTTCAGCTCCAACATAACCTGAGCCTTTGGGAGAAGGATGCAGAGTGGGTACTCATAGCACAGGGTCAGCATACTTAAACCTGGGGCCCTGAGCTGGGCCCCACGGCTCTATCTCGCTTCAAATGCAGTAGGTCCCAGCTAGAATGTCACCGTTTCCCTCCCAGGATACACATGTGATGTGGGGACACATGAGAGTGTCTTCACTTTAGGCTCTGTTTTTAAAAGTATTTCTTTAATATTGGTACCTGGGAATTATTAAGTGATGTGATTTGCTTACTATTATCTTTATTCTGTTGTCCTTTTCTTTTTTGTTTTTTAAGACAGGGTTTCCCTGTGTAGCCCTCGCTGTCCTGGGCTCACTTTGTGGACCAGGCTGGCCTCAAACTCAAAGCAATCTGCCTGCCTCTGCCTCCCTGACTGCTAGGATTACAGGCGTGTGCCACTGTGCCTGGCTCGTCTTTTTCTTTCCTCAGAATTTAAGCTCTGTACAGGTGATGTCTTTGTTGGTTTCATTTTCCAACACGGCCCAGGTATACCACTAGAACATAGTAGGCACTCAAAAGGTAATTGCTTTCTCTGTGTGCTGTACTGGGAATCAAACCAAGGGCCTCCCACATCACGAGTTCTATATTGTCACACCCAGCCTCCAAAGACATTGGTCCCCATGAAATTCACAGCCTACTGAGGCAGTCAGATAAACACGCAATTATAGATTGTGACTAAGTATCCAATGACACGGTCACTGTCCCCTCTTCTGTCCTTCACGCCTGCGCTGTGTTACCACTAGCACTTTAACATTAAGTCCCACTTCTACTTGGCTCCAAAATCTAGTGTTTGCTTTCTCCATTACTATCGAAGTTTTCTGAAAGTCCTGTAATATGCACATCCCTCATCTCCTGAGGAGTGGCAGAGGACACAGATGCTTTCAAGTTCCTGTTCACCTTGATTATACCCCACATACCCCCACCTCGTCTTTGAGGGTCTGTCTCCTCTACTTCCATGACAACAAGGAACATGTTACGTTTGTTCCTGTATTCCTAACTGGCTCCTGACATAGCCTTAGCACGTGGGAGGCTCTGAGAGTGTGCCTACTCGGGGTCCTCAGTGGTTTGGTGCCGATGGTAGGGAGAGGGAAAGGGAGGGGGAAGGAGGAGTGTGAGCTTAGAGACCACTGGAGTGTTCTAAGTCATGTATGAAGTTGGGATCCCTCCAAAGAGCCTCATCGAAACCTCCTCAGGCTGGCTTTGGATTGACGAGGACTTTCTGATGACAGTGTGCAGCTCAGGGTTAGAGGTGAGGCGATGAACTGGGAGGTGACTACGGAGTTTGGCTGAGAGGTAGCGGGAGTGTGAGCTCAGGTGGGGGAGGGAAGAATATATAAGAATATGTGTAAGAACAGAAGAGGTTCTGGGAAGTGTGGTGTCTGCCTTGCTCTGTGGCGATGGGAGGGAGCCATGCTGGAAGACTCCTCAGGTGACTGCTGTACCTGGCTTGGGGTTGGCCCATCTGGCTTCACTGTTCTGTCTCCAGAGTCTCTTCACACAGACACAATAACCTTGTCAACGCTGGTAAGTGGTCAGATGTGAGGAAGTGGCCCCAAGGCCTGGGTTGGACCAGTGAGATACTTATTGTTGCGAATGGTCCAGCTTTTGATGTGGGACCTTCAAGGTGCTTGCTCCTGGGCCTTCCGTATTCTGTTGCTATGTTGCTGCAGAGTATCTTTCCAAGGTAGGATCTTGTCATGGTACTTCCTAACTTAAGGTCTATCTGTGTTCCTTCCTAACTGTTGCCAGTCTAAGACAAGCAAAAGGCCCCCAATGGCCTCTCCGATTCTCCCCAGCTTTCTTCTCTGCAACACAGTCCACTGACAGCTGCTAGGCGTATCTTCCCGGAGGACCACCTCTTTACCTCTCCACACGCTGCTATTTCGATATGGATGGTCCTTTGTCCTGGTGGTGCCGTGCAGGGCTTGCTTCCTCTGACACCACCTGGCCTGGGATGGGGTCCTTCCCCTGTTCTTCCGCGGCAGTGTTCTTTCATAATGCACCTGCTTCCCTATCCCCTGCCTTTCCTCCCAGGCTACAGGCTGAGGGACCCTCTGTGTCTTTTATCTCTGTAGCTGCGGCGTCCGTGGTCTGCCAGGCACACAGCTGGCTCTTCTGTTGCCGGCACTTGAAAATGTATATCCAAATGACTGAGTGAGGATAGAAAGACAGAGAGATGGGGAGGATGTGGCATGTCACCTAATGGGCATAGAGAGAGGAGGCGGAGAGGCAGCTGGAGAGAGGTTCACAGAGAACCATCCTGATGGATGTGGGAGAGGAGGGCGGCTCAAGGAGGCTACACATACACACTGACTGTTTCCAGTGTGGAGGCAGCAGCAGTGCTGTCAGGCCTGGCTGGGGTCAGGGGTCAGCCCAGACACTGTCAGACCTTGAGCTTGTCCTTGCATGTCCTATTTGGCTTCTCCCCACCCCCAACCTGGGAAGAAAACAGAGGAAAGAGCAGATAGGTTTGCCACAGGGAGGCTAGGTTCTCTTCCCTCCTTCCTCCTCCTTTGCCTTTCTGGGGTTCTCTGGAAGGGCTCCAGGGCCCCCCTACATCCTGCTGCACCTTTGCATTGCTGTTCTAGCAGCTTTGTTGTCTCTCTCCTTGCCTGACCATAATGCGCACCCACGTTTAACTCTTCCAAACACTCATGCCCAGAGCCTAGACAACCATGGGAAGTGTACTCAGTTACTCAGAGTCTTTCCCTGAGTGGCAGGGACTATGTAGCTCTGGGATTCTCTGAGAGCCAGACTTTCAGCTCCCAATCATGAGCTGTGCAGAGGGCTATGCACTCAGACTTCAGCAAAACATTTTTACTGTGTTGGCCTTACTGTGTGAACAAGAGAGAGGTTCTCTTGGTATAGTGAGTGAGAGCCATCTCCAGATTCAATCCGGAATCAAATTCTGGTTCATTGCTTACCAGTTCAGTGAGTTTGGATCCAGCACTAAACCTCTTTGCATGAGGTTGATCAATAACCCTTGAACAGTGGGGGAGAACAACTGTGTCTTTTCCATAGAGCTATTTGGAGGTTTCACTGAGACATTACATTGCCAGAACTGTGCCTGTTCCATGGCAAATGGATGCTTCTTTCCTTCTTTCTTTCTTTCCTTCCTTTTTCTTCCTCCTTTCTTCCTTTCTTCCTTCCTTCCTTCCTTCCTTTCTTCCTCTTTTCCTTTCTTCCCTCCTCTCTTCTGAGATAAATTCTTACTATGTAGCTCATGCTGACCTCAAACGCATGTTCTTTCTGTGTGCTGGGATTAATGATGTGAGCATACACTTATACATGTGAGTGCTGATGTCCTTGTGTATGTCTGTATGTATGCAAGTATAGAGTCCAGAGGTTGACATTGGGTGTCTCCATCAGTTGCTCTAGAATCTGGTTTCTGAGACGAGGTCTCTTGTTGGACTTGGGTCTCCTCAGTTCAGTCAGGTTGTTTTGCCATGAGCTCCAGGGTCCTCTGATCTCTTCCACCCCTAGCACTGGGGTTCTATATGCAGGCCTTTGTGCCAAGCTGGGTTCTGGGGATCCAGTCTCAGGTCTTCATGCTCCTCTGTGCCATCTCCTCCTGTGCTGGGCCACATATCTTTAAGTGAAGGCTCACTGCACTGGAAATCACTGCGCTTCACAGATAGAACCCGGGCATGTGGCTTGCCAGCTTAATCTGGTGAATGTGTCCTGGTTGTCTTTAAAGTCTCTCGTCTTTAAAGTCTCACACTGCAGCAAGAGGAAAGTGGGGTCACCGGACCAGAGCACAGGACAACCACTGGGTAGACAGGCAGGCAGTGTGGGGGTAGAGGCAGACAAGGGACAGCGAGCAGGACGCTGTCGTAAAGGGAGGTGTGAAGGGAGCTGTGTTAGTCTGTACCAGGCATGGATGTAGCCAAACCACCAGAGGACCTCAGATGCTGGCCTGAGCCCTCCGAACGCGGTCTGTTAAGGAGCTGTTATTCCTTCTCACTCAATCCAGTTCTTACCTTCTCTTCCATGTCTGTCTTAGTCACCAGCACCTCTTCGGCAAAGCCTACCTCCCTCTCTCGTTTGATACCCCGACCATCCTTATCGAAGACCTTCCAGGTGAACAGGCAGCCGTCATCAGCAACAGATAGTAGGAACTGATCGTCAAAGGTGAGCATGATCTGTGGAGGAAAAGAGCATGGAGAAGCCGCCTTCTGGGGCTGTGGAGGGCTGCTGCCCAGTGGGGAGAGCTGACTACCACACAGGCCTCTGGTGTGCAGCCCTGTGCTCTTCCCTGCGTCTGTGGGCTTGTGTGCCGCCTACCAGGAGCATCAGACAGAAGCACCTTGCTGCGTCAACAAATTTCTTTGCTTGAGTGTGATGGAGTCAGTGTAGTTCTCATTGTGCTAATGGGTAACCATGGATCTATCGTGACTATGTGATGCTTTTGTCTTTTCCTACTTGGAATTTGTCCCTTATTGGCTGAGATAGTCCCTAACTGAGTTCAGTGACAGAGTGGGTCATTACCCTGCCTCAATGAATTTGATTTTAATTATCTTGTTTTCCTGGGCCTCAGGTTTCTAGAATTGCAGCTGCCCAGGTCTCTGAAGGCTGGTCTGGCTTCCTGACCTCCTGGAGACTGATTTACTTTTTTTTTTTTAACTCCCAATTTCCTGTGTTCATCAACCTGGTAAGACTGAGGGCTAGCCAGTCTCAGGCACAGCCACGCCGCAAGGAAGGTCAGAGGTCAAGGAGAGGGGAGCTATGTCAATGTTCATCTGGACTCAACAAGAGCAGCACATGCTCTCCACTCCTGAAGACCGTGCTTTCGGGAAACATTCACTCATAGAGAACAATCCTTAGGGCAGTGCTAAATGTTTAAAAAGCTGGC
This sequence comes from Pachyuromys duprasi, assembly GCA_028658305.1. NCBI lineage: Eukaryota > Metazoa > Chordata > Mammalia > Rodentia > Muridae > Pachyuromys > Pachyuromys duprasi. Next base: position 95,024,836 of record CM053763.1, read on the forward strand.
TGTGAAAGAGTGACCATATAGTACGATTTTTATTTCAGACACTTGTATAATATATATGTTAGCATAAGTGATGTTGCTACTATGAAGGCCTGACTTCTATTGTGAACACACACTGCTTCTATGATTAAAAAATGATCTCACCGCAAAACTTAGTAGATCTGAAGGGAAGGTAGGACTATATTATGACACTTTATTTTCAACCCAATGCCCAGGCTTAAGACAGAAATGTGTCATTTTTAAATGGGAAATCCTTTTCTAATTAGTACAGTACCTACAGGTAAGTGTGATGGATTAAATGAGAACGCCACCCCCCACCCCCGCCCCATAGACTCATATATTTGACCACTTGGTCCCCAGCCGGTAGAACTGTTTGGGAAGGGTTATGAGGTGTGGCCTTGTTGGAGGAGGTGTGTCACTGGGAGCACTGTTTGAGGAAAGGCTCATGAGGTTTCAGCGTTTGCTCTCTGCCTTGTGGCTGTGGATCAAGGCGCGAATCTTAGCTGTTATCTCATTCTGCCTTCATGGACTCTAGCCCTCTAAAACCATAAGCCACATTAAACACTTTTGTTCATAAGTTGCCTTGGCCATGGTGTTTTATCACAACAATAGAAAAGTTTCTAAGATAGTGAGCCAATATAGAATTCAGGACATAATTAAAAATCTTTCATGTCATCCAATCTCAAATAAAGGAGACACACATTTTTTCAGGGTTTGTTTTTCAGAGGTCTGCATAGTGACCCCCCCCCCATGGCTCTGATTTATGGATATCCATTTTTCATGACAGAGAACTCTTTTTCATTCACTTTTTGTTATAGAAAAATACATACACTATAAAATTTACTATTGTTACCTTTTTTTTTTTTGGTATACAGTTTAAGACTGACACAGTCGTGAAGCTATGTAGCTCTCACTACCATCTACCCATCCTTTTTTGTCCTTCAAAACTAAAACTTCACAAAATGAACAATATTCCCCCTACTTTACCCCACCCCAGAGTAGCATTGAACAACTACTATTCTACTTTCTAACCCTTTCCACTTGTCTTAAGTATCTTCTTTCAAAAAATATGTATTTAGGTTCTATTGGTCAGTTGGGGTGCGTCACAGACAGATATAATCCCAATTCATTGTTCCACACACCCAAACCCCTTGGCAGTGGGCAATGGTGGGGTATGGGAAAGATGCAAAAGCCTCAGAAGCTGACAAAGCAATCGGGACCAGAACCAACGCCCTAGGAACAAATCCAAGCTGGAATAGGCTTCACCTGGCAGCAGACCCCGCGGACCCCAGATCACTGTCTACCCTGGCTCTGGGTTGGGAAGTCAGCGACTGTGTGTCATAAACTCCATGGTCCAGAAAAACTGGAAAAGCTTTAGAAGGGGCCAAAGAGTTCTGTTCCCACAGCAGGACTCTAACCTTTGAGCCCATTTTTCACTACTGTTAAGCATCTGGTCAGGGTGGAATGGTGCTGTATTTGCCAGTTTGGGATTGGCTTGTTTTATGTCGTACAGAGTTCTTAAAACCCGTCTATGCTGTGGTCCAGAGCAAAGTTCTCTGCCCTTCCGAGACTGTTACTCCACTGTGTGTATGGAACACATCTGCTTATTCGTCTATCTGCCACTAGACTCGGGCTGCTTTCTTTCTTTTTTCTTTTTCTTTTCCTTTCCTCCATTATGACTTGAATTGTTTAGCTATTAGATATAGACAGCACTTCATAAGACCAGGGAATAGGACTATTTACAAAAGCATGCCCATGTTATTGTGGTCTTTGTAGCCGTATTCTCAAGGAGAGGTTCGGTCTAGTATATTGTGGTATGACTTCCTTTGGTCTGAGAGGCATTAAGGAGGTAAAATTCACTGCAGCTGGGAAATCTGAGTGACTTAGCTGGGACACCTGCCGCACCTGCCGCACTCATCCAAGGGTCCATCACTAGGTATAATCATGTCAAATGATTATTAGGTATGACTCTGATTACTTCCTGGGATGAATTCCTAGTAGTTACAGCATGAGTTCGATGAGCCAACAGGTGCCTAGGGAACACGTGATAGATGAGTAAATAAGCAGAGAAAGAAGGGATGAGGATAACCCAGCCACACTGAGAGTGCTTGTGAGGCGGAGCCTAGGCTGGGACGTGGTGGTAAGATACCTCTCACCTTGTTGATGGGACCAGCATGAGCCTGGTACTCATTGAATTCTTTCTGCCCAGGCAAGGGGTACTTCATGGCACGAATAGTTCCCACCGAAGTGCCCACAAACATCATGCGCCCGGAATGCGAGATGGTGATGGCTGTGTAGGTGACGTCAGTTGCTAATATCTCTCGAAGGATCTGGAACACAGGCAGGTCTGTTCAGTGGGAGAGCTGAGCTGCGTCTACAGTGTCCCAGTGTCTCTCTGCGGGCGCAATTCTATTCAGTTTATTTTTCTGTTCCCTATAGCATTTTGTATAGTGTCCAAGCACATAAAAGACCCAAACTAAATACATCTTGGTTCCTCCTCCTCCTTCCCCTCTTCCTTCTGGTCTCATCACCGTGATGGTGCTGGGAATGAAACTCAGGCCTCATGCATGCTAGGCAGGCTCTCCACCACTGAGCTACCTCCCCATTTCAGAGATCCTCATTTTTGTATTATTATTATTATTATTATTATTGAGCAGGGTCTCACTGTGTAGCCTTAGGTAGCCTGGGACTTACGAGGTAGACCAGGCTGCCACAGAGACCTACCTGCCTGTGCTTCCCAAGTGCTGGGATTAAAGGTGTGTGTAATCATGGCCAACTTGAATTCCCAAGTCTTAACGTGGTGTATGTTTACACCAGTGTGAGTGCATGGAGGCCAGCAGGGCACTGGGCATCCTAGTCTATCAATCTGTCCTATTCCTCTGAGGCAGTCTTATCCTGGAGCTGTACAGATGGCCAACAAGTGATCCTTTTCTTTCTGTTCTGCATCTATCTGGGGTCCCAGCACTGAGGTTACAGGTATACACGGCCACACCGGGGTGCTGGGATCTCAATTCAAGTCTGCATGCTCACACATCAAGTGTTTTAACCCACTGAGCTATCTCTCCAGCTCCAGCTGTGAGTGTTAGGAACAATACAAATGGAATGGCCAGCAATATTCCTGTGGCACCATGTGCAAACACTGTGTGTGGAGATCTGAGTGAAAATGGCCCCCACAGGTCATAGGGAGTGGGCACTACTAGGAGGCGTGGCCTTGTTGGAGTAGTGTGCTTTTGTTGGAGAAAGTGTGTCACTAGGGGGTGGCCTTTGAGGTCTCAGAAGCTCAAGCCTGATGAGCAGCTCACAGCCTTTTCCTGCTGCCTGTGGATCCAGATGTGGAACTCCCAGATCCGTCTCCAGCATCCTGTCTGCCTGCATGACACCATGTCTCCTCCCCGTGAGGAAAATGGACTGAGCCCTGAGGCTGTAAGGCAGCCCCAATTGAGTGTTTCCCTTTATGAGAGTCGTCTAGCCACAGGAATAAAACCCTAAGACACTGTCTTATATCCTTTACTGTTGTAACTCATCTGGTCATCCCCAAGCCCCTCCCCCCCCCAAGTTACAGTTACATTTGAAAGACAATAGCAGATGAGTCACTGAGGCAGGAAGTAACTTGCCTCTGAGGCAAGTGTGGTCAGTGGCAGCCTCTCCAATTTACTGCTGTGAACACGCCTCATAGTACGAGCAAGATGACAATTATAAATTTATCCAGGAAGCACTTATTAATGCTGTCAGGGAACTCATTCATTCCTGAACTCACGACTGGGCTTTTTCACCACCCACTCACCTAGCCACACATCTTTTTTTCTAATGTTTTGTGTGGGAAGGTGGTGGGGTCAGGCAGCGCACCAACTAGTTGGGATGTCAAGGGGAGGGGGCATGGCCTGCCCCAAAAGAACTTTCTTCTGGTCTAGCTGTGTAAAAGCCTCGTAAAAACTAGGATCAGGCTGCCTGGGAGTACAAAGGAGAATCTCCCTGAACGAACTAAGCTCTATTCTAAAGCCGGCTCAGGTTTGTTTGCTGCTGCTGTGATGACAGCTAATCTACCTATGGCTGCGGCTTTACCTCAGCCGAGTGCAGAGCGAGAGCAAGACTTCGTTTAACTTAATTACATTTCAATCAAAGTTTTGTATATGCATGAGTACAAGGGCGTGTGTGTGTGTGTGTGTGTGTGTGTGTGTGTCTGTCTGTCTGTATGTGTAGATCAGAGGACAATCTGTGGGAACTGGCTCACTCCTTCCACCATGTGTATTTCCCCAGGGTCCACCTCCCGTCGTTAGGCTTGGCAGCGTGTGTCTTACTGGGTGAACCATCTTGGTGACTCAAGGTTGTGGTTTAGAGATGTGGCTGACCTCCATGTGTGGGGAATAAATGGGAAGTTATAGACAACAAGCAAGATGGAGGACGGGGGACCCACAGTTTGATCCATTCAGGAGGAGCAAGGAGTGATGGTGAGCTGACCCAACAGGTGAGCTGAACACAGCAGGTGCTGTCCCATGAATGAGGGCCCTCTCCCGTGCATGCTTCCCATCAGAAGCCCAGGAGCCTGACTTCTACAGCCCTACGGAGCAGCCAGAGCTGGGGAGGGTGGCCTCACCAAAGAATCTGCAATCTCCTTGAGAGTCTGGTCTGATCCAACAGCGAAGATAACTTTGCCATCAGGGGAGACAGTAACGGAGTTATAGCTGCAAGATTTGAGCACGCACTCTGTCTCTCTCTTCCCTGTGGACAGGTTCCATTCATACACCGCGCCATCTGTTCCCGCAGAAATCAGTTTGCTGTCGTCCGAGTTCCACACAAGTGACCGAATCTGCAGTGGGTGTGGACACACCAGGATGAGAAGGGTATATACACACACACATACACACATACACACATACACACGGGCGCACACACATGCACACTAACCTGAGGAGATGAACCTAGGGGTTCCACTACACTGTGGCAGAGTGTCAGTTCCTGGCAGAAGTCTGTCATAAGCACATAACATGGCTTCTTGGCCACATTAACATTCTATTTTCTAAGATGTTTGTAAAACTCGGAAAACAGTGTATTCCCATATCCATTTCACACGATGAATACAGACTCATATCAGTTTTCTAACGTTGAAACTAATCAGTTATTAATACTGTTTTGAAAGTGTGTGTGTGCATGTGCATGTTGTGGTGTGTGCTCTGTGTGTGGAGGTCAGAGTTCAACTTGCTGATCCAGAGTCTTTCTCTGAGCTAGATCTCACTGAGCAGGCTAGCCCAGGCCTAGCCTTCCACTTGTTTCTGCCTTCCCTGTGGTAGGATTACAGTGAGATAGCATGGTAAGATTTGTTTTTTAAGGTGGGTTCTGGGGCTCAAACTCAGGCCCTTGTGTTAGTGTGGCAAATGTTTTACTGACCATGCCATCTCCTTAGATCCCTGAAAACCCTCCTATCTAAAGACATTTACAAAATTTAAGATTTGTTGGTCTTATGCGAATGCATGGCTTGGCCAAGGTTGCAAGTTTCTGCAGAAGTCAGAATAGGGCGTCAGATCCTCTGGAGCTGGAGCTGCAGTCATGGATAGTTGTAAGCCACCGTGTAGGTGCTGGGAAATGAACCCGGGTCTTCCGTAAGAGTAACAAGCACTGTTAAGTGTTAACTCTCCAGCCTCCTTTGAGAACACTTTTAGCTCTGAAATATTCCCAGGAAAGTGTAAACAACAGCCCAGAGAGTGGTCTTCTAGAGTGAGGATGTCAGCTGGTCTCCCCAGTGACCTAAGCTAACTCAAAAACTAAATAATCAGAACAACCGCTTTAGGGCCGGGGGCACAACTCAGTCGGTAAAGTCCTCACTTTGCAAGCATGAGGAACTGAGTTTGATTCCCAGGACCTACATTAAAACAAAACAAAACAAAACAAAACAAAACAAAAACAAAAACCCAGGCTTCAGGGCACATGGTCTGATCTCAGCAACAAGGAGACAGAGGCATGTGGATCCTATGAGGTGAGTTCCAGGCTAGTCAGAGAACCTGTCAAACAAACGAAACACACAGGCACATGAGCGCCAATCAAAGTGTCTAGAAACTTGTTTGAAGGGCATGGGACAGTGGAGAAGCATTTGCACGAGAATTTCTCCTCAACCTCTGTAAGAAGAGCCTATGGCGTCGCCCCCCCCCCCCGAAAGCCACTGCTGTGTATTCTGGGTAGCAGCTGCCAAGGTGACATGCCACCTCTCATGCTGCCCCTAGTCTTTGGCTACGGTTTCACCCAGGGAAGGAGAGACTGCTGACATTCGTTATTCTCATACTGGCCAACAGATCTGGTTCCCTTCCCCCAGCCAGTCTCTGCGGGAGCATTCCGTGTGCAGACAGACCAAGAACAATGGCATCTGATGGCAGATGCCCCAGTGTGCTTATTGGTGGAAGTTCCCCACCATGTGGGCCAGGTGGAGATCAGGGGTTCCCATCACCCTACCCTCTTCCTGTAGGTTCCACTCAGAGTAGGGGTGCTTGCTGGGAAAGTAGGTTCAGGGGTGCTGGTGTAAGGGCTTTGCACCGGGGAAGGACGGCCACTAAGCTAGAGTGCTCCGTGGCAGCCAGGGGCTGAGTTTATTCGCAACAAAATCTGGAGACCTCTGTGCCTATGTGCCTGCCTGACAGTGGGGATCTTGGTGAGAGATCAAAGAGAAGGCTGATAACCATTACATATGAAAAAAAAAAGGCAGGCCAGCAGGATTTCAGCAGAGAGATAGTGGGAAAGAGATAGTCAAGATTTCCTGGGGTGTAGGACAAGGCTGTGTGCCTGTGGCACGCTGTGCCCATTGGGCAGCAACAGAAGCAGGGTGTGGAAAGACACGAAAGCACTTTCTCAGCTACTTGAAGACCTACTGGTCAGGTGGAGGCCTCTCTGGCACAGGGGGCTTCCACAGAGCTGCTGACCAGGTAGCCAACAGCGAGTCCCTTTGACTCAAGGACTCCTCCCAAGAACCCAGGCTTAACATGTAAGTTTTGCTCACCCCTGGCAGCATGGGACACTGTGCCTGACTGAGGTGGCATCTTCTCAGGAAGAACCAGAGGGGGCACATCTGAACTGCTCATCTCTGCAGCCCACAGAGCAGAAAACCCAACAACAACAAAAACAAAAAACAAAACAAACAAAACTGAATGGCCGAAAGGATGGCAGCAGTTTCCAATCCCCACACGAACCTAGTAGTAAAGGTTAAAAATCTAAGCAGCTAGGGCTTATGGGAAATCTGTACTTAATAAGTACCTTAGGCCATCAAAGGCTGAAATCCAAGAAGAAGAAAAAAATAAAAGAAAAAAAGAAAAGGAAAGAAAAAAAATCTAAGCAGGGACATTAAAGGCTGCGCTCTGCGTAGGAAGGGGCTTTACAGAATTAGTTCTGCCATTGAGCAAATTAGCAGCCGACTATTCAATCAACTAACCCGCCCACCGCCTGCTCTGGAGATATATATCTAGAGTTGCTGCAGTGAAGTGCCTGAAATAGCTACCCAATAAAAAGTTAGGAAACACACAAGAAACAAACCAACAAAGCCTTCAAAGAGAGTGTACCCAAAAAGATGACAAAGGCAAGCAAGGAGGCAAAGAGAAAGTGTCTTGGAAGGTGCCCAGATTGACTTCCAAAGCAGCTGGTGTTAACACATCCAAAGAAGTGAAGGAGCCATGCCCAAGGAGTTAAAATAAGCGACGGCACATCTCGTCAAGCTGGAAATACTGAAGGGAGAGAGTGTTTTCTAAAACTCTAATGGATCCACAAGGAGAGCAACAGATGCAAGAAGTCTGGGCACAGGGATCTTTTCTGAAACGATACTCCAGCCAAGGACCACTCATGGAGATGGCTTGGAACCCCTGCACAGAGGTAGCCTATGGCAGTTCAGTATCCAAGTGGCCTCCATAGTAATGGGGACAGGGACTGTCTCTGACATGAACTGATTGGCCTGCTCTTTGATCATCTCTCCCTGAGGGGGAAACAACCTTATCAGGCCATAGAAAAAGAAGACAATGCAGCCATTCCTGATGAGACTTGATAGACTAGGATCAGAGGGAAGGGGAGGAGGACCTCCCTTATCAGTGGACTGGGAAAGGGACACAGGTGGGGAAGAGGAAGGGTGGGGTTGGGAGGGGAGGAGAGAAAGGGGTTCAGGGGGATACAAAGTGAATAAACTGTAATTAATAAAAATAAAAATAATTAAATATAAAAAAGTTTGTAAAGTAAAAACCAAACAAAAACTCTAATGGATACCCTGGGGTTGAAACATGTAGTTGTAAAAACAAAAACTTTGCTAAGTGGGCTCAACAGTAGATCTAAGCAGGGGACCGTGACAATGGATCAAACATGATTCTGTAAGAATCCCCTGAAGAGCAGGGATTATTTTTTTTCATGGCTGTCCCCCCACCCATAACATTATTATTATTATTATTGAGTCTCTGGGAGTTTCACATCATGTACCCATTATAGTCAATTCCCAGTCTTTCCATGTCCACCCCTCTGTGACCTCCTTACCACCCCCCCAAAAAAAGTATAAACAAAACAAAACCAAAAAATACAAAAAAACCCGAAGTCCAATCTGTGTTATCTATATACTTGTTGGAACATGGTCAAACTCTCAATGGCCTGTCCCTTACTGAGGCCCTCCCCACCCCTGAGCCTTTCCAGAAGCCACCCGGCTGTAGATGGTTTACTCTTCAGCATCCCCATCACACTTTTGAGGAGTTCTCTTTGGTGGCTTTCGAGAATGGAGATGTTTAAGAGAAGTTAACAGAGTCCAGGAGAGCCAGGGACGACTATCAAATGTGCCAGCAAATGTGGGTCTGGAGTACGCCGGAGGAGAGAGGAGAGAACCAGAACATAACACTGGAAGCGGACAAAACTTGTTAGAAAATGTGAATGTACACATCCAAGGACTACAGTGCATTTCAAGTGTGAGAACTGCAGAGACTGACATCCAGACACACCACAGTCAAAACACTGCAAGCCAGCACTACAAAATCTAAGAACTGCTCTCTCCACGCTCCCTGAGAAACAGCCCAAGATTACCATTGGCTTTTGGTCAGAAAATCAGGAAGGAGACACATGCTTAAAAGCATGGAGAGGAACAACAGCAAAACCCACTGCCTTTCTGTCTAGCAAAATTCAATTTCTATTTTAATACGAAGGACACATTGATGTATCCTCAGATAAACAAAAACTGGAGAGCTAGCTGCCGGCAGACCTACCTTTCAAGAAATACCAAAGGGAGTTCTTTTTTTTTTTTTAAGATTTATTTATTTATACATATGAGCACTTTATTTGCATGTATGCCTGCATGACAGGAGAGAGCATCAGATCCCATTAAAGGGGTGGTTGTGAGCCACCATGTGGTTGCTGGGAATTGAATTCAGGACCTCTGGAAGAGAACAGTGCTCTTAACTGCTGAGCCATCTCTCCAGCTGCAGCCCCGCCCCCCCCCCCACGTCCTTTAGACCAAAGGCAGTTGATCTCTGACAAGATGACGTCCCACCAAAGAAAGCACAACTGGTAATTTCATATGCAACCAAGAGACAATGTGATTGTGTGTTACATTTTCTTTACTCTCTGACATCTAGAAAGTTCATATAAAATATTTATCATATCAAAGTTCATATAAAATATTATCATACTCATTTGTGGGTTTTTTGAGCTTCTTTAAAAGACACAATATAGTTCTATAAAGCAGTAATCAAAACAATGTATTGTAAGCTAGGCGTGGTGGCACACAGCTTTTAATCCCAGCACTCCAGAGAAAGTGGCAGGCAGATCTCTGAGTGTGGGGCCTGCCTGGTCTACACAGCAAGTTTCAGGCTAGTCAGGGCCTACATAGTGAGATCCTGTCTCAAAACCAACCAGCTACCAACCACCACAATGTACCAGAGGCTGTGTAATGGAAATAAAGTACAGGAGCAGCGAGATGGCCTAGGGGAGAATCATGCTTGCTGTCAACCCTGGCAACCTGAATTTGATCCCAGAGGCCCACAATATAAAAGGAGAGAATTGGCTCTCCTCAGATCTTTACACTCATGTCACACACACACACACACAAAGTTAAACAAAAATAAATAAAATATAATACAACAAAGGGCAGGACTGAACAGACCTACGTACAACATTTCACTGGTACCAAGTCTAATACCTGAGTTCGAAGCATTTATTTTTGAAGCTGTTTTCCCTTTTTTAGCCCATCAACACAGCAGATTATACTGGTTGGTTTTCTAATGTCAAACCAGACTTGCATTCCTACAATAAAACCCAATGGGTCACGATCCAATCTATAACTCTGTATGTTGCTAGGTTTCAGTGTTTTGCTTTCTTGAGATTTCTCAGTCTGTGTTCACAAAGGGTCTGTAGTTTCCTTTCTTCTTTTGGACCATTTTGTTTGAAATTTTTTTTGTGGGGGTGGAGTTAGGTTAATGTTGGCCTTGAAAGTGATTTAATATGTGTTACACTTCTGTGTTGTGACTATAAACATGTTTATGTTTTTGTTCCAGGTATGGATGTAGGACTGATTCAGACGATCCACAGTGGTAGACTATTTGCTTTATGTGGGCTCTGAGAGGAGCTCTTTGTCAGCTGTGGATAGTTTAAACCTGAGGACTCTGGAAAAAGAATAAATGCCAGAGCCCAGACAGTCAGGAGAAAGAACAAGGCTGCTCCTGCTCCCCCTTTGCTGCACCTAGTTGCTGTTGTGAGACAAGAAGTTGGCGATCTCCTGAAATGAGGATTGGACTGCCTCCAAGGAACCCGATGACCCTAACCAGCAAGAAGCAGCTAAGAGAACTGTGCCCTCTCTCCCACCAACCTTTTCTCTGTCCTACCTGGCATTGGGGTGTTGGAAGGGATTGGGGTGGAGTAGGGAGAAAATGATATAAGAAATGTAAATAAAAGAGTTTTTTTTTAAGTATGCCAACATTTCTGTTGTGGGGAAGTAATTGTATAGAACTGTTCCCTTCCAACGCATAGACACACCTGCTCCTGTCTCTCTGTCTGCATTAAAAGCCATATACTCATGGCTTTACCTCTAACTTCAGTTGAACCACACATTCATCCCAGGCTTTTCCCTCTCTCTGTACTTGTAGACTGGGCCCCTATTATCTTTAACATTTGCTTTTCCTGCTTTTTCTATAAGTAGCCCATCTCCTGACCCATTGGCTCTCTTCATAAAATGGCTATTCCCACTTAAATCAATGTCTTCAGCCATCTTAGCCCTATCTTCACCTCCTAAAAGATAAACTTCAGTTGTTTAATGTCATTATAGAAGAACACGGTGATCTTATTTACAATAATACTCCTAAATGTACGTATCGCTTTTGATACTGAATCTGAACATCCTTTGAATTTTATGCCTCCTCAATCATGTTGCCTGCAGTAGTTTTATTAGTTGCCATTTGTTCCAACTTCTTGTTTTATAGCACTGGTCAGGACTCAGTAAAAGGCTACCAAGGAAGACCCAGTATAAAATACTTTTATACCCAGTATAAAAGATCTACAAGGCTCCAGGCCCTGGGGATCCGGCAAACTTGGGCAGTCTCCATTCACCTGTGCATTGCCTGACATCCACGGTCCACCCCACAAACTCTTCAGGACCTCCGACACTCCCTGTGATCTGTCTGTGGGGTTGGTATTCTCACATGTAATGGTCGTTGCCACCAGCTCTGTCCGTGTACCCCTGCCCCTCCTCAGGACCTTTGCAAACATCGCCGCCTCTCCAGCAAACCGCACGCTTTTCTTTCACAGAGTCAGTTTGTTGCAATTTGTCTTTGCAGGTATCTTGTGAGCCCTGCGGCCAGCATAGCGCATGTCTCAGTGCCCCTTGCCACCCTGGCCAATGGCCACTGACGTTACCTTCCCTGTGTGGCCTTTCAGGTTGGTAAGGTTCTCCAGGCTGGTGGTGGTGAAGACGTGAATTACATTTCCATTGACTGCAGCGAACAGGTGTCCTCCATTGCTGAAGGCACACTGCAGGGAGGGAGGAAGTGAGCAAAAGGCAAGCATCTGAGTGGAGGCCACCTGTCTAGTCCCCTAGAGTTCAGGCAGGACTCTGGGTAGGGTAGTGGTGGGGAAGGGCTGTTTCCAGACACCACCGATAGTCCTTCAGCTCCCCGATTCTAGCACAGAGTTTCAAGGCATCTGCAGATGCTCTGTTTCAGGCCAGGCAGGTGATGCTTTTCATCACTGACTTGCTTCTTCAAGCCATGAGAAATATGATGGGCTGTGCCTGCACCTCATGGTTGACACTGTTTCCCCGGCTCCTCACAATCTCCGCTTTTAACCTCCCAGCTGGGACTCTCACTTTAGGATTGCTTTTCTTCTTTAATCTTTACTAAGATGCCCAGCCCCATCACAGATAGCATCCCACAAAGACTTACGTCCAGCGAAATTATGTTGGTGGGTGTAGGAAAGCATGGACAGGGGCTGGAGAGGTTGCTAAGTGGTTAGGGCACCAGCTGCTCTTGCAGAGGACACGGGCTCAATTCCCAGCACCCACATGGCAGCTCACAACTGGCTGTAACTCCGGCTCTAGGGGATTCTTACACCCCCACACAGGCATGAACACCAATGCACATAAAAATAAAATACTTTAAAAAAAGAAAAGAGATAAAGAATAGAGGAAAAGAGAAGCATGGACAAGAAGCATGTGCCTGTTAGTCTGGTGAAAGATGCTCTAGCTGTTGTAAGCTACCAAGGCTCCATAAGACAGACTTTGGTCCCACGATCTTTACCTCTTTGCATCCTCTGACAGAATACTCTTTAAAAGGGCGGATGTCGTCAATGAGTAGATTCATAATTCGGAGTTTGTCAGCAAACCCCACCACAATGAAGTGTCCAGAGGGGTGAAGGCTGATTGTATAGGCTTCTTCTTGGTATTCTTTAAATAGCTCCAGTGTGCTGTGAGAAAGACCAGGTACTGAGTTATGAGCTGACCCATAGCCCCTCAAGTCCCCCATTTTATTCGGTTTTGCATGTCTGAGTTATTTGATGGCGTGCAATTACTGTTTTCTGGATTCCAGTTGCTTGAAGATAATGGTGGGCACTGAGTACAGCTGAAACAGGGAAACTGGTCAAGATGCCACTGGGTAATGAACACTCTGAGAGCCCAAGAATTACAAGGACTATCCCTACAAGTAATTTCTCCCAGCAGTCTCTTGTACACACAGAGTACAGAAGAGTATGGGTCTGGTCTGGGATTGGAGATGCTCATGGAGGCTGTACCAGAAGAATATAACTGGGAAAAAAGGAGGAACCAAAGGTCAAAAGAGATCCTTGCAGCAAGAGAAACGGGAACAGGAAGGAACAGCAGAGCTGGAGGGACAAAATTATTAACGGAAGCTGAGCTACTGTAGGGCGCTTACCTTTATGTTTCTAGGGGCCTGGCATGTATCGAGCACTTAATAAACCAGAAAGTGATTTTCTAGCCCTTGCAAGACTGAGAGGCAGCTCACTAATTTGTTTTTAATAAAAGGCTTTTCCAGCAGAAAGCTTCCGGATTGTTGGATTGTAAGCCTCTCTAATTAAAACACTTCGAATAAACAGACTTAACGATCGACGTTCTGTGCACATAATAGCAGCAGAGCCTTTCCCTCCTTACTTGGATTCATAATTCCAGATGCGGACGGAGCGATCCAGAGAACAGGTGGCAATGAGGGGTTTTCGGATGCAGGTATCTAGACCGGTGATGGCCGCCGAGTGCAGTGGGTAGAGCAGGTACTCGAACTGGGCAGGCTCTCCCTGGAGAAAGGACACGGAATGAGATCCAGATGGGCGAGCAAAAGGCTGACTGTATCCTTCAGCATGAATGGGGACCCAGGAACCTTAATTAGGCTGTGCATACAGAAATCATGCTAAGGCACATTCTTTTGATGTTACACATGGTTTTCCTGGGGCACTATTATTTTTAAAGTATTGGCAAGCCCGTGGAACCTATAGGAGAGCCTATTACAGCCTGTTTGTTTTTTTCTAAACCAGTATCGTCTCCATCTCCATTCTAAGTACTTATTCTTAAACCCACAGGTAAGTATGCAAAGGAGGGTTTTGTTTTTGTTTTTGTTTTTTTTCCAGACAGAAATCTACAACTGTCAAAATGCAGAGAACAGCCAACCACAGTGTGCATACCCTCAACTGCTACATCTATATCCCAACCTCCACACTTAAAGCTCAGGGAACATCACAGAAAAGGAGGTGGAAAGACTGTTAAAGCCAGAGGACCAGGATGTGTGCTTTGGGGGGGGCAGGGAGGAGGACATAGGGGACAGATCTGAGAGGAGATGGAGAGAGAAATGGGTGTGTGTGAATATGATCAAGATCTTCTAGCAGTTATTAAAGTATTAGATAGATATTATTTTAGGGGCTGTAGAGATGGCTCAGTGGTTAAGATCACTGACTGCTCTTACAGAGGGTCCAGGTTTGAGTCCCTGCACCCATACGGTATCTTACAAATGGTCTTAACTTCAGTTCCAGGGACTCTGATGTTCTCTTCTGGTCTCCCACAGTGCCAGGCACACACATAGTATACAGACATACATGTAGGCAAAACACCCATACACAAAAATAAATAAAACTTAAAAAATGTATTATTTTAATGGCAACACAAGTCTAGTGTCCTAGGCTTTAACCATTTCTCCTCTGTGGGAACATGAGTGTGGCCTCTAACTTTGATACTTGAGAATAACTCTACAGACTGAATGTCCTTACACCTACCTCTGTGTATCTCTCAGTACTTCTCAGGATACATTTCCAGATGTGGAATTCTGGGTAAGTGCTATAAATGTTCTTAAGCATCTCAGTAAGTAATGACAACTTTCTCTCCATAGAGACCATACTAATTATGTGAGAGCCATTGGCACATGGGCAGTGGGTGGGTGGTCTGGTGGGTGTCACAGATGTCTGTCACCTGAGGCATTTTCTCTGATGACAGAGGGGAGTGATGGTTCGGAAATGGAATGAGGTGAACACATGAACATGGGCTAGGTCTGTTCCCAGGCCAAGCTAAAGGTTGAGATGAGAATTCCCACCCACTCTTGTGCCTTCCCACTTACAAATTTACAGGCACCCACTCCTTTCTGCTTTCCTATATGAGACAGAAGTGCTCTGTGTTTGTTTACTCCTTTTGCCCTCAATGTCTGGTAACATTGTTTCTATTAGCTCATTCTTAATGCTTTTAAACATACTCACACTTCTTTCCCCCATCCCCCAACCCCCCCCACACAATCAAAATAGATCAAATAATTAAATCGAAGAGCTAATACTATAAAACTTAAAAGCACAGGGGTACATCTTCATTACCCAAAGCTGTAGTGATGGACCCTTAAAACACTGAAGAAAAATAGAGCAATTAGACTTTATTAAAATAGGAGCTTTTATGAGATACCAAGACAGTGAGAAGATTCTAGAGGCGATGGGGCTCTTGGGGGTGGGGGCTGAGACACAAGTCCATGCCTACAATGCACAATAACCCTCAGAGCCCAGTAGCAAAAAGATAGCACAGAGTTAAAAGTGGGCAGAAGATCTGAATAGAATTTCTTCCAAGAAGACCGACAGAGACTCTGCTGTTCTGGTCCCCAGGGAAATGCAAACTGAAGCCATGATGAGGAGCTATCAGTACTGCCTCTTGGAATGTAAGCAGTTTCTCAACTGCCCAACGTGGAGCTACGAAGTGTGGTGGTTTCAAAAGAAAATGGCCCCCATAGGTCCATAGGGGGTGGGTACTATTAAGAGGTGTGGCCTCCGAGTAGGCATGACTAGGGGCTGGGTTTTGAGGTCTCAGAAGCTCAAGCCAGTTCTCTTCCTGCTGTCAGAGGATCAAGATGTAGAACTCTCTGCTCCTTCTCCAGCACTGTGTCTGCCGGCACATGATACAGAATAACCCAATCTACATCTTATACGGAATAAGCAAAGCTATCATCTATGGAATGGATTAGCACTTGCTTAGGGTTGAGGTGGGAGGGACTGTGGAGGGATGACAGTTAAAGGGTATGTTTTCTCTTTGGGGTGATGGATATATTCTGTAATTAACTGCACTCCTGGCTGTTCAGCTCTGAATAACAAGGCTGCTATAAACTACCGCTGAGCTGGAGACGTAGCCCGGTTGGTAGAGTGCTTGCCTAGCATACACATGAAAACCTGGGTCCGATCCCCAGCATGGTATGAATAAAAAAGGTGATGCCTCTGCCACTGAGGTAGAGGCAGGAAGGTCAGAAGTTCAAGGTCACTCTTAGATACCATGGCTATATGAGTTCCTGTCTCACAAACAAACAAACAAAACCCACACAAAATAGCAATAATATACCCCCTACAATATGACTTAAAAGGATATGTTCAAAAGCCCTGGCTGTGACTGTTGGTGGTCTGTTTTCCTCAGTTTATATATTTGAGTCCATGATGCTCGGGGACACAGGTGAAATGATATCTTACTGATGAAGGGTACAATGAACAGCGTGAGCTTCATTTGGAGCGTTTTATGGTAGTATCCTCTGCAATTCCAAAACAAGCCAAAAGAAGCGACCACACAGATTTTCATATCCCCATCTCTGGGCCGTGAATAGGTATGGTCGTAGATTAAATTCAGTGAGACACAATTCCTGGCAGGACGTGTGGGATCTGAACGTGATAGGCCACGTCAAGGCGGCAGTCCCACCCTGACCCCACCCCCGTGAGAGCCTCTGCATGCTCGGCCTCTGTTTGCTCATATGAACAGGGTCAGTGAACCATACTGAGCTTTGTGTGAGATTCTGTCCACGGGGTGAGCAGCCCTTCGGATGGGCATGCTGGCGTGGACTGGAAGGGGACTGATGCCCTTGGAGGAGGCTCACCTTGCTGATCTCTGTCAGGGACATGGTGATGGTGTAGAGCTGGTTCTTGTTGGTGCTGGCGATGAGGGTTTCTTCTGACGGGCTGAAGCACAGGCACAGAACGTCCTGTTTGTCTGACTGAGATGGGTCATTGCTTTGTGGGTCCATCGGGATCTGCTCAAGGCACAGACAGCCATCAATCATTCTTGGTCACAGTCCTTGGCCACAGGGGTCCAGGGGTACTTTCAGTTCACAGACTCCTGGCCAGGCTACTCCCTTCATCTCGTTTGGGCCTGGAGAAGGGAGGGCTGGTGTGGCTCTGATTTTGTTGGTTTTAAATAGCACCATGTGTTCCTTTTGCAGCAACTAGCATTTGAATGGTCAGACAGCTGTATACATGTGGGAATGAGCGGGCCAGTGTGCGATCCTGTAAAGTGCGCGTTCATTCCAACTCACCCTGGATGCCCACCTGTTGGAAGCCCAGAACAAGGGATCACCTGTGTGTACTTCAGGGCCTTGGAGGGAGGTGGTGGGCCCGTCTACAGTATGGGGTGGGCTGAGGGGTGTGGGAAGGATAAGGGATCACCACCCTAGGCTTGGAGAGGAGCTGTGGCTCCCAAGGAGACATAAAAAAATTAGATTTCCTATCCCCTTACGTAGCACCTGCGACTGACCAGGCATGTTGATGGGCCAGCCTGCCTGAGCCATTTCTGCACCCTTGCTATCTGCTCAGGTCTTAGTTTCTTAGAGCAGTGCTTCTCAGCCTGTGAGCTGTAGGAACAATGGCTCATCTCAGCCTGTAAGTCACTGATTCGTGTCTGACACTGTGTATCATGGGGAGGTCAATTTTTCTTAAGTAGAACCCATTACCACCCCAAATCCTTGTATGTTCCAGACTGGCATTTGCTACTTTTCACTGTTCACAGTTGCCCCTCATTTCCTTTCAAGTGTCACGAGCCCCTCTGTACTGGGCAGCAGAGCATGTCCTAAACACACCATTGCCTCCCTGTCTGCCGCCATGGAGCCATGGCTTAAGCTGTCGTCTCCACCTGGAGTTCCTGGTTTACACCCTTTCATCAAGTGTCGTTCATTTTCTTAGATCCCTCAGGAATAGCATCAAACACCAAGGAGTCTTCTGGGTTCTTCCCCAAGTTGCTGTATCGCACCTGTCTCCACAGCTTTCTGTGCTGCGGGCTAGGATACCCTGACACTTTCCCTGGAACCCTGGTGTGTGAAGAAATAACTTAATTCCTTGTCTAAAACCAGGTGGAAGCTGTGCAAGGCCAGTAATGGCTGGGGACCAGGGACTTGGGGAAACTGGTGTTTTTCTGGGTCCTGGGAACGTGACCTTTCTCTCTTGAAGGGCTATGGTTATCAGTGCCAAGACCATTGAGTGCTTGATCTGTGATGCACTTGAGATACTCTGTGTTCCCCTTGTGTAACACTGTGCGATTAGCTTCCTGCTGACTTCACCACACTGTACAACAGTTTTCTGTTGACTCTGTCCCATTCTCTCCCTGCAAGCTGTATATAAGATGCTTTTTCTTTTTTAAAAAGATTTATTTATTATGTATTATACAGTGTTCTGCCTACATGCCAGAAGAGGGCACCAGATCTCATTATAGATGGTTGGGAGCCACCATGTGGTTGCTCAGGACCTCTGGAAAAGCAGCCAGTGCTCTTAACCTCTGAGCCATCTCTCAGTCCGATGCTGTATTTCTTAATAAACTTGCATGAGCCATCAGTGAAGACCTCCTGATCCCAAACTTTCCTACCCTCTTTAGTTTCTCATCTCCTGGTCCTCCCCCTCAGGCCCCTGTCACTGAAGAACAACCTGCTGGTCCAGGTCATTTCTGCATCATTTATTCCATAAATGTGTGTGCTGGGCAGTACACTTACTATCATGGGTATAATAATGGAAGAATTAAGGGATGCCAAGATTCAGGGAGAAAGTGTAATTTGCCACATTTCCCCACAGGACTCAAACCCAGACCTTGCTACTTCTAAATCCCAATCCAGTTTTCCAACTCCTAAATTTCTCAGGACAGGGTTCTCTGTCTTGGTTTCTGCCTAGTCCTTCCCCACAAAAATGCTCTATCAGAGCTCTGCAGAACAACAAGGACCCCTGCTTGCTTTCTTCTTCCTGCCCGCCTGCCTTACCCGGATTTCCCTGCTCTCCCGGTAAAAGTCCTTCTCTTCCACCTTCTCAAACAGCAGCACTCTCCCTGGCCCAGCAGAGCAGGCGAAGCCCTTTGAATAGGCAGCGATGGCGAACACTTGGGGCATGGCCAGCTGGTGAGAGTCAGTGGCTGTCACGACCTGTTCAACGGAGGGGACTGGGGAGCTGGGTGGTGGAAACTCAATCAGGCTGGAAAAGGAAAGAGCACATAATGTTTTCAGAGATAATCCTAAGGAGAAGCATGACGTTCTGGAGGAAAGAGAGTGGGGAGAAGGAGAGAGAGACACACACACACAGTGGCACACAAATTTAATTCCAGGGCACAGAAAGCAGAGGCAGGTGGATCTCTGTGAGCCTGAGGCCAGCCTGGTCTGGGTAGTGAGTACCAGTGTGTAAGTCACATAATGAGACCCTGTCTCTTGAGAGAGGGATGGGGTATCTTTGGCTGTGAGCGATGCCACCCATTGTTCTCCTTCTCTGTGGCCAAAAACTCCTTGAAACTCGACATAGCACAGTGAGAATGCTTGCTAGACTGAGGATGGTGATTCTTATTTTGTTTAGAGATAAGTGGTTCAGAAGATAGGGTTTGCTAGGATCATACAACCCTGCCAGAACTGAGATCTGAAGCCAGGTCTCTATTTTCATTCATTCACTCATATGATAAATATTTATACCTGTTCATAAATAATAATTTAGACTTATAGTGGCTCCATGAAACAACAGTAAATGAGACCAGTACAGTCCTTGCCTTGGGAAGTTTCAAGTCTTGGGCTCATGTACTAAGGACTGCTAAGGGGAACTAGGCATGCCACAAAGAGTTGGCCACGAGTAACACAGGCTTTCTGAGGGACTGAGGAGGTGCACCTGTCCAAGGTGAGCAGAGACCGAGTGCCCTTAGCCAGGCCTGCCAGGGCAAGCAGGAATGGGTGAGTATGTGTCTGTGTGTTGGGGCAGGAAATGGACAAAGGGAACCACACCTAGCTGAACACACTAGCAAGCGAATGCATTGGTTATTCGAGGTGCCAGAGGTGAGAGCTAATGCTGCTTTCAGGAGAGGAGAGATGCAGGACCGCTTGGGTTGAGCCTTCGTGCTGGAAGTCCTGGGCCCACTGAAATACTGTGTATACAGCAGGTGTAGACATGTGTCTTCATCAAATATCATTGTAAAATTCCAAGATTTGTTGGCATATAAAGGATAATCTGAATATCTAAGTATTAACCAGTAACAGGGGGAACAATTCCATCAATAATTTCCTAGGAAGCCCATACACAAGTCACAAAAATAAGGAGGAACTAGCTAGCATGGGTAAGGGACAGTGCGAAGCGGGGGAAACAGAAGATACTGAGAAGGAAGAATCCACAGGGTGCCAGGTGGCAGAGAGCTTGGGCTCTGGTCTCAGAAGGAATGGGAATGAAACAGTAGTCCCATCACAGAGCAATGCTGAGCTCTTGGGCAAGTGACTTAACTCCTTTGGGCCTTGGTCCCCTGGTCTTAAAATGACACGCACTGTGAAGGACGGGACTCTAGGGGGTAAGCCAGCAGTGCCTGACAGGTCCCACAGTACATGTGACCACTCCTGTCACGAGGACGTGGGGCACCCCTCCCTGCATCCCTTCCCTTACCACAGAGCCTTCTGTCAGGTCTCCTGAGTCCATTTTCTTGGCCCTCTTTGCTCCTTGTTGCCTCCTACGGAACTGTCAATGCCTGAGGGCCTGTGTTCCTAATATATGGCAAGGCGCCGTGCGCACTGAGAGAGCTCCTAGGCATTTATTCCATGAATTTGGTAAATTAGGTAGGCAGCCAGTCATAGAAAACATGCTTTTGAAGAAAAAAAATCTACAATTTTGAAGACTTGTCATACTGAACTGTGTATAAAATGAGATTAGGCATAAAAATAAAAAAATACTTGTCTGTGGGCTATTGTCGTAACTGCCAGGTTTGTGCTTTGAATGCTGATGGATGCTAAAAGAGAAGGAAGAAACAAGCACAGTTGGTTTTCAAGGTGGAGAGATGGTGAGTGGCAGAAAGATTTCTTCATTACTACAGGTGTCTAGCCTGCATTCTGTAAGTGTACTGCCCACAGAGGCCAGTAGAGGGGGCCAGATCCCCTGGGATGGTTGTGAGGTGCCATGTGGGTGCTGGCAACCAAACCTGTGTCCTGTGCCAGAGCAGTAAGCGCTCTTACCTCCTGAGCAGTGCAATGAGGGTGGGCACTAGCCCAGCAGGGGACATCATTACCTCTCTGACTCCTGGATGACCTCCAGACTTTTGGAGCTTGTAGACTCCTTGACCATGATGCTTGTCTCCCAGCGTTGATCTCCAGATTCGTAAAGAAAGAGCCTGCCGGTGTCAGTGCCAACAATGATCCTTTCCTCGGACACCCAGGCGTGGGCTAGGTAGTTTGGGAATTCTCCCCTCTGGAAATTGGTTTGCTTTAGGGTTCCTTCAGCAAAACGGAGAAGCTTAAATATCCCGGTTCCAGTGATGCACAATTGAGTATTATCTTGGGGATTGATGCTAACCTGAAAAATGTTGGGAGATAAAATAGTTTAAAAAAAGATAAGATGAATCTTGGTACAATTATTTCCCACCTCACCAGTTAATACTCACTTTTGGTAGTTCATAATATCTTGTACATACCACCAAATGCTGGATTCTTATACTATACTTGTTAAAGATACGTGTCTATGTCTACCAGATGGACAATCATTTTTTTAAAAGTAGAATAAACTTCTTTTTGGTAGCCTAGGCTGGCCTTAAATGATGACTCCTCCCGCCTCAACTTTCTGAGTGCTGTGATTACAGGCATGCACCAACATGTCTCCCAGTATGAGCAATGACATTGAATGAAGTTTAGCTACAAACAGAGACATGGGGTTGAGCCTGTGTGTGGAGGCCTGTCCAGGGGGAAGAAACCACACATCAGGAGCAATGATGTGGTCTCCTACCAGATGAATTTCCTTCATCTGGAACCCTTATCCCAACACACGCTAGTGACAGTTAACTTGCCTTCCTCACCAGAGCAACTTGGGGGTGTGTTGCTGCCGAGTCTCTGTGTCCCTGAAGCTAGGTTCATAGTGGGCACCTAGGATATGCTAGTGATCTCCTGCATAGGCAGCCATCTCTGTTCTCTGCAGTCGTCTCTGTGCTCAGCAGGGGTCATCACTGGGACACTATAGTCTGGATGAAACAGCCTTCCATTTCTCCCTGCCTTTGTGATTCATCAATCAACACTTCTTTCTCTGTATTGAGAATGGATGTGGTGTCCAGGCTTGCACATCTACCCTTGGGAGATGAGTGATTCGTGCCTGAGGCTCTGGCAAGCTGGTGTCACTGAACTTGGACAGTTATTGACTTCTTGAAGTTGAGAATATGAATATAAGATGGGTAGGGGCGACTGCAGAAAGATAAAACCTGGGGGCCTCCCTGCCTAGTCAGTCAACTGGTTTCCTAAAGGGTCTTCATTTTGCTCTTCAACTGCAATAGAAAATTTGGTTCTCCACACAACTGTGACTTCATTGGCAGTTTCCTACACGTCTACCTTTTTGCTGGGCACGCTGGCACCCATCTCTAATCCCAGCACTTAGGAGGCAGAGGCAGGCAAGACCATGAATTCATGGATAGTTTGAGCTATGTGGTCATAACCTGATTCAAACCCCAAACTAACTCCCCTCCCAAACAAAATAAGAACCCAAACCTACCACTTTATATGCCATTCCTGAAATCTTCCTACTGCCCAGAAGTTTACTGCAAAGGGGCCAGAACCAAGAAGAGTGAATTTCAGTCATCACAGCTGGGTCTAACCTGTACCTTGACAGTAGTTCTGGGCCATAGGAAAAAAAGAGAGTTGACAAAATTGGGAAGTAGAAGCTCTGCCTCTCACCACTTCCGCCGTCGTGGATGATTTACTTAGCCCCTCAGAGGCACAGGACCCTCGTCTCTAAGATGGGATAATAACCTCATATTTCTTGTGTGGTTATGTGAAGCTCGAAAAATGCATGGGAGAACTGAGCACTGTGATACAAAGCAAGTGCTGAGTAGAAGTTGGGCGCTTAACTGCTTTACAGTAGGCAAGGCACTTGTCATGCCAGGAGGTACCTGGTAGATGGGGTTGTTCTGAACATCAGCTCTAATAATGGCCATTACTTTCTGCTTTTCCCACAGCCAATAGATGAGGTTTGACTCTGGAGGCGACGTCTGTGTCAGCAGGTATTTAGAGTCTGGAGAAAAAGCCATGCTAACAAACTTTTGAACTTGGAAGTCAAAACTATTCAAGATTTTGCGCTTCCGGCAAGGGATGGATGACAGCTCATAAATAGTGATGGTGGGTTTTTCTTGCACAGTCTCGGAGATAGCGAGGTATCGCCGATTGGGACTGATGGCCAACGCCAGCATGCCCTGACTCTTGTCTGAGCCTGCAAAAGGAGGTAAAAGGGGGACTGAGGAAAGACAATGCTTCCGTCAAGGCAACAGAGAAGAAAGGTGCACAAATGTGTAAAGAGCCGTCCTTGGCTACCCCTTAGTTTGACTGTATACAGGTAACTGTGAAAATGACTGGGGATGGACATCTCGCTAGGCTGAAGTGGGATGCTGAGGAACATTTCCTGAATCAACCAGAGAGGATGGAGGAAGCTGCATGTGGCAGGATGTAACAGAGGGTGCAGTATGGTGGGAGAATCCCAAGGATACAGCTTGTTGGAGCACTGTGTGGGAGTCAGGGGTGACCAGGGATGGGTCAACACGGGTGGAATGGGGTCTAATCCTATGGGCCTGCATGTCCTGAATCTGGTGTTCAGTACTCTACTGTCCAGGTCGGAGGCTGCCTACTCAACCCCTCAGTTTGGCAGTTAGACAGATGCCCAAGTCTTTGTGGTGAAGCTTTGTGCTTCCCTGATAACTGGAGATGCATGCGTGCTGTGTTCCCTTTCCTGGAATTCAGAGCTGACAGCTGGAAACACACACAGCACCCTGCTGCCCTGTAGCAACAAGCATAAAATGAAAGCTGTGATGAAAGTGTGAACACTCCACCCAGAAGACCACGGCAGGCCCTATCACGAGGGCCCCAAGCACTCTGCTTTCACGGGTCTCTTCCTTCATTTAAAATGATAAAAATAGGGCTGGTGACTTTTCCACAGGACCTGAGTTAGTCTCCCAGCACCCATATCATGTGGCCCAATACTACCTATAACTCTAGCTCCATGGGGATTCAAAGCTTCCAGCCTCTGCAGGCACTCACACATATGCACACGCCTCCTGCGCACACACGTATGTGTAATTATAAAAGAGCAAAATGAATGATAAAAATATTGCTGGCAAGATGGCTTGGCGGGCAAGAGTGTTTGCTGCCAAGGCCGAGGACTGGAATTTGATCCCCAGGACCCGCATGATAGAAGGAACAAATTCCCATGAGTGGTCCTGCAGGTGTACGAGTACAAACACACACAATGAATGAATACATGTAAAAGAACTGAATATATATATATACATATATATATATTATACATACAGTCACATATTTGATGGTTGCACTAACATAAAGAGGAATATAATCCAGGCTGGGTTTATAACCATGTAATCAATTCTGCTATATTCATTTTCTTCTGATATTAATACAAAGTAAAATCTTTTCATATGGGCCTTGGGCACTGTGCACAGGATGAGTCACCCACGGATGTGGGTTGAGGGAGGCAGGGGAAGATGTACTAGAAAGTTGCATTGGAGTCTCTCTGTGATGGGCTCCATGCTGCTGGCTTTCTAGCAAGCTAAGGAGGGATGAATATGTTGTTGTCTTGTAGCACTTCTGCCCAGCACACTGGACTCCTGCAGGAAGGCTGGAGGGACAGCTGTGCCAGAGAAGACCAAGGCTGAGAGCCTTCACAAGGGTTTAGACTGAGGCTGGGAGGCAACAGATGCCACTGGGGACCTTCATGAAGAGCGAGACATGTGTGGCAGAAAGATCTCCCTGGAGGCAGGTGGACTAAGTGGCCAGCAGGTGATTAGTAAAATGGGAGGTAGCAATATGCAGTGTGAAGGCAGCAGGGACAGTGGACATATAAATGAGGGGTAGCTAGGAAATGCTAAGAGGTAGAACCAGCAGAATTCAGCAGTTGACTGGGGGAAGGCATGAATGCCTGGGAAAAGTGGAACACCGGGAGTGGAGTATGGACTGGACAAATTACTGTTGTTGGAATTTGCTTAAAATGGTCCCTCTGAGTCACTGAACTTTAATTATGTGTATTGGTTTCTAGTTTTTAACGATTTGACTGATTTACATTTAAGTCTTCAATCTGTCTTGAGTCCATGCTGATAAAGATAGTGAGGGAGACTCTAGAGTCTGAGGTTGAGAGTGTGTCCTGCTCTTCCAGAGGACCTGGGTTCCATTCCCAGTACCTGAGTTAGGGGGCTCAAACCTCCTGCAACTTCAGCTCCCGGGTATCTAATGTACTCTTCTGGCCTCTACAGACATCTGCACACTTACAGACACACATACACACATATTTATGAAAAAGAAAAGGAGACTCTAAATGGCTTCCCAAGCCCACACTGACTCCTAACACTACTTCTATGATATATTAAAATTGCATGTTTACATACATATTTACTGGCTTCTGGGCTATTTATGCTTGGGCCTCATTGCTCTTGTAATAATGTCTTTAACACAGGTTTGAATATCCAGCAAGGAGCAACATACAGAAAGAGGAAATAATAAAATTGGATTTTGGATGTGCATATATGAGCTCTATATATGAAATATGAGGTGAAATACGGGGTCAAAGGGTGTAGAAGTTGACTAAGATTCTGAAGCTGAGGTCCAAGGCTGGCACTGAAGCCAGGGTGGGCAGAAAATGGCATAGCAAGACGTTAAAGCTGGGAGCATGATCGCACCTGGAGGAGGCAAGGGGAAAAGCGCTCATTCTTGTGCTTTTTGCCAGGCTGTGCTGTGTGAAGCATATGCCCCACTCACTGACACAAGCTGAAAAGCATGCTTGCTGCTGCTACCGCCCAGAACTGGTGGAGGGCAGGGAACATGACTTTCTTGCCCATTCATTCACTTGTTCATTTACCAGGGAATGAATATCTAGCAGATGCTTCATATAGCCATGTCCGGTGCACGGACAGGCATGTTGAGAACTGTGTCCTTAAGTGATTTGTGTGAATACCATTGTGCGGACTGAAGCAAGATGTCTACAGCATCACTAGGCAACACAGTCCTCTGGGACCATTGTTGTAAACACGGTCTCCCATGGTGATAGTTCCATGTGGCTGGTGACTGGACTTCTGATTTTAGTTTGTCAGACACTTTCACATTGCTTTCAGTCCAGTTAATTCAGTTCTCCTTGGAATAGCTTCCTCTCTCCCACAAAAGTGTGCATCTTTCTCCCCACCCCCTGAATCTTCTTGGTCCCTCTTCTGCTTGTTATTCCTCAGCCCCTCAGCCCAAAATGGAGGAGGGTCCCAGAGCTTACAGAAGCCTCAGCTCATGCGCTTTCCATTTCATCCATCTGACCAGATTCCTTTCTCTGAGCCTGGGAATCCAAACTGCCCCTTTATGTTCCATTTAGATGCTTCCCTGTGTCTCAAGCAGACATGTCTCCTCCCTCAGCTTTTTCTGCCTCGGTCAACAGCAGCTCTGTTCCCTGGGGTGTTCACATGTAATAACTGTGCTTATGTGTTTGTTTGTGAAAAAAAAATACCTGCTATGTCTACCTTGAAGATGGGCCCCAGACTGGTCTCACCATCCCCAAGGACTGTCCCCACCTTGCCTTATATGCCTCATCCTCTCAAACATCGGTCCCCTACTCACAGGGCTCCCTGTTACCCTTGCTCTTCCGTAAGTCCTGTCTTGCCCTTTCACCCCCACCCCAGAATAGTCAGAGTGAGCTCAGAAAGGTCAGCTGTGCAGCTGAGCCCCCGTGGGGTCTCATCACATGCCTGTGTAGTGTTGTGCCTGTCTTTGCCATTCTAGAGTACCATCTTTTTTTCACCCCCCCCCCCCCCATGTCAGCATGGCCAGCTCCTTGACTACCACCACTTATCACCAAAAGTTGCTTCCTCAGTAAACCAACTCCGTATCCTGCTGAGCATCTGAGAGCTCACACTCCCTCAAAATTCTGCATTTTCCAGGCCCTTCTCATTAACATCTCCATTCCACTTGCTGTTCTCCCTGAGTGTAACAGAGGCACCATGAAGACAGGTGTGTGTGTGTGTGTTAGGAAGTGCCTAATACATTCTTGTTGAATGGACAAATGTTTATGTGTGAGTTTCACTATTGTTTGGTGACCACAGCAAGCTTGGCATCAGCTCCATTTCACAGATGAGGACACTGTGAGCTTAGAAAATGAAAAGCGAGATCAAATTCAGATCTTTCAGGTTCATGACCTTTCACTTTTTGTTTTTCCAGACAGGGTTTCTCTGTGTAGCCCTGGCTGTTCTGGAACTCACTCTGTAGACCAGACTGGCCCCAAACTCAAAGAGATCCTCCTGCCTCTGCCTCCTGAGTGCTGGGATTAAAGGTGTGTGCCACCACCACCTGGCAGACCTTTTTATTTTTCATTTCATCAGTAGTGGTCTGAGATGGGGCAACTGTGGAAGCTGCTCTGGTCCTGTATTTTAGAGTGGTCCTCTCTTGGCTGCAGTCCTCACCAGGAGATAAAATTCAGGACACCTGGGATTCTGAATTGCCTTTCCTAGATTGTGTCCCGGATGCCCAGGCCCCTGAAATGTTGTGCCCTGAGCTTACTGGTAGCACCAACACCAGTTTTGTCCTTGTCTGTCTTTGCCCTTGGCCTTGGCTTGAAGGATGCTCAAAGGATGACAGCTTACAGGATGTGTGGGGAGACTTTGAACATATGCCTGGGATAATTCTCACATGTAAGTGAGGCTCTTGGTAATACAAGATGAAGCTTCTATTCAACTCTTACTTGGGATGCTTCCCAGTATAGTGACACAGATAAAGAAACCATTATGATTGGTAGATGTGATTGTCTATGTAGGACACCCAAGGAATCTACAGAGAGGTATTAGACTTAATAGTCCAGCAAATATGCTGGACATAAAAGCTAATAAATAAAACTCAACTGCATTTCTTTACTTCTCCTCCCCCACACCGTGTATGTGTGTGTGTTTTCCATGGTTCACTTGTGGAGGTCAGGGGACACCATGGGTGTGGTTCTTCCTCCCTGTTTGAGGCAGGGTCTCTTTGCTGCTCACTGTTGTGCAGGTTGGCTGGCCCACAGGCTCTGTTGAGTTTCCTGTGTCTGTCTCCCATCTCTCCAAAGAAGCAATGGAAGTACAAGTGTGTGCCATCACTCCTGGCTTTATGTAGGTTCAAATTTAGGTCCTCACACATGCCTGGAAGGTGCTTTACCCACTTAGCCATGTCCCCAGCCTCTCAGTATAGTTAGTACAGTTTACTCTTACGGAATATTTACATGGTGTTTGAGGATGTTTACTTCATTAAAACTAAGAATTACTGCTCATCCATAGATACAAGGAAGAAAGAAAGCACAGGCTGTAGAAAAAAATCCTTTCTTTCTTACTTTTTTTTTTTTTTTCATTTTTTGGAACAGGATTTCTCTATGTATCCCTGGCTGTCCTGGAACTTGTTCTGTAGAACAGGCTGGCCTTGAACTCAGAGATCCACCTGCCTCTGCCTCCTAAGAGCTTGGTTAAAGCACCATCACCTGGCTAATCATTTCTAACATATATATCTAACAAATTATTAGCTCATAGAATATTTGAAGTATGTCTATAACTCAGTAAAGGAGTTCCCCTCAGAACAAAACCTTAAAGTAATAGAAAAATTGGTAGAAGGCATTTAACATAAACCTAAGTAGGGATTAGGGATATTCCATAAACATGTGAAAACATATTCATCTTAATTGGTAATGGAGACATGCATGATAAAACAACGAGATCCCCTTTTTTGGATTACTAGAATCACACAAAAAATTAGGAAGTTAAACAAGGGTTAGTGAGGATGGGGCATTAGGGAGCCTTATGCATTGCCAGTAGGAATTTAAAACCAACATGATCACATTTCTCAATAATTTTACTTCTGGCTGTGTGTCCTGGAAAATCTTTGCAGATACGTGTAAATGTAAGAATGGTTATGGTGATGTTTCTAATAGCAAATAATTGTTATTTACCACATGTCCCTCAAATCTAAAATGGCTATATAATGTGTGTGTGTTCCCAGATTGGAATGCCATACTGCAATGAAATGGACTGTTATAGGTGTCGAGATGCATGACTTGCAAAGCATGAAGCTGAACAGAAGATACTAGCAACAGAGCAGACTATTATTTCATTTGTATAAGACTGGAAAATATCTCACACAAAATACCATGCACAGAGGCATATGTATAAGGTTACAGACATGTGTGGTAAAATTGTGAGGTGAGACCCAAGATGGGCAGAGGTAGGGGTGGGGGTGGGGTGGGTCGAGAGGACAGCAACGAAAAAGCCCTGAAACCGGCTGATCCTGGGTGTCTGGGTGCACAGGTCTTTCTGTAATAGTAGTTCATTAATGATTACATATATGTAGTTGGTCTTTTATATATGCATATGAAGCAATAAAAATGGTCAGTGCGGGCAGGTTCTAAGGAAGGTTATTTGTGACTTAGGGTAAAATTTCCAGTGTCTGCATGAAGGTGGTGCACTTTTGAAACTGTTAGACTCAAAAGGGGGTTCTGGTGAAGACAAACCCAAGTGCAGGAGAATACAGGAAAAACAGTGTTTAAACTAAATCTTCTATGAAATTACAGCAAAAAGAAAAAAAGAAACTTTAAAAATTAGCATTAGGGGTGGGGTTGGTTCCCCATAGGGGGTCCCTTCTCTGAGGAGGAGAGGCGGTAGTGAGGGAGGGGCATGAGGGCAGGACTGGGAGCAGAGGGGTGAGGGGGCTGGGATCAGGCTGTAAAGTGATTTAAGAAAAGAATAATAAAAGAGGGAAATTCACACAGAAAAAAATCAGCGATAAACATGTCACTTTGGCGACATGTGTCAGGTTCATCTATAATTAAACAGTG
Source organism: Pachyuromys duprasi (assembly GCA_028658305.1). Lineage (NCBI taxonomy): Eukaryota > Metazoa > Chordata > Mammalia > Rodentia > Muridae > Pachyuromys > Pachyuromys duprasi. Next base: position 95,054,830 of record CM053763.1, read on the forward strand.
CATATTGACATTTATTTTGTCTACGTTTATGAAACTACATGGATAGTCCAGCTGTCGTTAAAAAATTAAAAAAAAGACCTTCCTTCCCAGTCGTTGATATTGTGTGGTTCTGTGTAGCACATGCCTTTAATGTATATGTCACGGTGGGAACGGTTTTTTTTTTTTTTTTTACCTGGAATGAATTTTTGCCATTTCTGATCCATATTGTACTTCACACAGTGATTTCCTGAAGGAAATATAACGATTTGTTCATCGAAGAAGAAAACATTGTTGGCCACGTGAGACCGAAAACCAAAAACATTCAGCGACTGAGCTACCACGGTGGACATGGTACCTGTGAGAGTGCAGCTGAAGATGAAGCAGCAAGCAGGTGAGAGCAAGGAAGCTTACCGCAACGCATCGCCCCGCCCCGCCCGAGGCCCCGCCCCGCCCACGGCCCCTCCCTGACCCCGCCTCACCCCTCCGTTGCCCCGCCCCCAGACTCTTCTTGACCCCATCCCCGCGGCTCCTTCCGCGCTTCGTCTTCCTTCCGTGCACTCCCAACGCCCCCAGGCCCTTAAGAGAAACCCCTCACCTCTCGCTTCGCGGGTCTGGGTTACTAGAACACGCAAGGATCCTCAGGGGCTCTTCCTAAAGATCCGGAGCAACCCCGGCACGCCCAAACGCCAGGGCAGTTCCTATAGCAACGAGGAACCGGAACTGTGGCTCTGCACCCGGAAGCGGAAGTCCGTGTCGAAAAGCCGGAGCAGGGTGGAAAAGTTACGGGCGCTGGTGCAGCTCGTGGGCACGTGTGGTGGCGGCCGAACCTCGCGGGGCAGGAGGCCGCGAGATGGACACCCCTCCGCTCTCAGGCTCGGACTCGGAGTCGGACGAGTCCCTGGTCTCAGACCGAGAGGTAAGCGGCAGCGAAGCTCGTGGGACAGGGGCTGGGACGGGGGACTCTAGCTCATCCGTAATGCCGCCCCCGGGTCTGTAGTTGCAGGATGCGTTTTCCCGCGGACTCCTGAAGCCAGGACTCAACGTTGTGCTAGAGAGGCCAAAGAAGGCGGTGAATGATGTGGTGAGCTCGCGCGGGTCGGGGTCCTTGGAATGCGCAGTGCCCAGGGCCTGTGCTGGTTCTGAGCCCGATTCTTGTGGGAAAGATGCACCCTGCGCCTTGACACAGGCGGTCGGCTTTTTGTGTGGGTATCTTGATTTTGGCGCTTTGGGCTTGAGAGAGACCAACTTTGGGTTCTCTGACTTACCTAGAACGGCCTGAAGCAGTGCTTGGCTGAATTCAAACGGGATCTGGAGTGGGTTGAAAGGCTCGATGTGACCCTGGGTCCGGTGCCAGAAGTCGGTGAAACTCAGTCAACACCCCAGAACAAGGACCAGAAGAAAGGTGTTAATCCAGAAGACGACTTCCAGAGGGAAATGAGTTTGTATGTTTGTTGTGGGTCCTTCGATAGGAAGCCACAGGAAGGAGAACGTAGCGTGCCAGCACCCTTAGAGGCTCCGAGGAGTTAGCGCGAGCCTAAGAGTGTTGCTAAGGGGCTTGGTCATCATTTAACCAGCTCCTGGCGTCAGGGATGTTTCAAAAGAATTCATTTGATGTTTGTGTGGGTGCATCATTAGAACAGACTTTGCCTAAGGAATGTGTGAGTGGGTTTTCCGTAATGGTTGGGAAAGTAGTTTGGGTGCTAATGGTTTCTTTAATAAGCGCAAATGTTTTAAACTGCTGATTTACTCTTAGAAGTATTTTCTCCTTAAAAATAAACGTCAAGTGAAGTTTCTGTTATATGTGAAATTAGTGGAGTTCTGTTGCTGTTTTTGTTTGTTTGTCTTGCCAGTGATGGTGGGATGTCGCTAGTCCTGATTTTATTTAACTTCTGAGAGGCAGTAGGAAAAAAATGAATACTTTTCTCCTCATTTCACTCTGTCCTGTGATTTCAGCTACCGTCAGGCCCAGGCTGCGGTGCTTGCTGTATTACCCCGACTCCATCGGCTTCAAGTCCCCACAAAGCGGCCCACTGATTATTTTGCAGAAATGGCCAAGTCTGATCAGCAGATGCAAAAGGTAAGAGCCAGGCAAGTTTTTCCACTGGAAAGCCAGGGCGTTATCTTGAAGTATATTTGTTCAGCTGGTTCATTTCTTACAGTCTTTTAGAAGAGATTTGTGCTGGTTGTAATTAGTATTTTTCCATAGAGTCTCTGCTTCAGAGGCACGCCAGTAGCCTAGATAAAATAGTGAGAGAAGGGCTGGAAGAAGTGCGGTCCCTGTAATAAGGCGTGTATATTTTCTCTCTGGCAGGGTTAGTTGAGTGGGATATAGACACAACAGGCTTTAGTTCTGGGCCCGCTAACACCAATGAGAATTCTATATACAGGCTTTTCCTCTCTGGGCCTCTATTTTCTATAAAGTGAAGAGAGTTACAGGGACTTGATCTTAATTTAACTTTAGGAGGAAAAAACCCTTTTGACATCATATCCAGGACATATTTAAATTGTTCCTTTGGTCTCAGTCTTCGTCTTAGAGAGTTCAGATGGTACCTAAGAAGCTAATCAGAGACAAGCACAGGTACCTTTGACAGGCACGCTTTCAGGAAACTGTGTGTGTGATGGAAGAGGCAAGGTCTGAGTGTCCAGGAGTTTTATCACATATGTGGCCCACTAGAAGAGAGCACTGAAGTTTAGCATTAATCTGTAAACAGGACTAGGGGGGAAACAGGTCTTGTATGATAACAGAACAAGCATGCTTGAAGAGGTAGGGCAACTTTTAAGCTCTGGCTACACACTGACACTTTTGGTACCTGGATAGGCTCAGCTTTGGGGCTGTATTGTCCTTTTGTGGAAAACTAGAGCGTACATGAGTTCCGTGATTTTCAGAGCCCTGTTCTAGTGTGCTCTAAACAGTACTGAACAATGTCCTGTGTTTTAGATTCGACTGAAGCTGCAGACTAAACAGGCTGCCATGGAGAAATCTGAAAAGGCCAAGCAACTTCGAGCGCTTAGGAAGTATGGAAAGAAGGTGAGAAAGAACACCATGGAATAGGGCAAGGGTAGGAATGCCAGGTCAGATCACTGTGGTGTGATTTGGTTCTAGCCCTGTGGGTCTCACCTCTGGGTGAAGTGTTCACTTAGCACCCTGGGGCACCCAACATGGTGTGGTAGCAGCAGCTGAGGTGGAGTCATGGAGTCTTCGGACTCATGGTTTGGGATGTGTGACTGACTTTGTGTCTGTCTCATAGGTACAAACAGAGGTCCTTCAGAAGAGGCAGCGGGAGAAAGCACATATGATGAATGCCATCAAGAAGTACCAGAAAGGTCAGCATGTCTGTCTGCTAAGGGCATAGGGAAGCCTAGGTATCAGTGCCTCATAACTAAGGGAACCCTGTAGTGCTTTGCAGTCATCTTGATTTTAATCTGCTGGGCTTAGGTTTGGGAAATGGTGTGGGGAACAAGATGTGCTGCTTAAAATGCATTTAGAGAAAAGCATCCACGTCTTGAACATTCCTAGAAATACAGTGGTGCTGATGGAAATGCTTCTCCCTACACAGGCTTCTCTGATAAGCTGGATTTCCTTGAGGGCGATCAGAAGCCTGTTGAACGCCGTGCAAAGCCAGGAGCTAAAGGCCAGCAGACGAATAAAGGGTAAGTGAGGGTTTCGGTTTGGTTTCGCCTTGTGATGGTCAACCATCAGTCTGGTGAGGGAACTCCCCAGGGAATACCTCCAGTGTAAAGTACTGGTGCTCAAGGGGCAGAGAGTCAATACCGTGGGGTGACCCGTGGCCATAGCAGTGTTTAGAGGTGGACAGTGGTGCTTGGGTCACTTGAGATGAGTGTCAAATGACTGTTTTACTCCATGATCTTCAGAGTGATTGTGGGGAGTCCAGTTCTGGGAGTCAGATCTAGGTCTAGCCATTCATTAGGAGGGAGGCTTCAGGCACCTCCCTCGTAATTGCTTCATTTACTGTGAGACAGTGGTTTGTACCTCAGTCTTGTGAAGATTGAAAGGGAGCTGCATACTCATGTTCCTCTTTTCAGTCTTACTTTCTGCATAGGTGGACACCAGCCTGAGGGTGGTGATTTCCGCATATATCAGGGTTTTAGGGTGGAAAAGCTCTTTAAAGTCCCAGCACAGGCTGGGCATGGCACCCTGGTGGAACATCCCACTGGAGCCTAATGTGAGGGGCATGAACGTCTGAGCAGGAAAGAGGGAGAGAAGAGAGGGAGAGAAGGAAGACCCTGGGTGAGCAGAGGCACAGACATGAGACAGTGGTTGCATGTGAGCAGCTTCCTGGGCCTTCACAAGCAGCACTTTGAGGCCAGGAGTCAGGCAGCCTTCTTCCGTTGACATTAGGGACAGACACTGGTTTGGCTCAGTTATGAGCAGGCCATGTTCCTGTTCTGAGAAAGTAACAGAGCCCTGTGTGTAAATAAATGGTAGTCTCCATGGAAGGCCCAGTGAGCAAGGGCAATGCCTCACAAGTGCCATGCACAGGGAAGAAAAGCGAGGTGAGGGCTGACTGAGACGGCAGACAAGTAGGAGAGGTTGGTGCTGGGCTGATGGTAGGAGGCACCCAGTTGTAAGTTGGCATTTTTAAGGAACTGGAACCAGTCCAGGAGGGGTGGTGGCATGGTTTGGCTAGACAGAACCTGACAAGTTCTTAAAGTCTGTTACATTTGAATGACAGCTGTGGTTCTGTCCTTAGGAAGAATAGAGATGACTAAAGCTGACCCAGCAGGACTGAGTTAAAGTGGGTGCTGGTGGGAGCGGGAAGCCGGGTGGTGGTTATAGATTCTTTCTGCTTTTTGTGAGTTTTTCTTCTCTGGAGTTATTTCATGAATAGATGACTTTGCCTATGGGTTTGTAGAGTAAAAATGGAGGGCCAAGGACAGTCCTGCGATGTTTCCTCCAGAAACAAGCCGGTGTCACCCAGCCACAAGGTTTACAGTGCACTAATCTGTGAGGTCACTCACCTTTTCTAGGCCCAATGCCAAACGAAAGTACAAAAACCAGAAGTTTGGTTTTGGTGGAAAGAAGAAAGGCTCCAAATGGAACACTCGAGAGAGCTTTGATGATGTCTCCAGCTTCCGAGCCAAGGTGGCTCATGGCAAGGGTCCCAGGAGGCCTGGGAAGAAAGGGGCAAATGTAAGTGAGGGTCCAGGTTGGGGCCTGTTCAGTCTCTGCTCAACCCCATTCCTGCTCCCCTTGGTTCCTTCTAACCCTGGCACCAAAGGCCAAGTGCTGTGTGACGAAGGCCAAGTGCTGTGTGGTGACATGGTTTTTGTTTTGTCTTTGCAGAAGAGACCTGGAAAACGAACAAGACAGAAAATGAAGAGCAAAACCCACTGAACAGCATCGTCTTCTATAGAGAACCAAGGAAAGGAGAGATGTACAGACTTTAACACATTCAGAGCTTTTGTCTTGCTTTTTATAGAGAATTATTTTAATCAATTAAACTTATGAAAAAAAGATACTTTGGTATCAAACAGACATTTTAAAAGATTGAGAAGTTTGTACATGAAAGAATATTGTTGCTGCCGGGCAGTGGTGCCGCATGCCTTTAATCCCAGCCTTCAGGAGGCAGAGGCAGACAGATTTCTGTGAGTTCCAGATCTCTGAGGCCAGCCTGGTCTATAAAATGAGTTCAGGACAGCCAATTCTACACTGAGAAACCCTGTCTTGAAAAACCAAAACCAAAAAAGAAAAACCAAGAAAACAAAAACAAACAGAAAAATTGCGGTTTATTGGTAATGGCTTTCTTTTGGTAGCTGCAGGTTGAACCTACACCTCACTTTTTAACTCATCCTTCCAAACTGTCCTTTCACATGAGTCCCTCAACTGTCACAGCCAGTCCCTGGGGAGGTATATTGTGATCAGAATGGCACTTTTCTAACCTTCCCCCCCCCCCTTAGTTTTCCAGATGCTCTGTCGTGTTTTCCACCTTAGAGTTCTCCTGTGACAGCCCAGGTCTGCCATAGCCTGTTCCTTGGTCTCTGCTTTAAGCCATCTAGATTGGCCACATTGTTCCCCCTTTTTCTTTCTTTATGACTTTTCTTATGTTCCATTGGTTAGTATCTTTTTAAGAAAGAAAACAGGTAAACTTTACACCTCCCATTTCTGAAACGGCCTTTAATTTGACTGGTAAGACTTGTTGCTTAAGATGATGAGTGTTAGGATATAGTTTAAAATGCCATATACAACAGATCTGATATGAAGGATTTATTGGATGAAGGTGGAGAGAGATGGTGGGAGGTCCCCAGGATCGAAACTGAGGCAGAAAGAGTGCAAGGGGATTGAGAGGGCGCGTGGGAGTGTCGGATGGGTTAGATCTGAAGCACCTGGCCAGGTGATGACACAGGACGTCGTCAGGACCCTAAAAGGCACCTGAGGCAGGCCAGTCAAATTGCCTGCACAGCACAACAGGGAGGGCCTCACTCCTTTGTCCAGGAGCCTCCTGTTGCCCTGAGGAATGGGGCTTCTCTCCCATCCTTCCTTCTCAAAGCTCTTCTGACCTGTGAAGCCTGTCATGGCCTGCTTTCCGGGCCATGTTTATTTGATTAGGCTTTTAAAGAAAATTGTTATTTTTTTGTTGTTGTTTGTTTTTTGATTGTGTAGCCTTAGCTGTCCTGGATCACCATATCTGTTCTCAAACTCAACAGATACCCACCTGCCTCTGCCTCCTGAGTGCTGGGATTAAAGGCGTACACCACCACACCTGGCAGATTCAGGCTTTTCTATTTTGGAAAATTCTGCCTGGTAACCTCTCCATGTTATTGTATCATCCCTGAGCTATTTTTATCATCCCTGTGCTTTTCTACAGTTACAGTATCCTAATGTTTCTGGGATGGGAATAATAAGTTTTGAGAATATTTTCTTTTGTCCCCATTCATCCTGTTTATAACTGTTTTTTTTTTTTTTCTTGGTCATTTGGCTCCAGTTTATATTTTGTTTTGAGATGTTCTCAAACTCTAGCCCAAGCTAGCCTTACACTAATCCTCCTTCCTCTACCTCCCAAGTGCTGGGCTCATAGACTTGCACCTTCATTCCTCACTCAAATGTAGTACTTCAGTATTGATGGCTATGCTGTATGTGCCTGCAGTGTATTGAAGTCAATATAATTAGTGTTTCTCATTGTTAGTGCTTTGTGTCCAGAGCTTCCTACCTGCTTCTAAAATAGCATATGCTACACATTAGGTAGTCACCACTATGCTCTAGACACCTGGTAGTTACTGTTTTCATGGCTCTTTCCACCCTTTCCCATGTAAAACGTTGCCCACCTCACAGTTAAGGTAGAATTCTAATACAGTCCAGTCACTATATATCCAATAATCTTTAAGCAGTCCCTTGTTTAGGATTTATCTGCTGGGACTGTGTAGTAATCTATTTTGTTGCTGTATCAAAGTATCTGAGTTGAAGTACTTCATTAAGAAGGTTTATTTAGTTCATCTTTGAAGGCTGTAGGTCCAAGACAGTAGGTAGAGCAGTACTTACACAGATGAGGGCAGCATGGCCCCATGGCATCGTGATGATGCGAGGGCTGATAGGAAGGCAGCCTTGGTCTGTAGCTCCATTTTGTAAGAACTGTTACACAGAAACCAGTGATAGCAATGTCAGTGCCCCTAGGACTCATGTGAGCCCTTGCGGGGCAGATGGTGTCCAGAACAGTTGCAGCTTTCTTTAGTGTCAGCTGAGCCTTGCTGGTCAACTCAGATGCTGAGGTGTTGTGAGAGGCTGCAGGTGTGGCGTGTAGCCCGTTTGTGTGCTGGGTCCTGGCCGGGGTTGGTCTGGTGCTATGCATTTAGTTGTTGAATACTGGCCGCCAAGATCTGGTTACAGACTTACAAAGAAAAAGTTTCTGATTTAACCATAAAAGGTAGAATAAGACTGCACCAATTGCCAGAAATAGACCCAGCAGAAATTGTACTTATACTGATGCTGAGATTATGTTGTTATGGGCAATTGAAGAAGATTGGTAAAGAGCTTGTAGCAACTATTTGGAAGAAACGAACAACAAATATCTGAAAAACAAGTGGCTTCAGTTTATTAAAAAAAAAAAAACAACAACTAATTGGATTCTCCCATGCATTATAAGAGGAATGCCAATTCCTGAAACACCTATATTCTATACTGATGCAAATAAGTCAGAAATGGCAGGCTGTAAGTTAAACCAAATAAGCAAAGTAATTTAAAGCTCGTATACTTCAGTTAAAAAATCAGGGCTGGTGTTAGTGAGATGGCTCAGCAGTTAAGAGCACTGTCTGCTCTTCTGGAGGTCCTGAACTCAATTCCTAGCAGCGACATGGTGGTTCATGGCCATCTATAAAAATGGGATCGGATGCCCTCTCTGGCATGCAGGTGTGCAATGCAGACATAAATGAATAAATAAATGGTTAAAAAATCTAGAAACTCTTGAATTTATTCCTGATATTCAGATTTAAATTTGTTATTTATGCAACTGTAACAGGCAATCCAAAACAAACTATCCATTATATATCACCTATATTCAGTCTCTACAGGCTTGCCAGGTCCAATGGCACAAGGAAATGAAGAAATTCACAAAATTCTATCACCTGCAACAAGCCAAAGAAATTATTATTTTTTAAATGTCCTACTTGTTCTTTGTATAACCAAACTCTATTGCCTGCTGGAAGTAATCCTAGTAGTACCAAAAAAATACAAATCTGGCAGATAGATCTATTTCATCTTGAAGAATTTGGAAAACTAAAGTTTGTACACCATACCATTGATACATATTTAGGATTTCAATGGGCAACTGCTTTGAGTTTTGAAAAGATTGATTTTGTAATTACACGTTTACTGGAAACAGTGCCTATTACTGGGACACCTGTAAAAATTAAGACCGACGACGCCCCAATATGTCTCCAGGAAGATGAAGCAATTCTTTGCATATTATAAAGCACCATACAACTCTACAAAACAAAAAAGGTCTGATCACTCCTAAAGAAATGCTTATAAAACAAAAAGAATGAAGACCCTCAGAGATAGACTAAATACTGCTCTGGCAACTTTAAATTTTTTGAATGTTAATGAAAAAGGAACAACAGCAGCCAAGAGACTCTAGGTTATAGAAGAAGAAGAAGGAGAGGAGGAGAAGGAGAAGGAGGAGAGAAGAAGAAGACAACAATCCATGAAGTTAAATCAGTCTATATACTAGAACTATGTGTTAACATCAGAATGGAAACCCACAAAAGTTTTGTATTGGGAATCAATTTGTTTATATTTCCACAGGAAATTAAAAGCTGTGGATGTTGTTAAACAAAACAAAGCAGAAAATCTCAATCATTTGATTCTATTAATAAAGTCTTGGAAGCCAGATGCTGGGGTGAAAACTTGCTGGCTCAAAGAGGCAGAAAAGGCACCTAGCTAACCTTCCTACTCAGCCCACATCCCAGGAGAAAAGTATCTGCTAGCTCACACAGCTGACTTTCCTACTCAGCTGCCAGCCAGGAGGAAAAAGACAAAAGACAAAAGCCCAATGCCAAACGTTTGGCAGCTAAGCTGACAGCTCAGGAGGAAAAATCCGAAAGCCCCAAATCCCAAAAGCCCAAAGCTCCTTTTTCTCTACACTGTCTTAAATAACTTCCCTCAAAATCCTTCTTTTCTGCTTTATTCCTGTCAGCTGGTTTCTTGCTCTGCCTCTTGAGGTAGGGTTAACTTCATTTAGCTCTTGGGTTAAAGGTGTGTATTAGGTTTGAGACACAGCAAACAAGAAACAGGTATTTACAGCTCACAAGTTCAGGGTTCACAATGGGATCCAATGTCCTGCAACATGTGGATGCCATCAAAACTTACGGAATTGAGTAGGAGAGGACTCCTGAAAACCTTGGTCACTAACTCAAAAAGCACTTAATTCATTGAAAATGTTTCTGTTTATAATCTCTCACTACACACAGCATAATTAATGGCTTAAAACAGAAAGGGGGAAATACAGTGAAAAATTTGGAATTTTGGTTTCTTTTAAAAACACAGCATCATTATGGGAATATGTTTTTGTGTTAATCCCAGGTGTGGGGATATGGGGCTGCTTCACAGAAGGTAACTATGATTTGTCTCATGCACGGGCGTGATTTCACCAGCTGCAGACAGCTTCTGTGAGTGGGTGATGCTTGGAATTCTGGGGACTTTTCAGAGGTTAAATAAACACTAGGGTACTGAGAGACGTGCTGGGTGTTTGCTGACTATTTGTTGTGGTTTGTTAAATAGTGATGTGCAAAGATGATAATAATAATAATAAATGAGATATCCTGATGGCAAAGATCAAACTTGCCCCGTGGAACTTGACACCCCTAATCATTAGGAAGTATCTAACAATAACATTGTTCCCTTTCCTTTCTTCTTTCCTCTCTAGTGTTAGGGGTTGAAAGAGAAGAAGAAAAAGTATGGAGAAGGGTGGAAGAAAGAGGAACCCACGAAGTATCAAACAGTTGCAATAGATGTCAATGAAAAGAACCTTCAGAGACTTCATGATATTGAAAACACAAATGGCTCAGTGGTTAAAGGTGCTTTCTGACAAGCCTGGTGTCTTAGGTTCAATAACAGGGACCTACATGGTGGAAGGGCAGAAATAACTCTTGCACGTTGTGCTCTGACCTCCACACGTGTGGACACACACATGCACAATACAAAATGTAATTTTGAAAAAAGATGCTTCATGATAGAGTGCCTGCTTATTGCATGGTAGGTTCTGGGTTCAGTCCAAACCAAAAAAAAAAAAAAAAGCTTATTCAATGCTGCAAATTACGTAGTAGGACAGATGAACATTTGGATCACAGTGTGCGGTTTTACACTACAGCCCTACTAAACAAACATTACTTTTACAAATGTTCTTCTGCATTGAATAGTCAACACCAGTGAAAACTGCATTTTGGGTAATTTGGGGAAAGGTGAAAGCAGGGATATGGGGACTCTATGGAAAGGGACAGACCTACAGGAACAGTCACTTTCAGAGTTAACCTCAGGACAAAAATAAAGTGGGCTGGAAAGAGAGCTCAGCAGTCAAGAGCACTGGCTGCTCTTCCAACGGATTTCCAGAACCCATATGGCTTACAGCTTTAGTTACCGGGATCTGAAGCTCTCTTTTGGCCTCCAGAGGTACCAGGCAAACACATGGTGCACATACATACACACAATCAAAACACCCATACATGTAATTTCTTTTTAAAGCCAGACTCAGTTTATATCGTTTAGATTCCCTTATGCATCTCAGCACTACTTCTTAGGCATTCGAGTGATTGGGGATGCTTTCCAAACTGATGACTGAGTGCCCAGCAGGATCTTTTGGTGCTTTCAGTATTCGACGTTAAGTAGAAGTCATTGAGCCTGCAATGTGTACATGTGAACTGATTTCCCCATCAAATCAAATGATACCTGGTCACCTGCTGTGCTACTGTTCATGTTGCTGTTGACATGTTCATATGGTGTTGCTCTGGGTGGTGGTGGCTTTGGTCATGCTGGGAGGGTAAAGGCTTCTTTGGGCCAACAAAACCAAGGACACAGAAAACAAGAAGAGTAGGTACTCAGAGCTTGTAGTTGCTGAAATTCCAAACAAAAGGGCGACAAGCCTCTTCTTCCCAACCTGGGAGGTGTGTACAGCGTTTTCTATGTGATTCAGGTGACAAGCATGGCCATATGGAGCAGCTGTAAGGATTTTTGCACACCATGCTGGCTTTTGATTGTGTGTACCAATCTACAGTCGTTCCCATAGGGGCCTCGGCAGTTCACAATAAAACAGATCCTTAGTCAGACCTTATACGTGAGTCCATGTCTGGCATTCTCAGAACAAGTAAGATCCAAGGATGAGATCTGTGTAACACAGCAGGTAACTGATCTGCCTGTGTTCTTCATTGCTGTGATTTAAAACAAATAAAAAGCCCTGACAAAAGCAATGTAAGTTTAATTTTGATTTACAGTTCAAGGGTCCACGACAGAGAAGACATAGCAGCAGGAGCCTGGGGCAACTGGTCACATTGCGAACATGGTCGGGAGGTAGAGTGGTGAGTGCTGGTGTGCAGCTTGGTTTCTCCCTGTGGGCAAGGTACTGCCCACACTCAGTGTGCACCTTCTCACCTCAACCCCCTACTCAAGATACCACTCACAAACATGACCACATGCTAACCTCACAGGCATCCCCAGAGGCTGGCCAACCTGGACAGTCTCTCGTAGGCATGCCAAATGATCCTCAATACTGCCAGGCTGACAGTGTTGAAGTCAAGGCAAGAAAAATTCTCTTCAGAAGCATTTTTTTAAAGTTTCTTTTTAGAAGCTTCTTCTTTTCAATCAAGTCGAAGGAAAAGCTACAATGATGAGTGTGTTTCAAAATTCAGTAATTTTTACCGTTCTCTACAGGCTTTCCATGTAGTTCTGCAGATTAAGGCATAAAACTATTTTGTCTTGTAGTTCAGATTTACAATACCATGTAGGAGGAATCGGAAAATCCTGATGTGTTACTCTAGTTTCTGATGCATTTGTCATGGGGGTGGGAATGTCATCAGAATTTTCTAGATTATTTTTTACAATGAGGACAGTTTTATTTGGTTAGAATTGTTGTGCGATCTTCATAGCTGATCTGTTTTGTTTTCCCTTGGAGAAGGAGACAGGCAGGCAAAAGCACAATGATTATGTTGTAGTTTGAGTGAAAATGGCCCCATAGGCTCATAGGGAGTGTCACTATTGGGATTTGCGGCATTGTTGGGGGAAGTGTGTCATGGACTTTGAGGTCTTAGCTGCTCAAACCAGGCCTAGCGTAGCGCCTTTGTTCCTGCTGCCAGCGGATCCAGAACTGCCTGCCTCTCCAGCACCACCTCTGCCTGAGTCCTGCCACACTTCCCACCATGAGGATAACAGACTAAACCTCTGAACTGTTTGCCAGCCCCAATTAAATGTCTTCCTTTGTAAGAGTTGCCATGGTCACAGCGTCTCTTCACAGCAATGAAATCCTAACTAAGACAACATTTTCCATACAAATTTGTTTGATGATAGATCAATAGCCTTTTTTTATGCTCTGAAAATCGAATGTCTCCATTCTAAAAAGTCTAGGTCCTTCAGGGATGCAGAACTGTATTGCTCAGCATTTCATGGGCATTTCTGAGCATCAGAGCAGTCCTGTCCTATTCTCCTTCTAACTGCCTACTGTAGAAGCCACACCTGTCAACACCCTCCTGTTTGACATCCACTAAAAAGCTCCAGGAGCTGTGTCTTAGCAAAGGCCCCATTCTAGGACAGCATCCAGCTCACACTAAGTATTGGGCATAGGTTTGTTGAATGAAATTGGAGTCACACAGAAAGCCGACACAGAAAAACTACCATTTTTATAGAAAAGATACAGTTGCAATAAGCATAATCAATATATTTTAAGTAAATACAATGAGGAGATATGATGAGATGCCCACTCAGCATGGCTTCCCATGTTCCCCCATATTGAAGTGGGGGTACTCCTCCTGGATGGGATGTCGAGGCTCTTCGAAATGCTTCTGTCTCTAACTACCCTTCTGAAGCCAGCTGAGATGCCCCTTATCGGTCCACAGCACCTGGGTCTAATGTTTTGGAGAACATAATTTCTTAGATTGTCACCGATGTCACCTGGTGACATCATTCCCAGGTTTGTAATGAGCAGGTGCGGAGTGCTTCAGATTGTGTTGGGCAAACACAGTCTATTATCTGCAGGGACCAAAGGGGTCTGAAGCAAGGCTGGCCTGGCTGGGCCAGCCACACTGGTCCTTCCTGTCTCGTGCAGTGAGCGTGCCACAGGCATGTAGGAAGGTGCAGGATTCAACACGTGTATTCTTTCCACACAGAGAGCCAGGGGTTTATTCTTGAAGAGAAAGGAGAAATGCTGTCACGTTGCTCGCACTCTCTAATATTTTTCTAAGTTGCCTGGTTGTTTAGCTTGGATGATTTCTACCCAGCCCCCACCCCATGTACAAACCTCCTTCCTTTGAAACCCTTATTAGTCACAAAGATTCCATCAACCAAATTTCATTCTGGCAGTCTTGAACTCTTTCAGCTGGGTCATTCTTTGGATTTTTGGTGTTCATCTCTGCTTTGTCTAATACTGGCAAAAATCTTGCTATGTCACTTACTCCCCCCTTCCTGTGGTAAAACCAGGACTTACTCATCCTATCTCCATGAAATAGCCTTATCTCATTGCCCGTACCCAAGTCAAGCTGAGCAATGGATGAGAAGGCCAGATCCTGGGGCTTTCTGGCAATTGTGAGAACTGGAGAAAAACGGCATTGTGGTTCCGGTTAGGACATAACTTCCTGCCCTCAGGAAGACTTAGACGGGTATCCATTCAGCACCCGGTGAGTGATACATGACTGATTACAGTGCTGGGCATTAAGGGACAAAGGCCTGGAAGTCTAGAACAGCATTGTTCAATACACTGATTGTTGGGTATATGTGACTACTTGAGCTTACATGACTAGGGTTAAGCACTACTTAAAAACTGTTTGTGTAATTTGTGTGAATACTCAAATTTAAAGGAGTAAGATTAAACACAATAAAAAAAATGCAGCACCTGAGTCTGGGGAAATGGCTCAGCAGGCAAGGTGCTTGCTTTTCAAGCATGAGCACCCAAATTTCATCACCAGAACCCATATTTTAAGAGGTGGGCATGAGTAGACACTTGTATTCCCAGTGTTGGGGAGAGAGGGATGGTCATCTCTCTGGGGCTTGCCAACTAGTTATTTGAGCACAACACACATATCTGTGCTATCTCTGTGTGCTTGGCTAAGGGTTTGCTGGCTGACCCTCATCTGTGGGACTCTTTGGTTAATGCCATTATATAAACCTTTACATCATCCAGACCCTAATGACATCATCACACCTGGCTGGGCTAGAGAAGTACCTTGCCTTTGTGGGCATGCTTGACTCCTCACCACATTCCTGAGGCAAATAAGAAAATGGTCTTCATTTTTTAAAAGCCACTTTGTTTGGAGACATGTAGCAAGAATGCTTGTGCCCTGAAAGCTGAGTTTCTTCAGCTTGGGTCCACTTGACTTCTAACGGCCAGAATTGCTCCAGACAGCTTCAGGGCTGGGCTGAGTAGAACCTCGGAGAGAAAGAATGATCAGGGCTGGAGTGATGGCCCATAACTGTCTATAACTCAGATTCCAGGAGATCAGATACACTCTTCCTCTGTACACACCAGGCACACAAGCGGTATACATACATTCAATGTAGGCAAAAGGTTCATATGTATAAAAAACATTTTTTAAAAATAACACTAACATTTTAAAAATAAAGAGAGCTGTCAGAGGCTCTCCACCCCCAAGCTCTACATTTCTGCTTCCCGGGTGCCCAGGTAGAGACTCAGCTAGCTAGCTAAGGCAGCCCATGGCTTCTGCTCACATAGAACCTTTTCAGGCCATCAGTTCATCTCAGTCTTTTATTCCTTAATGGAGACAGGATTTATTCTTGTCTGGGCACTGTGAACTGAGCAATACTGGAGTGGTGATGCAACCAGTGTCCTTAGGGGGCTCACTTCTCTAGAAATCTCTGAGTTCCTGCTCAGTTAGGATCAGATGCCAAGACCCAGCCAGCAAGGAAATCAACTAGAAAATGTAAGATAAAATAACAAGCCATTTGTATTAGGAACAAACTATTTTCCAGGTATTAACCTATGAATGACTGCCTGTGTCCATGTGTGAGTCCCTTCTGGTACCCTGTTGTGTACCGTTTGTCTGCATTTCCATCAGTTCAACATAGTTATAGAATTTGGGGGATTAGCTGTTGGACCTGGTAGGGAAGAATTTCTTTTGTGAGAAGCTTGAATGTTTTTTTTTTAATACTTTTTATTTCTGCACAAATTATAATGAATTATTTAAGTTTGACTAAGATCTTCCTGTATTGTTGAGGTCCTCATTCAGGATCATCTGCCTGGGAATTGTGACACATAACTGTAGTCCTAGCACTTGAGAGGTGGAAATGAGTGGATCAGGAGTCAAGGTCCTCCTCAGATACACAATGAGTTCAAGGGGCTCCTGGGATATCTATGTGAGACCTGTAGGTTTGACAGGACACAGTACCTGCCTTCCAGACTTTACCACTTGTCCCTCTTTCAGTCAGAGGCAGCTGACAGGCTTTCCCTCAGAACCATGATGACATCACAATGGGGTCCCCTCCCTTTTGTGACAGGGGCTGTTTCCCAAAGGCAGGTGGGGTCTGGCCAGATTCTGAAGTCTAGGATGACTAATAGTAAATGGACTAATATAAGCAAAACAATGAAACAGGAGTCCCCATCTATCCATGACAGGAGCATGAACCCTGCTCTATTCTTACAGGAGTTTTCCTTTTATATCTCCCTTTCCCTCTCTGCTCTAGCCCCAGCTCTGCTCCTGCTATTTGATCTCTGGTTATAGTCCAAGTTTGCTGGAAATGGAGATACCTGAAGGCAGCTGAGCAGGCAGGAGGAACAAAAAACAGACCTTCTGGAAAAAGGAAACCATTAGATTAAAGCCGTGGTTCTCAACCTTCCTAATGCTGCGTTCCTTTATTACCATTGCTCACGTTGTGGTGACCCCCAACCATACAATTATTTCCCTGCTACTTCATAGCTGTAATTTCTCTACTGTTATAACCACAGTGCAAATATCTGATATGCAATAAGTGACACCCAAAAAGGTAGGGACCCACAGGTTGAGAACCACTGCTAGAGCCACAGTTGTTAAGAGCCAGAGTGTAGCCCCAGAGGTCTCATGACTAACCAGGGAGGTACTCCATTTTGGCTCCACCGTCCTGCATCCCTGTCTGTAAGGTCAAGCTCCCCGGGAGCCCACAGTCCTGATAGCTCTGAATCACAGCAGCAGTAGGGAAGCCTCTTCCCAAAATGAGGTTGGTGGCTCACCTGGTATGGCTGGGGTGGGGATGGGTGGATGGGTGGATGGGTTGAAGGCGGGGACAAGAGAGAAGGGAACTATTCAACAGGGCTGCTGGGAGGAGTAGGGACAAGGAAGGAGGAATAACAGGAAAGGGGAGGAAGCCGGACAGTGCGTTTAGCTGAAAGTCTGTTGTTGCTGGGCATGGAGATCTTTAAGGTGGGGTAGTAGGAAGGGGTTTTCAGGGGAGGGAAGGAAGTAGGGCGGAAGACTGAGAGGGGCGGGTCTTTGTGGAGAGCAGGCTGAAGTCTGGAAGACGGAGTTGTGAGGAGAGGAAGGCTGGCTTGATGACGGGCAGGCAGAGAACCAGGCAAGGAGTGAGGCTGCAGCCGAGAGGAGAATATCCGAGGAAGCCTTCTGGTCATCGTTCCCGTAAGACCCCGCAACCTCTCACTTCCTCACAGCCAGTGTCTGAGAGAGTGCCAGACCCGATCAGGTGTGCCCCAGCCTTTCTCACATCACTTGTCTCATCCATTGTGAGCTTACACCCCGCCCTTCTGGTGCAGTGATTAGAACCTGCCCGCCAGGGAGCTGGGCCGATGGCTTAGGTCTGGTTGGTGGTGGGAAATCGCACAGGGAAGACTTGGGGCTGTAACCTTGGTCTCCGCCTCTTCTCCAAATAACAGGTGTTTTTGCCCTTCACTAGGTGGAACTTGGTTAAAGGGATATGGCAGAGCCAAGAGTTTGGGGCAGGTGGCCACCGTCCTGATGGTGGAACTGGGAAGAATGGAAAAAGCTTAAAACTTCATACCACCTAAAATCACCTAGAAAGAGAGTTTCAATGAGCACCTATCTATTTTGAGTTGGCCTGTGGGCGTTCTTGTGGGGTTTTTGTCTTCATTGGTGTGGGAGAATCCATCCCACTGTGGACGGCCCCATTCTCTAAGGGGGAGGGCGTGTCTTGGAAAATATGTGAGTGAAGAAAATAGAGCCGAGGGCAACCAATAAGCCATCTCCCCAGCTCTGCTGTCTAACCCTTAAGTAGAATCGTACACCCAAGGAGCAAGCTGGTAGGATGATTGCCGCCCGCTGAGGCACGTTAGTGATGAAAATCTGCATTTTCTCACCACTCGAGATGCCTACTCCATGCAATGTGCAAGAGGTTTACCATACTCTGTCTCAGGTGGCAACTCAACTCTTATGCCTTATTTTTTCATCGTCATCTAGATCCCGAGCTCCTTTGTTCTCGTCTTCTGAACTCACCCCTGCAGGATTCTGATTTTTTTCAGAATCCGACGAATACTTGGTTCTGAGTGTACTTGGCCTGGCCCCATTCCTTTCCCTTCCCACCTTCACAGAACTTCACTTGTGTGCGTAAGCTGTTCGGCCATAGGCTAAGCAGTCTTGGCTCTGTGCCCTCACTGGCTGTTTGTTGCCTCTCTTGGTTTAAACTACAACCTGGATGTCCATGAAGCGGGACTCTGCTCCCCTTGCATTCATTAGACGCTCTAGTGGGGCCTCACAGGGCAGTACTCACCAGTGGCTACTTCACAGGGCAGGAGGGGTGTGGATTGCAGTCTTAAAGTGGTTCTACAAGGACACTGCAAGCTGCTATTGCTCTCTATTTGCTGCCACTTGCCTTTCTACTACCCACCACCATCTGCCGTGTCTTGCCGTGTCCTGGTGTGCTAGCTTCTCTTCCTTTGTAACCCATAACATTTAGTTTTGTTCTTGCTGTTTCTTTAATGTTCATATAGATGGCTCGATCTGGCTCTGGCCTCTCCTTTCCATGATGTCTGTTTACATTTTTAAAAAATATTTGTTTATTGTATGAGTGTTCTGCCTGTATGTATATATGTACACAATGTGTGTGTGTGTGTGTGTGTGTGTGTGTGTGTGTGGTGCCCTTGCAGAAGAGGGTGTCAGATCCCTTGGAACTGGACTTATGGTTGGTTGTGGGCTGCCATATGGATGCTGGGAACTGAAGCCAGGTCCTCTGGAAGAGCAACAAATACTGTTAACCCCTGGGTCATCTCTCCATCCCCCCTCCTGGATTTCTGTACCACCTACATTTCACTCCAGACCACCAAGATTATATCTTGTACTCTTCATTACCTAGGAATTATTTCACTCCTGAAGTCACTTCCTTAGACATTCTGTTTTTTGACCCATACTTCATGTGTTCATAATGTAGCTATGATTGCTGCTATTTCTCTAAGGACTTTCTTGTGAGAATTCTTTTCCTGGGGACACAGAAACAGCTACCTCTTTTTTCGTATGGCTCCAGTGACAAACTAGAGTATAATTCCACCAGATTTCAACCCAGGGAGCCAATGAGTTTATCATGCTTACTCG
This sequence comes from Pachyuromys duprasi, assembly GCA_028658305.1. Lineage (NCBI taxonomy): Eukaryota > Metazoa > Chordata > Mammalia > Rodentia > Muridae > Pachyuromys > Pachyuromys duprasi. The sequence goes on from CM053763.1 coordinate 95,074,006, forward strand.
GGGAACTTGAGTGGAAAATTGCGTATACAGGGTTGTGGATGCCCCAAAGCAGGCACAGTGGAAGGTCCTGACCCAGTATGTGTAGGGCGCCCTCTTCATTGGCTGTAACCCCGCCCCTCTTGGGCTCTCATTTGCTGGAAGGAGTGCAGGTTGGGCCCCTGGAGCTGGCAAGGAGGCACCAACCCTAGGCCTGCAACATGATTGGCCCCAGCACCTTGCTGCGACCACCCCTGTCAGAGGCCACTTTCCAGAGCCACAGGTTGGACCCAGGGGCTGTCAATATAGGGCGCCGCCTGGCCCTGGGCCCCGAGCTCCTACAGGGCCCCGGCCAAGCTGGCAGGTCACCCCAAGCCGCAGCCAGGCAGTCCCAAAGCCCCCAAGTGGCAGTGGCAGATCCCTGTGGCTCCCTGGCCCCTCCTGTGGCCCACTGCGCTCCCCACACCAAGAGCTATGAACAGTGGGCCACTAAAATTCCAAATGGCTCGCTGCCCGGTCCTCCTTCCGCCCTCAGGGCAGTCAGCCCCACCTCTCTGCGTTGGGGCTGTGGAGGCGGGAGACAAGATGGCGGCTCCCGTCAGCGCCTCAGCAGGAGCTGTCCATGGGGACTCTCACCGCCTCAGCTGACTGCTGTGGGACCCAGAGACCTTTCTTGCTTCTCCGCAGACATGGGAGCTGTACATGATGACGACAGTCTTTCCTGCTTCAGCCTACCGCCTTCGCAGTGGGCTCTTTCTAAAATTTTGGATTTTATAACCCCTCAAGAGAGAAAAGTGGCCATACCTCCCCCCACCTCCACGACTGAGGAAGCTCCAGAAGCCCACTCCTCCACCCACCTCCCAGATTTCTGTAACTGTCATCTCCAGGACCTCAGTAGGACTCATCCCAGATTATGCAAATTTGAGGTGAAAATTATGGAAAAAAATCTTACCAATCCCTGGGAAGAAAAACTGACTAATCCCTGAGCTTCCCACTAAAACCCAATAATCCCTGAGCAAGAAAACTGACCAATACCAGAACAAGAAATCCCTGAGCTCCCCAAGCTCAGGACTTGAAATCCCACCAATCCACACTCTGGAAATCCCTGCCCTAGAAAGCTCTGCCCCCTAAGAATTCCTTTATAAAGGCTGTATCTGCCCAGTTTCCTGATGCCTTTTCCCAGAAGGTGAGGCAGCCACTCCTGAATTCATCCCTCCTCTCCTGGATTTGTTTCTCCAATAAATCTCTTTTAAGAGATTTACTGCCTCCTGTGACTCACTAGTCAAAAGAAGAAATAGAGAAGGAGCAGAGCTCCTCAGCTCATCAGGGGTTGGGGCAACCCTCCCTTGGAAGCTGCAACATTTCTGCTGAGCAGGCCTCCTCTCAGAGCTGTGTGGTTCTTGGGCTCCCATGCCTCAGGATACCCTTGGGATACTGTCCCACCTTAGAGATGGGATACCTTTCCAATCCTCAGAGCTGTGAGTTTTTGGGACATCTTCTCACCTGATGAGGAAGGCAGGCCAACAAAAGAACCTCATGGTTGATGGCTTCCTTATAGCTGCAGAGATGGTGGCCCCTTTTAGTTAACTTGCAGGTCGATAACTGAGAATGTGTCCCATACCCACTGATTCCTGATCCTCTGAGATGTGAGGTGCCTCTGCCATGTCCTCCCGTGGCCGTGAACCTCGTCATGTCTTCCATGAGGCAAAATAGAGCCTTCCTTCTCTAAGTTGCTTCTGTCATAGCAATGAGAAAAGTCACTAATACAGCTCTTCTCTACAGAACATGGTTGCAGTTCTAGGGCATCTGAGGAATAACCAAACAAGTGGAGAGATGCACCATGTTCACTAGCAGTAAGACTTAGCATTATAAGTAAGACAGGGGAAAGTGCTTAGACCTTATAGCTCTAATGAAACAGCAAACGAATGGTAGATGTATTCATTATTTATGGTGTTTGGGTTGGAAAGTGAGTGGAAAAGGACATCCTGACTTTATAGTTATATGAAAACGTAATCAACTAAGATAACTTTGATGCACATAGCAGGGGACCTTCAAACATACAAAACCAAAGTAATTAAAGACATCTGGAGGGGTTTAGGAAAGGTGGGTGTCCTGTGGATGTAAAGGCCTGTGAGATCATTTGCAGATCTGGAGGAAGACAATGGAGGAGAGCTGAGAGAAGATTCATATTTCTAGAAAAAACATGCGATGTCTAAAGATCAGAAAGCAGATCACCTGGGCAGAAAGCAAAGGAGGCTGCTGAGTAAAACCGTGGCTCCTGAGGGCCATGCTGGCATTGCCTGTTTTATCTTAAAAGCCCTGGGAAGTTGTTAAAGTATTGAAACAGAGTGGTGCTCTGACACTTGTAACTTGTATGGATCATTCTAGACACAATGTAGAGGACAGCTTATCAGGTGCATCTGTGCATGGGTGTGTGGATGCTAGAGAGAGACAGAGAGACAGAGAGACAGAGAAAGAGAAAGTGTGTGTGTTTGAATCTATTTTCCAGATAACTGTGAAGAGAGCATCAATGAACATGGATGTTTAAGTCTCTAGCAGGTTGTAAAGGATGTACCTTTTGGTATATGCCAGGAGTGGTATAGCTGGGTTGTATGGCAACTCTATTTTTTTCTTTCTTTAAACCTCCACTCTGATTTTCGAAGTGGCTGCACTAGTCTATGCGCCCACTGGTAGGGTGTACATAGTCCCTCTCTCCTCATCCACAGCAGCCTGTTTTCATTTGCATTCTTAATGATGGCCATTCTGACAGGGTTGAGATGGAATCCTAAAGTGATTTTAATTTGCGTGACCCTGATAGCTAAAGATGTTGAGCACTTTTGAAAGAGTTTCCTAGTCATCTGTATTTTCCTCTTTTGAGAATTTTTCATTTGGTTCCATAACCCAATTTTAATAAGGTTGTTTGCTTTCCTAATGCTTTTGGGTTCCTAATGTTTTTGTAGCGTTTTGGGTTCTTTCTGGTCACTAATCCTCTGTCAGTGACCAGCTGGCAAGGGTTGCTCCCATTTTGGGCTTCAGTTTCCTTAGCCATATGGAAGCCTTTCATTTTTCTGAGGTCCTTTCTTCTATCAACTCTCCAGAGATCGCCTCTGCTTTAGAAGTTCTTCAGTGCTTATGGGATGGATCTACACAATTCATCCTCCATTCTGTTGTTATTATAACTTTCTCTTTCTCCTGCATCTTGGAGATTACCTCAATTTTTGCAAAAGGTCAGTTTTCCCATTTATTGATTCCTATACTAAATTAAGTTTAACTTGGTTTAATTTTTAAATGCAGGGTGCAATTGTAGCTCAGGCTAGCCTCAAATTCATTATGTAGCCTTGGATGACCTTGATCTCCTAATCCTCTCACCTCCAACTCATGTATTCTGGTATTACAGCCGCACCACCATGTCTGCCTTTTGGTTTACTGTGCTTAATGTCTCTTTGTCTCAGCCTTTCATTTTGTTATTATGATAGTGTGTTTTGCCTCTTGTACCTGGCTGGAATTACAGAACATCTATTTAAAAGTATGTTCTTTGCCCTTCGGCTGTATATTAGTCGTGGCTGTGGGGTGATGCCACAGTGAACATGACTGGTATGCCAGTGATCATGGGGATGTTGGCCATGAGGATGCTGACGGTGAGATGATAATACTGGGAATGATGATGCAGTAGGGGGATACTGAGCTTTGGGATGGTGGTGGGTAAAGGTAAGGATGAGAACCTGGAAGGGAAGGCAAAGTTATGCTGATGTAACTTATGTGGTAGTGGCAGTGGAAGAGAAGGCACCTTGGGTATGCACTTGCTGCCTCCTATACACACATGGGATGGGATTAGGAAAAAGTTAGGACAAGTTTCCTCAAGGGCCTCTGAGGGACACTGTTTCACTTCTGCTTTCTTTTCAAGGCTGCTGGTGAGGTCCCCGCCGCCTAATAAGCCAAAGTTCTTAATGATGTTCCTCTCATTTTGCAAAGCAGAGAAGTTAACAAGCCTCCCAGGAATTCTTAGTTCAGAGCAGCTCAACTGCAGCATAATTGGTCTGCAGCCAGGATGGAGGACTCCCGGGGCAGGGGAACAGAGGGGTGGCTCCAGGAACTGCAGAGTGAACTGGGAGATGCTTAGGAGGGGCGCGGGGGGTGGGGAGGGAGAGCAGCCGAGACCTTCAACTAACATTACTTTAGTTTAATTGGGATTAGAAGAAGGCAGCTTTCTACTTAATTGGTAGTTTTCATATCCTCTGGGGGAAGTGTCAAGCTAATGCGCAGAGGCTCAGAGTCTGGGCTTTGTAACTGCACTTGCAAAGTGACACATACAATATCCTCAGGCAGGTCTCTCAGTTCAGGAGGCAAATGCTGCTGTTCCAGAAGCTTCCTGCCCTCCAGCTGGCCTCGACATCGCAAATCAACCGGCCAAAATCAGAGCTTCAGGAGAACTGAAGGCTGACTTTGCTATTTCTTACATGACAGTTCAGGGGCTGACCATAGGGCTTCATCTGAAACCCCCGATGACACTATTTGTAATTTCTTTCTATTTTCCCTCTATACAAGTAAATAGTCATGAAACCATTACAGTCAGCCAGTTCAGTCCCCTCATCAACCCATTGTCACATCAGACTTCAAGTCTGCCTCCAGATTTTTAGAAATATATATATTTAAGACAGATTGTCTGGCTCTTCTGAAAATTTCCTATATAGGCCAGGCTGACCTTGAATTCACAGAGGTCTGCCTGCCTCTGTCTGGGATTAAAGGCATGCACCCCCATGCCTGGCCTTAGAAATAAACTTTAACATTGCATTGATAAGAACATATAGAAATAGGTTTTTTCCCTCCACTTTTTCCCAGAATAGAGCATACAACAGCTCATAACAGTGTGACATCAATGAAAGAGACAAGAGCATAATATCTTTGCTTCTCATCAAAGACATATGTGCTTTTAATAGATTCTTCCAAGAGAGTGCTTGGCATTCTTGAAGTCTCATCACAAAGAGAAAATTATTCAAACTCAAACTATAAGTTGAGCCATTTTGTCTCTGCTCCCGCTAGGATGAAGCCAAGATTCAGTCAGAGACTCCTTGTTGGCCACAATTTTATGATAATAGAATAAAAAGTGATTGTGATCAGCTGAGTGTGGTGACAGAGGCCTGAGATCCGGCACTCTGTAGCTGGAGGTAAGAGGGGTCAGAGGTTGAAGGTCATCCTTGGCTATGCAGCAAATTCAAGCCAGCCTGGGCTATAAGAGGCCCCCTCGAAAACAAACAAATGATTATGCTAAATGACTGTCAGGGCACATTGCCTTTTTTTTTTAAATCGTAACATTAACTTTGGGAGGAGAAAGAAGAAAAATATAAGTGGAAACTATAATCAACAAAGGGTTAATATCCTAAGAAGAAAATCTATAAATCTATTCAATTTATTATCATTTCTCACTATTGCCAAAATGAGAAAGCAGTTAGTCACTTATTTCATTTTTGAAAGATTTTAGGAGGAATTAGCATATATTTTAATTTTCATTCTTCTGATCACTATGAGGTTGGGTATCTTTATTGGCTATATTCCTATTTTTTTGTGGACTTTCTGCTCATGTCACTGGTCTACATTTCCTACTGGTTTCTCCCTTTGATGTGTTACTTACATGTTATAAATATTTGTCCTTTCTATGTTATATAAGCTGTGTATATTTTTAGATATCAAGTATAGGTATCTCTCCTCTCTATATGCTATATGTTTCAAATATGTTCTCCCAGTTAGTTTTTGAAACATTTTCTATGTGTGTGTGTGTGTGTGTGTGTGTGCTAAATATGTCATTCTCTTCCCTTATCGTTGTGTGCCTGCTCCTTCTCAGGTTTTCAGTCTACACCCTCCATTTATAAGAATATTCTAGGAGCTGGCTCAGTGGTTAAGAGTAAGTGATGCTCTTCCAGAGGACAATTTGGTTCCTATCACCCATGTCAGGCAGCTCACAACCACCTGCAACTCCAATTTTATGGGATCTGATGCCCTCTTCTGGCCTCTGTGGGCACCTATACCCACACCCAGACATACTTACACACACCTACATGTAATTAAAAATACATATATATATAAACATAGCCAATGCTCTACATGGTTTTCACTTTCATTGGAATTTACTTTTATCATGGTGTGGTATTTTTTCTTTTCTCATTTAGTGGGTATAGGGAAAATTTTGGTTTCTTTAAAAATTTAGTTATGTTATGTAAACAGGTTTTTTTTGTTTTGATCCCAAGTGTGGGACACGGAGCTGCTTTTAGATTATCCACAGCTGATAACAGCCTCATGTTGCTCGGAGAGGGGTGTGGTCTTTGCTAGCTGGAGATAGTTTAACTCTGAGGACTCTGAGAGGGTATGAAAACCCCAGCCGAGGGAGACTCCAGAGAGGATGCGTCGAGGGGTGCTCTGGGAAGGAAGAAGGCTGCTGCTGGTTCTTCCTGCTGCTGTTTGTTGGTTGGCTGGACTATTAGATATCCCGACAACTGAGATTGATATTGCCCCAAAGGACCACCCTAAACAGCTGAAATAATGAAAGACAACTACGTTCCCTCTTCCATACTTTCTTTCTCCCTTACCTAGTGTTGGGGTGTTGGCAGATATTACGGGGGGTATAAGAGGTAGAGAAGGGAGGCAGAGGCATGAAGAATCACCTTAAAAATAGAGAAAAAGTATGCCTACAAGAGGGTAAGTTATACTTGGCTATGTTTATTAAAGATACCTATATCTAGCATTTGTTTTTAAGATTTATTTTTAATTATGTATATGGGTGTGTGTCCGTGTGTATGTGGCTTACACATGGGCGCAGGGACCAGTGGAGGCTGGAGGCACCTGACTCCCTGGAGCTGGAGTTACAAGCTACATGACGTGAGTCCACTGTAGTAGCAGTGCATGCTCTTAGTCACTAGACCATCTATCTAGGCCCTGTATCTAGAATTTATGAGGGAAATTTGGCCTTAAACCTTCATATTTTGTGATGTCTTTGCCCAATTCTACCAACCTTGTGATGAAAAAGTGTTATCATCTATACTTCCTGTGTTCTGGAATAGTTTGGGTAGTATGGGTAGCCTTGTTCCTTATCTGAACCCCAAGACTAATTTTATTATGGTTAAGTAATTAAATAAGTTTTTGTTTTGTTTTGGTTTTTTGAGACAAGGTCTTACTATGCAGTCCTGACTAACAGCCTGGAACTCTGTGTGGACCAGGCTGGCCACAAGCTCACAGAGATCTGTCACCATCTGCCTACTTATGCTGGGATTGAAGGTATGAACCACCACACCCAGCACAAATTAAGTTTTAAAGGGGCATCTCCCTGTGTGATGCAGGCTGGCTGCAAACGTGGCCTCCTTCTATCTCAGGCTCTGGAGAGCTGGGATCATGGTAACACTGCCTCTACAGACATAAGTCGCAAATGGTCTTTATCTGGTCTCAAATCAATTAAAAATTAAAGCTGGCTTTGGGGCTGGAGGATGTCTCTCTACTTCTCTAAACCCACACATGCTCGTTAAAGAAAAAACCCAAATCTCTGTCTCATATCAGAAGAGCCACCTGGTATGCAACAGAGGAAAACAAAGATTAAGGGACGATTCTATTGCCACTAATCTCGTGATGTTTTGGTTTTCACTTGAATCTCTAAAACTTTTCTTAAAGTATAAATGTTAATCTGCTTTGCCTTTCTGGCTGGGGATTGAGCATTTTAGCCAGAGTCCTTCCTCTTGATTAGTTTCTTTAGGTGTACAGATTTTAGTAGGTTTATTCTATTTTATATGTCTGTATGAGTGAGTATATACCATGTGTGTCTTTCTGCTTCTGGGATAGCTCACTCAGGATGATCCTTTCCAGTTCTCACTATTTACCTGCAAATTTCATGATATCCTTGTTTTCTATTGCTGAGTAATATTCCATTGTGTAGATGTACCACAATTTCTGTATCCATTCCTCAGTTGAGGGGCATCTGGGTTATTTCCAGCTTCTGGCTATTACAAATAAAGCTGCTACAAATGTGTGGAGAAGGGGGAGGGAAGGTGGGATTTGGAGGGGAGGAGGTTTATGGGGGGATACAAAGTGAATAAAGTGTAATTAATAAAAAAATAAAAATTAAAAATGTTATCTCAAGATCTATAAGATTATTATGTATATACACTCTCTGTCATGATACTAGTAGCCATACAAACTGCTAACTAATTCTACAAATGAGCTTCATCTAGCTTCCTGTGCATATTTTCAGGTCTGAGTCTGAAGCAGGTAATCAGGAACAAAGTTTGTGTACCTCGGACGTACTTAATAGGTTGTGGCCCTCAAACCTTTCGGTGATCTGCTGAACAGGGCTTTTAAAATGTTGTATAAACATTTCATAAAATGTTTTAAAAAACCATGACCATTCCTAACAGCGATCTTTGAGGTCTCAAAGATGATGGAGCCCTGCAATGACGAATCCACCTGGATTAGAGTAATGCTAACCACTGGGAAAACCTGCCCCATTCCTCTTCTGCCTCCAGGTTCTGCAAAAACAGTGGCCAAGTTTAGGTTGACTGCTGCTTTCTACCTAGCCAGGGTTGCCACTAACCTTACAAACACCACCAACAGAGATCACCTTTGGATTACAAATTGCTCAGGAGAAAAATACTTAATCCTAAGACTACCACATAAACCAAGCTGGACATTGTGGAAAGCTTGGCAGAAAGAGCTTCATTACTGTAAATAATTTTACTGTGTTAGAGTTAAAACCTTTCCTTTTTTTTTATACAAAAAGGGGGAAATGTTGCAGGCTATTTGATTACACTGTGAATCCCGAGAGTGTGTTGTTTACTGGAAAAACCTGTTTCTAGTTGTGGTGTGGCTCAGGCCTAGCACATACCTTTAATCAAGATCTTTCTGCTTGAATTAAATAAGATCAGCCATAAGACAAGAGATGGAGCAAGGAACCAGCTGACAAGGAGTGAACATAGGATAAAACCATAGAGAGTAAGAGGAAGTTAGGAGGATGGACAGAGAGGCACATGGAAAGTAGAAGGGAGGAACATTCAGTTTGAGGTTTTGTGAGGTGGCATGGGGAAGGGGTCTTCCTTCTAGGACACTGGCTGAGGAGGAAGGCCAGCTGGGTGGGTGCTCTCTCTGCCTCTCTGAGCTAGCAGGCTTTCACCCCAGCATCTGGCCCTGGAGTGTTTATTGATAAAATTGAATGACTGAGGTTTTGTTAAACTCGCGTTGCTTCCTTTTTCAGACAATTCTTTGTCGGTGTGCAGTAATGTTACTGGTTTTCATGTGTTAACTTGTGGCCTGGAACTTTCCTGAATTCATTTACTTGTTCTAATGGCTTCTGGTGAATCTTGGGGTTTCCTTAATAGATGATCATGCCACCTACAAACAGTGACAACTTGGCCTCCTATCTTCCTGTTTGGATCCTCTTCATTTCTTTTTCTTGTCTTATTTTTCAGGCTGAGACTGCCAGTGGTCTGTTGCAAAATGTGGCTAAAACAGACATTCCTGTTTTCATTCAAATCTTAGAAAGCCTTCTGTTTTTATGTTGGAGTATGTTTAATTTAGAGTTTTTTTGTTATGAAGAGGTGTTAAATGATATAATTTTGGCACGTATTTAGATGATCATTTGGTTTTCCTACTTCATTATGCTGATGTGGTCCCTTACTTTTATTGATTTGCATATGATACAGCATCCTTGTATCCTTAGGATGGGTCCCACTTTATCATGGTGTATACTCTTTTTTTTTTTTTGGCCGTGTCATTAGTTTCAGTTTGGTAATATTTTGTTGTGGATTTTTACACCCATGTTCATTTCTTCTAGGAGATAATGCTGTTTCCTCCTCCTCTCTTCCTTTCCAATCCTTTCTACCCCCTCTTTCTCTGATTTTAGCGTTGTTACAATGCTGGCCTCAAGGAAAGAGTTTGGAAAAAAATCACTCATCTTGAAGTTTTTGGAGTTTTTTAAGTCTGTCTGTCTGTCTCTTTCTCTGTGTATATGTAGGTTAGAGGAGAACTATAGGCATAAGTCCTTAGCTTTTACCTCATTTGATACATTTGATACTTTGCCACTGTGTATATCAGGTTCAGTTTCAGGAAAGTCTCCTGTCTTGCCTCCCATCTGGGAATACTGGGATCCCAGATGTGAGCCCTCTCACGTTCCACTTTTACATACATTCTGGGGATCTGAACTCATGTCCGCTTGTTTACGTGGCAAGTACTTTACCCACTGGCCTGCCACCCCATCCATGTTTTTTGGAGCTATTTAAGAATTGGAGGGCTGGAGAGATGGCTCAGAGGTTAGGAACACTCGCTGTTCTTCCAGAGGTCCTGAGTTCAAAACCCAGCAACCACATGGTGGCTCATAACCATCTATAGTAAGATCTGGTGTGCAGGCAGAATGTTATATAAGCAATAAATCTTAAAAAAAGAATGGAGCTGGGTATAATGTCGTATGCTTCCATCCCAGCACTGAGGAGGCAGATCTCCAGATTCGAGGCCACAGAGTCTACAGAGTGAGTTCTAGAATAGCCAGGGCTACATAGAGAAACCCTGTCTTGAGAAAATAAAACAGAAGAAGCAAAAAAGAAGGAAGGAGAAGAATTGTATTAGCTGTCATCTCGGCGTTTGGTAAAACTTAGCAGTGAAGCCTTTGGCCCTGGGGTTTTCTTTGATGGGACACATTATGACTAGTCTGTGAAAAATTTCTATTTCTTTACGATTCAGTGATTTAATGTGTATACTACTGATATTGTAATACATACTTTACTGTGTGTTATATTACAGAATTGGACAAATTCAGGAATTTGTCTAGTCTAGCTTATCAGTTTGGGGCACAGAATCGTTCATAATAAATAAGCTCTAGTGATCATTTATGTCTGGAATCAGTCACATTGTTTCCTTTTTTCAGCTATGGTTTTAGTCAAATCTCGTCTTCTTGATGTAGCTGGAGCTGTCAATTTTATCTTTTTCTATTTCATTGATTTCTACTCTGATATTTATTATTTCTTTTCTTTGTTTTTTTTTTTTTTCCACTTAAGTGTTTTCCTGGCTCCTTGAGTTTGGTTCATGTCGTCTCATCCTTAGTGTAAGAGCTAACTTCCCTCCTTGTTCAGCTTCTGTTGTGTTTCATCAGTGCTGGTGTGTTGTGGGAATGATTTTGCTCTTAACTTCCTGGATCTGTTGCTGTTCAGGCGTGAACTGAACTGTTCAGCACTAGATGGCAGACAAAGCCCAGGGCTGCAGCTGTGTCGCTGCTGTTGCAGCACTAGAAGGTGCTGGGTGGCCAGGTTTGTCTCATACCTTCAGATTGCTTGTTATCTGGGATGACATGGGGGAGTGTCTGAAGAGGTGTTCTGACCTTGAAAGCCTCTTTTTGGGGATCAGAACAGGCCCATGCATGACTGTCACTGGTCTGCGGTCAGGTACCACAGGATTCTGCCACAGGATTCTGCTTATCTTTGGGCCCATGCTTGTGACTTGGTACCCAGCCCCCTTTTATTTTCCAAAGAAGAGAAGTACATCCTCTGTGTCAGGAATGCCTGGGACTGGAAAGGCAATGATGTGACCAGTCTCATGTAATGCGACAACACTAAATGGTATTCAGAAACCCTAGCACAGCACTGCACAGGATCAAGTCTTGTGGCATTATGGGTTGTTTACTGCTGTGGTAGCCTTGTGGCCTAAGATACTGGAACCTACCCTAGGTGATGCTGTCTGAGTGACAAGGACACACATTGTCTGTTTGGCAATGGGGTCGGTCCAGAGACTCTGCTTGGTTGGATCTCAGCCAGGGGCAGGAGGTATTACAATCCTCTCGGTGTTAGGGCTTATCAGTTTGATGCTGAGGTTCTAAACTCAGCCCCGTGTTTGCTTCCCTGCCCTACTCTCTCCTCAAGTTGATTTTGGTTAGTGTTTTACCAAAGCAACAGAGAAGCAACTACCACACATGCCCACAGGCCAACATGATGGAGACAGCTTCCCAAACATACCCACTGCTTGTGTAAACCAAGATCCAAGCCATGTGTGTGGGCAACTTGGAGAGAATGTGGGTCCCGGGAGGGTATTGAGGCAGACTAGTGGCCTAGGACTCAAGGTTGGAAGGCCATGGGATTGGGCTGTCCCCAGCCTCCAGTTGTGGGTGCCGGAGTTCAGACTTGTTCAGATCTTGGGGATTACAAAGGCACAAGAAGCTCATTAGGAAAGCACCAGCATTGCCCTCACGGGAATCAGGGCTTGCTGGAGCAGTTTCAAAGGGGAACTCTTCAGACTTCCCACTTACACCTCACACAGATCCTAAGAGCAGGTAAAGAGTGACAAGGGGACAGGAGGCAGCAGAGTGTCCCCTCTGCTGGTCCTGGTCTCTACTGTCTGCAGATCCTGACGTCTGCATAGTCCTGCTACTTCTCTGTCCGCTCGCCCTCTCTGCCTTCTACCTCCCCCGCCTTCATATCTCTTTCTCTCTCTCCACTCTCATCAGACTTAGGGTATACAAGATCTCCTTCAAGACACACCTGGTTTTCAGTTGTCAACAAAGACCGGGAGGAGGAAGGGCTGTTGTCAGGATCAAAGCACTGGGTGCTTTCCTGTTCCCACCCTACCCAGGTTTGGGAGTGACAGAAGCAGCAGGTAGGTGGTGGGGAAGGTTGACAGGATAGAGCACAGAAGGAGAATCTGAAGAATCGGTTGACAATTATTTGATGATCTCTTTTGGTGTCTCCATGCAGATAACTGTCATGCACTGATTTTCTCCATTATAGCCGGGGCAGTTGGCTCAGTTTTGCAGCCTGTTCACATCATTGCTTCGTCTCCCTTCTTCTCTCCTCTTCTCTTTCAGATTTGATACTATATTGTGTATGTCCTAACATTCACAAGACCTGGTGAAAAAGTCTTTTTTTTTTTTTTTTTTAGTAAATGCAGATAGATGGAGTGACTGGGTGGATCTTGGAGATCAGACAATAGAGAAGTTGTGGTGGTACTCTGGGTGTTCGGACAGGAGCAGGTGAAGTTAGACAATAAGGGGATTGCAGAAAGCAATAATGTCCTTAATTCTTGAAGTTGGTCTGGACCTCAAGTCCAGTTGTGTAAATCTCATGAGCTCTCCTCTCTTTTTTTTTCTTTCTTCTTTTAATAAGGGCGTGAATCCTGTCGTGAAGTCTGCCCCCAACTTCCCTGGCCCCTTCTGTGAGTGTGTGTGTGTGTGTGTGTGTGTGTGTGATATAACCTCCCAATGACCCTACCTTCTAGTACCATTCTATTGGGAATTAGGGTCTTAGCATATAAACGTGGTAGGAGCTATGCAGAATGAGGTCTGTGATGCTATTGGCTAGCTAGGGTCAACATGGCGCTCTCCACAGAGACAGGAGTTTCTGAGCTTCTTATATCCCACTAGCAGCTCCGACCGTAACAAAGTTTTCTCTAGTCAGGCTGAGGCTTGTCATCCTGGTGGCATTTATGCCTAAGTTTAAATCTGGAGGCTTTGCCAAGCAAGTCTCCTCCATGCTCCTTACCAGACACTAATGCAGAGGCATATTTAAGCCCAAGGTGGCTGGCTTCAGATGGCCACACTTGTCAGCGTATGGTTTTGTCTATGGTTCTGTGGCTAGTTGTTTTTGTTTTTCTAACTGAGAACATAAGCCTGTTGTTATAAGGGAAAACCCAGGGTCATCCGGAGAGTGGCCAGCAGCCTCCTTAGCTTAATTTCTGCAGAGCAAAGCATCCCAGCTTAAAGTTATCCCATCATTGTTTCAGCATCTTTCTACATGCTGCAACCTGTCTAACATCCCTCTAAACATGGGCTCCAGGCCTGGTGGATTTACGTTATGGATGTATTTGTCCCACTGGTGAGGAAAAGGATCATCCTTATGCTCTCACAGGAGCTCCTGGGGCAGAGTCAAGACTGCACTGCCTACTTTCACAGATTAATGAGCCGCGTTAGGCACAGCGGTTGACATCAGAGATAAAGGAGTGCATAAAACAAAGCTTCTGTTTAGTTAGGGCAGCAGACAATAATTGGATAAATGTATTATCTTTCTCTGATGAAATGACCGAGGTGGGAAGGAAGTGAATGCGGATGTGAATGGAAACACAGTACCTAATTATCATATAGCCTCGGGGAGGGGAGAGCTAACAGAGATATGTGTCAGAGGCCACATATCAAATATGGCCAGGGGCTGTCTGTATCTAAAGACACTCTCCAGATGAAGTCAGATAGAGAGCAACGGGCCCTGCTGGGGTAGAGGGAGTCCTGCCTTTAATGCTGAGCTTAGAATGTCTGAACCAGGTGAGAACTACAACTTCAAGCAGCAGGGTGCCCCCAATGGTAGATGAGATGCCAGGGAAACCTCATGCTAAAAACCAAGAGAGCATTTAGGAGTATGGTAAGTTTGAGGTGAGTACTGAGTATCCAAGAAGGGATTTCAGATAGACTACCTACAGTCAAAAATAGAGAAATGTATTTAAGGCCAAGACTGGCTGGTTTCAGATGGCCACTCGTGTCAGAGATGGTTTTATATATGTTTCCGTTTTTTTCCCCCCTAATGAGCACATAAGGGATATTATAAAGGAAAAAGTCAGAGGCACCCATAGGTCTGACACAAATTGACTTTAGAAACTTTGATATGATTGCAACATTTCAGTGCTCTGTATCTATGCTCACCCTTACCTCTCGCTGATCAGCCATGGTGATCAGAGGCCGTTCTCTGTACACAGTGCCATCCCTCCCTCTGTAGTGTGGATCTTCCCTTCCCTGACTCATCACATTCAAGCTCCATCATTTGGTCAGCTGCTTTGTGGTGTTCTCAGACTTCCTTGTTAGTTCCCATCACTAGATGAGCCACGATCCTCATCTCATAAAAATGCTGCATTTCCTTCACCATGAAGACCCTGACCTAGGACTCCTTTCCATCTTGTGCCAGTGTCTCAGAAAGCCATCCATCCCAAACTCACTTCTTGTAACATGATCTGGTTCTATTCTTTTAGAATTTCCTAGGCGCTGAAGTGGTAGAACTTTTTGCCTCTTGTCTCACTTGGTATCTGCATGCATTGGGGCACAAAGACTTCCCTTTTCTTGAGATTTTTTTTTCTCACCTTGGTTTTCTGTATCACATGGCATCCCTTGTTGGTTCTCAACACCACACACTTCTCTGGGTTTTCTCCTTGAGGCTAGCCTCTGAAGTTGTGGTTTTCTGGTGTTCTGCATTCATCCATTCTTGCTTCATATACTCCCCTGTGGCCCAATCACCTCCAGTTGCTTCAGGTCTTACTAAAGTGCAGGTAACACTGATTTCTGCCTCAAAGCTGTGTCTTCCATTCTAGACACAGACATCCGCTGGAGGCCAGAAGTTCCATAAGCTGCCTGAGCCTCAGACTAGACCCACTGTGCACCTTGTAACACTCGCAAATGATAATGGAAGATGACATCACTGTTATGTATTTGCTATTCTACATCTTTAAATCATCATTATAAAGTTAATTGCTAACCTATAAAATGTTTAGTGCAAAGAACCTGCTGTCTTACGGAGTACACCATTACAGAGCAGATGGTGTCAGAGACCATTATAGAGGAGCGTGATGCATTATAGAAACTTTGTCACTGAATGTTATAGAGTACACTGTGTCATAAATCATGCTGTATCATAAGGTATCATGGAACATTCAGTCTTCATTACGATGGTGTAATAGAGCAGGTGCTGTCACAGGGCACACTGTGTCACAGGGCACACTGTGTCACAGGGCACACTGTGTCATAGGGCATGCTGTGTCATGTTGACAGCAGCCTCACATACCTCATGGTTATCACATTCTTCAATTGAGTCATGAGGCTGCTTGAAGTGTTTGATTTGTAAATGCTCTGGGTTTGTATGAATATACCTTATAAACACCACACAATGACAAAATTTCTCAAACCGTATACCTGTCACATAACTGAAAAGGCCAATTTGGGGATGGTCCTCAAAATGTAGTCTGACTCTGATGTTAGTTACCCACAAATGTTGAGTTTTTAAACACCCAGTTCTTCCCATGACATCTTTCAAATGATTTTTCATAAGATGTATGGACCATAAATTATAAATTAGACTTTCTGGGCATCCCCCATTCTTTCTGCAAATTCTACATTTTGAAATGTGGCATTCATAATTTGGCATCTTGGACTAAGCTGGAATTGCACGATAGAAGAAAAGTATGCTGTTTCATATTAAATAGAAATTCTCTCTAAAACTCAGGCTCTGTGGGACCCCTGTATATACTTGACTTTACTCTTTGGGTTTGGGGCACCTGCTGTATAAACGGCCACAGGGTTAGATGAGTGACAGCTCTGCAATTTCTTTGCGACTGGAGAAGGATGCAGGGCCTCCTCTGGAGAAACCACAGCTCTCTTACCGAGTTTGTTCTTCTAGGATTCTCCAGTGACAGAAAGATAAATGGCATTCTGTTCTGTGTCTTTCTTCTCCTCTACCTCATCACCCTCCTAGGCAATGGGCTCATTATCACCTTAATACATGTGGATTCCCGACTCCACACGCCCATGTACTTTTTCCTCAGTGTCTTATCCATTCTGGATATGGGCTATGTCACCACCACAGTGCCCCAGATGCTGGTACATCTGGTCTGTGAGAAGAAGACCATCTCCTACGCTGGATGTGTAGCTCAGATGTACATCTTCCTGATGCTGGGAATCACTGAGTCTTGGCTTTTTGCCATCATGGCTTATGATAGGTATGTGGCCATCTGCCACCCTCTCAGATACAAAGTCATCATGAGCCCTTTGCTGCGTGGATCACTAGTGGCCTTCTGTGGGTTCTGGGGTATCACCTGTGCCCTGGTATATACTGTTTCTGCCATGATTCTTCCCTATTGTGGCTCCAACGAGATCAACCACTTCTTTTGTGAGGTCCCTGCTGTCCTGAAGTTGGCCTGTGCAGACACTTCTCTCAATGACCAGGTGGACTTCATCCTAGGCTTCATCCTGCTCTTGGTCCCACTCTCCCTCATCATTGTTGTCTACATCAATATCTTTGCTGCTATCTTGAGGATCCGTTCAACGCAGGGACGGATCAAGGCCTTTTCCACCTGTGCCTCCCACATCACTGTGGTCACCATGTTCTCGATTCCATGCATGGTTATGTATATGAGACCTGGCTCCGAGTCCTCCCCAGAAGAGGACAAGAAGCTGGCTCTCTTCTACAACGTCATCTCCGCCTTTCTCAACCCCATCATCTACAGCCTTTGTAATAAAGATGTGAAGAGGGCTTTCCTCAAGGTAATAGGCAAAGGGCCAGGATGAAGGCTTGGGGGTGTGAGACTAGTAGATTTCTGGAACACTCTTCATGCAGCTTCCTGTAATGAGACTGACTTCCGGAATGAAACCATATTTCATCCAGTGAGTTGGCTTTGGTTCAGTACTACTAACTTACTGCAAGCTGTATTGGGGTGGCACCGTTTATTACACTCACTCATCTTGGCATACTGTCCTATGGAAACTGGTCATAAGCCCAGGTTCATGTAACTCCATCAGGGAATAGAACTACTCGACCACCACACAAGGCAACATTATATATGGTTCCCAACTCTAACCTCTGAAACTGATTCCGTTGTTATTTGTTCCATCAGCATAACTTCCTCATTTTTTTGACTGTTACATAAACAGATGTGATATTGGGGGGGGGCTCTGTTTTTTTTTAACTCATCTTAAAACCCTTGTGATTGATCTAAAGTGCTATGTGTAACAGTAGTGTGTTTCTATATTTGCAGCAGTATATTCTATATTGCCACAGTGTAATTTGGGAAAGACAGTGATGGTTTCCATTCTTTGGCTATTCCATATAAAGCTTCTATGGATATTTATTCATGTAAAATTTTTTCCTTTTTAAAATAGTTTTAAAATGACTTTTGCTTATTTATTGTGGGAGGGGCAAGTGTGCCCAAGGTGCATGGGGAGCTTGAAGGACTGGATACGGGAGTCAGTTTTCTTCTTTTACCACACGGGACCTGAAGACCGAACTCAGGTGGCCAGGCTTGGCAGCAGGTGTCTTTGTCTGCTGAGCTTCCCATTGGCCCTCATGTGCAGACTTTTGAAAAAGGATTTTTTTTTCCTCTAGAATATACACAGAATGTGATAGTCAGGGATATGCTATGCTTATGCTTCAGCTTATAAAAATATTCTAATCAAACCCACAGTTAGATACCATTTCACATGCAGCAGAGTGTCTGCAGTTAAGCAGACAGATGCGCGGGAAGGCTGTGCAGCGCTGGGGATGCTTACACTTCCGGAAAGAGTGTCAACTGGAGTTACTGCTTTGAAAACAGCTCGCCAGCGCCTCAAATATTCAGAGCAGGAGGACGTGTGGCCCATCCATTTTACTCCCAGATACATGTCAAAGAGAAGTTAAAACATACATCATTACACACACACACACAAAATGTACACACTCGTGGCTAGAGAAATGGCTCAGCTGTTAAGAGCACTGGCTGCTCTTCCAGAGGCCCCAAATTAATTTTTTTATTATTTATTTTTATTATTTATATATTTATATATATATATTTATTTTTCATAAATTTATTTATTTTTGTATCAATCACAGGTTAGGTACTTTGCATCCCAAGCGTAGCCCCCTCCCTCATTCCCTCCCACTCTCCCACTCCCTCCCTCATCTCCTCCCCACCCCCTCCAAGTCCACCAACGTGGGAGGACCTCCTCCCCTTCCATTCAACCCCAGCTCATCCTGTCTCCTCAGGGCTGGCTGCAATGTCCTCCCCTAGGATCTAGCCAGTCTGTCACTCCCCAGCATGTATGGGGAGGGTCAAAGAGTCAGCCATCAAGTTCATGACTGAAACAGTCCCTGTTTCCCTCATTAGCGTCTTCAGTCCTACACCGAGCTATCATGGGCCCCATCTGAGCAGGGGTTCCAGGCCACATCCACCCGTGGTCCTTGGTTGTAGAAACCATCTCATACAAGACCCCTGTGCCCTGCTCAGTTTGGTCTTTGTGGAGCTCTTGTTCTCCCCAAGTCTCACCAACCTCCTCCATTTCTATCATCACTTCTCGCCCTCTGCCAAAGGCTTGATCGCGAGTCTTACTATCTGCTCTGATACATCGCTACGTTGACCCCCCCACCCCAGAGGTCCTCCTTGGCATCGGAGGCCCCAAATTTAATTCCCAGCATCCACGTGGTTACTCATAACCATGTGTAACTCCAGTTCCAGGGGAGATGCCCTCTTCTGGCTTCCACAGGCACTGCATACATATTGCCCACAGACACACATGCAGGCCAAACACAAAAATATTAAAAAAAATGTATATACTTGTGGTCATAGCAACTTTATTCATGACAGCTAGAAAGCAAGATCATAACTCAAAGCCTGCTAGCAGAACGGGTAAATGAAATGTGGTATGCCTACAAAATGGGATATATTTTGTGCCAAAACTGAACAAATGCAATAATGTAATATATACAATATACCACGTAATATATATGCTACAATGTTGGTTTTTCTTGAAATCAATTAAAGAAGCCAGTTGCAAGAATTCATGTAGCATCCCATTTATATAAAATATCCAGAACAGGCAAATTCTCTTACTAGAGAAGGAGGATTCATGCAATCGTTGGTCCTAGCAGTATGATGGGAATGGAGGAGCAACTGTAAGTATGAAGTTTCTTTTGAGGCAACGAAAATGCTCTAAAACTATATTATGCTAATAGATATAGAACTCTCATCACTATAGTAAAATACTGAGCTGTACACATATAATGTATGAACTTTACAGTATGTGATTTACACCTAGATGAAGTTGTTTTCAAACAGAATGTGACAGTATGTTTTCTGAAGAGACTATACAATGGGACACTGAGTTTGACAATACATGAACTCTCCCATTGCTCTATGTATTACCCAGAGGTAAGTAAAGTCAGTATTTTTTTACTTTAGTCAATCTATCAGGCTAGCACAATGGTACCATTGGGTGCATTTGTGTTTGATTAACAGCTCATGATGATGAATGTATAATATGTGCTTATTTTCCTTCCATCCTATTTATTTTTCTAAGTATTTGTTCAAAGTTCTATTTGCTAACTGGAATATGGTTTTTAAATATTCCTTTAAAATTTTTATGCATATGAAAGAAAGGGAGGGAAGGAGGGAGGGAGAAAAAGAGAGAGATGGAAAGAGAGAGGTGTGATGTGTGTGGGAGGGTGTAGGGTGTGTGGAGATCAGAAGTGGAAATTGGATCCCCTGGAATTGTAGTTGCAGAAGGTTGTGAGTCACTCAACATGGGTCTTGGCACCCAAACCCTGGTCCTCTGGAAGAGCAGCAAGCACTCTTAGTTACAGAGACACAGCACCAGACCTTCATTTGTACATTTTTTTTTTTTACAGTTGTGTTTGGAGGATAAGTTTTGTTTGTTTTTGTCAGAGATGTGGTTTGCAGCTGTGTTACCTTAGTTATACTCTGCCCTTCCACTTTCTTAAGGGTCTCTCTCATGGAGCAGTATTTTAATTTTGGTGAAGTCTAGTCAATTATTAATTTTTTATTATATAGAATTATGTTTTGGTGTGAATGTCTAAAAATAAATCTTTGCTTAAGCCTGGGTCATGACAAATTTCTCTTATTTAAAAAATAAGTTTTATTCTGTGTGTGGTCGTGTGTTCTCTAATCCCAGCATTTGGAGGCAGGTCAAAAGATTTTGGGTTCAAGGACAGCCTGGGCTATACAGTGAGTTCCTGTCTAAAAGAAAAAAAAATAAATGGGGTGTGACCATGCAGACCCTTTAGCAAAACACTTTGGAGGCAGAGGCAGGAAGATCTCTATGAGTTTGGAGCCTGCCTGGTCTATGAGTTCAGGTCTAGCCAGGGCTACACAATAAGAACCTGAAGACTTGGTGGATGAAGCACTTGGTGTGCAAGTGTGAGGACCTGAGTTTAGACCCACAGGATGCTTGTAGTCAACTCTGCAAGTGGGGATGGCTTTCATTTGTTCTCTCATGTCTCACTGCGGTAAGACGGACTCTTTCAAATTAAGTAGTTATTAGATGAAGAGCAGTCTTAGGTTTAAAACACTGCACAGGAAGAGAGAGTTTTTATATATTTCCCCATCTCTTATATCATTAGCATCTTGCATATCTTCATAGGAAACAGAGACATACTGATGGAAAAGGGCTGACTGAGTGGTCCTCTCCAGCTGTTACAAGTTTTACAGTATAATTTCTAATTTCAGTCTTGAAAATGTCTTAATAGCTGTTGATGGTGTAATCCCAACCTGTTCATTAGCTGGTTCTTGCTTTTTGTTCACTTAACATCATGTGAGTGTTTTCATTACAGAATAACAAAGTGACATTTGACAGCCACATAGGATACTGATATGTGTCTGCACCACATGTCTCCATATTGCAGAGGGGTTTTCTTTCTTTCTTTCTTTCTCTTTCTTTCTTTCTTTCTTTTTTCTTTCTTTCTTTCTTTCTTTCTTTCTTTCTTTCTTTCTTTCTTTCTTTCTTTCTTTCTTTCTTTCTTTCTTTCCTTCCTTCCTTCCTTCTTTCTTTCTCTCTCTCTCTCTCTCTCTCTCTCTCTCTTTCTTTCTTTCTTTCTTTCTTTCTTTCTTTCTTTCTTTCTTTCCCTTTTCTTTTCTTTCTTTTTTGAAACATGGTTTCTCTGTGTAGCCTTGGCTGTCCTGGACTTGCTGAGAGTCTAGGTTGGCCTCGAATTCACAGAGATCTGCCTGCCTCTGTCTGCCAGAGTGCTGGAATTACAGGCATGCACCACCGCTCCTGGCTTACAGAGGTGTTTTCAATTCCTTGCAAGTTTTTCCTGTTGTGATTCCCATTATGGAAAGGTTCCTGCTGCTTTTTCTGTTTTTCTGACCCCTGCTTCCTAAGGTGTCCTAAGCATGGAATTACAAGGCTGAAGGACATGGACAGACATCTTTAATGCTCCTGACACATGATGACAGTCATCTTACAAAAGATCAATTTATATTTATACCAGCATTCTAGGAAACTTGTGTTTTATTGCATTCTAAGGAATGGGACCTGGGGCTGGAGAGATGGCTCAGTGCTGAAGAACACTGGCTGCTCTTGCAGAGGACCTGGGTTTGGTTCCCAGTGCTCACATGGTGACCCACAACCATCTGTAACTCCAGTTCCAGAAGATTCAATGCCCCCTTCTGTCCACTGAGGGCACCGGCGCAAAAGCGATGCACAGACATACATGAGAAACAGACACGTAAAAATATTAAAACAAAATTTTAAAAAAGAATGAGATCCTTCCTCAAAAAATATCAGTTAATAAATAACATCTGTTGCCAATTTTCTGAAGTATTCATTTTCTAAAAGTGTATTGTATTTCACTTATCACACACACACACACACACACACACACACACACACACACACACACACGCCACATGCGTAGGGGGCAGAAGACTTGTCAGTTCTTCCTCTAGGTGGGTTCTGGGGCTAGAGTTCAGGTTGTCAGCCCTAGCGGCACGTGGCTTTTTATGCTGAGCCGTGTCTCTCTCACCAGTATATTTCTTACTAATTTGTAAAAGCCCTTTCTTTGTCAATGGAACAATGTAACTATGCTGCCGCTGTGCATCCTGTTTGTCACTCGTGTCTAATTTCGTTTAATTATTTACACAGCAGGCCAGCTCTGGTTGGCGGATAAGGTAACACATTAAGAACATTGGGGGTGTGCTCCCTGAAAGGGCCCCGGATTCTCATGGAGGGGCAAGGCACGTCACCATTTTCATGTTAAACATTTCAGAGCAACAGAGTTGATTCCTTCCATCCTTCCTTCCTTTCCTTCCTCTTCCTTTTCTCCTGTCTTCCTCATTCTCCTGAAAGGGGTTTGATAGGCAGCAAGGACCTATCAAGGGGAAAAACTCAGAGGGTCCATATGAACTTATGGCATGTCTCTAGGCCTCCCACACAAGGGGGCGCCTCCTTTTTGGTGGGTGCAAAGTTTCTATATCATCAAGAAAAGGCAGAAGCCATGGGTCTCTGCATCAGCTTCCATAAGTTGCTGGGTGAAGCCTCTCTGATGACAGTGATGATAGGCTCCTGTCTACAAGGACAGCAGAATGTCATTGATAGCGTCGGGGGTGGGCTTCCTCTCATGGCACGGGTCTCAAGCTGGGCCAGTCATTACTGGTTGTCTCTTTCCTCAAATTCTGCTCCATCTTTTACCCCTGTACATCTCACAGGCAGGACAAATTGTGGGTCTAAGGTCTTGTGGCTGAGTTGGTGTCCCATTGGAAGTCTTGCCTGCTGAGAGGAGATGGCTGGTTCAGGCTTCATATCCTCCATTGCTAGGAGTCTTAGCTAAGGTCACCCTCACAGAATCCTGGGAGTTCCCATTGTCCTAGGTTTCTAGCTTGTCCCAGAGAGGTACTCCCCAACCCAGCTGTCTCTCCTGGTATTCTATCCCTCTATCCTTCCCCACCTTACCCTCCCCCCCCTCACCAATTCCCTCCCCTCCCCATGTGTAATCTAGTTCCCTTCTCAGTGAGATCCAAGTGTCCTTTATTGGCTCCCTCTTTCTTGCTACTTAGCTTCTTTGGTCTATGGTTGTATCTTGCTTATTCTGTACTTTATGACTAACATTTACTTATAAGTGAGTACATAACATGTTTGTCTTTCAGGATATGGGTTACCTCACTAACAAAGATTTTTTTTAGTTCCATCCATTTGCTTGCAAATTTCATGATGTAATTGTTTTTAGTGGCTGAGTAATACTGCATTGTGTAAATTTTCTTTATCTATTCTTTGGTTGAGGGACATCTAGGTTGTTTCCAGATTCTAGCTATTGTGAATAAAGATGTTATGAATATAGTTGGGCAAATGTTCTTGTGGTATGGTGGAGAGACCCACAGCCAAACATTAAATAGAGTTTGGGAATCCTGTGGGAGAGTGGGAGGAAGGATTGAAGGAGCAATTGGGGGTGAAGGACACCACAAGAAAATCTAAAGGCTCCACTAACTTGGGCCCATAGAGGCTTATAGAGACTGAACTGCCAACCAGAAAGCATGCATGGGATAGACCTAGGCCCTCTGCACATATGTAACACTTGTGCAGCTGGGACTTCTAAAGGGGGAGCAGGGGCTATCTCTGACTACATTGCCTGCCTTTGGATCCCCTTTTCCTAACTGTGCTACCTTGTCTAGCCTTAATAGAAAAAGATTCGCCTAGTCTTACTGAAGCTTGATATGCCAAGGTTGATATCCCTGGAAAGTCTCATTTTTTCTGAGGAAAAGGGGAGGAGGAGTAAATGAGGGAGGGGAGGGGAGATGGAGGGACTGAGAGGAGAGGAGGAAGAGGAAGCTTCTATTAGGATGTAAAGTAAATAAATCATTTAATCAATAAAATAAAGGCAAAAACTGGTAGATGTGATGGTGCCTAGAAATGATGTTTAAGAACAACAAAACCCACAGAAGTGATTTGTGCTCGTAAAGATTCTGTGTGGAATGAGGGGAGCGTGGGAAGGAAGGTCCCTCCATTCATGAAATAATTGATTTCACACTCCGCATTGGCTCTCTTTTTTTCTTTCCCCAGATGTAGAGTAACACTGTCCCTACTTTCCCCACTTCTTTGACCCTTGGGTAGACAGAGTCCTTTTTCCTTGATAGCATCAAATCAGGCTGTAATTTTCCAAATTGGACTTTATTTAAATAAGGAGCAAGGAGAAAAACAAGACACAGACATCTTTCAAAAGCAGAGAGACACTTAGCAGTAGCCCTTACTCTGTAATAACACCCAGAGAGGTTCTAAGGTGTGGCCAGGGGCTGCCTCTCAGCAGAGTCTCTTTGAGTTTCTGCCTCTGGCATTTCCCTTGCTTCTACCTCCCCTCTCTTCAGCCACTTTCAGAGCCCAAGAGAGTCACAGCTGATTCATACATGATAATTCATTGTTCAGTAATGAATATAAACAAATTGAGTGTGAGGGCCTGGAGAGATGGCTGAGTTGTTAAGAGCTCTGTCTACTCTTGAAGCGAGCCTGGGTTCAATTCCCAGCACCAACAAGATGACTCCCAATCATCAGTTTTAGCTCCAGTTCTTAGAGAATATGATGCCCCCTTTGGCTTTCATGGGCACTACATGCATGTGGTGCACAGACATACATGCAAGCAAAACATCCCAATACAAATAAAATAAAGAACTTAAAAGCAAGCGCTTAAAAAAAAAACGCTTGCTGAAAGAAACTAAAATAGACCAGTAGATATTTTCATACATTACCTCATGTAGTCATTGCAACCTGCCTGTGAAGAAGAATTAGAAAACTCAAAATAGTTAAGTGACTTGAAAAATTCACATACTTAGTGACAGGTAAAACTTTATTAGTCACTTTTCTTGTTACTAATAAAATATTTGACAAGAGACAGCCTAGGGGAGGAAGAGTTCTTTTGGGCTTACAGTTTGAAGGGACACAGTCCACCAGGGTGGGGAAAACATGGTGGCAGGTGGCTCCATGTGGACTCCTGACATCCTGACATCTTGGTGGGACAGTGTGTATGACCATATTATAAAAAAACCAAAACAAAACCAGTGACTTTTTCTAGCCAGGCTTCCTCTCCTAAAGGTTTCATAATCTTCTCAAACAGTGTTACCAGCTGGGGACAAAGTGTTTAAGTACACAAGCCTACAAGGGACGTTTCACATTCAACCCCTGACACTAATACTCCAGCCCGGGTCTGCCTGGCGGTAACATCCAGGTTCTTGACCACTGAGCCTTTCTTTCCTTCATGATCATCTCAGGCGGCATCACTCAACATCTGAGCCTCCTGCTCCTCCCCGACCTGGGCTAGTGTGAAGAGCTGTCTTTATGGAGTCTTGATGTCTCACGGAAGAGTCCCTGGGAAGGCGGTGACTGTAAGTCTGACTTACAGCTCCTTGAGTATGTGGCTTTAAAGAGTCACTCTGGAGCCCTACTCCATCCCACCAGTTTGAGGAACGCCCTTTTCACATCCTTGTTCCTTAAACTATAGATGACGGGGTTGAGGAAGGCTGTGGCAATGTTATAGAAGAGGGCCATTTTCTTGCCACTGTTTGATAAGGAGCCAGAGCCGGGACCCATGTACATAATGATACACGGGATGGCGAACATAGTGACCACAGTGATGTGGGAGGCGCAGGTGGAGAAGGCCTTGATCCTCCCCTGGGTTGAGCGGATCTTCATGATGGTGGTGAAGATGTTGGCATAGACGATGATGATGAGGGAGAGAGGGACCACGATGACATTGAAGCCTGTGATGAAGTCCACCAGGTCATTGAGGGACGTGTCTGCACAGGCCAACTTCAGGACAGCAGGGACCTCGCAGAAGTAGTGATCAATTTCATTAGGCCCACAATAGGGCAGTCGCATGGCAAAGTAAGTATAGCACAGGCCTCCCACCACGCCATAGGCGGCACAGATACCCACCATAAGGAGACACATCCCACGGCTCATGATGACCTTGTACCTCAGTGGGTGGCAGATGGCCACATACCTGTCCACAGACATGATGGAGAAAAGCCAGGACTCGGTGACCCCGAAGAGGAGAAAGATGTACATTTGGGCCACACATCTTGTAAAAGAGATGGCCCGCTTCCTGCTGAGAATATGTGCCAGCATTTGGGGCACCGTGGTGGTGGTGTAGCACACATCCAGTGTGGAGAGGGCGCCGATGAAGAAGTACATAGGCGTGTGGAGGCGCGAGTCCTGGTGGATGAGGATGATGAGGAGGCTGTTGCTCAAGAGGATCAGCAGGTAAAAGACTAAAAAGAAAGTGAAGAGCAGAGGATTGGTCCTGGGGTTGGTGGTGAAGCCCAGTAAAATGAACTCTGTCACGGTGGACTGGTTGTGTTCCTGCATTGTGGTTGTTCCTGTTTAGAGAGGTTTCAGACACGTGATTCACTGAGTGTATCAGAGGTGTGCAGGGCAACTGTGTACCCATTGTCCATTTACACTGACAGTTTCCTGAGGCTTTGGATTGGCAAGTGGGGGTGCTGAGAAGTAACTCTCCTTTGTAGTTTGGATGGCAGTGGTGGAAATGTCAGGGGCAGTCCAGGGTGGTTCTGCAATGTGCTTTCCATTCTGGTTTGTGTCTATGATCTGTCCACATCTCCTTGAAACATGGCCTTGTGTCCCTTTGCTACTTTCCCCATTTCCCATTTTACCTTGGGACTACAGAAGTTGCTTACATGGATAAAGATTAGGATATTTATCCTAAAGGTGTTTTGATTTAAGAAGTGTATGTGTGTGTCACACACATGGGGGTATCCACAGAATCCAGAAGAAGGCATCATATTTCTTGGAGTTAACATTACAGGGAGTTGTGAGCTGTCCCATGTGGAGGAACCAAACTCTCCTCCTCTACAAAAGTGACAAGTTCCCTTAATCCCTGACCTACACCTGGCCTTTTAATGTAAGTTCTGGGGCTTGAACTGAGGTCATTGCACTTGCATGGCAAGCATGTGACTGGCTGAACCACTCCTACACCCCCCCCCCCAACACACACCCGGTTTTAACTGTCACCATGTGACAGCCTGGTTTCCTAGATTCGTTTCAACCACAGAGACATCTAGTGCCGGTTTCTCCAGAAACTACCTTGACTTTATTTAAAAAAATGTAAACAAAGAAGCCTCATGCCTCATGCTAAGATCGCATGGCAGAGACCATTTAATGGGAGCCTGCAGGCCAAACATAAGCTGCAGACATTTTTTTTTCTGGATTGCCTAGTTCTTACTTTTTAATTAATGGCTAACGTTTTTAAACAGTTGAACTTATGAACACAAAACTGGACTTTGGGGATCACAAATCAGACCTGGCCTCGTCCATCCCATGTTTCTATACCCAGAAGTAGCCTAGAGATTGGCTCTTGTACTCCTTCTGAATAGAGTGGGAGCTTCCTTACATAATTCTCAATTTTTTTTATAGATTGGGTTTATGCATTTGCATTGCCCCTATAGCATTTGGGTTTATGGTCCTTGTCCTAGAGCTGTGCTCCAATTATATGCTGGTGCCTATCTTCAGGAAACTTGCCAAAGAAAAGGTGGGTAAGCAGCAGGCAGATCACATGGCTGGGGTCAGCCAGCCTGGAGGAGGCTGGCGTTGGGTTCCTCTGGTTCTCTGGTGAACCTCTGAGCTGCATGGATGTCCAGCACTTCCTGTTGCCCTGGGTTGGAGCTGGGTGGAAGGGGAAAGGGCCCCAGGAATCCAAGTGCCAGCTCTCACTAGGTCCTGTGTGTGGACTGGCTAAGGGTTCTTAACTAAAGAGACCACTTACGGCTGAAGCGGACACAGAGGTGTGGAAAAGAGGGGACTCTAGACTGGCTCCCTCCTAACAACACAACAGTGAACCCCCACAGGATGTGGGGGCCAGGGTGGGAGTAGGGGAGGGGGAACATTTGCTGCGAGGCTTAACTAAAGTCTTACAATTTCAGAGTTACACATTCTCAGTTTTTTGTAAAGTTCTTAAACATTTTACTCTAGGACAAACTTAGGTGCCTTTTCCCTTCCCATCCCCCCAGACATGCATGGCCCAGGCCATCCTCTCTGGTTACTCTTACCTCCACTCATTGAAGCTTGATTTGTGTAGAAAGCCAGTGAGCACGATGAGCATCAAGCCAACTTTCCTTCAACCCAGGAAGGAAAGAGGCAAGTGACAGGACTAGGACCGCTTGCCCCCACAGTGCGCTTGCCTCCTCATCGCAAGAGAAGCCTTTAAACTGGCTGCTAGTTTCACTCTGTTTGGCTGGTTTGCCCTGTGTCTTAGGGTTGGTCAGTTGGCCTCTCTGAGCCTCCAATTTTGACTCTGTCTCATCTAGGTTTGTTGATGAGCTGTTATCAATGAAAAGACAGAGATGAACTAGGTGGCTGCAAAGTCTTGGTTGAGGGTGACTCTCTAGGTTGCATAGTCTTAGTTGAGGGTGACTCTCTAGGCTGCAAAGTCTTGGTGTGTGTGTGTGTGTGACTCTTTAGGCCAGAGCTGACTGGTGCTTATGTATGGGGCTATTTGCCTTGGTCCCTTGTCAGGATGGAATGGAAATCAGAGAACTATGTGTGTTTTTTGCTGCGAACCCCTGTATTTGTCTCCAGCTCTTCTCCTGCAATACAGGCTGGGATGTGTCGCTTAAGGCCGCAGACTTTGCCATTTCTGGCTTTCATGCTCAACAGGCCATTGAGTTATCTATAGAGAGAATGTTGGCTTTCATAATGTCTGCTTCTAAATGTGTCTTCTCTCCTTTTTTTCTGTCACCAGCACGTCTCCCTGCCCCTCAGCCCCCCTTCTTTCATATCAGCACAGACCTTTAAGGGTAAGAATAATCCAGAGGTGGGAAAAGCGGAGAGAAGGCAGGAAAAGATGGTGAGGTCCCAAAAGGCAGAGAAAGACATAGGGAGCCAGAGGCTGGAGGCTGAGAAGGTGGGTGTGAATGGAGAAATCATGGCCCACGGGAGTGAGGAGAGAGGACTGAAGCCTCAGAAAGAGGGAGAAGGCTCATTCATCTCTTTGCTTCCTAAGAGGGTCAGGAACTGGTGAGTTGAGAGTTAAGGAGTTAAGTCAAGGGTTAAGAGATCTTGCTGCTCTTCCAGGGGACCCAAGTTCAGTTCACAGCACCTGTGTCAGACATCTCACAGCTACTGACTGTAATTCCAACTCCAGAGGATCTGACATCCCCTCTGGCCTTCATGGGAACCTATCACAGATGAGGCAGGCAGGCACACACACACATACATACACACACACTTGAAAAGTAAAAACAGGTAATTTTAAAAAGAGCGACAAGACTTAAAGGGAGGCACAGTGATGTTGAGGTTTTACAAGAGACCAAAGAAAGGAGGGACGAAAGAAGCACACACACACAAAGAGAATGGAGGATGGAGAAGGGCCAAAGAATGTTGAGCAGGCACGGTATCGGAGCAGTGAGACTCATAGTTTGTCAGGGAGAGACACACACACACACACAGAGACAATGAACCAAGGGCTGTGAATGGGAATTTATAAGATGAAAATCAAGGCAGAGACCTAGGGACAGAAAGAGGTGTTGAAGAATATAGAAGGAGGGGAAAAAGGAGGGAAGAGTGTGGGGCTGGAGGAAGACTACAGGAGCAGGCAGGCAGGGGACTCCAGACAGGGGAAGGCTGGGCACAGATGTGGATGTGGAGGAGGATGCAAGGACCATGTTCTAGCAGGAGATTCACAAGGGGGAGGAAGCCTTGTGAGTCAGAGAGGGTTCTGAAAGAAGAGAGATGGCTGGGAGTTAGGAAGGAGAGGGCTGTCCTCCAGGCAAAGCTAGAGACAGAGGGAGCTCAGGAGAGACATTAAGAGAGAAAGACAGGCAGAAGTAGTAGACTCAGCCCGAGGCAGAGGGCCTCAGAGGGCCAGGAGGGAGGGATAGGGCACACGGGCACAACAAACAGAAGCAGGTGGTAGAGAGCAATGGACGAGGAGTGAATGAAAGCAAGCAAGAGGCTAGGAGGACACAGGCCCAGAGACAGAGAGGACAATATACAGACCCAGAAAGAATGAAGAGAGAGAGAGGTGGGTGGCCACACACACTCTTACAGACTGGAAAAGGGACAGAGTCAGACACACATGGCCAGCTGGCCAACAGAAGCTGTGGGTCTCCCCGGGCTCCTACCTGGGGCTCTCGGCCAGCACAGCTGGAGATGGTGCAGCTGCCAGCTCTCCAGGAGAATTGAGGAGACTTCTGTCCTGGACATATAGTCCAGCAGGAAAGAGGGTGTGGGCAGTGCTGCCTCAGACTCTGGAGGCCACTCCTGAGTGGCGCTTGGCCCTGGGGATCCAGAGGGGACAGTTCCAGCAGCCATCTCTGGGCCAGAGGGAGAGGCGCTGGGCTCTGAGGTATCTCGCTCGCTCCCCTGGGACAGCCAAGCTGCTCCTTCTTCTGGGCTCTAAGATGGGCTGAGACTCAGCTGGGACAAGGCTGTGGATACTGAGGACATTGATGCCAGGCTCAGACAAGACCCTAGGCCAGAGCTGACTCAGTGGCTCTTCCGCAAGGAAGAAAAGCACGAGGCACTCTGGCTACACAAGGGAATTGCCCTTTCTCCTTGCCAGGTGATGTCCCAGGGCATTTTCAACCCATTAGGATAGTAGATAAAGTGTCTAGAGTCTTTGAGCTGTTCTGGTCTACAGACAGATTGTAGACTAAACAGCAAAGGTTATAGGCTCAAAAATAAACATTATGCAAAGCAAACATTACTAGTATACAGATTATTATCAGCAATCAGCTACAGTTCATTAAACACTCACATAGTCACAACGAAAGTGATGGCAATGAAAGTGTGGAATGTGGTAATCTTCATTTTTTAATTAATTAATTTTTTCTTAATTACAATTTATTCATTTTGTATCCCAGATGTAGCTCCCTCCCTCATTCCCTCCCAATCCTACTCTCCCTCCCTAATCTCCTCCCAAGCCACTCCCACAGTCTACTGATAGGGGCGGTCCTTCTTCCCATCTGACCCTGGCCTATCAGGTCTCATCAGGACTGGCTGCATTGTCTTCCTCTGTGGCCTGATAAGACTGCTTCTCCCTCAGGAGGAGGCGATCAAAGAGCCAGTCACTGAGTTCATGTCAGAGACAGCCCCTGTTCCCATTACTAGGAAACCCACTTGAACACTGAGCTGCCATTGGCTACATCTGTGCAGGGGTCCTAGGCTACCTCCATGCATGGTACCTGGTTGGACCATCAGTCTCAGGAAGGACCCCTGTGCTCAGACCACTTGGTTCTGTTGCTCTCCTTGTGGAGTCCCTGTCCTCTCCAGATCCTGCTATTTCCTACTCATTTTTATCTCATTACAGCAGGCGTGAGGGTCTCAAACAATGTAGTGGCCTCTCAGGCCCTTTGTGTCTCAGCATTTCCAGTCACTTGGTGAAGAACTTTTCTCCCCACTGTGGGAAGCACAGTGGGGGGCAGAAACTCAGTCACTGATTCAAGAAGACCCTCGGAAGGATTTTCATCTTGGAGTCGAGCCAGAGTGAGACAGTAGGAGGATTTGGAATGCTCACATTTGAGGTCTTTGCACAAAGGGAAGGGAGACGCCCATTCTTGCTGGATGGCAATAATAATGGCAGGTTCACACCTGAGAACGAGAGACAGGAGGCTTCTGTGACAGCCCCTCCCCGTGAAAGATACAATCCAGATAGGAAGCCATTGAAGAGAGCGCTTAAAATTTTGATAACATGCTGACATATAGCTCTTCACAATTGATGGCTTTTGGCAGGTAGTGGGCAAGGCCCCTGAGAGTTTGACCATCAAGTATATGGGCAACACAAATTGGACTTTGTGGGTTCTCTTTTTGGGGGGGGGTGTGTGGGCAAGGGTGGGAGGGTGAACTTGGGAAGAATAGGAAGTAAATGTGATTAGGGTGCACTGTATGAAATTCCCAAATAATAAACATGTTATGTTGAGGAAAAAAACTTCACTGAAGTAAAAATTTTGATGGAGGAAAAAGAAAGTAAGGAAAAAAAACACAAATAAAGAAAGAAAGATAAAGATAAAGAAATGTAGACTCCATCCGTCTGAGCATGAGAAAACTCATTGGCTCCCAGAGGCCCAAGGACCCACAATGAGGAGCAAGTCACCCTAGGAGCAAGGCTAGAATCCAGCTGGACATCTGGAACCACATTCAGGCTCCAGGGAGCTGCTGAACTGAGCTGAGCCCAGAGCCTTAAGGTCTGGGGGCAGGACTCCCTTAATCTGGACTGCCCATGTCCTGGGTGACAGAGTGGCGGGAAGCCCATGAGGGAACCATGAGCCCTGTTGCGTCTGTCTCCTCCTTGCCCAACTACCATGAGAGCTGAGCAAGTTCCTCCGTGGCAGCTTTCTTCTGCTCCCAAATCTTGTCTACACCTCTAGCAGAAGGGATCTCAGGATTTGGTGGTGCCCGACTCTGGCTGTATTATATAACTCGGACTCCCTGTGATGTCCTCAGAGTGAGAAACCTTTGCCAGCCCCATCACCATCCTGAAGTCTCCCATTCCAGGAGTCTTCCCATACCCCAGGAGGATTATTTCTTTCCCAGTATTTTCCTGGTTCAGCATGGATTCCTTTTCCCCTGCCTGAGCAGCCCCCAAACACTCATGAGACCCTAGATCTCTCCCTTCTCAGCAGCAGCGCTCTGTGGGCTGATGAGTTCCCACACAGTGGCCCCAGCCATCTTTTTAACATGCATTTTTCCCTTCCCTGATGGGAATCCTGCACTGGCTCTTATGTGCAGACATCTCTGGCTGCATTTATCATTCCTCTTCTGATGGCAAACCTGCACTGGTTCCCATGTGCAGAAGACAGTGTCAGCAGCTCTGTGCGGGGCCGAAGCCCTTCCTGGGCACATTCCTGTCCAGCTCTCCAGGGTCACCACCACTTTGCATAGTTCTTTGACTGACCCTTCACTAGGGGCAGCAAGAGCCACCAGTATCTGCCCCAGCTCCTGTTGCTCCCTCAGCCCTGGCTGCCCTGCCATAGCGTGTAGCCTGTAAAACATCTGTGCATGCCTCCAAACCCAGATCCAGGTCTTTGAAGCCTTCCCTCGCAGGTAGTTGGCCTTGCTTTTCTTGCCTCTACCCTCATGCCCTGGGCAGCTCCCAGCTCGTATCAGCTCCATGCTTACCAGCCACCTCTCTGTGCCTGAGGACCTTGCCGTACTGCTTACCAAGTTTCTCTCTGTGCTGGCCACTTGGTTGGCTCTAGAAACATCTATATGCACCAATGGTGGATGAGCATTAGAGACCAAAGATGAACAAAAGTTGGCCCCTAGCTCTGTGCATGGTGAACTCGGGGATTGGTTCACCATGAAGAGGAATACAGGTACCCAGAGAGTCCGGGGAAGGACACGCACGTTCCATAATGACACACAAGGTCCCACTGGCTCTTTTTATCCACAGGCGAGGAAAGATTTTATTGAAGATGTATTTGAGCTGAGTCTGGGAAAATGACCAGGAATTTGATATGTGGAGAAGGAAGAAAAGGGCAGACTGAGTACAGGGAACCGAGAGTGCAAAAATTCAGAGGAAGGAAAAAGGGGCATGCATTCTTTTGTCATGGCCATTTAAGGACAGCGTTTGTGTTATTGACAACTGTGCTGTTAGCCTCAGTCAAATAATAGATCATATAAATGAACCCAGGGTACACACGGAGGGCAGAAGGAAGGCTGATGTGAACCGAACATGAAGGGAATTAGCCCTGGTGCAAACCGTCTTGGGAAGGAAAGGATTCAAAGAGAACAAGAATAGAATTTTGGCTAGGTCAGGGACTCTTGGGTAAGCCTCCAGTCCCTGAGGCTCTCAAGAGCTTTGTAGGCCCTTCTTGGGGTGGTGGCTGCTGGCTCAGATCCATAGTCCGTTCTCACTCAGCCTTACAGCTTGCTCCCCAGGGCCTGGTCCCTCCCACGGACTGTAAAGGTGGCAAGAATAATTTCCTGGCCAAAGACACAGATAAATAGATGATTTTTTTTCTGATCAGAAAATTCACTTACAGAAAAACCTCAATTCTTTTCTGGATAAAGATGAGTGTAAAAAAAAAGATAGGAAATGATTTACAAAAGTAAAGAGTTGAATTCAGTTTACCGTGTATGTAACTAAACTAATTTGTTCTTCATTAAAGACAATCTGAAAAATGGAGACATGATTTCCATTCATAAGAGACCATGGAAACTACTACAATTCCATATCTGCCATGTCTCCTTGATGTGTAGCTTTTCATTAAATACCTGTTGTCCTGAATAGGACGTAGTTAATCAGGTACACATGGCTGAAGGTTGTGTTCAAGGGTTTCTAGCCACTCTGGCAAATGTCAAACTTTGGAAGAACCAGAGAGTCCAAAGCTGTCAGTAACAGGAGAAACATAGAGCGTGGAGGAGGAGCAAACACAAGCTTTGGGACTCTTGCCTTCTAGTGGTTGGCAGTGGGGCAGGACAGCTTGTCTCTCTGCCTGCCTCATTTGTAAAATGAAGGCAATTTAGCCAACCAGAAAGGGCTGTTGTGAGAAGGTGGTAACGAACGCTTGTGTTCCCATCAAGTATTACGACTCCACAGAGCTTCAGATGTGCTAGCTCCTTGCTTGTCCACAGCACACATTCCAGGTCTTCCAGAGGATGCCTGAAATAAGAGATTAGCACGGCTTGTATGTACTGACGGCTGGGCAGGACATACAGCTCAGTCGCACAGGACACAGGTGATCTGCCACCTTCCTGAGGCAGAGCAGCACAGAGGTCAACAAGTCAAATGCAAACTGCAGACAAAGGGACGAGGTATGCTGCTGATCACCAGCTCACACACAGCTGTCACCAGTGAGCAGATCCTGGCCCCAGTCCTGTTTTGAGACACTGCTTTGCCTGAAGCAAAGCAGGGGAAGAGCCTGAGCCAGAGGCGCCAGCCCAGTTGGACCAGGCTTCCAGCCTTTCAGAACTGTGAGGTCTGTTGCTTTACGCCACCATACTTCAGAGTAATTGTAAACCTAGCAATGGGATAGCAGTGTATCTATCAGTGTCTCCAGCACATCCATTTGTTTGCCTCTTGTTTATTGTTTATTCAGTCCCCCTTTGAGCCTGCTGTGTACCAGCCACCGTCCTGGGGTTTACAGGGATTCTGTATTGATTCAACAAGACAGACACTGGGAACTTATTGGGTGGGGCTAAGACAAACTGCACATTTAATGAAAAATTAAGTTCATGCACATTATATGCATGAACTCACCTAGAAGTAAGGCTGAGCTTATGTTTTCTACACTACTACACTGAACCAGGGAGCTCAAAACTTCCTTTTTTATGAAATAGCCAGATGCGGTGGCACACATTTTTAATTGCAGGCACAGAGAGAGAGAGAGAGAGAGAGAGAGAGAGATCTCTGTGAGTTCCAGCACAGCCTGATTTACATAGTGAGTTCTAGGCCACCCAGGGCTACATCAAGTGAGACCCTGCCTTAAAAACAAAACAAAACAAAACCCCTCAATAAAATAAAACAAACACACTGAATGTAAGCTAATCAAAACAGAGCAAATTTTGCCAATATTTTAATACATTTCAAAGTTTATTTTTATTTACTGCCATTTCTTGACTCCAAGAGTTGATAATCCAGTGGGGTGGGAGGAACTGTAAGACTAAAGGAATATTTGGGCAGCTTGCTCATCCATTTCATCCGGAAATGGGGAGGGTCTCATAGCGTCTTAGCCAGCCCCGAGGATACCTGGGCAGTTAAGGGCGTGGCCTTTTCTTCAGTGGTGTAGCCATGGATAAGTGGCCCACACTTTAGTAAATTGTACTTACTTATTTTAAACACATATGAGAATAAGTCTGTGCATCATTCTCTTAAGTTCAGTCGAATCCAAGCAGAAGTTTAATGGAAAATTGAATAGACCAGTCTACAGATAGCTAAAAGAAAACTGTTCAGAGTTTAACTGTATTTGTTATTGTCTGATCTTCTTTAACAGGATTTGTTTATTTTAATTTTATGTGGATGGGTGTTTTGCCCTCATGTATGTCTGTGTACTACATGCATGCTGTGCCTGCAGAGGCCATAAGAGTGCTTCAGACCCTCTAGAACAGGAGTTACAGACAGTTGTGAAGCCAAGTGGGTGCTGGGAGCTGAACCTAAGTCTTCTGCAAAAGTCATCTCACCAACCCTGTCTGAATTTTTTTTTTTTAAAAAAGAAAAAGTGGATTGCACCAAGCATGGTAAAATATTAATGTATCTACCTCTAACCCTCTCAGTCATGTGTCTGTAGATGGGAAAATAGATCTACAGATACAGTATACATACGTATTTTTTATTTTATGAAATATATGATATATACTTATTTTCTCAGAATTGAGACTTAAAATATAAATTTTAAACGAACCAAGTAAGAGACTAGAGAGATGGCTCAAGCGTTAAGAGCATACGTTGCTCTTCACAAAACTTCAGTTTGGTTCCCAGCACCCACATTAGGTGGCTTACAAATACTTCTAAGCCTGGCTCCAAGGAGAGGCTACACCTCTAGCCTCCGCAGACACCTGTACTCTCTCTACCTCTCTCTCACACACACATACTTCAAAAATAATAAAAATAAATCTTAAAATGTGACCCAAGAAAAAGTCATTTTCCCAAACTGAGCTCAGATTAAATCAGTTCCTAGCCGCAGTTTTCCAGATAGATCTAAAATCACTCTAGCTTAGACTTTGTCGCATCTAGTACAAAAAAGCAATGCCAAATATTAGCTACAAAGTGTGCATCAAACAGTGGCCCAAGGCTGTGTGTTTTCATAGTATACCTCACACCATTTTCTAATCCAAATTCCTTTATACTGTAGAAAAGCATGTGGTCACATTAAACACTTGACTGTGCTGGTGCTGAATTTGACACGAACTTCTAGAAATAAGGAGTGAGACAGGAAAACCAATAAAACAATGTCCGTGAACTTTAAGGACAGCCTTTTACAAACCACCCTTCGGCTCCAGTACTTTTAACTATGTTGTAGACACTTTGGGTTATGAAATGTAAACATGTTTTTTTTTTTGTTTTAATTTCCAGTGGGGGGATTTTAGTTTGTCCGCACCTGTTAGTTGCAGAGCGTGGTCTTTGCCAGCTGGAATTAGTTGAATTCTGGGGACTTTGAGGGGTATAAATATGATAGCCCAGAGGAAAAAGTGTGCTTGCTTAGGGGAGTTGGAGGAGGACTGCTTGCTGCTGGTTTGTCCTGCTGCTGCGCTTGCTATTTGCTGGTTACCTGGGCTTCTGGGTTTCCTGATGGCGGATATTGGTATTGCTCCCAAAAGAATCCTACGGCCCTACCCAGTAGGAAGAAGGAACAAGGGCTACATCCCCTTTCCCTTACAACTTTCTTTTTCCCCTGCATGGGATTGGGGGTTGGAAGAGAGGTGGTATATGCTTTAAGGAACCCCCAAATAAAGTAACATTTGAAAAACTAGCACCTACATATTCGAGTCTTTGGTGAAAGCTGAAAACTTTACAAGCGATGGTGGGGCTCTCTGTTTAGGAGTGGTGCAAGCTCTCCTGGCTGCTCAGAGCTCTGGGAAAACTCAACGTTGTCTTCAGTATGCCAAATGAGATCCATCCAGTCTTCCAGTCCTGGATCACTGGGCTGTCCTCCTGTCTGCTAGCACTTTCAGGAAAGCGCCCTTCACATCCTTATTCCGGAGGCTATAGATAATGGGGTTGAGGAAGGCAGACACAACATTGTAGAAGAGAGCCAGCTTCTTGTCCCGCTCTGGGTTGTACCAAGAGCCGGGCCTCATGTACATGATCATGGCTGGCCCATAGAACATGGTAACCACAGTGATGTGGGATGCACACGTGGAGAAGGACTTGAGCCTCCCCTGGGAGGAGCGGATTCTTAAGATAGAGGCAAAGATGCAGGCATAGGAGGCCAGGATGAGGGAGAGAGGGACCAAGAGTAAGATGAAGCCTAAGATAAAGTCCAAGTGGTCATTGAAGGATGTGTCTGCACAGGCCAACTTCAGGACAGCAGGGACCTCACAGAAAAAGTGGTTGATCTTGTAGGGGCCACAGTATGGCAGATTCATGGTGAAGACAGTGTAGACCAGAGCACCAGTGATGCTAATGGACCAACAGATGGTGACCATCTTGATACAAACTAGACGGCTCATGAGCAGAGAGTAGTGAAGGGGGAAGCAGATGGCAACATACCTGTCGTAGGCCATGATGGCATAGAGAACACACTCAGCAATACCCAGTACCAGGAAGATGAACATCTGGGCTACACAAGCACCCCAGGAGATGGTCCTCCTTGGACATACCATATTCACCAGCATCTGGGGCACAGTGGTAGTGACATAGCTTATGTCTACCAAAGACAGGATACTGAGAAAAAAGTACATGGGGGTGTGGAGGCGAGCGTCTAGGTAGATGAGAGTGACAATGAGGCCATTGCCCAGGAGGGTGATCACGTAGAGCAGAAGGAAAAAGGTAAACAGGGCCACTCTGCTCTGTGGTTCACTGGAGAAGCCAAGGAGGATGAACTCGGACACCGAGCTATAGTTTTCCTTTCTGAGGGTCTGCATGGTGGTTGGTTGTTTCAGAGAGACAAGCACTTTGCAGTTCTGTCTGTAGCCTTAGGGAAGAGAGCAAGGCAGAGCCACATACACAACAGCACACACAGTTGCTTCCAGGGATGCAGTCAAAGTCGTGTTGAGTTGGATGAAAAAAGTATCAAAGCTAGGGCAGCTGTGACCCTGGTCAAGTAGTTGAGGGATCTGACTGCTCATAGGATGGTCCCTGGAAGCCACCTTCATTCGCAGAAGACAAGGAATTACGTGGCTATTTTTGCAGTAGGGAAGTCAGCCAACCGATGGTCCCTGCCAGTACATCCAGCCAGGGATGCCCATTTACCCCAGGAGGTAGGCAGATCCTTTTGCTAAAGATTAAAATAATAAATCTAAAAGTCTGGGTTAGCAGGCTGTGGGGGCTTGGGGGACTACCAAGCCAGTGAGCTGTGCGGTAGCCACTGAGGTCATAGCAGGGCTGAAGCCACAAAGGAGATGAGTGAAGACCTTAAAAAGCTGATTTAAAAAAACAGGTGGGAGAAGAAATGAAAGTTTAAAACTGGCTTTAGGTTATAAGCCAAGTCCAGGATAAAAGTATATTAATTTAGAAATTCAGATATTCACTGACAAGGCTGTAGGTGACCTTATCAGTCTGTTTTAAAATCAATAGATTTAAAAAAGGACTTAGGCAAAGTAACTCAAGCCAAATTTACTACAGTTGTGTTTGAGGATGTAAACGTTTTGTAGAACATTAGAAATGTGTTTAGGGGCTGGGTATGTGGTTTATTTGGGAGAGCATCTCTGTGCACTGGGATCAATAGCACTCATAAACCTGGCACGGTGTCACATACCTGTAATCCCAGAATCAGGAGATGGAGACAAAGGGCCCAGAAGTTCAAGGTTATCCTCAGCTACATAGTGAATCGAAGGCCAGCCTGAGTTATATGAGAGCCTGTCTCAAAAAAAAAAAAGTCTTAATAAATGCATCTACCTGAAGCTGTTACAGTATGGCCTTGGTGTGACAATCTTGTATTTGCCTAATAAATATGGCTGAAAATGGAAAAGACAAAAAAATACCAAGAAGCACAGGGCAGGGACCTCACAGCCTGTGCCACTGAGGCAGTGACTCTGGGTTCTGGCTTGCTGCTCCCAGCTCCCCTGAGGCTTATCTGGGCTTTGTTTCTTGAACCTACACACGCGAGGATTTCTGTTGCCTTCCCATAACTAAGCATTAGTCAGATTCTCCTGACTGAACCGTGGTAGTCACAGCTGTGTGACCCTGAGCAAACTCCTCAGTTGGGCTGAGTCTTCCCAGCTGGCAAACAGAGATGAGGCATTTGTGGTGCAGAGTTATAGCAAGGTGCATTTGGGATACAGTGTCCAGAGGTTGTGTAGATATGAAACAGGAGACAAAGAGTTACCGTGACTGAAATGTGCTC
Source organism: Pachyuromys duprasi (assembly GCA_028658305.1). Taxonomy (NCBI): domain Eukaryota; kingdom Metazoa; phylum Chordata; class Mammalia; order Rodentia; family Muridae; genus Pachyuromys; species Pachyuromys duprasi. The sequence continues at coordinate 95,114,389 of CM053763.1, forward strand.
AGAGATCAGAAGAGCTGTGGCTGCTCCTGCCTTTGCCCCCATGTGCTGTGTGATTCATCTATAAAATGTTAATATCTCTTTCACAGTGGAGACTACTTGAGATATGGCTGATTTCCAGAAGGCCATCGACAAACTGTGACAACTTAGCATGGCACTGGGTAGATGGAGGAGCAGGGAGAGGAGAGAGTTAGGCATTCCCGACTATCTGAGTCTCTGAAGGGCGGGTCTGAAAGTGCAATGGTAAGGACTGGTGGCTGTGAAATGATGCTGGAAATGGAACAGGCAGATGTTGGCGCCTGCACAGGCAACAGAAGACAAGTGAGATGTGTGTTCTGAGTTTCCGGGAGCGTGAGGAGTTGGATATAGGAGAAAAATGCCCCAGGGAAGGAAAGCATGTGAAGGTAAGAGGTGGCCTCGCCTAGCTCAGAGACTTGAGCACTGAGAGGGGAAACTCTCAGGAAACAAGAAGAGAGCAAATGGCCACTCCTGACATTCAGAGGAGGGCAGAGAATGAGAAGATGCCCGTGTACCCCTAGCAGAGCCACACTCCAGACCTGGCTCATCACAGAGGCCTCCCACTGGCCTCATCCACACACCAGCTCATGCACTCTCCCTTAGCATGCGTCTTCTTTTTAGTTTTTTGTTTTATTTTTGCTTTTGTTTCATTTTGTTTTGAGACAGGGTTTCTCCATGTAGTCCTGGCCATCCTGAAACTCTCTCTGTAGACCAGGCTGACCTTGAACTCAAAGTTCCACCTGCCTCTGCCTCCTGAGTGCTGGCACTAAAGGCATGCGCCACCATGTCTGGCTTGTGTGCCCCTTCTGTATCTCCCTGATGGAACTCTACGCCTTGCTCGGTGGCTCTGACTGCCTTCGAGTTCGTATGACTCTCCAGGAGCAAAGGGAGACAAATAGAGGTCCCTCCCTGTGGAGATTCAGGACTTCCTGATGGCTGGTTTCTTAGTACCTTCCCCTGTCACCCTTTCTCCACCGTGGCCCTGCTGGCTCTCCTGGCCCTTTGTGTTTCCCAGATACTGTGCTCTTCACAGCCCCACTCAGAGTCTCCTGATCCTCACTGGCTGGTCTCGCCTTGTTTATTTCACGTGTATGATTGTCTTGCCAACCAGGCTGTGGGTTGACGCTATGTCTCTTTTAGATGGCCCCCAGCATCTAGCAAAAACAAGGCATCTGTTAAGGGCTTGGAGGATCCATGGGTTCAAGACTGTGTTCACTTGGGGGAAAGATATGCAGGTGTTAGTCCCCTGTAGGGCAATGGCAGGAACAGTCAGATAGCCCTATCTCAGAATTATGTTTCTCTGTGTAAATCGAGTTCTGCCCTGCCTTCCAGCAAAGTCTTAAGTGCCAGGGCCAGGACTGACACCTGGGTCTTGAGCAACATAGGTGGCTTAACCACTGTGCTTTCCTGCCTCTTGCAAAGTGAGCAGTTACCTCAAGCCCTCCTGCTAGGAAAGCACCCTGTTCACACCCACCCTCCTTCTTCCACCTGCTGGCGCTGCTTGCTCCTCCCCAGGCTCTGAGCTTCTGGGAGAGAGGAAAGAATGTACTTCATCCAGCCTGAGTCTGGAAATGGCTATGAACAGAGCTGCAGAGCAACTCCTGGCCCAGAAGGACAAGCTTCTTTTCCTCCTTCCCAGTGAGTGGTCCAGAGAAACAAAGGCCGCTTTGTTCATATTCTTCGGCATGCTCATCGCAGGACTACCCCTATTTCCACCCCCAGCCTTCAGTCACCTTTGAAGGACCAGCCTGGTCTGCCAGAGCAGCTTCCTCCACCCCTGTGGCAGCCGCCACCAGTTTCCTCTTGGTTCTGTGGGTCACCAGAGAAGGCAGCTTATCTTCCTCTGCTCGCACTGTGGTTCTACAGGAGAGGGCTACTGTTCTTTTAGGTGTGCAGGGAGGGGCTCCAGTGGGCAGACCCAGGGGTGCTCTGCGTCAGCTGAGGTTGGAGAGTAGCGTTCCAGTTTTGGAGAAGCCCTGGGGATTGCTCAAGCTAGTGATCACAGTACAGAGCCTCTGGGCTGGATGAAAGATAGAATTCTAATGCCCCCAAGATGTTTCAGGCTTGGCCCCTGGAACTGGGGAGCTGGGCATCCTTTGGACATTTCAATTAGGGACCGAGATTTCTTCCCTCTGAGACTTTGGAATATCTGCAAGGCTGACCGTGGGAGCCAGGTGGTCAAAAGTCTGAGCAGATGGATAGCCTTCTTTTGACCCAGTTGGAAGACTCTCAAGTGCCCCTTGAGTCCTGCTGGAATTCCAAGAGAGAATAGCAATCGGCTAGCCTCATTAACTATTGCAGAAAAACGATCACCACAAAGGGGCCTACCTTGTGAATGAGAGCATGGGCCAGCTGTGAGCTACAGTACCATCTAACAGGCCGGTCTCTGCTAACAACCCGGTAAAGCTGCCTAAGGCTCAGTTAAAATCATACAATACGAAATTCACACCACCAGAGAACCGAGAGATCAATTAACACCTTGCACATAGCGTATGTTTAAGAAACCGAACAAACCCTCCCCTCCTCATCCTTTTCCTCTTCTTTTCCCTCTCCCTCTTTTTCATTCCCACTCCTTTCCCTCTCCTATCCCCTTTCTCTTTTTACTTCTCCTCTTCCTTCTTCCCCTCCTGCTCCCATCCCTCTGAGGTCACCCAGCCAGATGAGGCCGGGGCTTAGAATTACACCTCCCTCAAGCCCAGTTCCATCTGTCCCAGCACACTTGTCTGTCTCTCATCACAGTTTCTTTTCATCTAACACTTAGTCATGGCGGGTTAACTTCTACTTATATACACTGTGATTCAACGTGTGAGAATTCTGCTCAGAATTTCTCAGTGTGTTTATAACAGATATGAATCCATAACCGTCCTCATTCTATCATATAGTTCCTTGGTCTTTGTATTAGACTGGTGCTAGGCTGACACACTGAATTGAGAACTATGTGTTCTTAAATTTTCTAGGAGAGCTGGTGTACAATCTTATATCTTCCTTATTGTAGAAATTATGAGCTAACCCATCAGGGCCTAGAGTTCACCCTGTGGAAGTGTTTTAACTACGCATTTTAAATTTAAAAAAATTATTGCTCAGTATGGTGACGTAGGACATCAATTCTAGGACTCAGGAGGTAGAGGCAGGCGAACTCTGTGAGAGGGGGGCCAGCAAGGTCTACATAGTGAGTTCCAGGTCAGCCAGGGACCCTGTATCAAGACAAAGAAAGAAAGAAACAAAAAACATTTGTGACTGTTCAAGTGCTCTACTGTTTAAAAGTGAACTTCAGTACTCAATGGCTTTCAGTGAGCCTGTCCACTTTACCTAAGCTTTAATTTATTAGAATAAGGTTGCTCGTAACATTCTTCCCCCCCCCCTTTTTTTTATCTGTGAAACCTACAATGATGCTATCCTTCTCATTTCTGAGACTGGAAGTTAGTGTCTTCTACCTTTATTCTTTTTCTGTCTCGTTATGGTATTGTCAATATTATTTGTCTCTTCAAAATTAAAACACCAGGGGCTTCAGAAATGGCTCAGTGGTTAAGAGCACTGGTTGCTCTTCCACAGGACATGGGTATGATTCCCAGCACTCACATAGCAGCTCACAACATTCACAACTCTAATTCTAGGTGGTCTGATACCCTCCTCTGGCTTCCGTGGACATTAGGAATGCAAGTGGTGTGCAGACATACATAAACATGGGCAAAACACCTAGAGACAGAAAATACATTTTAAAGACAATTTAAAAATAACAACTGGTTTTATTCTCATTTGTTTCTGCTCCGTCTCAGTGATTTTTCTCGTATTTAATATTTTTAAAACTTTTCTTTGTATTTAACTTATTTCATCTTTATTTAGTTCTCCAGGTAAAAGCAGGAGTCATTGGCAGGGGGTCTTTTTTCTTTTCTAATGTAAACATTTAAGTGCTATGAATCTTTTACTAAAGACTGATTTTTGCACAGCATCCAATTTTTTATATGTTTTCATTTTCACTTGTTACAAATGCCATTTTTTTCTTTGATTCATAGGGCTCCATAATTTTTTTCAGTTATGTGGTTTTTGTTTCCAAATCCTTTGAGCAAAGAATATGTCGTAGTTACTGTCTAGGTATATGTCTTGGTTACTGTTCTCTTGCTGTGTGGAGACACCATGACTAAAAGCAATTATAGAAGAAAGCATCTAATTGGGGCTTGCTTACAGCTTCAGTGGTCAGCTCATGACCATCATGGCTGGGAGCCTGTAGCACACAGGCACAGGTAGAGCAAGACACTGGTCTTGCCAGAGGCTTTTGAGCCCCTCCCCTGCCCCCTGTGGCTACAGCTGTGAGAGCTTTCTTTCTTTCTTTCTTTCTTTCTTTCTTTCTTTCTTTCTTTTTTCCTTAATTAAATCATTTGAAGTGGGAAGACCTACTTTTGATCCTGATCTTTTGAGGTGGGAAGATCCACCTTTAATTTGGGGCACATTTTCTGCTGGCAGCCTATATAAAGAACATGGAAGAAGGAACCTCTCTCTCTCTCTGTCCCTCTTGCTCTCTCTGCCTGCTTGCTCTTTCCCTGGCAAGCAAGTCCATTCCTGGCTGGCACTAAAAAGCTCACCTTTTCAGGATTCTGGTGAACACCGAAAACCAGCTGAGGCAACCACTTTCATGAACCTAACAGCTACAGCATTCTTGGAACTTCCGTTGGTACATAGTCATTGTTCTGGCAGGACTGCAGCCTGTAAGCCACTCTATTAGATCCGCTTTCCGTATGTGTGTGTGTGGCGTTCTTCTAAAGAACCCTGGGCTAATACACCCAGTGCATACACCACCTCCAACAAGGCCCCGTCTGCTCTCACAAGGCCACACCTCCTTATCGTTCCCAAACAGTTCCACCAACTGGGAGCAGGCATTTAGATGTATAACTCTATGGGGCTTGTTCTTTATTTTTTTTTTAAATTTCTCCATTTCTTTTTTATCTCTAAGAAAACCTTGTTTTAAAATCACAGTCTCAAGTGTGACTCTTATTCTACCTTTATTGCACATTACCGTGCAGGAATTTTAGTGTTAGCACCATTCATAAGACACTAGTTCCTAAGTGTGTTGATTGGGGATTTGCTCTTTTCTGATTAATAATAGACATTAGTTGGTCTGGATGACTCGGCACGTGGTGCAGTTGTACAGAGGGAGAGAGGAAAATGATAGAACACAAAATGATCAGTAATGAGAATGACGAAGCTCATGTTTGCTACAGACCTTTTTTTTTTAAAAAAAAACTTTTTATTGGTTCTTTGAGAATTTCACATCATGCACCCCAATCCCACTTATCTCCCCCTCTCCTTGTACCCTCCCTCTACCCTTATAACCTCCCCCTCAAAATAAACATCTCATTGTGGAAGCCGACATGTGTCACAGTCTGTCCCACACTATTCCCTTTTGTCCGAACTTCTTTGCTAGCATGTTCACGGCAATGACTGGTTGCATGTCTGGTTGGAGGCCTCTGACTTCTGCTACACTATCACTACTGGAACCTCATTGGGACATCTCTCAGATATTCTGTTGTTGCCCTGTGTAATGGAGATCCTGTTTGGGTTTGTTGGACCAGCCCCTTCATGTACTCTAGCAGTTCATCAATGGCGTAGATGGTGGGTGGGCCAACTCAAAGCCTTGGAAGGTATCTGAGCTGGTCAGCTCTCCCACACCCACAGCAGCAGGGCGAGCTCTCCGGTGCTGCTCCAGCTAGCTCATCCAATGCGATGAGGCTCATTCTTAGTCAAACCAACACACTATGTTTATGGCAGTGCCTTTCAGTTTTTGAATGTCTGAAAAATTATTTGCTTCAGTTTTGAAATATATTTCCTAGAAATGGAAGATTCTAGTGTGAGGTCTTTGTGGGGAGGAGGTTATTTATTTGCCTTACAAATAGGGGCTCAATTCCTGAAAACCATATAAAGGTGCTAGATTGATGACCCATGCTTATAATCCCAGTCTGGGGAGGCAGAGAAGAGAAGATCCCTCTGGCTCGCTAGCCACCCTGCTTATCCTAATTGCTGGGCTCCAGGCCAGTAAATGGCCCTGTCTCAGAGAAATTAGATAGTGTGAGTAAAGATGACACCTGAAGTAGTCTAGCCTTCATGTGCCTTCACACACAAATGTGCACACACAATCACCACACACTCACACCCTCACATCTATTCACATATATTTTAAAAGATTTTCATTTGACATTGTTCTTTCCCCCTCTACAGTTCAGAAACGTAATGGTCTTTTATTATTGAGGAAAAGCCATTTGTTAGTTACCTTTTGTCCTCTGAGAGTACTATCTCTCTCTTTAATTTTAAGACGATCACTGGTTTTTAGCAATTTGCCTATGGTAGGTCTCCTTATGATTTTCTCCATGTGTATTTTCCTTTTTCATGTGTCTATTAATTCTTTGAGAATTTCATACATTGTATTTTGATCATAATAATCCTCTCCTCTGATGACAATTGGGTTAGGCACCAATTTATGAGTATAGCAGAATATCATTTGGTATTATTTCATTGACTTTTTTTGTTTGTTTGTTTGTTTGGTTCTATCTTAGGTCAGAGAGGCTTCATCCAGCAACTGATGGAAACAGATGCAGAGACCTACAGTCAAACATTAGGTGGAGTTCAGGAAGGATTGTAGGAACCAGAGGGGTCAGGGATACCCCCCCCCCCAAAAAAAAATAAACACAGGTTTTCTTGTGCATCAACAAACCTGGACTCACTGAGACTGAACCGACAATCAGGGAGCCTGCACAAGTCTAACCTAGTCCCTCTGCATTTATAATTGTGTAGCTTGGTGTTCTTGTGGGACTCCTAACAGAGGGAGAGGAAGCTGTTTCTGATGCTTTGCCTGCTTTGGGGACCCTTTCTCTCCTACTGTGTTGCCTCATCCAGCCTTGGTATGAGGGGAGGAGCCTAATCTAATTTCAACCTGATATGCCGTGTTTGGTTGATATCACCGGGAGGCTAGGAGTGGACAGGGAAAGAGAAGGTTTAGGGGGGAAGATGGAGGAGGTGGGGGTGGATGGTGGGAGGAAAAATTGCTTTTGGGATGTGATAGAGAATAAATTAATAAAAAGATGTATAAAGCAATAAAATTGAAAAAAAACTGATTCCCTCCTTCATTTTCTCCCAGATATATCCCCAAATTTCCTACCCAGACAACTCTGTGTCATGTTTTAAAGCCCATTGAGTCCTACTGATGCTTATGTTCTTTTAGGTGTGTGGCCATCCACCGGACCTTGTTAAACATAAACATAACCAAAGAAATAAAAGGCTTGTACAATGAGAACTTTAAGACACTGGAGAAAGACACTGAAGAAAGACACTGAAGAAGATACCAGAAGATGAAAAGACTTCCCATGTTCATGAATTGGTCAGATTAATAGTATGAAAATAACTAACCCAGCAAAAGCAGACTACAGACTCAACACTATCCCCATCAAAATTTTAATGCTATTTCAGTTTACAGAAAATACAAAATAATCTTAATCTTTATATGGAAACACAAAAGACCCAGAATAGCCAGAATAATCATGTTTATTTTTATTGAGCTTTACTGGGGATCCGTAAGTTTATAATTTCAAACATATTTTCTTTTTTTTTTCAGGTTTTAAAAATTTATTTATTTATTTTTAATTTATTTATTTTTATATCAATCACAGGTTAGGTACTTTGCATCCCAGGCGTAGCCCCCTCCCTCATTCCCTCCCACTCTCCCACTCCCTCCCTCATCTCCCTCCTCCCCGCCCCCTCCA
>CM053763.1:95122651-95142043 GCA_028658305.1 Pachyuromys duprasi
CTCAATGTTCATCCCATTTGTTCATCCAAACAAGCATTGATCATACCAACCTGGGTCCTCCTTCCTGTCTATCCTCTCTAGGTGTGTAGATTTCAGCTTGACCTTCCTATCCTATAGGTCTATATAAGTGAGTATATACCATATGTCAAACATATTTTCATTTATCATTTTCTTAAATACTTTTCCCATTTGAAGACACATTGAACTTATGTTAAGCCACTTAACATTGTCCCACAGTTCGCTGATGCTCTACTGCTTGTTCAGGTCTTTCACCTTTCAGTGTTTTGTTCTGGTTCATTTTTGTTACCATGTCACCAAGCCTGGTAAGTTTTCCTCCTGTAATGTCATCTATCTTTCATCTCACACAGTGATTTTTTCCAACTAACACACTGTAATTTTCACTTACAGAAATGCAGGTCTTAGATACTGGGGTAATTAGAATGAGAATGGCCTCCGTAAGCTCGTATGTTTGGATGCGCGGTTTCTGGTCGGTGGAACTATTCTAGAGGTGTGGCCTTGTCGGAGGAAGTGTATGAGTAGGAGTGGGCTTTGAGGTTTCAGAAGACTCAATCTCTCTCTCTGCTTCCTGCGTTCGGATCAGGATTGGAGCTCTCAGCTGTTCCTGCATCAATGCCTTTGCTCTATCACCGTGGACTCTAACCCTCTGAAACCAGAAGCCGAATAAACGCTTCCTTTTGTAAGTTGCCGTGGCCACAGTGTTTACCGCAGCGACAGACGCTGTTTATGCTCACCTTTAATGTCCTCCGTCTTCCTTGCAGCTTCTTAAACATACGGGCCGTGGATGCAATTGCTCCTTGCTGTCCCTGCACACTCATCGCACCGTCTGTCTGCTGTAGTGGTTCTTTTAAAAGCTACTTTATTGGGTTCTTATATCTACCACCGTTCTCCATCCTAATCCCTTCCAACCCCCCACCCCCCACACACTAGGTAGGTGAGAGAGAAGGTTAGAGGGAAAAGGTTACATAGAACTCTTGGACTACTTCCTGCTGATTAGAGGCATCCTTGGGGTTCCTTGGGGCAAGTTTTACCTTCAGTGTCAGGAGATTCCATTTCTTCTTCTCTTTGCACACGACCACTTGACAAACTACAACAAACCACAGCAGCAAGGGAAACAGCTTCCATGGGCCCTCTCAGGTCTGCCATGCGTACCCTCTTCAGAGTCTCCAGAATTAAACTATCTGCAGCTGGCAAAAAGAATATCCCTCCTAGAGCCCGAGACAAATCATAGTTAATGGCTGTGGACAATCTGAAGCAGCCCCATATCCCACTCCTAGGATTTAAAAAAAACATATTCATATAAAATAACTGGGCTTTTAAAGAAACCACAATTCTCACTTACAGCCTGCTTTTTCAGTCCTTTCAACTGAGTGATTTTTCTTCTCATTATAGAATGTATCATCTTGCATTATAGATTGTATCATCCTGGATAGTTTTGTACTGCATATTAGACATTTGAATCTTTTTTGTGAGTTTATTTATTTATTCACTTTACATCCCAAGCACAGCCCCCTCCATTTTCTCCTCCTGGTCCCACCCTCCTCCCCAAGTTTCCCCTTTCCCCCAGAAAAGAGGAGCCCCCTTTCCCCTGTATTAACCCTCCCCCACACATCAAGTCACATCAGGACTGAGCACATCCTCTTCCCCTGAGGCCAGGCATGGGAGAGTGATCCAAAAGCAGGCAATAGAGCCCCCTTCCTGTTCCACTCGCCAGGAGACCCATATGAAGACCAAATACATGTAGGGGACCTAGGTCCAGACCATGCATGCTCCTTAGTTGGTGCCTCAGTTTCTGTCAGGCCCCATGGGATCTGGGTTAGTAGTCTCTGTTGGTCTTCTTGTGAGGTTCCTGTACCCTCCAGATCCTTCCATCTTTTCCCCTATATGTCCACAAGAGCTCTGCCCCATGCTTGGCTGCAAGTCCCAGCATCTGTCTGGATCAGCTGCTGGGTGGAACCTCCCAGAGGACAGTCACGTTAGACTGCTGTCTGCAAGCAGAGCAGAGCAACATTAATAGTGTCAGGGGCTGGCTCTCTACTATGGGGTGGGTCTCAGGTTGGGTCAGTTAGTGGTTGGGCATTCCCTCAATTTCTGTTCCCTCTTTATCCCTGTGCTTCTTGTAGGCAGGGTAAATTTTGGGTTAAAGGTTTTGTGGGTGGGTTGTTGTTCCTCTCCCTCCACTAGGAGTCCTGCCTGGCTAGAAGGTGGTCACTTCAGTCTTCATGTCCCCCTTTCCTGCTAGGAGTCTCAGCTACAGTCACACCCATACCCTCCCACGAGCATACCCGGCTGCAGGTCTCCAGCTTCAGACATTTCGATCTTATTACAGTAATTCAGTTGTTAGTATTTCTGTATTCTTAATAAATAAATAAATTCTTTAATTTTTTTTTTATTTCTGACATGCAATTAAGTTAATTACTTGTAAGAATCTTGACCCTCTGGAGTATTTTTTTTCTTTGACTCTCTTGAGTTTTGTGTTTGGCTTTTGTTAGGTGAGATTTGAGCTGCAGTGAGTCTGGTGGGTGGGAACAGGAACTATTGCTGGTCCCGTGTGGGCTCTGAGAATTACTTTTCCCCAAGTCTTTCCTGTGTTACCTTGTGACCATTCTTTGCTTTGTCTTCAAGTAGTATCTTTATTTACATATGTGAGCATGTAGAGTGGGGCCCTCTGCAGATCACTGGAGCTCTTTCTTGGTGAAATCCTCCTACTCTGTGAATTTCAGGTGCCTCGGCCTCGCAGAGTACCCCCAACCCAGGAGACCCCATGCTTCCGCCTCTCTCAGTCTCCATGACTAACCTTTGCATGTGACAACCAAGAAGAATTGCAGGACTCAGCTCACTGGTTTTCTACCTGTCTCAGATGCTTTTGTTGTTGTTGTTAGGTAAAATTCTCTATTATTTTTAATGTTTAAATTTAAGTAGGATTACATTACTCCCTCCTTGTGACCTGACATCCAGTGACTTAGAGAACATGATCTTACATTCTGTTCAAGGTTTGGGTTATCATGAGTGTTGTGGAGGGTGATTCTGCTTCCTGTCACTTCATCTTACAAACATATTTTACAACTGGTATCTTTACATTTTGTAACTCTAACTCAACCCAGTAAGGTTTTTGTATAGAAAATCTTGCAAAACTACGGTGATATCCAAATTGGTATTATTATAATAGAAAAAATGAGATAAAAACTACATACCTAATAGGTAAGCAGGGATTTGAAAATATTGGTTACAAAGAAATCATAAATAGATGGTAAAGTTCTTATCATATATGATGTCATTAAGAAAGCAACAGAGAGCAGAGATGACTTACTCAGTAACATACTTGCACAAGATATGAACCTAAGTTTGATTCCAACACCCATGTGAAAAGCCGTGCACAGCAGTATGAGCCTGTGATAACAGTGCTAGGAGGCAGAGTCAGGGCATCCTAGTGCTTGTTGGCCAGCCAGTCTAGCCAATTAATTGGGGCACTTCAGGTTCAACATGGGACTCTTTCTCAAAAAAATAAGTAGGAAAGTTATAGAGAAAGACACCTGATATCAACTTAATGGTCTCTACATGTGCACACACAGGAAACTCTGCTCACTGATGCTCTCTTACACACATACAGAGAGACAAGTAAATAAATAAATAAATGAATGAACAAATGAAGGGCCAATGAATATATTAGAATTTTCCCACAAAAATAAACAGAAAACCTAAACCAACAGTGGTTTAGACATGCACACAAACTATGTTTTCATATGATAAGAGACCCTGAGTGAGCAGCTGCTTGTGCTGGCTCATGTGGAACAATGATAGGAAGGAAGCCACTGCTGGCTTTTGAGCCATGTTGTTACGGGCTCAGGTTGGCTTGCTGAACTCCAGCTACTCCACCTGTGCCCACCATAAGAAAAAAGGAGGGGTGGGGATCTTGGAGGACGGGATTGGATCACAGTTACCCTATCTCTTTCCTTAGGAACCCAATTCTTTCCCCAAAGCTCATTAGTAGAGGCTCAGAGAGATGGTTCATCAAGTGAAAGCACTTGCTACCAAGCCTGTTTACCTGAGTTTGACCGCAGGAACTCACATGATAAAAGGAAAGTTGTCTTGTGACCTCTACATAAATGATGTGGCATGCACATACCCAAATAACTGTTATATAAATAACAAATAAATGTTAAAAATGTAAAGCTCACTGGTGGAATTCCCCATCAAGTCTCACGGACCAGAGCAAGTGCCATATCTGCTATCAGCGACTCTGAAAGAGGAGGAAACAGGGTTGTCACGCTGGCTTGGACTGTTACTGCCCCCAAAGAAATGTGAGCAAATACATGTTGCTTTTGGCAAAGAAAAGGTAAATGGATAGTCCTCCAACTAGAGTCAGTTGCAGCAACATTAGATGAAAAATGTACATTAGCCAAGTGAGAAGACACATTGTTGTTCAGTTGGAAGAAAAAAAAAAACCAGAGAGTGCATTGGTAAGTCAAAACGGGACCTTTCCTTACTGTGCAGGTTGAGGGATATTTTCTTTCTCCTGCCTTTCTGTACATTTGTTAATTCTCTTGATGGGTGTGGATCACACCTGGAATTCAAGGACATGGAGAGCCTAGCAGAGGTCATCCTGGGCATGAAGGAACTGATGGGGGAGGGCTGACCCCAGGACCGAGAGAATCTCTGCTTCCTAATTGATGTCTAACACTTATGAATGAGACTGAGACCTTAAAAACACCTCAAGATTCCTCAAAAGGCTGGGTGTGGAGTTCTGGCTGGGGGAAGCCATCCTGAAGGTGAGCTAGGCGTCACAAAAGGGGAGAGCAGATTACCTGGCCAGTCTAGAGACTCTGCTGCTCCTAGCTTATCTTCCCACCCCACAGAGCTCTGGGGAGCACTTGACAATCATGTCTTGGTGGCATTTCAGCGACCTCAGACACTTGGCCTTGTATGAGTCCTTCATCAGTCTCTATAGGACACTGGTTATATCTCTCTTTCTCTTTTGGTCCCTAGGAGAATATGTACTTAGCAGAAGCCCCAGAAGTCCCTGCCCACCCCCAGTTGCTACTTTTGACTCTGGATTCCGCTAGTTAATGGCCTCCAGTCCTATATACTTCCATGCATGACTCTGTTCTGTGTGAACCTGGAGTCGCTAGTCTGCCTTGTGCTGGATCATGGTCCTGGGTTGAGTACAGATTAGGGGCAAGCCTGCGTGGTCATACAACACTGCTAACAAAATTCCTGGCTCCCCATGGGCCGTTTAAGACTCCATGATCCCATTCCCATGCCTATAAAATGATGTGGTAAGATGGCAGAGATTCAGGATATGTCAAATACTGCATCATAGTGAGTACTCAGAAAGCACAAATATGACCATGAAACAGGAAACATAGGTCTAATTTATGGAGGAAACCAGGGCTCTGGGAAGCTATGGGGTCACAGTGACCAGGTCTGTGTGACTACAGAGCCTGGGCTCATGGGTCTCAGCAGTCATTTCCCCAGAGGGTGTTCCTGGGAGCTCCTAGCCACAGAGCAGAATCGGGGGGGGGGTGGGTTATCCCTGCAGCTGCCAGAAGAGTCTGTTGGGGTTGCTGTCTGCATTAGAGCTCTCGGGTGGAGGCCAAACTCCAGCCTGGGAATCACCTGCAGGATCAGGATAAGAAGAGCTTATCAAGGGGAGATTGGGATGGCATCACACAGCGTCCTAAAGACAGGTAAGGGCAGGTGAGCATCATCACGTTGCAGGCAGATGGGGGATTCTAGAGGAGAGAGAAGGGTGGGAAAGAAGAATATAGGGAGCAGGATGCTTTAGAGAACTCACTAATGGTGTCAGAAGGAGCCCGATCCTGCTCTCAGCTCAGTACAAAGACGTTTTGTGAAGGACAGTGGGATTCATTTCTCTGGGGGTGCAGCTGCATCCTTTGGCACTGTGCTGAAGCTCTCTGAAGCTATGGGCATCACTGGGAGCACGGGGAGGTGACTACATGAGAGGAACACTGAGAGCCTGCTGGCCCTGGACTCCTGCCCTGCCCTGTACACCTCAGACCAGATTCATTCCCATTTAGGGCTCTCTGGAGGGCTGGGGCTGCCTTTCATCCAAGACCGGAGCTGGAGTCTGTGGCTTCATTTTACTCCGAAGGCAGTTTCTGCTTGTGGCTACAGGCTACGGCTTTTGAGAAGCCAGGCAAGGAGTGCTTCTAAGGAAGGGCGTGAGTCGGTGGCAGCTACAGCCCAGCCACGTGGGTCTCACAGGGTCAGTGAAGTTCCCTGGCTCCTCTCTGACTCCTGGCTTTTGACTTCTAGTTTCCAGCCCCTTTTGATCCCCGGAGCCCCTTTCCCTCTTTGTGCGGCTTCATTTCTTGTTTTCTGTCCCTCTATGGACATGATGCTTTCTGGACTTTGCCTCCATGTCTCTGTTCTGTCCAGGCTGGATCTTTGACCTGTACCCTGGTCAGTTTTTGCTGCCTTCAGGTCAGATAACACCAGGCTTCCATCCCATCTATCCATTGGTACTTCACACCACCGTCTCTTGAAGGACATCCCTTGTTTACCTTCATACCCCTGAGCCCAGGCCACTTTCCTCCTCCCAGATGGTACGGTGGACTCCTACCTGGATGCAGCGGGAGAGAGCATACAGGGAAGGACCAACCCTGCCAGTGGCCTCTGGACTTTTATCAGAATGCTTCTTCCTCATGAGCTGACTGGGAGGAAGGAGAACATTGCACACAGCGCATGGCATGGGGCAGAAACGGACACAGGCTCAGGGAGGCCAACATGAGGCTACCCCTTTCTGTGCTCCAACAGTTTCAGTAGCCTAGGAACAAGCCTGGCATCACCTCCCACTCCCTCCCTCCATCTGCTTAGCCTGACCTGTTACTGCTCCAACCTTGCTAGTTCTACATTTGGCACACAGCTTCTGCCCCTCGTGCCCACTTTCATCCAGCTACCACTCTGAAGGAGGCAAGGATGACCCAGCAAGGTAGTGAGAAAGAGAAGTGGGGGGAAGGGGCCCATTTTCAGACAAGTCAGCCGTATAGTCTTTCCACAGATGTAAGCAAAGGCTCTGCCTGAGCTACACCTGTGACTGGGGGAAACTGGGCCATCTCTTTCCCCCATCTATCAAGTAGACACAGTCGTGATGTCAACCTCACATGCTTGCAGGCATCCTGGGACATGTTTGCATTGTGCAGTAGGCTGTGGTTCTGAATGGAGGTGCACGTGTTAATCTTTAGATGTTTAAACTATTACCTTTTAACTATTTGAAATAAAGTTGTAAATTAAAAAATAGGTGTTGTGGTACATGGCACATGGGCAGCTGCCATTATTAGAATTATTATTCTTTGGCTTTGATAGGAGTTGAGAGAAATGGAAGAAAGAGCCACAGTGTTAGTACCAAATACTTCAACCCTCCTTCCATGGACGTGTGCCCTGGTTTATTCTCAAAGGTTCACCAAGGGACTTGTGTGTGTGTGTGTGGGGGGTTATTTATTTGTTTAGTTTTATTTTTTTCTTTTTCTTCTTGACTTCTGGGGAATAGGAAAGGAGAGTATCAAGTGAACACAAATGTAAACATTCCTTCATCTTTTGTTCTAACTTCCAAAGGTAGATCACATCATAAGCTTTTCCTGGTCTTTGACATGTCAGGCTCTGGTATTCAGGCAGGAGACATGAGGAAAATCAAGCCATGCTCGGTGGAGCCAAGCTTCTCAGTGTGGGGGACTCTGACCCACAGAATTTCCAAACTGACTGAGCTTGCTTTGAGCTAAGACAGGTCCCAAGAGCTGACCTTCTGGCAGCAGAAGATCTGGGTCCTTGTCTCAGCTCTGCTTCAAACTCTGTCATGCTCAAGAATGTGTCCAGACACAAGCTGGTCTCCATGGCTCCTCTCTCATGGTTTCCTGGGCTTGCGAGGATGTTTGCTATGTTTACCCTCATTGATGCCCACTATCTCTCTAAGAGAAAGAGCCCACAAATCTGCCTGGGAAATGGAACCAAAACCAAGGGAGAGCAGTGAAGCCAGGACCCTCCTGCAAGTCTTTTAGTCTTTTCCCTGTCAACAAGGAAACTGGAAGTGGCCCAGTGAGATTTTTATTTTGGAAATGGGGCACTGAAGGCTAGTGTAATGAATGACCTGGGCAATGAGTGACCTAGATGAGAGGAGAAGAAGGAGGTGGAGGAGGAGAGAGAAGGGAGCAAGAATGTGCTGAATGTCTGAGGGGGGCATTGGCAGGGGTGTGGAAGAGGGACAGATCAGTGGAAGAGGCATTCTGGTGGCAGCGGCAAGGAAACCTGGGGACAAGTGGGAAGTAGGGAATGAAACTACAGCTGAGGGGGTTTCTCTGAGTTTCTGAATGGTGTCCTCGGTCATTCTCATAGATTCCATCAGTTACTGTGTGTGTGTGTGCAAGTATCCACATGTGTGTGTTTGAGAGCATGCACGTGTGTACAGATAATTACACTAAACCAGCAGAAGTTTCTTTCCCTTTATGATTTGTTTCCCTGTTCTCCTCTCCCCCCCCCCCCCAAAAAAAGAATCAGGGACAGAATGCATTTCAGTAAGCTGAGGATTCGTATTGGCTGAGTTCTAGTTAGTTATGGTTTTGCTGTAGCTAGGAAGCCCTGTTGTTGCCCAGAGAGCATGTGAAATCTTGTTTCTCTCATACACCACACCCCAGCCTCAGTTTCTTCATCCATAAAATGGAGGCAACAGTCCCTGTCCTACCCTTCTCGTGGAGTCAGCATAGGGCTCAAGAGAGCGGATGTCAAGGCATTTTGTAAGTCAGAGCTCCAGACTGAATTCTGCAGCCTTGGTTCCTTGCGATAGACACTGACGCTGTTCCTCGTCAGCCTTCACGTCACCCTTGGGATGCTTCCTTCCCAAGGCCTAAGAGTCATGGAGTTTCCTAAGAACTTGGCTCATCTGAAAGAGAGTAGGACCCAATGCCCCAGAAGCTTGAGTCTCTGAGCCTGAGTCTTGACTGTGCAACAGAACTTTTCTTACAGTGTTTGGGGCCTCCACTTACAGCCTATGCTCTCAGATAAAGCAGGTGTAGCATTCCCAAATACCAGCTCCTTGAGGTAAATCTCACTCACTGGCTTTTGTGTAAAAAAACAAAACAAAACAAAGCAGTGACAAGTGAGAGATGGCAGCTTCTTTTTCCAGCTCTAGGCCCCAAGGTAGAATATTTTCTAACATCCTTTGGCTACTTCCCAATGGGAAGAATGTGGGTTGCAAACAAGATAATTTTATCCCTATTTTACAGCCGGGAAAAGTGAGTCCCAGGGCGATTAACTAGTAGCCAAAGTCATGTAGCAGTAAAGTCAGAGCCAGAACTCAAGCAAACCAGCTGTCTGAGACACACTCTTTCTACCCCACCCCAACATGGTTTTCCCCTTTAAGGCCCTTGCAGCTGAAGCAAGTACCATTACTCTTTACGAGGAGCAGGAAGCCGCAAAACACCCTCAGGAGGCAGCATGGCCTACAGAGCCTCCTTAATGAAAGGTGGGGATTTAATTAATAAAATGTCTGAATTCCAGCTACCTGACAGTATTGGATAAAGTCTATAAAAGTCCTGGAAAGGTGCCTGGCATGTAGGAGGGCCAAGCTGTGTGTGTAATCTTGAGTGTCAGTGTTAAGAAATCATCTAGCGGACTGAGTGTAGGCACAAGGTTCTTATGGAGATTCAGCTAAGGTGCCCCAAGAGCAAGCAGGCTGAAGCCAGATGCATGGGCGCCAGGAGTAGCACAGACAGGGTCAACACTGCTCTGTTCTCCAGCGTCAACGCAGACGATACCTCTTTGCAGAGATGTCCTGTCCCTGCTCACGTAGAGAAACAGGCTCAGGGTGGGTTAGACTCAGAAACAGCTGGGTTAGTAAGCTGGAAAGAGAAGAAACAGGACAGACATCCGGGAGAGTGGCAGTTGACTGTGGGCATCCTGGCTGATGGAGTGATTTCATAGGATACTTGCATAGCTCAGACTTGAGCCCCAAGAGCCCCTCAGAAATTCAGTAAACACTTACTGAGTTGTCCCATATGTTCGACCACCTTCAGGGTGATCTTTTCATGCCAAATAGCTCAGTGTTCTTCTTATGGTAACAAGAATGTGTTTATTCCCGCCTTATTCTTCTAGAAGCTGTCTCAAACGTATGGGGAAAGGGCAAATGGCTCGCTCAAGCCTTCACCCAGGACTGAGGAGTAAGTATTCCTTTCAATATTGTAGCCTGTGATAGAAGCAGTTAGAGCCATCTTGTTCTGTGTACCCACTGAGGGTAAAATTTAACTGGAAAAAAAGAGATTAATGTCATTGAAAGGACTAAACGGAGTCCCTCTCTGTCTCAGGCATTTGAATTGCCAAATTGTGTAGAGTTTTAAAAGATATTCTGTTTCTACTTTTTACATATTAGTGTTTTGCCTGCATGTATGTATGCATATGTGTGTGTGTGTGGTACCCACAGAGGCCAGAAGAGGGAGTTACAGATGGTTATGAGCAACCGTATGGGTGCTGGGAATCCAGCCCAGTACCTTTTAAAGAGCACTGGGTGCTCCTAAGTGTTGAGCCATCTCCCAGATCCTGCATGGATATTTACCTTTACCTGGCCGCCTGGATAAAACTTAAATGTCATAATGAGGGGAATACTCTGGCAAGGACAGGTAGGTATCATCTTGCCCATTTCATAGCAGAGGAAACTGAGGCTACTGAGAAGGAGAGCTGCTGTTGGCTTAGAGGCAGAGCCAGTCCTGTACATAGGTCTCTGTTCTTCATAACCTTCCTGGGAGTGGTTCCAAAGGACAGAGGCAGGGAGAGCGGGCAGCCCTGTTGAGAGGGATGTAAGGGGGTTTCATAAAATTTGAACACTGACCACTACCTATCCCCAACTCCAGTATACGCTTTAGCTAATCTTCGTGTGAACCCATACTTTCTTTTTCATTAAGAATAGAGCATAATGCAAAGACCCAACCAGACCTTCGTGACAGAGTTCATCCTTCTGGGTTTCTCCCTGAGCCCCAGGACTGCACCTGCGCTCCTGTCAGCCTTTCTGATGGTTTATCTGTTGATCATTCTGGGCAATGGCTTGATCTTCATCCTCATCTGCTTGGACTCACACCTCCACACCCCCATGTATTTCTTCATTGGCATTCTTTCCATGTTGGACTTAGGCTATACCACCACAACTGTGCCCCAGATGTTGGCACATCTGGCCAGCCAGAGGAAGACAATCTCTTACTCCAGGTGTGTGGCTCAAATGTACATTTTCTTGGTGCTGGGTGTCACAGAGTCTTGGCTCTTTGCCATCATGTCCATAGACAGATATGTAGCCATCTGCCACCCACTCAGATACAAGGTCATCATGAGCCCATGCTTATGTGGGGTAATGGCCATTTTCTGTGGACTCTGTGGTGTCACCTCTGCTCTTGTCTACACCATCTTCGCCATGCGCCTCCCCTACTGTGGCCCCAACAAGATTAACCACTTCTTCTGTGAAGTCCCTGCAGTCTTAAAGCTGGCTTGTGCAGACACCTCAGTCAATGACCGAGTAGACTTCATCCTTGGGTTTAGTGTCATCCTGATCCCCTTGTCCCTTATCCTTGTCATCTATATCAACATCTTTACTTCCATCTTGAAGATCCGTTCAGCACAAGGGCGACTGAAAGCCTTCTCCACCTGTGCATCTCATATCACCGTGGTCACCATGTTCTGTGTGCCAGCTATGGTCATGTACATGAAACCTGGCTCCAAGGCCTCCCCGGAAGAGGACAAGAAGCTTGCCCTATTCTACAATGTCATTTCTGCTTTCCTCAACCCTGTCATCTATAGTCTCCGGAACAAGGATGTGAAGAGGGCTTTCCTCAAGGTAACAGGCTGGGGTAGACCCCCAGCATGAGATCCTTGAAGGACATGGAAGCAACTTAAGCTATATTATCATTGTCTAAGAACCTATTCACATGATAGCAGCACCCATGCACACTCCTCTCTCTACCTCTCATTTCAGCTCTGTATAAGTCCTTTGGGGCTCACCCCCCTACTCTGCTGGTGGAACAGGACACTGAGAAATCTCCCCCAGGCACATCAGTACTCCCTCCCCCACTTTGTTCTATAGAGCCTAGATGCTCCATAAAACAGGAGATATCTGAGCCAGTGAAACATTTTACTAAAGTAAAGGGAATGTGCTGGGAGGATTCCCTGTGACCATATCTTGAGAAAGGCTCACTGCCTTGTGGAGACCATGAATTCCTGGCCCAAGAGAAAGAATGAACTGAAATTCATTCGCTGCAATCTGGAGACAAGTAGAGATGACCTGAGGCCAAGTACAGTCTGATCCCACAGACCTACTAAGATTCATCTCATGCCACCTTCCTCCTTCTTTATGCTGCATAAACTTGACTCTGTCATTGACTTTGTTATGGCTCGAATATGAAATGATGCCCCCACAGGTTCATGTATAACTGTTAGGCTTTGGGGCTCCAACCTGATCAATGGATTAACCCCTTGATGGATTTCTGATATGCTGGGGTTCTTGGGAGGTGAGAAAATGTAGAGATAGGGTGTAAGAAGTGAAAGTAGGGCAAAGGAATATGTCCTTGGGGACTACATCATGCCCTGTCCTCTTTCTGTATTCCCTCGTTTTTTCTGTTCCCTGCCTGTAATGACTTGGATAGAGATGCTTCACCCTGCTTTCCCTGACACAGTAGACTGAATACTCTGAAATTATGAGCAGAATAAATTGTTCCTATCTGAACTTGATTTTCTTGGGTATTTGGTCACTGAAACATAAAGCTCATGCACACAGAAAACCTTGAGTCTTCACACCAAGACTTCCACATATGATATTCTCTTTTCTCAACTCTCCCACCCTGCTCCAAAAGGGCTGTTGACTCCTACTCTCCATAAGGTTGTAGCTTAAACTAAGATTCCCAAAGCAGACTTCCCATGAGCCCCAAGGAGCTGAGCATGAGTCTTACAACCATCCTGTACTTTCCTCCCATGAGAAAGACAGGCTTGGTGGCGCACACCTTTAATCCCTGCACTCAGAAGGCAGAGGCAGGTGGATAACTGAGTTCAAGGCCAGCCTGTCTACAGAACAAATTCCAGGGCAGTCAGGGCTATAGAGAAACCCTGTCTCCAAAACCAAATAGCAGCAGCAGCAGCAACAACAATAACAACAAAAAGCAAGTAGCCCAACATCAGCTCTCAGCTGGTTATCAAGTTCCATGGTAAGGACCATGGTAGTCTGGGTTACCACTGCATCTGTAGGGTCTATTAGGCTCATGCTTCATGTAGTTTGGGCCACTGTTGCATCCTTAGGATCTGGCATCACATACTTCATGCTTATTGTCTTCAGTGGAGATGTTGTGGGTCCAAGAATGAACACCCCACAGTGGAAAGTTGATGGATTAGAAGTTACAAAATTTGGGAATCAGTGGCACTTAAAAAGATTGTTATTAAGTTAATAAAACATAGATCAATGGAAAATGTGAGAATGTTTATAATGAACCTTTATAATGTTCATAAACTTGGATTTTGAATTTTCACCTCTAGGATTCTGTTCTGCAGGAAAAATGGTAAAGGCAGACCAAATTTTATATATAAGGTATTGATTATATAATTACTAGCAATAACCATTGATATGAACTCCCAATCTAGTGAAATACTGTGCAAACAGTATTGTGTACTATGTCTGAGGTAGTATTAAACATCACTGCAAAGTGGTTCTGGAGAGATGGTTCAGCAGTTAAGAGCACTTGCTGCTCTTGCAGAGGATCTTGGTGAAGTTCCCAGCTCCCACGTGATGGCTCACAACAGTCCAGTTCCAAGGATCTGAGCCCTCCTCTGGTTCCCCTGGGCACCAGGCACACATGCAGTGCTCTTACATACACGAAGCCAAAACATTCATACATTTAAAAATTTAAAAAATGCTTTAAAATATTAATGGAAAGTGTGATATGGTGTTAAATAGAAAAATAAGAACATAAAATTTTATATGAAATTAACCTATTATTACAAAACATGTTATTATAATTTGGGTAAGGAATGTGTCTTGAAAGCTTATGTGTTTGAATTGGTTGCCCCCTGATGAATTTGGGGGGTGGGTAAGTAACTGGGTTCTGAAGGGTTTGAGCTCACAGTTCATCAGACTCCTGGGAGATGGTGGATACTGTAGAAAGTGGAGCCTGATGGGAGGTGTGGGGGCCGGGGTGTGTCTTTGAAGGATGCATCTTGCCCTAGCCCATTTCTGTCTCCCTCTCTCTGCTTCCTGGCTGCCACAAGTGAGAAGTTTTGCTTCACTACACCCGGTTTGTCATGATATTCAGCCTCCCATGAGGACTAAGTGACCATGGACTAAAGCCTGTGAGCCAAGA
The DNA here is from genome assembly GCA_028658305.1 of Pachyuromys duprasi. Lineage (NCBI taxonomy): Eukaryota > Metazoa > Chordata > Mammalia > Rodentia > Muridae > Pachyuromys > Pachyuromys duprasi. The sequence goes on from CM053763.1 coordinate 95,137,003, forward strand.
TAATTCCTTCATCCTCCCTTTGCTTTTCTCAGGTAGTTTAGACAGCAATGGAGCACACACATACTTACAGGCATTTTTAAGTCCCCAAATTACACACACAAAGAGACAGAGAGACAAACATGTTTATGCATATATACATAAACACATACATGTTTATACACACATACTAGATATAAGTGAGTAGAGTAGTAAGATTAAAATGATTTTTAGCCTTGGTCATATTTTACTATCCAATTTTTTTTGCAGACATCACATATTGATTTTATAACACAGAGAGAGATAACATTAATTGAAAATGTTTGTTATAAATAGTGATAAGTAAATAAATAGATAGAAAGTCTCAGTTTGAATCTAAAATGTCCCCTCAAAGGTCAGGTGTTGTAGGCTTGATTGCTGGGTGATGGCCCTTTGGGAAGCGGTCTCATTTCATTGATGGATTAACCCACTGATGGTTCATAATCTCATGGGCTATTGGGAGGTGTCAGATACTCAGGAGATAGGGCACAGGAAGGAAGTGGGTTCTTCCTCGCTTTCTCTCTGCTTCCCTGCTATGATGAGGTGGGGCTCTATTGTGTCCCCCCCGCCCCCCCCCCCCGCCATGGTGTTTACCCTCTCCTCAACACCGTAGTACTGACTGAGTGTTGTGTATGCTCTCAGGAGACGTCACCCCAGATGATGGTGGCTCTGATGACACCCAAAAAGAAAGGCTCTTTTTGGACCAAGCAAAACGACATAAAAAACACACAGAAAGACTGGAAATATGGTTCAGCGACTAAGAGCTCTTGTGAGGACCTGGGTTAGAACCTAGCACCTACATTGGGCAGCTCGCAAATGCCTGTAAATCCAGCTGCAAGGGACCCAACATCCTCTTCTGAACTCTTTCAACACTTAGGCGCACGTGCACGGGTAACGTGAAGACACACATGAAATTTAAAGATCTTAAAAAAGATGTGCAGATGTGCAGAACGGATACACAGGATTTTGCACTTGCTGTTGAAAACCTAACTCCAAACACAAACACATAAAAGGAGAATGAGCGTTTTCCTCCCTGAGCAGGAAGCCATGCACGGTGCTGCAATTGTGCTTCACATAGCAAAGTCAACATCCCCGCATAGCATTTACAGAGCCTTTGCATGTGATGCTGGTTTGCATCGCTTGTACCAGCCTCTCTGACTTTCCGTGCACATCTCTGAGTTCTTGCCATGCTGGCCTGACTCCTTCACTGCTGTTTGTGCTTTGCTCTTGGAGAGACAGTTACTGCAGCCTTCACCACCCTGCTACCGTCCCCCTGCATGCGAGAGACCAGATTCCTGGTCACAGAACCGAAAGTCCCGCGAAAGAGACCGAGGGAGGAGGATGCAGATGCTCACTTCCGGTGATGTCATCCATAGTCTTTGTGGAAGAAAACCTGAATCGAAGGGGTGGACCAAGTGGGTGGGTTCCCAGAAATGACTCAGCCCAAAGAAACTCTGAACAAGAAAAGCTCCCTTATCACATCTACCTGAGGAAAGTTTTAAAAGTAGCTGAGTTGGTGTTCAGAAGCGAAAGTAATTGAATGGAGTATCAACTGTAAACTAGAGTCAATCTCTGGTTCGTTTCAATCCATTTCCTTTTTTTTTCTTTAATCAATCAATCAATCAATACAATTAATTAATTAATTAATTAATTTCCTTTACATACCAATCAAAGACCCCTCCCTCCTCTCTTCCCAGTCCCACCCTTCCCCTCTCTTCCCTCATTCCCCCCACTTCTCAGAGAAGGGAGACTGAAGACCACCAGGAGACTGACCACGTATGCAAGAACAAAGAGCCTATGTTTCGGGCTTAAGCTTGGACTCCCGACTGTCACCAACCTAGTGGATCAGGGAGGAAGCTCCCAGGAGCTGCAAAGCTGTTTTTTTTTTTTGTGGTGGTTTGAACAAGCACCTTGACTTTTCAACTTGGCAGTTACATGATTGGTTCAAATTTAGCAGAAGCAAGCTTGTCATAAACTGATTGGTTAACTGACAGAGCAGGTATAGACCTTAGGAACGAACGCCTGGCTGCTTCTGAGAAATGGAAACAGGATCTAAGCAACTGTGGGAACATTATCAGGGAACAGAAACTCAGGCTTACTGTATCAAGGCTGATTATGAAGTCTGTAATGGCAGCTGCAGCTGCTGCAGTTCAGCTGCTTGGGCCCTTCAGAAACCCCTCTCCATCCCCTCCCCACACGTCCCTTCCTGCCCCATCAGTTCATGTGACACCAGGACTAAGCACATCCTCTTCCACCAAGGCCAGACAAGGCTGCCCAGCTAGGGGAAAGTGATCCAATAGCAGGCAACTGTGTTGATGTCAGTGACAGCCCCTGCTCCAGTTGCTAAGAGACCCACATGAAAACAGCTGTCCATCAGCTCCATAAGCATAGGGGGACCAGGTCCAGTCTATGCATGCACTTATTTTGGTGGGTCAGTCTCTGTGAGCTCCAATGGGCCTAGGTTAGTTGACTCTGTTGGTCTGCTTTTGGAATTCTTATCCCCTTTGGGTTTCTCTATTCTTCCCCTAACTCTTCCACAGGATTCCCAGATTTACGTCTTATGTTTGGCTGTGGGTTTCGGCATCTGTTTTGATCTGCTGCTGGGTGGGGCATCTCAGAGGATAGTTAGCTCGGCCCATGTCTGCAAGCACAGCAGAGTATCATTAATAGTGACAGGGGTTGGCTCTCTTTCATCGAGTGGGTGTCAACTTGGGCCAGTCATTGGTTGGGCATTTCCTCAAACTCTGCTACATCTTTATCCCTGACCATCTTGTAGGTAGGGTAGATTTTGAGTCAAAAGTTTTGTGGGTGGGTTGGTGTCCTGCTCCCTCTATTGGAAGTCCTTCTTGGCTATAGGAGTGAGTCTCCATATCCTCGTGGCTCAGAGTCTCAGCTAGAGTCTCCCCGTATCTTCCCAGGAGCCTACTTTGTTGAAGGCCTCCAGTTTGTCCCAGAGATCCCCATGCTTCAACGTCCATTCTCCCAGCCCTACCACCTCTCACCCCCACTTTCCCACACCTGGTCGACACCCACATTCCCCTTCCTCTCCCACCCAGATCCCTCTCTTCATCTACTTCTGATGTCTCTTGTATTTCCCATTCTGAGTGAGATTCAAGCTTCCTCCCTTGGGCCCTCTTTGTTCCTTACCTTCTTTGGGTGTGTGGGTTGTAGCATGGTTATCCACCAAGTGTGTCTTTCTGGATCTGGGTTACCTCACTCGGGATGGTCTTTTCTAGTCCTATTCATTTGCCTGCAAATTTCATGTTGTTGTTTTTTTCTCTTTCACAACTGAGATTTTATTGGCTTAGGAGCAGAATATACAAGACACTTCAATTCTTAACACAAGTACCCAAACTTTGAAGTCACACATTGGGTTCACATACCCAAATGAAGAGCCATATACTGTGTTCACCTACCTAAATGAAGAGCTATGTGTAGTCTCTTTGAACTTATTCCAGTGAGGTTCAGGCCTCAGATTTGACAAGTTTTCCTGAAGACCTCACATAACAATCAAAAATTCATAATCCTCAATTGCACTGACCCACAATTTTATGCCACATAGTAATACAACATTTCCATCGTTCACAGCACATTATCACCACTGTTAGGAAAATGGACTGCCATGACCAGAGACGGTACGTTCTGACAGGGCAAGGACCAGGGAGAGGTTTTCTTAGGAAACACAAAGCTGGATATAACTGAGAATATTCCAGACACAAATACACGACTGAGACTCCAAATTGCCGTTTAGTACGCTCTGCATTGTGGGATATAAAACTAGCCCCTCTACGGAATGTTACAGTGTGGGACTCCCTCACCTCTTAAAAATGTTTCTAGAACTACTAAAAAACTTGCATTTACAAAATGGCTGATAAAAATATTCCTCTGGATTATACAAGAAGGGAGGTAGGGACCACTGAAAGACACGATGGACAGTTAGTCAGACTTGGTTTCTTTCTCTTCTCCTTCAGAGGCTGGACTCTGGTTCTCCGTCTCTCCGTTTTCTGCAGGCAGATCTGCAGCTTGCTGGTCAGTCACTTCAGCCTGTTGGCCCTTTGCTCCCCTCTTCCCTTTTGTTTGGGCTTAAAAATTATTCCATTTTTATTAATTATTTTTATTTTTATTACAGTTTATTCACTTTGTATCCCCTCCGTAGCTCCCTCCCTCTTCCCCCACCATCCTTCCTTCTTCCCCACCTGTGCCCTTCCCCCAGTCAACTGATAAGGGACGTCCTCCTCCCCTTCCCTCTGATCCTAGTCTATCAGGTCTCATCAGGAGTGGCTGCATTGTCTTCCTCTGTGGCCTGGTAAAGCTGCTTCCCTCTCAGGGGGAGGTGATCAAAGAGCAGGCCAATCAGTTCCTGTCAGAGGCAGTCCCTGTCCCCATTACTGTGAACCAACTTGGACACTGAACTGCCATGGGCTACCTCTGTTCAAGGGTTCCAGGCCATCTCCATGAGTGGTCTTTGGATGGAGTATCAGTCTCAGAAAAGACCCCTGTGCCCAGACTTTTTGATCTGTTGCCCTCCTTGTGGAGCTCCTGTCCTCTCCAGGTCTTACTATCTCCCATTTCTTTCATAAGATTCCCTGCACTCTGCCCAAAGTTTGGTTATCAGTCTTAGAATCTGCCTCGATACCCTGAAGGGTAGAACCTTTCAGAGGCTGTCTGTGGTAGGCTCCTGTCCTGTTCCCTGTTTTCTCCTTCCTCCAATGTCCATCCTCTTTGCCTTTCTGAGTGAGGATTGAGCATCTTAGCCAGAGTCATCCTTCTTTTTTTATTTTAATAAATTAGGTTTTTTGCATCCCATGCGTAGCCCCCTCCCTCACTCCTTCCCACCCTCCCCAACCCTCCCTCATCTCTTCCCCACCCCCTCCAAGTCCACCAAGGGGGGAGGACCACCTCGCCTTCCATCCAACCCCAGATCATCTTGTCTCCTCAGGGCTGGCTGCAATGTCCTCCCCCAGGATCTAGCCAGGCTGTTACTCCCTGGCATGTATGGGGGAGGGTCGAAGAGTCAGCCATCAAG
>CM053763.1:95142543-95154894 GCA_028658305.1 Pachyuromys duprasi
AGGGCTTTTTTTCGTAGGGAGGCTGTTGATGACTTCTTCTATTTCCTTGGGGGATAGAGTCCTCCTTCTTGATTAGCTTCCTTAGGTATACAGATTTTAGTATGTTTATTCTATATTATATGTGTAATATCCACTTATGAGTGAGTATATACCCTGTGTGTCTTACTGCTTCTGGGATATCTCACTCAGGATGAACACCTAATTTTATAAAACAAATAAAATTAAAGATAAAATAGTGATATGCTATAGTATCCTAACAGTAGGGGATTTTAGTTGACTATTCTAATTTGTTTGTTTTGTTTTGTTTTTTTTGAGACAGGGTTTCTCTGTGTATCCTTGGTTGTCCTGGACTCTCTTTGTAGACTAGGCTGGCCTCAAACTCATAGTGATCGACCTGCCTCTGCCTCCCCTAGTGTTGGGATTAAAGGCGTATGCCACCACACTTGGTTTCAGTTGTTTATCCTTATTAATGAATACATCACCAGGATGAAAAAATAATAACAAGGAAACAAAGTTAATCTATATTGTAGATAAAATGGACTTAACATTGACAAAATCTTCTGTCCAAAGGCCATACTGAACTTTCTCTTTTTTAATTTTAATTTATTCATTTTACATCCAGGTTTAAGCTTCCTCCCTCTTTTCCTCCAGGTCCTACCATCTCTCCCTGTTTCCCCTATCCCTCTGCCCCTACCCCTTGGAGAAGGGGAGTGCCCCTACCCACCTACCCCAGCATATCAAGTCACATCTGGACTGAGCGCATCCTCTTCCTTATGGCCTGGCGAAGTAGTCCCACTAGGGGAAAATGATGGAAATACAGGCAACAGAGTCCATGTCAGAGTCAGCCCTCATTCCCATTACTAGGAAACCCATATGAGGACCGAGTGACCTATCAGCTGCATCTGTGTAGGGGCCTAGGTCCAGTCCATGCATGGTCCTTGGTTAGTGCTTCAATCTCCACAGGCCCCCCTGGGCCCATGTTAGTTGGCTCTGTTGCTGTTCTTGTAGAGCTCCTGTTCCCTCTGGGTCCTTCTATCCTTCCCCTGACTATTCCACAGGGATCCCTATGCTCCACCCGATGTTTCCAAGCTGAACTTTCTCCAGAATAGACAAAACCCTAGACAACAAAGCAAGTCTTAAAAAAAAAACTTCCTGAATATTTTATAATCACGATGGAATGGAATTAACAGTTGTAAGAGGAACTCTGGAAATTATATAAATTGATGGAAATTTTGAATGAACAGTGAGAAGATCAGAATTTTAAAGAAATTCCTTGTCATAAATGAAAATGAAAACAGCATACAGAAAATTTTCTGTTACAACAAAGACAGTATTAAGAATGTCAATGACAATGAACACCTATTTCAAGTAAACAGATTTCAAATAAGCAGCCTAATACATCTCAAAGTCTCAGAAAATAAAAACAAACCAACCCCCAAATTAGCATGTACAAATGGGAAGAGACCGGGGCAATCTTGAAACCAAGTCAGACCACAGTAGGGCATCTCAATAATGGGAGAAGTGAGAAAAAGTTACATCATGATATCAGGATGCCTGACTCTTAGTTCTCTTTCTTCTTGTGTTTCTGCAGTTCTTTCTGGAAACTGATGCTCAGTTTCCCAACTGCTAAGACTGATTTTGGAAAGAAGTATCTAGTTCAAACATTCTTTTTCTGCAGAGGACTTAAACAGGGCCAGAAGAGTAACTGAAAATTGGGTCCTGATGTTGGCTCCTTTGCTGTCCTTACCTTCAGGTGACAACATGGGGGCGCTTGAGTTCCAGGACTGGTCTCTATACCCCTCCAGGAGTTCTGGTCTTCCTCCAACCTGTAGTTTCCTTTGGGATGCATGTATCCCTTCTCAACATGATAATTGTATCTCTGTAGAGCCTTTTTTTTTGTTTGTTTTAGAAATAGGATCCCTTAGGACTGGGAGGCCATTGAGGTAACACTGGGATCCAATATGGCTACAACCATGGGAACTCTTTGATCCCCGATACCCGTGAGTCTCATTAATACTTCAGACAGGGTATCTTCAAGGGAGCTGATGAGATGCAGTAGCTCAGGAGAGTGTCTGGAGTAGGGCCGTCTTACAGCCCAGTACCTGTATTCCAGAACTGCCTAAGGCAGTTGTAAGACATGGGTATGAAACAGAAGTATACATCACACTTGGAATCAGGAAGGGAAGATAGGCAATGAGCTTGAAGAATAAGTCCTTGAAAAGGCAACCCCCACAAGTTCACTGTGAGCCATTACTTCAACGCTGTGCTGCACCAGGACAGCCCTGGAATATCAGGGTTCATTAAAGAAAGATCTTTGGTGATGGCAGAGATGGGTTGTGTCTCTCAGCAGCTGTGCACAAGGCAAGTCACTCTCTGTCTCGTATCCCCCTTTTTCTAAACCTTCAGAATAAAAGAGAACTTGTAATGATAAACTAATATAACAGTAATAAATACAATTTAACACTCTCTGCTGCAGGCATCACATTAAATAAACATTCATGTAATTCTTTAAATAACTACTACCAACACCCTTTGAGGTAAGTTCTAATTTCTAGATGATGGAAACAGAAGAAGTGTAGATAATTTGCTACTCTGCTAATTATCAATGGAATCAGGACCAGCACCTAGCTCTTATTCTAGTGTCCATGCTCCTAATGATATCTTGTCTCTAATGTAAGGTAAGTAGGTCGTGCTCAGAGAAAAGTTCCTTCTGTCCTTGTCCATCCCTCACCTTAATTTCATCTCACTAATATTGTAGGAGAAGCTCATTTGAGAAAGAAAAACTATCAGCATGTTCTAATAACTTCGTTCAAATTTCCACAAAAATTTGTTCATGTCTGTTAACAAATAGCCAAGGGGAGATATCTGGTTGTGATGAAAGTTGATAGCCTGGTAGAGATCCTCCAGGTGTTGTAACAACCATGGGACTAGATATTCATTCTTGTAGGTAACTCAGTATTGTACCAGGGACATGATTTCATACTCATGTATCTAAAATTTACTAGTCCTGCCTATTCTATGTGTCAAGAGTTAGAGACAGGCAGTCGCTTTCAGAGTTTTCCTATTTAGGGAACTTTATAGATCAGTGTGTGTGCGTGCGTGTCTGCACAGCAATGAGCATTAATGGAAGTACCCTCAAAGGTCCAACCAGAGGCTAGAGAAAGAATTAGGGTGGGAATCATGAAGGACTTCCATGATTACAATTTTACTAAGAAGAAGGAAGGAAAAGATTTTCAGCATGAGCAACTAAACAACAGCAGCAATAATAACTGACGTTTAATGCTATAGCATCATGTACAACCAAAAGCTTTGTCAGTATTCATGAGATCTTCAAAGTTTGTGCTGTTCTACTAGTTTTGCAGGTGCTGGGCCAGAGACTAATGACTTTCTCTAATTCGTGCTGCTGATAAATGGTAGACTATAACTCAAATAGAAATTTCTGTGACCTGAGAGCCTTTCCTGCCTTCCTGAAGCTTCGTGAAACAGGTCCAGTTGGGAGATCAGCAGATGAGCTGGTCTGTCTTGAGAGGCAGCCAGAAAACCTTCCCTGTGTTTAATTTGCAGGCATGTGGATTGGAGAGCATTCTGGGCAACCAGTGGGCGCTGCTCAACTGGTTTCCGTGGTTTTAAGATTTTAGTGGGGGCAACTATAGAGAATGGACTAAAGGGTCAGAGCCAGGCTCCATTTGGAAATCCACGTAGAAATGCAAGAGAAAGCTCCAGAAGAATCAAGATTCAGGACCAAGGACAGCACCTTTGTGCCTAACAGGGCTGGTGCCCAGCTCAGACTCAGCACATCAACATATAAATGCCTGCGCCAGGCATTGTCTTAGAATCTGTTAATACTCAATACAGTACACAACGAATGAAGAAAGACAAAGTTCCTGTGTTCTTGCAAGGGTGATTTAAATAATACTTTATGTATTACATTAGGAAGTGCTATGAAAAGAGATAAAATAGGAGATAGGAAAAGAGTATGAGACACTCTCATTTTTGCACAAGGTGGTTAGGAAGGACTTAGATGTTCTCTGAGGAGTCAAAGCTTGAACAAACATTTGTAAGAAGTGAGAGTGTGACTCACAGAAAGGTAATTTCCAATAGTGGAAATAGAATGCTTTGGAAGTGGCAAAACAGCAGTATTCTTTGCAAAGTGGTGTATGGCTGGAGCAGATGGAGATGTGAGAGATAGGAAGTGCTGAGTGATCTTGAAGCCCTCAGAAGACTTTGGCTTTTCCTGGTGACTAAAGAAACTACTATAGGGCCAGCAAGATGGCTCAGTGGGTAAAAGAGCTTGCTGCTAAGCTGCCTGCCTAAGTTTGATCCCTGGCACCCACTTGGTTGAATAAGAGAGCTAACTCCTCTACTTTTTCCTCTGACCTTCACAGGTATGCTGTGGTGCATATGTGACCACATATAAATATGTGACTTACACACACACACACACACACAGAGAGAGAGAGAGAGAGAGAGAGAGAGAGAGAGAGAGAGAGAGAGAGAGAGAGAGAGAGAGAGAGAGAGAGAGAGAGAGAGAGATGCATTTTAGAAGAGGCCACCATAGCAGCAGTGGTTGCTGCTTTAAGTCAGCATCTTGTTCTATAGCCCAAGGTGGTCTTGAACTCACTCCCGCCCTCTCCTCCTGAGTGCTGGGATTACAGGTGTGTGTCACCCCAACCAGTTTCACTGGAGGATTTTGATAAGAATGTTTACATGATTGTCTTTTTAATATATTCATTCTCAATAACTGTATGGAGAGAAGAATATGGGGAGAAGAAATGGGGGAGTATTTAGTGGATACTCTAAAACTCCTGGCAGGAAAAGATAGCAATCTAGGTCATTGGTAATGATGGAGGTGGTGAGAAGTGATCTTTTCTTTCTCATGTTTGAAAGGCAACTAACTATTTTTCTGGTGTATTGCACGTGAGGTGTGTGTGGAACTTGGGGCTCTTTTTTTCAACTTTAGTCCCCACCAAGGATGAAATAACCACTAACAGAGTTGAGACAGACGATTAGAAGAACTTCTCTGCAGAGGGCACTGAAAGTTTGGTTTAGAAAATGTCAGAGAAAAAAAGAAGATGTTAGATATAATCTGCTCATTGCACATCCCAGAGGAGAGAGATATCAAGAAATCAGCTGGATCAATGGATCTAGATTGATCAATATTTCATATTGATCAGCACATGGCTAGCTTTGAAAGCCTGCAGCATGTAAGAGTTGACTGAGTGTGAAGTCACGCAGACACCACTGACTCCTACTCGATAGTGCCTGCCCTCAACACAGCGCTGCAATCTTCCACATCTATTTGAAGCTGAATTCTGCCCATGGTTTTTATGAAATGTGATTTTAACCTGAGTTGATAATAATCCACTTTTGACTCTCTGTGCAGAATCTCAGATACTGTAATCCTCATCCAAAGTTTGAGAGTTTTATATGCAAAAAAGACCCTTCATTTTACAATTTGAAATATGTGCTTTCTGCCCTCTAAACAGACTAGGCAGGTCAGGCTTCCCACAAAGTGACATTTAAAGTGGATATGTACTGTATTTAGAACCTTTGTGAACCTTGTCTCCTGCATCACTATTGCACAGTTCAACTTATGATCTCTAATTCTATGTAAAGGAGAAAAGCAGTTCTGACCTCAGATTACATTTAGTGAAGCATTCTTTACAATGACTCTTGATAAATAGCCATTCCCTTTTTTCAGGACCTAGAAAAGATGGAACACCCCCTGGGTTGGTGGCATTCTGTAGCAGACATTTAAGAACCAGCGAGGGGACAGAGAGAGGAGACTGGTCAGGAAAGCCCTGTGTTTAGGCTGCCAGTCTCTCGCTGAGTCCACCTGCACCCACCCCTCCCCTCTCCCATAAGAGACAGCGCTGCAGGAAGGGTTGAGGAGTAGGATGAGCTGACAGAGCTTCTACAGGAACAAAAGTGGGGGTTGTTTGCTTCGCTTCATTTGTGAGGTATCAGAAAAATTTTATTCAAAATGACAAATATTACAGACCAGAAATAAACACTCCATCACTTTTGATAGAGGCCCACACTCGAGGGTTCTCAAGTCACAAAGTGGTTTTGGTTTCTTTTTTTTCTTGAAAATGTATGACATGTGGGTTCTGCACAGAAGCAGAGATGATGAAGAGAGAGGGCTAAACTGGGTGCTGTGGTTGTGATTTTCCCTTTTTCTTACTTTCCTATTTTTTTTTTCTAAAAACGTGTTCGTTTTACATTGCCTCTTGTATTGTACTCAAGACAGTACCTACGTGTCTTGAAATAATGCCATTAGGAAACAGCAGGAATGTGTAGCCTCCTCATTTTGACTCATTTAATGGTGTGTTCTTTGACTAAGACTTCTGTTATATACAGCTTTTCCTGGGAACCTTGGTATTTATCCGGTGTGTGTGTGTTAGCTGGACAACCTGAAAGGTACTTAGTGGAATTTCTACTAAGCATCTAGGTCTAGGCGAGGCCCATTTGGATAGACTATTCCCTGGGCATGGAGGAGGTAATTGTTTTCCCTTTAGCTCCCTGTTTGTGGATCTCACATTCTATCACGGAGACTGCAAAGGAGTCGGTCTTCTGTTCTTTTCTCTTCTCAGAAGGAAGGCCATGCACAGCCGAGGCTGGAGAAATCACAGCTCTGTAACTGAGTTTATCCTCTTGGGATTCTCCAGAAACCCCAGGACCAATTGGATCCTTTTCTTCTTCTTCCTCTTCCTCTATGTATTTACAGTCTTGGGCAATGGGCTCATTGCTACCCTGATTCGAATAGACTCACGTCTCCACACGCCTATGTACTTCTTCCTCAGCATCCTCTCCCTCCTGGATCTCAGTTATGCTACGACTACTGTGCCCCAGATGTTGGCTCATCTAGTAAGAAAGAATAAGACCATCTCTTACACAGGGTGTGTGATCCAGATGTACATTTTCTTGACACTCGGCATTACTGAGACCTGGATTTTTGCAGCTATGGCCTATGACAGATATGTTGCTATATGTTACCCACTCCACTATGGAGTCAAGATGAGCCAAACCCTATGCATGACCCTGGTGGCCAGCTCTGCCCTTTGTGGTCTTGTCTGTGCCCTCGTCTACACTGTCTTTGCAATGAATCTTCCCTACTGTGGCCCCAATGAGATCAACCACTTCTTTTGTGAAATCCCCGCTGTCTTGAAACTGGCCTGTGCAGACACATCCCTCAATGACCAAGTAGACTTCATCCTGGGTTTCATCTTGCTTCTGATCCCATTGTCCCTCATCCTGGCCTCGTATGTTCGTATCTTCATAGCCATTCTAAGGATCCGTTCCACCCAAGGGCGGATGAAGGCCTTCTCCACCTGTGCCTCACACATCACTGTGGTCACCATGTTCTGTATCCCATGCATGGTCATGTACATGAGACCTGGCTCTGAAGCCTCCCCAGAAGACGACAAGAAACTGGCCCTTTTCTATAATGTCATTTCTGCCTTTCTTAACCCCATTATTTACAGCCTCCGGAACAAGGATGTGAAGAAGGCTTTCCTCAAGTTGATTGGAAGGGGAGAGGACACCCAGGAAGAGTGAGGCTCTCTGCAGTGCCTCTGGGCTCTTGTGTGCACCACCCACAATCTCACTGAGGTCCTTGGAGTGAGTGAGAAGGGATTCTCAGGATAAGGGAGACACAAAAGGAAACAACTTTTCACATCAATTTGCCAATGGATACATTAGGAAGGTCTCAAAGAATTGTGTCCATGAATTAACCATACCAATTGACCATTTATGGTTTTGGAAAAGTCATATTGGTTTGAAATAGTCACCTCCCTTCTCTGGGACTTAATTTCCAGATGTCAAATGTGTTTGGTAATATTTATTATTCCCAAATGATAATAACGAATGTTATATTTGTGTAACAGTCACTCAATGCTTTGTGTGGCCTTTTTGTTTTTTAATTTATTTTTGTGGTGGCTTTCATCTTTATTTTTCTTTCCTCCTCCTCTTCCTCCTCCTCTTCACCTTGAGATTGGGGACTCATTATAGTGCCTAGGCTGATTTTGAACTCATGTGCTTAAGTACATGGATATTTGAAAATATGAATGTATTCCTCCCTGCCTGGGTGATATTTATTTATTGCTTTAATTCACATGTTAACTCTAGAGGTGTGTGATATCTCCTTCGTACAAATAAAGACACTGAAACATAAAAAACATTAAGTAATTTTCTAAATGTCATCAAGCAGGAAAGTGATGTGGCTGAGGTTTTAAAGCAGGGCCTAGTTCCAAGGCCCAGGGGCTCTGATATATTATTCCAGAGAGAATTCTGAGGCTTAGATAAGACAATGAAAGGCTACAACTGAAGAAGGATGGAAGAATTTAAGAATATTACTCTAGCTGGGCAGTGGTGGCCCACACCTTTAATCTCAGCACTCAGGAGGCAGAGGCAGGCAGATCTCCCTGAGTCTGAGGCCAGCCTGGCCTACAGAGAGTTCCAGGACAGCCAGAATTATATGGTGAGGCCATGTCTCAAAAAACAAAAAGGTGTCTTACTCTGAGGTCATCAGTGCAGTGCCAGATCCCTGGAATCTATGGCTACGTTGTGAAGTCAGCCCTTCCACACCAGCATCCTGCAGCCTGAGCAAATAGATTGTGCAGTGCAAAACAGGATCTCAATACATGTTTGTTGGGGTGTGGGACGGGGAGGTTCTTCCTAGTTCCATCTTTACCTTTGTTTTGAGTTGGTGAGCTCTGCTCTCAGATCTTCGCTTTCGTGGGCTCCTCTCCTGTTTCCATCGTGTCTGTTCCAACTGTGGCCTCCAATTTCAGCAACTGATTTTTCCCTTCGATGTCCTCTGCTGCCAGGGAGACATTAGACGGGGTGGTGGAGAGCCTGGGATTTGACCTTGGTTTAATCTGTTGAGATCTTAAGAGAAACCACTCCCCAGTCCTCTTCTAACTCAAATGGGGGTGCAGACCGTGTTCCATTGCCTGTGCTACAAATTGTTTTAAGCCTCTAATGAGAGTGGGCCTTTGGAATTTAGTAACGATACGCATTACCACTTCAGAACCATCCAACTATTAACAGAAGCTTGTGTTTCTCAGCCTTCAGATGTGAAGGTCAAATTCATTGTCTGGTCGGTTTTTATGGGGATAGTCATGGTAGCAATTGACTGCACATACAGAATCATGATTTCAGCAAAGAGGGAGAGAGAGAGGCAGGGGTGGGGAAGGGGTGTTTTAATGGGACACACTCATAGCATCAGCTGCCATGGTAACCAGGAAACAAACCATTTCTGGTGTTTCAAACCAAGTCAAGTTTCTATCAAGGGCTTGACAGATGACTCGGTGGTTTAGAACACTTGCTGCTCTGGTTCAAATTCCAAGCACTCATCTAGTAACTCACAACCACCTGTAACTTGATTTCACCCTCTCCTGGCCTCTGAGGGCACCAGACAGGCATATGGAGCATAAACATGCACGAAAGCAAAGCATTCATACATAGGAAATAAGTAAATAAATCTTTTCTTAATTAAAAATTTTTCTATCATTCTACTTTCAGGAAAAATTAAATTTGCTTAGTAACAAGTAACACAAGCAAAATCTTTTGAATCAGCATTCTTTACATAAACACAAGATTAATTTTTTAAAGATTTATTTATTATGTACACAACGTTCTACAGACCTGCACTCCAGAAGAGGGCACCAGATCTTGTAATAGATGGTTGTGAGCCACCCTGTGGTTGCTGGGAATTGAACTCAGGACCTCTGGAAGAGCAGCCAGGGTGCTTAACCTCTGAGCCATCTTGCCAGCCACCAAGATTACATTTTTAAAAATCCCAGTTGCTTTTAACTGTTTTTGAAAGAAGTTTTATGACGTGTGTGTGTGTGTGTGTGCATGCTTTTTATTTTGTTTTTATTTTCTGTCTTATTTGATTTTATTTATTTGTTTTGATTTTTCTGAGAGAAAACCTGAAGTCAGGTAGGTAGAGAGTTGGAGGAGGAAAAAAGAGTAGAGTCAAAATACACTGTATAAAATTTTAAATAATGAGAAAAAACAATTAATTGGAAAAACTAAAAGAAAAAAAGTTTTATCTGTAGGCCAAGAATGAAATGTTACCAAAAAAAATCCCCAAAGACTAATAAATGCTAAACATGTGCTTTGCTAATTAGCAACTTCCTTCAGGATAGAAGGCTTACAGTGCTCTTAAAGTCCCCCAGGCATTAAAGAATACAGACTCTCAGGGTGACATGGGACTGTTGAAGGAAAGTCTCCAGGGCAGGTTTGCTGCCTGCAGGATTCAGCCTCAATGGAGAAAAGCCCTGGGGAAGAGGAGCCTTGGTTTCTGCAGATAGAAATAGAGTTGCCAGCAAGGCATGCTCCTTGTGTTTCTTGGGGACTTGTTAAGAAGAGTGCTCTGGTTCAGCCTCTATGAGGCCCCCATGGGCCCAGGTCAGTTCGTTCTTTACGTCTTCTTGTGGAGGCCTTGACCCCTCCAGCTCCCTCAATCATTCCCCCAGCTCTTTCACAAGACTCCCTGAGCTCTGACGTGTGGCTGTGGGTCTCTGCATCTGTTTTCGTCAGCTGCTGGGTGAAGTCTCTGAGATGAATTATACTAGGCTCTTGTCTACAAGCATGGCAGAGTAACATTAATAGTGTCAGGGATTGGTTCTCTCCCATGGGATGGGTCACAGCCTTTGTTGGCCATTCCCTCAATCTCTGCTCCATCTTTGACCCTGCACATCTTGTAGGCAGGACAAATTTTGGGCCAAAGGTTTTGTAGATGGGTTGGTGCCCTTATGCCTCCACTGGAAGTCTTGCCTACCTATAGGGGTTGGCCACTTCTGAACCACTGAACAAAGGACATGCATGGGCTGGTCCTAGGCCCTCTGCATATATGTAACAGATGTGCAGCTTGCAATTTATGTAGATCCTCTAACATTTGGAGTGGAAGCCCTCTCTCACTCTGTTGCCTCTCTCTGATTTTGTTGCCCTAACTGGGCTTCCTTGTCTGCCCTCAGTGGGAGAGGATGTACCTAGTGCTGCAGTGACAACGTGCCAGGGTGCTTGGTACCCATGAAGGAGTTCCCCCTTCTCTGAGGGGGGACTGGGAGAAGAGGAGGGGAGGCTGCAATCAGGATGTAAAATGAATCAGTAAGTAATTTTTAAAAATAAAGTATTAACTGTTACTGGAAAAATGCTCTGGAGTCATTAGAGGGTCATGAGAGGGCATCTGTGGAGCTGAAAGGAGCTTTATTCTTAGAGTTCCCAGAGCACTGGAAACCCACAGCAGGCCCCACCCAACTTCCTCACCTCCTGACATGACCCTTCCACTCAGGCAACTGCGTGGGCCGGTCCAATAGAAACCTACTCACCTACTCATAAAACTGCCTTGTGAGTTTCCTCAGAACATTTCCTAGCTGTTTTCTGCCTTGAAAGTGTAAGAATTCTTAACACTGTGGGCTAAGCATTCAAGTCTGGCCTCAGAAGCAAGACAAAAGTCAAGCTGTAAGACATGGCAAGTGGAAAGCCCAGAGACCCAGGGTAGAACCAAACACAGCTGGCAAAGCAAAGTACAATAAAATAATAAAAGTTTCCTAATGATATTCTGCTATACTCCCAGATTCATGCCTTGTCCGTTCTTCATCAGAGAGGCTTCCTCCAGGAGCGGATGTAGGGGCCCACAGCCAGGCGTCATGGAGAGTCTAAGTTGGGGTTCTCCATCAGGTCCCTCCCCTCAGAGATTAGGGAATCCTGTGGAAGAGGGAGAGGAAAGATTTCAGGAGTCAGAGTGGATGGAAAACACCAGGAGAACATGGCCCACCAAGTTCATTCATTAAGCAGGGCTCACATGGGCTCACAGAGAAGGAAGCGGCAAGCCCGGGGCCTTCATGGGTCTACACCAGGCCCTCTGCATGTATATTACAGCTCTTAGCTTGGTGTATATGTGGCACTTCCGACAGTGGGAGCAGGTGTATCTATGACTTTTTCACCTGCTCTAGGGACTCTTTCTTCCTATTGGGTTGCCTCGTCCAGACTCAATATGAGGACTTTCACCTTGTCTAACTGTATCTTGTTTTGCCCTGTTTGGCTGTCATTTCTTGGAAGCCTGCTCTTTTCTGAATGGGGGAATGGATCTTGGGGAAAGGGGAGGTTGGGGGAGTTGAAGGGAGTGGAGAGGGGAAACTGTAGCCAGGATGTGTTGTGTGAGAGGTGAATCTATTTTCACCCAGAATTTAAAAAAAGAAAGAAAGCTTACAGAGTAGGACCTACATCTTGGCCTTGGATCTCTTGAACAGAAGGGACTGCTAAATGTATTATTTTTTTATTTTTTTATTTTTTTAAATATTTATTTATTGGGGGAGGTTGTTGAGACTTGGGGAGAAC
>CM053763.1:95155394-95181071 GCA_028658305.1 Pachyuromys duprasi
GTTCTCTGTTTAGCTCCATACCCCATTTTTTGGATTACTCCCATTAATTGGATTACTTGATTTGTTGCTTTTTAACTTCTTGAGTTCTTTATATATACTGGATATTAGCCCTCTGTCAGATATAGAGTTGGTGATGATCCTTTCCCAGTCTGTAGGCTGTCATTTTGTTTTGATGACAGTGTCTTTTGCTTTACAGAAGCTTTTCAGTTTCATGAGATCCCATTTATTTATTGTTGATCTTAGAGCCTGTGCTGTTGGTGTTCTGTTCAGGAAGTAGTCTCCTGTGCCAATGAGATCTAGGGTCTTTCCCACTTTTTCTTCTAACCGGTTTAATGTGTCTGGTTTTATGTTGAGGTCGTTGATCCACTTGGACTTTAGTTTTGTGCAGGGTGATAAATATGGATCTATTTTCATTTTTCTGCATATAGACATCCAGTTGGTCCAGCACCATTTGTTGAAGATGCTGTCTTTTTTCCATTGGATGGATTTGGCTTCTTTATGAAAAATCAAGTTTCCATAGGTGTGTGGGTTTATTTCTGGGTCTTCTATTCGGTTCCATTGAGCCACTATTCTGTTTCTATGCCAATACCATGCAGTTTTTATAACTATTGCTCTGTAGTACAGCTTGAGATCCAGGATGGAGATACCTCCAAATGATCTGTTGTTGTACAGGATCGTTTTGGAAATTCTGACCTGGAAACGATCATCCTGAGTGAGGTATCCCAAAAGCATAAAGACGAACATGGTATATACTCACTTATATAGACCTATAAGATAGGATAAAAATACAGAAATCTATACACCTAAAGAAGATAAACAAGAAAGAGGACCTGGGGTAAGAGGATTAGTACTCATTTAGAAAGTCAAATGGGATGGACATTGGATGTAGGAGTAAACAAGTAGCAGGACAAGAGCTGGCCACAGAGGGCCTCAAAAACACTCTTCTTAGCAGTGTATCAAAGTGAATATTAAGAAACATAATCAATCCTTTGGCAGAGTGCAGGGAATCATATGAAAGAAGGGGGAGTTAGTATGACCTGGAGAGGTCAGGAGCTCTGCAAGAACCAAATATATCAGGGCGCAGGGGTCTTTTATGAGACTGTCTCTCCAAACAAGGACCATGTATAACCTAGAACCCCTGCTTGTATGTAGCAAATGGTAGCTCAATTCCCAAGTGGGTATACTAATAAGGGGAACAGAAACTATTTTGGACATGAACTCAATGGCTGGCTCTTCGACCTCCCTGTCCCCCAAGGGAGGAGCAGCCTTGCTAGGCCACAGAAGAGGACATTGTAGCCTTTCCCGAAGAGACCTGATAAGCTAGAGTTAGATGAAAGGGGAGGAGGTCCTCCGCTATCAGTGAACTTAGAAAGGTACAGGGAGGAGATGAGGGAGGGAAGGGGGGATAGGGAGGGAATGCGGGAGGGAGCTATGGCTGGGATACAAAGTACATAACCTGTGATTAATATAAAATAAAAATGAAAAAAAAAGAAGAGTTGGGTGTAATGCTAATTGGCCTACCTTTATACATTACTTGCTTTTTTTCCCCCAACAGACAAATATTTTATCACTAGTTTGTAAAAAATATTGTTTGTTTGTATGTTTAGTGTTTTCATTATTATGTAGCAAGTGGTCTTTCTTTTCTGGTATGTGGCAGCCTATTTGGAATTGATGGCCGACTTAGAGTGCGTATTGCTGTTTCTGAGCAGTGGAATTTTGCCTCCTGGACCTGCCTCTAATCTAAAGCTCAGTGTCTCAGAGACCGACCTTGGCAGTCCTACAGAGGAGAGCTCTGACCCTGAGACCTAGATAATAACTCCGTGCAACCATGGTAACCAGACAGCAAATTCTGTGTAACCTTGAGTGAATCCTTGTATGCTTTGCTAAGTAAAGCTGCTACTGTGAGAAACTGCTCGTAAATTTCTGCTATTTTAGTGTTGACCTTCTGTTCAGTAAACGACGCCTTGATCAGAGTCTAGACTTGGTGTCCTCTTTGTGTCCCCCTGTCCTTTCCCCCAGCCCTCACTCAGGTGGTACTCAGGTGTCACTGCAGGTCGGTGGCACTGGTATAACCCACTTGGTGGTCTGTATGCCTCTTGTATCTTTATAAGTATCTCCTTTAGGTTGGGAAATTTCTTTTCTATGAATTTGCTGAAAATATTTGCTGGGCATTTGATCTTGGATCCTGCTTCTATTCCTATTATTCTTAGGTTTGGTCTTTTCACAGTGTCCCAGGTTTACTAATTTCCATCATTTTTTGTTTGTCTTTCCCCTGATTTCTTTAAGGGATTTAGTCATTTCTTTAAGGGCATCTATCACCTTCATAAAATTGATTTTAAGGTCTTTTTCTTGTACTTCTGTCACCAGCCAGCAGTGACACCTGACCACCACCTGAGGGAGGGCTGGGGGGAGAGAGACAGGGCGACACAAAGAAAGACACCAAGTCTACATTCTGACCTAGGTTTCAATTTAATACTAGTAAAACCAACACTTATGTGGCAGAAAAGTACAAGCAGTTTCTCACAGAGGCAATTTTAGTTAGCCAAAACATATGAGGGCTCACTCAAGGTTACACAGAACCTGCTGTCTGGTTACAATGGTTGCACAGAGTTTCTCAGGCTCAGGGCCCTCTGCTGTAGAATTGCCTGGATCAATCTCTGAGCCACCAAGCTTTAGGTAGTAACCAGGGCCGAGAGGCCAAATTCCACTGCTGAGATGCGCACTCTAATTTGCCATTAACTCCAAATGGGCTGCCACATACTCTAGTTGTGTTGGAATATTCAAGGATTGCTGTAGTAGACAGCCGGGCTCTGGTGCTGACAGATTACCCTGCCTGTCATTTTATGCTGGTATCTAGGCATCTGGGTTTTTGGTGATTATAGGCCTAGGTAAAGATTTCTGGGTTTGTTCTTGTTGGATGGGTGTGTTGTTCCATGGTTTTCGTTTTCTCTTTGGTCTTTTGGCCTGTGTGGCCTGTTGTTGAGCAGAGAGTTCTCCACCCAAGCTGGGAGCTGGACATCTGTGGTTTCTTGACAAGGAGGGAGTCACCACCTGAGTTAGGGACATGAGTTTTGGTGGACTATTTGGCCCCTGATCTAGCAGGGAGTGTCTGCCCAAGTTTGGGGCTGGGGCATGGCAAAAGGGAGTGGAAGAGACATGGGGGATAAGGTGGGCAGCCTGTTTGATCTTCTGGCAGGTGTGGTTTGTGGTTGGCCAGGGGTGTTGTCCCAAGAAAGCAGAGAGGGTCTGGGGGTAGCGGGTCTAGCTGCTCTTCTGGTAGGCGAAGCCTGTGGTTGCACAGGGGATGTCTGTCCTGAAAGTATTCTATTGTAACATCTTAATACACAAAGTCCTGTTGGAGACAATGGTGTGTTACTAACTCTACAGTCCAATTTCCTGACCTGGAAATCAAGTGTTACATTGTATTTCATAGGGATGTTTTGGCTGTGATATGAGTAATGTTAAGTAACCAATGACAAAAATATAACATCCTCAGGTATTGTTATTAAAATGATCATCGCCATCATCCTTGTATACTGTTTGTTGTTTTTGCTGACATCGTTTGCATTCTGATCAGCATCCTTTTGCTTGCCAGATCTGTGTCCCTTTGTTCTCTCACACAGCCCTGAAAATGCAAACACAGGACTCTACCTGCTGTGAACACATACAGGAAGATCCTGTGGTGGGCTAATTAAGGGGACAGCAGAACAGATATTCCTTCCAATCCCTGGAGAACAAAGCAAAAGGGGAATCCTGGGGTGATGGACAGGTACCAGAGCTTGGAGGCTCCCACACTAGTCCACCTGCTCAAGAATTACTTCTGTTTGGAGTATTTAAATTTGGATTTCATTTTCATGGCTCTGAAAGAGTAAGGAGCTGGCTAGGCTCCTCTCACAAGCCTTTTCTGGCTCCAAGAACAGCAGAATGCCCTACATCAGCATCAGTAACTCTCTTAAGATTGGCCATGGCAAAAGCTCAGTCAGTGTCTGTCATCATTATCACCTCGCCTGTGAAGTGGGGACCCTAAGTCCTCCCTCCTAGGCCTGCTGTGAGGATCTGGTGAAGAAAGACATGTGAGAGCAGCTATGACGTTCAGCGTGATGTCTGAAGGGACCATTTTAATGCTCTCAGTGTTTAGTAACAGCACAAACTCCTGCTGTTTGAGAAGTCTTTTTGAAGTGCTCATCTTACCAAATGAGCCAATTCTCACAGGGTCCAGTAACAAGGCATTGTCAGCTGGGGCCAATTAAACTTGTAAGAGCTGTGGCTCTGCTGGCTTCTCCTTTCTCAAACTTTCCATCTTCTCCTTCAGGCCTGTGGGGCCTCCTGGTGCAGAAGGAAACCTCTAGAGCTTGAATTTTGCTTAGTGCTGACCTTTGGGGTGGTCCCATGACCACTTTGGGATAGGCCTAGGTCTGAGCTGCAGGAGCATTTTTTTTTGGTTAGAGCCCAGGTACAGCCATTAGCTTGAACTCACACAGTAGGCATGTGATAGACATGACAGATTCAGCCCCACCCAAGAGGCAAGTGGCTAGGCCCTGGCACTGGTTCTTCCACTCCCTAGCTGGGTGACCTTTGCCAACTCACATATGTCTTCTGGGTCATTGTTCATTATATGGGCAATGGGCAAGTGAACCATGCTTAACACTCTCTGGTGCTGCAGTGATTTAAAAACCAGGGTGTGCAATCCCTTGGAGCATCCATGAGACTCTTATGTCTGCCTACCTTTGATTCCTCACTCAGAAAGGTGTAACATTCCCCTCTTCCCATTTTCTTTCTCTTCTGTCTTTTTCTTTTGCAAGATTCCAAATATACTTTCTGTGGGACTTCTATCATTTTCCATCCCCATGACGTGACTGCTTTTCTCCCATGTTGCCGATGTCCATATCTAACCAAATAGTCTCTCTCCCTCCCTCCCTCTTGAGAATCTCCTTATCAATCTATAATAAAATCTCCAAGACTAAAATCAACAGAGCCATGCTGGCTGTTTCATTCTATATGTGATAATCAGTTCTGTCTGCTTCTCTCTGAACCTCTGTCTCCTTATCACTCCTGGTGGAGAAGAGTCTCTGCCTGGACTGGACTTCTTCTCCAGAGCTAATGAGGCCTCTCAACACAGGTGAGAAGAGTTGGGGCCAGAGAGGGGACAACAGCTTGGTAACAGCACTGTAGGGGTCAGGGCTGAGGCCTAGACACTTAGTGATGACTGCCATTTACTGAGGTGTAAATACACCCATCATGGCCCACGTCATGGTTGCCAACATGCCACTGAAGAGCAGCTGAGATTACAAAACATTCTATAGTGTTCTAACCAGCAAATGCACCAGATTAAAGAACTGTTAGAACACAGACCACAGACGAAGGTAGTTGATCATCAGGATACAAAGAGTTTTAGAGCTTTTGTTGTTTGTTTTTTTCTTTTTTAATGCTATCAATCAAACTCTAGCCCCAAGCACTACATTTACTCAGGTGCTATACAGCTGAGTTACATTCTCAGGCACTTTGTGTTAATGTTATTTTCATAAAACTCAGCTTATCCCCTAACCCAGCTATAACACAAATAATTGAAACTTTTTTATCTTTGTTTAAAAATGAGCTTTACGACACAATAACTGAGCTGTTATACTCTGTTCTTAACCCTTTAACCTTATCTGGTTTCCTCCCAGCATATATCCCAGAGATACTTGCACTGTGTAGCTTTGTCCGTTCCAGAATTCCTTATGTTTCTTGGACCTCTTCTGTGGCCGAATCCCTACTTCCTCTTCTAACTCCTCCTCCCCTGGCTGGTGGGAAGTCCAGCCTTAATCTTTCCACTGTTCAGCAGTTGTCTATAAGCTGCTTTATTGGCATACCAGGGCACAATTAGGAGCAGTGTTTAAACAACATCAAAATTGGAGATTCTCAGAACAAGAATTGCAATCAGATTGGGGGAGGGGGTAGAAAAATCAGCATTTGAATTATACAATAACCTTATGCATATAATGTTGTCTTAGTTTCAAATACAATTTATTTGTCGTTTTATAATTAGTTTTTAATAATGGCTGCATTTAAAGAGCAGCTTACAGAAATTTTAAACCTTATCAATCAACCACTCTAACCAGGAAGAACTTTACAGTCCAGTCTTTTCTCTTGGGATACTTAGGAAATGAAGACTCAGACAGAGAGCCTGGAAGGAGACTTGGGGTCATGGAGTATTGGTCAGTACTTGTGGCAGGTACAGTTTATTCTAGAAAGCCTAGAAGGGAAGAGGTACTACTGGAATTCTACAAAGAGGAAACCGAGACTGAATAGCAGCAAGTTCAAGAGAACATGCTCCAGAGCTTGATATATTTGGTCTACAATTCTTATTTGCATAGAAGAGACATGAGCCCCCAAGAGAGTTTTCTCAGTCCACTGGTATGGGGCTGTCACTACTGAAGTCTTTGGTGCAATGTCATGGCTGACTCTTTGTTTTCTTTTTTGTTTTATGTGTATGAGCATTTTGCCTGACCACATGAATGCCTAGTCATTGGCAAGTCAGAAGAGGGTACCAGATCCTCTAGAACTGAAGATATAGATGGTTGTGAGCTACCATGTGTGTGCTGGGAACTAAACTAACAAAGAGCAAGAGCAGTAAACTTTTCTTCTCAGCCCCCATTGCTGTCTCTTCCTCAGCACCAGAGAGGCAGGGTAACTTGCTCAGAAATTACACAGCAGAGAAGGGAGGACTTTGATTTGCCCCAAGGTGGTAGAGGGGAGAGGAGTGTGACTCAAACATGGTTTCAATGCAAGTCAGAGCTTAGGGTCTGTGCAGTAAAAAGAATCACAATGAGAACTTAAGTCCCTGACCTGTGTATCAGCTGACCAGGTCCCATCTCCTGTTCTCTGAGCTGCTCATATTCCCCAGCTAGTCTACGAAAGGGAACAGGTCACCACCCCTCCACCTGAAGGCTGTTTCCTCCTGCTCAGTCCCCTTCGGTCTCACTTGCAGTGCTCCTGTTGACAGCATCCAGGGAACCATCTCAGCATTCCTTCTGGGAACAGAAATGGCCTGTTCACAGCTCCCCAGGGATGGTTCACAGAAGAAGCAGTGTCATAAAACCTCAGCAGCTGGTCCCACTGGGAAGAGGTGGAGATTTCTGAGCTTGCCTTTGTTAAGCAGGATTTTATAGGCAGCATCTTCAGGTGCCAGGAGTTCCTGCTCCTTATATAGGAAGCTAGAGCCTCAGTCCCTCCACAGCACCTTGGAATTTTTCTGGAGACTGGGTTGCCTAGAATCCTGACCCCTTTTCCTCACTTGTTTTAGGGGACTCCCCCTTAGTTTCTTTCAAATAAGGGAGAGAAACAGCCACTCAGTGACACATTCCTTGGTGCTATTCATGGTGAGATGATCACCAGTGTTTGCATTGTGGTTGAACTTCAACCATCTGTTGGACTGCAGATGAGAAGAAGTGAAGTCACCCATTTTCAGGTCCCTGGGACTTACATCTCAAACATCCCAGACCTCTTCCTTAATTGCTGGGCCATGGAAAGCACACCTCCAATCCTTTTTCATGGGCTCCTTCTACTTTCAGCATATCCTGGGTCCTTTCGCACTCAGACACGATGGAAATCTCATCAGGAGAGTGGGTCTGTGTCTAGCCATCCAGCTCTGTCCTTGGAGCTCAGATCCCTGCTGAATCTCAATGGGCTCGAATAGATGGACACTGTAATGACTCTACATTCTTCACCTTCCGCTTGAGAGACTGTGTGCCAGAGCAGAGGAGGTAGTGACTGAGAGCCAGGCTCTGAGGCCAGACCACCTAGCTGTAACTTAGAACAAACCACATCTTTAGGTGTTCGGTTTTCACCCACAACATACAGGTAATAACATTTCCTTTGGTGAGCTGTTGTGATGTTAAGCTAAAGTAGGGGAACAATGGCTAGAATATACAAATTACTCAATAAATGTTAGTTGTTTTCATTATTGCAAAGGTCAGGAAATCATCTGCACAGCCATACTCTATCATGGAGAATTCTTTCTTAGTTGTGCAGGGATTCAGTCAACAGGATAGGAGAAGGTGTTGGGGTCAAAACTGTTATCAGATCCCTCTAGGAGTCTTCAGAGTGCAACCAGTCATGAACAAGAAATGCAGACTGTGTCCTACCTGTGTTAGGGGCAGCGGGTGGCAACACAGCAAGGAAGGCTTCCTGGCTGAGCTGAGTCCTGCCATGGCCACAGGGTGGGCAACAGTGCAGGCGTCGGTCCCCCTAACAATGGGAAGTTAGGCAAGTGCCGTAAGGTGCGAGAGAGCTGGAGGTGTGCAGGAGCCCAGGAGCCCTTGTGTGGCATTTTTTTGTGTGGAGTGAGGGGAGACGGAGGTGACAACTGTGTTATGAGGCTGAAGTGTGCACACAGCTTAAGAATGACCTGTGCATCTGCCTCAGATGATGGGTGTTGGCAGCTCTTCAGGGGCTTTTAACAGCAGCCAGATGGGACCAGGGTGAAATTTTGAGAAACCTCTGCAGCAGTCACATAAAGAACCTGTTGACATAGAGAAATGCCCAACACTGAGAAGACAAATGGAACCAAAGTCCTCCCCCCCCCCCCAACAAGAACCTGTTTGCAACTGATACCTACTAGGAAAGGAAAGATGAGTTTTCTCTGACGGAGTGTCACTGTACGCATTCAGTCACACTCCACGGCAAGCCACTCGCCCAGCGGCAGTTGGGCCAGCACAAAGCTGACTCCATGTTGGTTTTGGTTTTGTGATATTTTTGTTTGTCTTTTTCATTTTTCTTATTTGTTTTGTTTTGCCTTAAAAGTGAGAGTGGGAAGAGAAAGAACATGAAGTTACAGGAGGGGAAAGAGTATGATAAAAGAATATTTATGGAAAAAAAGCCAGGTGGTGGTGGTGCACACCTTTAATCCTAGTGCTCTGGAGGCAGAGGTGGGTACATCTCTGAATTCCAGGCCGGCCTGGTCCACAGAGTAAGTTTCAGATTATTCAGGGGCTACATAGATAAACTGTGTCTTGAAAAATCAAAACCAAAACAAGAAAACCCAGACTGTATTGAAGGAGGAAAATTTAGAGGCAAGAGGCACAAAGAGTTTCTGATACAGAAATTCTGGGAGAGGGGATGGACTCCTGTCCTGACCTGGGTGCAAGAAAGGATGGCGGTGAGGGTACTGAATGGTAAACTTTTTAGGAGAGGGGATGGTGACAAAGCAAGTGAAGACTGAGGACGGCTTGAAGTCTCTTTCATATTTCTGCTCCCATCAAAAGCAATTTCTGCCTTAACTGTTGTCTTGCTCATTAGTATGAGTGGTGCCCTAGTTCAGGCCATTTTGTTAGTATGTGGAAATTTCCTTGACATGTCTCTTCATGAACGTATGTTTGTGTCTATGTGTTTACATATTTTTTTCAGAATTATAGTTATTATTTGTATTTCTGAGCAGTGGATTAAATGTGCTCAACTTTAGGGAACACAGCCAAGCACTAAAGGGACCATTTTACCTTTCTCTCTCATTAGATCTAGTTACTCTTGTCAGTGCTAATATATGTTATTGTAGCCATGCTGGAATGTGTGTGGTGGTGTGATATTGAGAAGTGGAGGGTGGGCCTTGGCACTGTGCTGTTCTTTTGCCATTTCCAGATGAGTAATGGTGTTGAGATGCTGTTAACCGACTCATCGCTTACTTAGACAGCTGCCTGTGAAATGCCCTTAAGTGGTCTTCACTATTCTACTGGAGCGTCTGTTCTTGTGCTTGTGTTTTTCTAAGTCTTTGTATAAACATTTTGAGTAGTTTTTTTTCCTATTTATTTTATCTTACCATTATTTTTCTTCTCTTTGGAGGGTACTTTTTTGTGCTTACCAGAAACCGACAAAGATATTTATCAGGTTTTATTTCTAAACATTTGGTTGCTTTAGCCTTACCACTTAAATCTACGGTACACCCGCAATTGATGCTTTGTGTGCAGAGGGAGGTAGGAATAGAGAATAAAGAATTTTCCTGCTGGCATAGCCACAGGATCCATCAGTAATCCCTGGGAATGACACAGTGTCCCCAGCACAGTGCACAATGCACTCTGCTATTATTCATTTGATTGTATGGGCATGGTGTGCCATTGGCTTGTTCTGCCCTCTTCACATATTTGTTTACACACTATTTTGCATATGTCAGTGGTGTGTGTGTGTATGTCTGTGCCTGTGTCTAGGTGTGGTCAGAGACTGACATGGGATCTTTCCTCAATTACTCTACATCTTATTCATTGAGGATGGTCTCTCAGTTGACCCTAGTGTGCATCAATCCAGCTTACTGTACCTAGCAATCTTGTTCTGGCGATCCCATATCTCTGCCTTCCCAGAGATGGAATGAGAGTGTGAGACAGTATACGACCTACTCTATGTTACATTTGGTTTCCAGCAGTCATGTGAGATGCTTTAAGATACTCATGACAATCCCAAGACATAAGTGTCATCAGCCTCATTCGATAGATGAAGAGACTGAGGGAGTTTCAGTAACTTGAGAAAAGTGCACAGAAACTGAGCACTGCTCAGAACCCACATCTCAGCCTGTCTTTTCTTATTAAAAGGTATTATTTTTTATTTTATGTATATGGTCTTTTTGTCTACCTGCCTGCTTAAGCACTGTGTACATGCACCTGTGTATATGTGTATGTGGCCTGTGGAGGGGAGGGGAGGAAGTCACATCCCCTGACACAGGAATTGGACACAGCTTTGAGCTGTCTGGCCCCCTGGACCAGCAGTCAGTGCTCTTAAGCTTTGAGCCATCTCCTCAGCCTGTACCATCCCTTTCTGCCTCTACAGCCTCTGCCTCTACATTTGTCAGGTGACACATAGATGAATGGGATTCTCTTTCAGCCTCCACCATGTGGATGAACCCAGGGCAGAACCAAAGTTGGGTTTCTGAGTTCATCCTGCTTGGTTTCTCCAGTGACCCCACAACCAACAGCATCCTCTTCACACTGTTCCTTCCCATCTACCTGAGCTCAGTCCTGGGCAATGGGCTCATCATCATGCTGGTCAGCCTGGACACACAGCTGCACACTCCCATGTACTTCTTCCTCTGTGTCCTTTCCCTGTTGGATATGGGCTATGTCACTACCACCATGCCCCAGCTGCTGGTGCACCTTCTAGCTCACTCTCAGACCATCTCCTTTGCTGGCTGCTGGCTGCAGATGTATGTGTTTGGTGCCCTTGGTATAGCTGAGTCCACTTTATTTGTTGTCATAGCTTATGACCAATATGTGGCCATTTGCTATCCCCTGCGTTATACTGTCATCCTCAACTGGGGCCTGTGCATACGGTTGGCAGCCGGAACTTGGATCTGTGGCTTCTTTTCCTCTTTATTACATACGTTCTTCACCATGAGTCTGCCATATTGTGGGCCCAACAGGGTGAACCACTACTTCTGTGAGGGTCCTTCAGTGCGTAGCCTGGCTTGCATGGATACCCACATCATCGAGATGGTGGACCTGGTCCTGAGTGTTTTGTGGTTGTTACTCCAATTTCCCTCATTGTGGCCTCCTACATTCATATTGCCATGGCGATTCTCAAGATCAAGTCCACCCAGGCCCGCTGCAAGGCTTTCTCTACCTGACTGTGGTCACATTCTTCTATGCTCCAGCCACTTACATCTACATGAGGCCCAACTCCAGCTACTCTTCTGAGCGAGACAAGATGATTTCGCTGTTTTACAATGCCTTCACGGCCTTGCTCAATCCTGTGGTGTACAGTCTGAGGAACAAAGACATCAAGAGGGCATTTCTCAAGGTGATGGGGCATAGTAGGGTGGAGCGGTGAACCAGGATCCTGGAAAAGCTGGAATTAGAGTATTCACTATTTCATAAAAGGACAGTGTCTCTATTGTGTGAAACTGACCTGTACATTGGAACCAATGCAGCACTTTGTGATTGGGAGGAACCTGTTGATTGACAGGCTATATACTTGAGTATAATTCCAAACACCACAGTAATCTTACTGGATCCTACCTGGAATGGTTCACTTGTTGCTCATGTTTGTAACTATAGATTGAGGGTGACCTTCTCTGTTCTCACCTCCATCCTGAAAGAGGAACCTTTTATCCAACATGTCATCCTCTCACTGAAGGAAAGGAACAGTGGACACTCTCACCATGACTGAGCTTCTTTAGAGTGGCCTGCTTCTCTTTTCACACATTCTTTTGGCCACAGCAAGTAGTATGGTCCAGCCTGACAGCCGGAGGTGGGATGTTTTTTGTCTGTAGAGAAGAAATACAAGTTATGTGGCCAAGGTCTGATATGTTGGTTCCTCTACCTAGAAGCAAGTAATGTGTGCCATGTAATCTGGTGTAGTCCACAGGAAACAACAGCATACCTGTGAACCAACGCAAATGTGCTGACTGTGGATACCATGATAGTGGAGACAGCAGAAGGCAGAGGCAGTGTAAGCATGTGTTGTCATGACAAAATTAAGCTGACAATTTGTGGCACAGAACCAAGACAGAGGCAATACATTATAGTACTATACAACACAGTACATTGTAGTACAATACAACGCAATACATTATAACACAATATAACACAACATAATACATTATAGTACAATACAACACAGTACATTGTAGTACAGTGCAGTGCAATACAACACAACACAGTACAAACTTCACACACAAATTCAATGTGATCTATGGGTAACCATAATCATGTCTCTGTCAAATGATGCAGTGCTGGAAGTGAAGAAAACTGGGTTCTCATCATAAACTCACAACTTCTGCTCTGCGTTGCACCTTTGACTGCCAACATTGGTTCCCTTTGTATTCTTTGATGGTGGTGGGCGTGGATTATCTATCACCTTCAGAGCAGCTTTTCCCTAACAAATCAGAAAATTCCTCTCTGATTCAGTGCCTGAAGTATTCTTTCCCTCAGCTCTTCCAGTTTTATTCATTGACCACATATTTTGGAGAGTGGGTGTAATGAGAGTTTTGGTTTCTTAAGCAACCTCATTATTTTAGAGGCTTTGCTTCCATCGGTCATCGCAGACACCAGCTGACCCAGCAGATTTCGGACCATGGCCAGCCTCGAGCAAACCTTCATCGTCATCAAGCCAGATGGAATGTAGCACAGCCTGGCTCATGAGATCACCAAGTGCTTTGAGCAGAAGGGGTTCTGCCTTATGGTCATGAAGTTCCTTTTGGCTTCTGAAGAACACCTAAAGTAGGTCAAGTATTGACCTGAAAGACTATCCTTTCTTCCTGAGACTGGTGAAGTACATGAACTCTGTGGTGGCCATGGTCTGGGAAGGGCTCAATGTGGTGAAAATAGGCCGAGTGATGCTGAGAGAGACCAATCTAGTTGATTCTAAGCCAGGCACCATTCAAGGGAATTTCTGCATTCAACAGTGATG
The DNA here is from genome assembly GCA_028658305.1 of Pachyuromys duprasi. Lineage (NCBI taxonomy): Eukaryota > Metazoa > Chordata > Mammalia > Rodentia > Muridae > Pachyuromys > Pachyuromys duprasi. The sequence continues at coordinate 95,168,763 of CM053763.1, forward strand.
GCAGGAACATCACTCGCAGAAGCAATTTGATAGAAAGTGCTGAGAGAGAGATCTGTCTATGGTTTAATCCTAAAGAACTGATTGCCTACAAGTCTTGTGCCCACAATTGGGTGCATGAATAGAGGTGGATAAATTAGGGTCCTTCTCACTACCACCGATGACAAGTCTCTGGGCACAGCTCTTCATCCCACAGAGTGGCTGGATCGTCTTTTCAAAAACAGTAAAGTCTTTGGAACTGGGAAGAAAAACAAAAGAAACCCCATTGTGTTATGTGAATCTGTTTTTGTTTTAATCCCAGGTGTGGGGTATGGGGCTGCTTCAGTTTGTTCACAGCCGTTAACTATGATTGTCTTGTGCACGGGTGGCGGTGTGATTTTTGTCGGCTTCAGACAGCTTAATTTTGGGGACTCTGAGAGGGTATAAATGGGAGAGCTCCAAGAGGGCCTGTGGCAGCTGCTGCTCCTTCTGCTGCTGCCCCTGCTGCTGCTGGTTTCCTTTGTTGCATTTGTTGGGTTGCTGGCTTGCTGGGCAGTGTGATGACAAAGATTGGACTTGCCCCTAAGAACCTAATGCCCCTAGTCATCAGGAAGAAGCCTAAAGAGGCTTATGTCCCCTTTGTCTGTGGCACCTATTTTTTTACAACTGTTTTACTTTATTGGGGTTTCCTTTTCCTCTACCTTCCTTCCCATCCCCCAACACTAGATAGGAGAGAAGGTTAGAAGGGACAGAGGATGTAGGTCTCTGTAGACTTAGATCCTTGGAGTAATTCCAATCTCCATAGTCAGGATACACAGCAGTCCAGCAAACCAGTGAACCAGCAAATGCTGCAGCAGCCTTCTAACTTCTCAGAGAAGCGTTCTTCTCTCTCTCCCGTCTCTCTCTCTCTCTTTCTCTCTCTCTCTCTCTCTCTCTCTCTCTCTCTCTCTCTCTCTCTCTCTCGCTCGCTCACTCGCTCGCTGTTTGTGTGTGTGTGTGTGTCTGTCTGTCTGTCTGTCTGTCTGTCTTTCTCTCTCCCCTTCCCCTCTCTCTCTCTGGCTCTCGTATTTGTACTACCTCGGAATCCTTGAGATGAAACTAACTGCAGCTGGCAAAGACCATGCATGCCCTCTCTGAGGCAATCATCAGCTGTGGGCAAACTAAAAGCAGCTCAGTATCTCACCCCTGGGATTAAAAACATGTTTACATAACATTACTAAGATTTGAAAGAAATGAAAACTTTCAGCACATTTCTCCGCTAACTTTTTCCCCCTCCAACCTAGTGTTGGGGAGTTGGAAGGGATTAGGGCAGTATAAGGGCTGGAAGGGTGGTGGATATAAGAATCCAATAAAATAGCTAAACAAATATGCCAACAACTAGGTGCCCTATATTCATAACTACTAATCATTACTAATGTTTACTTATATGCTTGATTTTTTGAGAAGTCTCACATATCCTAGGCTAATCTGGAACTTTGCAGATTCCTGAATATATCCTTGAATGTTTCCTCCCCTGCCTCCACCTCTCCAATGCAGAAATTATAGACTTGTGACACAATATCTGCGGATATGTTTGCTTTTTTGATGATTTCCTTTGATTATAAAAGTCTTCGTTTTGGTAAAATCCAATTCATGATCTTTTGTTGTTGTTGTTGTTGTTGTTGTTGTTGTTGTTTTTGAGACAGATTCACTGTGTGTTACCCTGCCTGGCTGGAACCTACTATGTGGACCCAGCTGCCCTCACACTCACAGAGACCCCCCCCCAGCCTCCTCAGTGGGATTAAAGGCATACTCCAGCACTCCTGTCCAAGCCCTTTCACCTGATGCTATTTTGTAGTAGATTTAAGAAATTGTTTCGTCATGAATATTTACTACAGTAGTTGTTTTTTTATGTTCCTTTTAGGTTTTTATTCTAATTTTTCCAACTTAATATTTTTATTGATTATTTATTTGAAAACTTTACACAATGTACCCCAATAACACTCAACTCCCAGCTCTTGTAGATTACTTTATGACTCTTGTGCCCTCCCCAACCAATAAAAAGAAGAAAGGAAAACCAACACCAACACAATTTGTGTTAACCGTATACTTATTGTTAAAGTCTCAGAGGCCAGTCCCTAAACCATAACTGAGTCCTATCTCAGCCCCAGCCCCTGCCAGAAGCTATCAGCTGTGAAGAGCTACACTTTGTCTCCCCATTACAAATTTAAGCCCTCTCTCAATGGATTCCTGTCTAGATTGTTTGTGCGCCCTTGGGGAGGAGTGGGGAGGTTGTCACCAAAGCCTTCAATGTCTCTCAGTCTCCACTGTGGGTCTGCAGTCATCACTGACACCACTGCAAAAGAAGCTTTCTTACTTAAAACAGACAGCAGCAGCCCAGATCATTGACTTCCACGTGGTTTGTGGAGATAGCACCGACTGTAGACAGTCACAGGGTCTCTGGTTGGCAGCATGGAACATGGATACCAACATGAACCTTGGCTGTAGCACAGACCATGGCATCCACACGGGTCACAGGCATCAACACAGAATGAGGCAGCAACATGAACTGCCATATATGTCCCCTGGCTGTAGCACCAACGTGGCTTCTGGTGGCGCAGTCCAGGAAGTGAGCCATTCTCCATCTTGCCCAGCACACTCCTTCTCCAAGCAGGAGCCGCTCTGGGCTGTAGGCCCTTGTGCTCGCCCTACCCTCGTGGCAGACGGAGGACTGGCCCTGTTCAGCAATGACATTTTCTTCATTTGCGGTAGCCATGCTCGTATCCTGGTCCCACACCTTTTGCCACCTCATTTCTGTATAATTTCAGTTTCATCATTCTTCCCATTTCATGATACCACTTTGTAAAGCATCTCCCCATGAGACCTGCCTTTCTAAAAGTTGTTCCAGAGAGTCAGCATGTTCTGTAAATTCCTCCAATACCATAATGTCTCTGCTCTGAGACGCCATGTGTCTCTCAGGCTCCTGAGAGGTGCTGTGTGGTCCTGAAGGTTCAGGTAGCTACTGCCATTTCGAATCACATGTCTCCTTTAGGTTTTGATCCATTCCGAATTAATTTTCTGTATGCTATTCGGTAAGAATCCAATTACATTCTTTTTTCATGTAGATTTCCCTGTTACTCATCTACATTTTTGGAAAATACTATCCTGTCCCCATTGAAAGAATTTTTATGTTTTATGTTTTTATGTTTAAAGTTTTCAGTCAATAAATTTTAATGTTGGTGTCTATAGTGACAGTCCTACTCTATTGAATTCTATGATGCTTTTTTGCTAGATATGGCTTTGCAGATGGTTTCATAGTGTTAAACATGAGTTCTTGTATTTTGTCCTTCTTTCTAAAGAATGTTTGGCCTTGTCTTAGTTACTTGGCTTCGAGGACGCCATAACAACTCTTATAAAGGAAGGAATGTAATTGGGGGATTGCTTACAGTCTCAGAGGCTTAGTGAATTATTTTATTATCATGGCAGGGGTATGGTGGCCCTCATGGCACTGGAACAGGGGGTGCTGAGAGCTACATCCTGATCCAAAGGCAGAGAGACACTGAAGTTGGAATTGGGTTTTGAAGCCCACCTCCAGTGACACTCTTCTTCCAACAAGGCCACACCTCTTAATCCTTCCTCCTTCTAATCCTTCCAAAGCGTTCCACTTCCTGGTGACTAAGCATTCAGACATATGAGCCCATGCTACATTCTTAGCCAAACCACCACAGACTTCTTCTGAGGCTCTTGCACTTTGCATTGAACTTTAGGATCCTTTTGGCAGTTTCAACAGAGTGACTGCTAGGATTAGGACAGAGGCACATTTACTCTGTGTATCTGCTTAGGATCACTGACGTTGTAACAGTGTAGCCTTCCGGTACAGGAACCACAAGCCTGCAAATGACTATGTGAGCTCAGTCCCGGTGGTAGCTTGAATAGGTATGCCCCGCGCCCAGATTGTTTTGTATGTGTTTTCACCATGGTCCATAGGAGTGGCAGACATTACTGAAGAAGGTGTGGCCTTGTTAGAGCATGTGTGTCACTGTGTAGGGGAGGCTTTGAGGTCATATATGCTCAAGGTATAACAGTGTTTAGACAGTTTCCTTCTGCTGTCTGCAGCTCAAGATGTAGCACTCTTGGCTCCTCCAGCACAATGTCTTCCAGCATTTGTCATAGTTCCAGGATGAGGATAATGGGCTAAGCCTCTGATACTCTAAGCCAGCCACAATTAAATATTTTCCTTTCTGAGAGTTGCTGTGGTCATGTTGTCTCTTTACAACAATAAAACCCTAAGACAGTGTACACACACACACACACACAGAGAGAGAGAGAGAGAGAGAGAGAGAGAGAGAGAGAGAGAGAGAGAGAGAGGTGTGACTAGAAACCCTTTCAGGGAACAGAACACTGTGTAGGACACTTGGTTATTCCTTAGCTTTGGAAGGAGAAATGGCTTCCAGGTAAGAGTCTATACTGATGAGGGCAATTGTGGCCCATGGCTTGGTTACATGGTCATGAACATCCATGGACTATAATTGTGAAATTGGAAGAATAGGTGTGGAGAGATCTGTGGGTAGCCTTCTTAGAAATGGGAAGGAGTGTTGGGATGTTTCTGTCTCCTGTGCATCTGCATCAATAGGCAAGGATATGAAATGTTGAGTGGGTGTGATAGCATTCTCTGCAGACACCTGTCAGCTCCTTTCCCTGGCCACCCTCTCCTTGCTGGGCATGGTTAATCTTCACTTCTGCATACATGAATCCAGGAAAATTTGAAGTGCTCATCTTACCAAATGAACCAATTCTCACAGGGTCCGGTAATGAGGCATTGTCATCTGGAGCCAATTAAGGCATCCCTGGTTGTAAGGGCTGTGGCTCTGCTGGCTTCTCCTTTCTCAAACTTTCTATCTTCTTCAGGCCTGTGGGGCCTCCTGGTGAAGAAGGAAACCTCTAGAGTTTGAATTTTGCTCAACGATGACCTCTGGGGCGGTCCAAAGACCGCTGTGGGATAGGCCCAGCTCTGAGCTGCAGGAGCATTTTTTTGGTTAGAGCCCAGGTACAGCCATTAGCTTGAACTCACACAAATAAGCATGTGATAGACATGGCAGTTTCAGCCTCACCTAAGAGGCAAGTGGCCAGGCCCTGGAGTTGGTTCTTCCACTCCCTAGCTGGGTGACCTTTGCCAACTCACTCATGTTTTTTGAGTCATTGTTCATTATCTGGGCAATGGGCAGATAGGACCATGCTTAACCCTCTGTGGTGCTGCAGTTATTTTAAAAACCAGGGTGAGCAGTCCCTTGGAGGAGCCATGAGACTCTGTTATGTCTGCCTACCTTTGAGTTCTCACTCAGAAAGTCCACACTCATTTTTCTCTCTTTCTTTTTCTTTTTTTCTTTCATTCTTTTCTTTCTTCCTCCCTCTCTCTCATTCTTTCTTTCTTTGTTTTGTTTTTAAATCTTTTCTATATTTTTTCTTGCTGGATCCCAAATATGCCTTCTGTGGGACTTTGGACTTTTTCATTTTTTCTAAGTTCAATCCCCATCATGTGGCTACTTTTCTGCCATGTTGCTGACATCCATGCCTAAATCAAATGATGTGTATCTGTCTCTGTCTACAGCTCTTCCACATGAATCTTTAATGAAATCTCCAAGACTAAAATCAACAGAGCCGGGGGGCGGGGCTGTTTCATTCTGTATGTGACAATCAGTTAATCAGTTCTGTGTGCTTCTCTCCGAACCTCTGTCTCCTTATGGAGAAGAGTCTCTGCCTGGACTGGACTGTCTCTCCAGAACTAATGAGGGTCATCAACACTGGTGAGAAGAGTTGGGGCCAGAATGATGACTCAGGTTTGTCAACAGCACGGCAGGGGTCAGAGCTGAGGCTAAGACACTTGTGATTAGTGATGACTGCCAATTACTGTGGTGTAAATACCCTCATCATAGAAAATGCTATGGTTGCCAACATGCTACTAAAGATCATATGAGATTACATATCATTCTATAGTATTTTAACCAGCAAAGGCACCACACTAAAGAACTGCTAGAACATAGACCACACAAAATATACTTGGTCATCAGGATGAGAAGGGTTTTGGAGCCTTTCCTGGGACCACCCCCTTCTTTTAATGCTATGAATCAAACGTTACCCTCAAGCAATCTATTTATTTATGTTTTTAATTTATTTTATTTATTGATAGTAAGACTCTTTAAATTTAAATTTAAATTTTACAATTTATTCACTTCACATTCTGATTGTAGCGCCCTCATTCATCTTCTCCTGGTCCCACTCTCCCTTACTCTTCCCCCGTTCACATCTCCTATTTCTCAAAAAGAGGGAGTCCTCATCCTCTGCCATTTGACCAGAACCTATCAAGTCTCATCCTCTTTCTCTGTGGCCTGTTAATGTCACTAAACCTCCCTTCCTCATAAGGGCTTTCCCAAGAACAAGAAATAGCCACTCAGTGACACATTCCCTACATTGACAAATGGTAAGATGGTCACTGGTGTTTGGCTTGAGGGGGAAGTGTTCAAAGAGTAGTCAACAGAGTTCATGTTGGAGACAGCCCCTGCTTCTCTTACTAGGGAATCCACATGGAGACTGAGCTGTCTATCAGCCACATCTAAGCAGGGGATCTAGGTCCTCTTCATGCATGGTCCTTGATTGCTGCATCAGTCTCTACAGACGTCAATGGGTCCCATATAATGCCAACAAGCATTCCATTTAATCAGATGCTATACAACTGACCTACATTCTCAGACAATCTGTCCTTGTTTTCAATACAATTTATTTTTCATTGTGTAATTAACTTTTAATATCAGCTGTATTTAAAGAACAGCTCATAGAAATTTTCAACCTTATCAATCAACCATTCTAACCAGAAGGAGCTTTATAGTCTAATCTTCTCTTTCTGGATACTTAGGAAACCAAGTTTCAGATAGAGAGACAGGAAGGAGAGTTCGGGTCATAGAACATAGGTCAATATTTGTGGCAGGTGCGGGACATGATCACATTTTGTTCTAGCAAGCCTAGAAGGGAAGAAGTTACTTTTGGAATCCTACAAAGAAGAAACCAAGGCAGAATAGCAGCAAGTTCAAGAGAACATGCTCCAGAATTTGATATTTTGGTATTGCAGTTTTTCCCCTCTGGACTGCAAGATCCAGGAATAAAGATTTATGAGACACAAAATGTTATTTACACATACCTAGGACATTTAGCTAGACTCTCCTCTGACTAACTCATAATTTAAAATAACTCATTTTTACTAATCTATATCCTGCCATGTGGCTGGTTATCAATGCTCAGGTACCTTATATCTGTCCGCTTTCATGTCTTGCCAAGGTGAATCTCATGTGCCTGACTCTATCCCAGAATACTTTCTCCCTAATAGATGCCCCACCTTGTATTCTACTTATTTTATAGGCCATAGTTTTGTTAATTAGTTTGTTTTGTTTTTATTTTTTTTTTGTTTGGTTTTGGTTTTTCGAGACAAGATTGTTCTGTGTACCTTTGGCTGTTCTAGACTCTCTTTGTAGATGAGACTAGCCTCAAACTCACAGCAAACTGCCTGCTGCTACCTCCCTGAGTGCTGGGATTAAAGGCGTGAACCACCATGCACAGCAAGCCATACGCATTTTTATTGACAGGTGTTGCATTCATACAATATACAAGTTATTCTCTCAACAACTTGGTTCACAATTCATATTTGCACCCAAGAGAAATGAGCTGCTGGGAGAGTTTTCTCAATCCACTGGCATGGGATTCTCAATGGTGACTTCCATTGCTATTTTATGGTTGACTCTTTTCCTTCATTGTTTCTCTTTGAGTGTGTTAGCATTTTGCCTCCATGTATGTATGCATTATACATGCATGCCTGTTCCCTTCGGAGGTCATAAGAAGCTGCCAGATCCTCCAGAACTGGAGATAAAAATGATTGTGAGCTGCTGTGTGTGTGAGTTGGAACACAAACTAAGTCTTCTGCAAGAGCAGCAAACCCTTTTCTCCTCAGCCCCCATTGCTGTCTCTCCTCAGCACCAGAAAGACTGGATAACATGCTCAAAAATTACATAGCAAAGAAGGGAGGACTTGGTTTGAAACAAGGTGGCTGAAGAAGGAAGTGGAGTGTGATTCAAAACATGGTCTAATTGCAAGTCAGGACTCAGGGTTTGGGTGGTAAAAAAAAAAAAATCACAATGAGAACGTAAGACCCTGCCCTGTATATCAGGTATCCAGGTCCCACCTCCTGTTCTCTGAGCTGCTCTTATTCTCCAATTAGTCTAGAAAAGGGAACAGGTCACCACTCCTTCACCCAAGGATTGTTTCCTCCTGCTCTGCTCCCAAGAGTCCCACTTGTACTGCTCTTGTTGACAGCTTCCAGGGAACCATTCTAGAATGTCTACGGAGAACAGAAATGACTCTTTTCCAGCTCCCCAGGGGAGGTTCAAAGAGGAGGCAGTGTCATAAAACCTCAGCAGCTGGTCCCACTGGGAAGAGGTGAAGATATCTGAGCTTGCCTTTGTTAAGCAGAATTTTAGGGGCAGCATCTTCAGGATGCAGGGCTACCTACTCCTTACAGAGGAAGCTAGACAGTCACCCCCTCAAACTTCATAGCATCTTGAAATATATCTGGAGACTGGGATGGCTAGAATCCAACTAGATATTTTAATTGCTTTACAGGGCTGCCTCATCAGAGAAAGAAGCAGCCACTCAGTGACACATTCCCTGAATTGACAAAGGGTAAGATGGGCACTGGTGTTTGGCTTGAGGGTGGGGTTCAAGCAGCTGATGGAAGGCAGTTGAGAACTACAGTCAAACCATCCTTCTCCAGGTCCTCTGTGCATACATCTCCCACTCTCAGACCTCTTCCCTTATTGAATGCTAAGCTTTCTTCTCTTTCTCAACCGTGTTTCTTTTTTCCTTTCTTCCTCCTTCCTCTCTTTACTTAACAAATATTTATAGAGAGTTTGTCCATTTCAAATCATGTTGATAAAAAATGTGCTATGCTCAGCTCAAAGATTTTAAATGAAGCAAAAAGCCCTATCCATGACACAGCAGTGATGCTCAATGTCTTTGAAGGAGACTTCCCACACCAGACACAGCCTAATGAACTCTGTGAGCAGAGCCATCATGATTTTCTTTCTTGGGAGTGTAAAACATGTAAATCTCACATGTTGAAGCCTAGCCTGACCTCAAACTCACTATAAAGTTCTGCATTCCCTTGGACTCCTGACCCTAAACCTTCCAGATGTTGAATTTGTAGGTTAGGGCTACCATGTGTAGCAACATCTGGCCTGGAATTCAATTCTGATGTCTTTGTTTGTAGTACTGGCCTAATAGACTTGGGCCAGCAGATGTGGTAGAACACTGTAAGCTAAGTCAGGACCCACTGGGCTGGGAAACCAAAATAGACTTCGGATCATGAAAGGTTGTCTCCCGTTTCATGGAAATTACACCTCAGATACCATTTCTTTGGATTTTTTTTTCTAGTTTGGCTATACCCTAGGGCCTCCTACACCCAGACATGAAGAAAATCTCATGAGGAGACCTGGTCTGTGGCTACCATGCAGCTCTGTCCTGGAAGCTCTGATATGGGCTGAATCTCAATGAGCTCAAATAGATTGAAACTGTGATGGGTCTGCATTCTTTGCCTCTCACTTGAGAGTCTATGTGCCAGAGCAGAGGTGGTACTGAGTGAAAGCCAGGCTCTGAGGCCTGACAGTCTACACGCCCACTGCTAGCTATAATCTAAAACAAACTGTCCTCTCCAGGCCTTGGGATTTCACCTATAACCATGGGCAAGAACATTTCCTTCAGTGAGTTGGAAGGTTAAGCTAAAGTTACAGTATAAGTAGAATACACAAATTGCTCAATAAATAGAAGTTGTTTTTAGAGGTCCTCCCCCGTTGATGGAATTGGAGGGGGCGGGGAGGAGATGAGGGAGGGAGGGGGAGGGTGGGAGGGAATGGGGGAGGGGGCTATACCTGGGATGCAAAGTACCTAACCTGTGATTGATATAAAAACAAATAAATTTATTTTTTTAAAGTTGTTTTTAGTATTGAAAGGGTCAATACTATTGTAGAAAATCCTTTTTAGTTGTCTGGGGATTCAGTTAATAGGACAGGAATAAAAAATCTTCTGGGAGTCTTCAGATAGCAACTGCCCAATGAACAAGAAATGCAGGATGTCCTCTACCTGGGCTAGGGCTGGGAGTTGGTAGCACAACAGGGAAGGCTTCCTGGCTCAACTGTGACCACAAGGAGGGCAACAGTGCAGGTGTCTGCCCCCCTCCATGGCAAGAAGCTAAGCAAGTGCCTTAAAGTGTGAGGGAGGCAGAGGTGTGCACTACACATGGAGATGACTGCCTGGAGAGAGAGGAAATTGAGGAAGCAGGCATGCTATGCGCATCAGTCTTCACAGAGCAGGCAGGTTAGAAATGACCTGTGCATCTGACTCAAATGACGGGTATTCGGAACTCTAAAAGTCTTTCAACAGCAGCCAGATGGGACCAGCATGATATTTTGGAAAAACCACTGCAGCGGTCACTGTGTTGACACAGACAAATGTCCAGAAAAATGGACTAAAGTCCTGTCCTGAATATGGACTTATTTGCAATTGGTACCCTATAAGGAAGGGAAAACCAGTTTTCTCCATTAGAGTGCCACTTCCTATATCACTTATAAGCCAAGGTCAGCCACATTTTCAGGAGTAGTTGACCAAAAGCAAACTGATCCATCGTTCTGTTTTTGCTTTTGATTATTTGTTGGTTTCTTTAATTTTTTTCTAAATTTTGTTCTTTGTTTTGTGTTGTTTTGAGAGTTTGGGAGGAGAAAGAACATGAAGTTGGGTGGGGAGGATCTGGGAGATGTTGGGGGAAGTGAGGATATGATTAAAGTACATTGTGTGAATTTAAAAAAAAAAACAATATTGAAGGAGGAAAAATTAGAGGCAATGGACATGAGGAGATTCTGATACAGCCATGCCAGAAGAGAAGATGGGCTCCTGACCTGGGTGGGAGAGAGGACGGCTGTGAGGGTCAGGAGAGGCTGTGGGGACAGGGAACGTGAAGACTGAGAATGGCCTGAAGCCTCTTTCATGTCTCTACTCCCATCAAAAGCTGTTCCTGCTTTAACCACTGTCTTGCTGATTTTTCAGCACTAGTTCAGACTAGTTTGAGTAGTGTTTCGACATTTTCTTTACATGTCTTTTCTTTTGCATATGTTCGCATTATTTATACATTACATATTTTTTCAGAATTATACTTAATATTTGTATTGCTGGGCAGTGCACTAAGTGTGCTCAATTTAGGGAACACAGCCAAGCACACACTAAAGGGATCATTTTAATTTTCTCTCCCATTGGATCTAGTTACTCTCGTCAATACTAGATATACATTGTTGCAGCCATGCTGGCAGGTGTGTGGTGGTGTGAGGTCGAGAAGCAGAGGGTAGGCCTTGGCACTGTGCTGTTCCTTTTGAAATGTCAAGCTGAGTAATGGTATTGAGACGCTCTTAACCTTCTCAGTGCTTATTTACACAGCTGCCTTTGTGAAACGTCCTTTAAACACTGTTCATTGTTCTTTTACAGTATGTTTTTGTTTGTATTTTTCTAAGTCTTTGTATAGATACTTTGAGTACTTTGATTTTGCTTTTCCAGATTACCATTATTTTGTCCCCTCTATGGAATGTGTTCTTTTAAAAAAATCTTGCCATTGCCTACCCTACAATGATAAATGTATTCATCAGGTTTGATTCTAATAATTGGTTGCTTTAGACTTACCACTAAAATCTGCAGCATACCTGGAATTGATTTGTGTGTGTGTGTGTGTGTGTGCGCGCGCGCACAGAGGACCCGAGGAGGCAAAAAGCATTTTCCTGCACATGTATAGCAGGATCTATCAGCATTCCCTGGGAAGTCTACAGTATCTCCAGCTCAGTGCACACATGAAATTCTCTCATTACTCATCTGACTGTATGTGTATGGGTTTGTGTGTGACTGACTTTAGTTGTCTTCTGCATCTATTTCCTTAGTCTCTACTTTTGCACATATACAATGTGTGTGTCTGTGTGTGTGTGTGTGTGTGTGTGTGTGTGTGTGTGTGTGTTCAGAGACTGACATGGAATCCTTCCTCAGTTCTCTCTCCTCCTTCACTGAGGCAGGGTCTCTCAGTTGACCCTAGGGGTCATCATTTCAGCTAGTGTAACTAGCCCTCTTGATCTGGGAATCCCCTGACTGTGCCTTCCCAGAGCTGGAAGGAGAATGTGAGGCAGCACATGGCCTGTTATACGTGTTGTGTGGTGTTTCCAGGAGTCATGTGTGATGCTTTGTATACTCATCATTATCTGAAACATGATTTGACAGATGTGGAGA
>CM053763.1:95181571-95362671 GCA_028658305.1 Pachyuromys duprasi
AAATGGGTCTCTGCAAAAGGGCCAAGATGGAGACTGCTGCCTACCTGGCTGCCTACCTGGGAGCCTTAGAGGGAGAGGAGCAAAGAGAGCATGGTCACTCTACAGGAGCTCCTGGGCAGATCCCTATCCCAGACAGACATCAGAATCAAGAGCCATAACCAACAGCAGTCAGAAAGCAGGCAGTACGGAATGCATTGGGGCTGTCAAGAACACTGACTTTTTCTAAAAGTTCAGAGACTGGATGCCCAACCCAGCTCTCATCCCTTCCCAGGGCAATCACAGCAAGTCTAGAATGGCCTGCCTGCTCCTTAGCAACAGGAGGACTGGACAAGGAGAAGGGGCTTTTCTAGAGGAAGAGGCTGTTGGCATGTTGAAGAGGATGAGGAGAAGGTGGGGTCAGTTATCATTGTCATCTGGCCTGATGGGTCAGCCCTTAAGGCAGAGATTTCCTCCTTGGCTGAGTCAATAGAGCCAGAGGCAGAATGGTGGGAAAAGGGCCAAATATTACCAAGGTGGTGCTGCTTCTTTATAAAGAGAGGTTGAGCGGCTCAGAGTTCCACATGAATTTTAGGGCCATGGCCAACAAGAGTGGTAAGTGGGGTCCTGCTCTGGGTACGGAAGAGACTGAGCAAGGAAGAGTTAGATACTGAAATAGGTACAGGTGTTGATTGGAAGAAGGACACGGGTCAACAAGGTGGGTGTGGGGCTGCGGACGTCTCAGCCAAGGACCACAAAAGAGTAAAGAGAGTAAGAATTGAGATAGGGATTGAGCTTTACCAAGGCCTGGAATTTAAAGATTTATTTATTTATTTTTGTACAGTGTAGGCTCAGGATGTTGAAAATGAGTTTGATGAAGATGGGCTTGGAGGATGGATCTGGGGTTGGATCCATTTGAGAGAAAGGACAGAGGGGCCAAGAAACAAATGCTGCTAGATCAGGATAAGAGGGTTGAGGCAGATCTGGAGGAAGGGCGGAGAGATTGAGATTTACAGATACTCTCCCTTGGGATTGGTAATGTCCCTCACCCCTTCTACTGAGTTGCCCCAGTGGAATGCTATCTTGCCATTGGAAAGGGTCTAATGTTCCTCCTCAGCTAGAGGCCCCTAAAACTCTCTTCCTTTGAGCCACTTCAGTTGCCTCAACATTACCAAGACCAAACTAAGGGGGCTCCCACCAGCCAAAGACTCAGCTTCTGGAAGGAGATTGGGGGTACAGTCCTTGCGTGGTCCATCTAAGAGCAGATGACACCAAGGAAACCACACAGCTCTTTGTGTGACCAGCTGTGAAAATAATCGAGTCACTCAAGATTGGTTAGACGGTAGTCATTGGTTGTCTGAGTGGTGAGTTTTAATCTTGATGTCAGGCTAACTATCCAGGAAGCTCTGAGAAACCATAGATAAGGCTGGAAAAAAGAAGCACACTCACCTTTTCACAACTGTACATGTCCTCTGTCTTCCTCCCACTTGCTCTCTCACTCTCCTCTCCACACAGCTCCGCTCTCCAGATACTCTCACAGAACCCACACAAGCCCCCATATTCTACCTCAGACTCAAGCAGAGGAACACATCTCATCCCCCTCGCCCTCAGATCCAGCACAGCTTACACTTCACAGTCCATCTCAACTTCCCATACAGATGCATCCTCAGCCAGGCATCCACACTAGTCACAGAGGCATCCCTCACACAGTCATGAACTATGCAGTCATATCACGCAAACACAAACTATGACCACAGTCCCATCCACAAACTGACAGGTGTGCACAGCCACTGTCCTTTGCAACTCATCGATGAGCGCACATACACACTCCTCATCGGGAGCAGACACGTGTCTAGTCACCTACAGACTTCCCACACCCACAAGCTTGTAGAGTGCAAGCCATGTTCACAATCACACATTAACCACAAAAATAACACTACAGTTCACAGTATAATACACAATGTACAACACAATCACCTGTGTATAGACGTAATAGCAAATATTCATATCTACAACCACACACTTGTCTGACAATGCCCTCATCCCACTGCCCTAATGGCTCCCACAGCCAAGCTCATTCTAATAAACAGGTTCCAGAGGCTGGACTCCAGAAAGACCACCACTTCCTCTCTCTGCTTCCAGGAATCCTCATTTGGGGGATCTTGCTGTTCATCTCCAGCCACCTTGCCTTCTCTGAGGAGATTGCCAAGTGTTTCCAGGACCCTGATTATGAGACCCTCGTTGACATAGCCAAGAATGGGCTCAAGCCCTCCGAACATCCCAAGCGTGTGTTGGTGGTAGGAGCTGGAATGGCAGGTCTAGTGGCAGCTAAGCTGCTGCAGGATGCTGGTCACGAGGTAAGACGGTTTAGAGAAACCCTGATCATCAGCCTTCGATTCGCCTCCCTGGGTGGAAAAAGAAAGAGTGGCCTGACAGGGAACAGTGCACACTGGCAAGAAGATGAGTCTCCTGAGTCCTCATCATTATAACCGCCATTCATGTTCCCTGCAAGGCCCCCCAATCACTCAGGACCCTCTGCACAATCAGCTCCCCTGAAGTTATCCTGCGGTTCCTAGAGTCCAGGCCAGAGCCTATAGCTATTTGGAGGTTAAAAAAAAAATGGTGTGAGGAGAGAGGAAAACACTTCCTAAGAATGATAGCATCTTCTCTGCTCCTCAGATAACCATCTTGGAGGCCAGTAACTACACTGGAGGTCGGGTGTTCACATACAGAAACAAGGAGGAAGGCTGGTACATTGAACTCGGAGCAATGCGAATCCCAAAAAGCCACAGGTAAGTCCTGTGCAAGAAAAAGAATATGGAGGCGGGGTGGAGGGGTGAGGAAAAGGTAGGAGGGACCCCTTTGCCATTATGCCTACCTTACAGATTCACTCTGTCATGTGATCCAATCCAATTAGTCAGGGCTGATACTCATCTCTACCTTTGGAGAGAATACCAGAGGTCACAGGAAGCTGAGATTCACACAGAAAATGATAGATACCAAACCAAAAACTGTGACCATTACTGCCTGCCATCAAACTGTAGGGTAAATATGGGAGGCTTCATGTTTATCAGTTACATCAAAATAAGCTGAGAAAATATAACACCTTCTTATTAACAACGTCTACCATGTGTTCAGTCCTAACTTTGTCCTAGACCTTATCTCCAAGATGTTTCTCTTCTTTTGCCTTCAATAGAAATTGAACCCACACTTATCCTCTAAGCCACCAATAACAAAAAACAACTACACCAGCCCTAAAAGGGTATGATAAACACAGCCTTAAAGTCACCTAAAAAGTGCATAGTGGGATCTCAAAAACTACCTGGAGCAAAGGACATCTGTCTGTATTGTTGAATACTACTAGTTGGGATTTCATAAAGGGCCTTAATTCCATGAACTTCTCGTCCTCTGCAGCCATGGTATGGAGGAGATAAGGCCCAAAACATTAAATGAGATTACAACAGAACAAGCAATTAATCTGAGTTCCTAGGCACCAGGTTACGATGAAGACACATGGAGTCCTTTCTAACAGGGGACCAGAAGGAACAAGGGTGTTATGTCTGTCTCTGCTCCAGGCTAATCCACACCTATGTCAAGAAGCTTGGCCTGAAGCTCAATGAGTTCATCCAGTATGACAAAAACACCTGGTACCTACTCAATGGACAACGTCACCGTGCTGGGGAAGTCCAGGATAACCCAGATATCTTGGGATACCCCACGAGTCCCACAGAGAAGAACAAAACTGCCACACAACTCTTCCACCAAGCCATCAGTAAGGTACCTGCTGCCTTTCCCAGCTGGGATCAAGAAGGAAAGGGGGTGGTGCCTAAGGTCACACAACAAATCAGTACATGGACTCAGATCACCTGATTCCCTCCCAGGACCCTCATGATCAGTACATCTACCTTCTAACATCTATTAAGCATGTCACAACCTTGAACTTCACCCTCAGCCCTCTCCTTCCATCTCTGAGAGAAACAGGGGCTATGATGTGGCTGGAAGCAATGGAAAGAAAGGGAGAGATAAATTAGACAGCCCTTGGGAGTGCATCAGTCATCCTAAATGCACAAAATTGTAGAAGCCAGTGGTCAACATCAGGTGTCTTCCTTGATTGCTTTCTGCTTTGTTTTAATTTATTTTTGGCAATTTCTCACGTAACCTGGAGCCTGCTAATTCTCCTGAATTGGCTGGCCAGCCAGCCCTAGGGATCCTGCTGCTTCTCTATTCTCAATCCTGGCCTTAACAGCCATGGGACAACACACCCCACTTTGTTGCTGTTGTTTGGAGACAGAGTTTCTCTGTGTAGCCTTGGCTGTCTTGGACTCCCTTTGTAGACATGGCTGGCATCAAACCCACATACATCTGCCTGTCTCTCCCTCCTGAGTGCTGGGATTACAGGTGTGCACCACCATGCCTGGTTCTCCCTCTCCCTTTGTAGCACAAGCTAGTCTCAAACTCACCTACCTCTGCCTCTTGAGTGCTAGGATTAAAGGTGTGCATCATAGCTGCCCCTCGACTCACACCCTGCTTTTTAACATGTGTGTTTGTGTTTTGCCTACATGTGTGTCTGTGTGAGGGTATCAGATCCTCTGGAACTGGAGTTACAGACAGTTGCAAGCTGCTATGTGGGTACTGGGAATTGAACCCAGGTCCTCCAGAAGAGCAACCAGTGCTCTTAACATTAAGATATCTCTCCAGCCCGGACACATGCTGCTTTTCTAAGGATGCTGGGGATAGAACTCAAGTCCTCAGTCTTGTTCAGCAAGTATCCTATCGACTGAATGGTCACCTTAAATTTTTGTCCTGAACTGGTTTTCATTTCAAGTCATATGTCATAGTACACGCTTTAATCCCAATACCTGGAAGGTAGAGGCAGGAGGATCTAGAACTAAGAGGAGCCTCAGCTCTACAGTGAGTTGGAAGCCAACCTAGGCTATGTGAGACCCTGTCTCAACAAAAGCTCAGGTTTCTTCAAATGAAGGGGACATACTCAGGGAAGAAAGCACATCCAGGAGTTCTGGGAACTGCCCTTTCCTGGCCTTTCACAGCTTCTCCAAGGGGCATCCAAGAACCTGACTCCAATCTAAAAGCATGTGTGGCACATGTTACCTTGTCTACAACAGCCTAGCTGTCCTGGCCACCTGGAGGCCCAGCTTGATGACGATATCTCTCCTCACCTTCTGCAGATCAATGACCCCACCAATCAAGTCAACTGCCCTGAACTGAAATCCTATTATGACTCTTACTCCACCAAGGTAAGTGAAATGAGAGGCCTCAGGACAGAAGTAGAATTGTGGGCTCCCGGTTCCTGGCTCCAGGCTCCAGAGTCAGGGCTCCAGGCTCAGCCAAGACCCTGAGGCAGTGTCCCAGCTCCAGGATGCTCTCTTCCTACTGCAAAAGCCTTTGCCTCTGTCAAGCCCAAATCTACCCTTGCTGGACCCAGATGCCTTCTAAAGCCTTCCTGAATGCCTATGAGCCACACTTGAATCTATGGTGCCCCCTCCCACAGGCTTACCTAATCAAGGAAGGAAACCTAAACAAAGGAGCAGTCCAGTTCATCGGAGACTTGATGAATGAGGATGCCGGATTCTACAAGTCCCTCCTGGAGTCCCTGAGGACTTTTAGCATCTTCTCCAAAAGCACAGAGTAAGGCTGACCTGGTGCCAGGAAGAACCCAGTCCCCAGCATTGGTTTATTGGGTATTTACCATGTAGGGTGCACTCAGGTAAACATCCCCGCCTGACATGGGACTGTGTATTCATGAAGGTGATGTTTATGTCCCAAAAAAGAGTGCAGGAGATAGGGTCTTCCCTTTTCAGACCAGAACTATGGCCAGTGCTGGGACACATAGAGCTGGTAATGTCTCACTCATCTTTCTCTCTCCACCCCTGCAGATTTACAGAGATCACCGGTGGCTTTGACCAACTCCCCAGTGGCCTCAGTGCCAGCCTGAAGCTTAGCACCATCCATCTGGGGTCCAAAGTAGAAAGAGTGGCGAGAAATGGAACTAAGGTTGAGGTTTCCTACCGCACAGGTGGGCCCTCCACATCACTGCAAAACCTCACTGCTGACTACGTCATCATCTCTGCCTCAGCCAAGGCCACACGCCTCATCACCTTCCAGCCACCCCTGTCCCCAGACAAAACGCATGCCCTGCGCTCAGTGCATTACGCCAGTGCCACCAAGGTGGCATTAGTGTGCAATGAAAGCTTCTGGGAAAAGGACGGCATACGGGGTGGCAGCTCCATCACGGACAGGCCCTCCCGCTTCATCTACTATCCCAGCCACAGCCTGCCAGGTGGCAAGGGCGTGCTGCTGGCCTCTTTCACTGTGGGCGATGATTCCCTCTTCTTTCTCCCCATGAAGGATGATCAGGTGGTGGATATCGTCCTGGATGACCTGGCCGCAGTACACAATGCATCCAAGGAGGAGATAAAGCACATGTGCCCTGAATCAGTGGTCAAGCAGTGGTCCCTAGACCCCCTCACCCTCGGTGCCTTTGCTGAGTTCACACCCTACCAATACGTGGACTATTCGGAGCAGCTCTTCCAGCCAGAGGGCCGCATCTACTTTGCTGGGGAGCATACCAACCTACCTCATGGCTGGATAGACACTGCCATCAAGTCTGGCATCTGGGCTGCCAGGAACATTCATGCTGCAGTGGACAAGGAGGCCCCTCAGGGACAGACAGCTCTGTAGGAAGATACCGATTACCAACAGTCTGGATAGTTGGGTTTTCCCCCCAAGAACAATCTGTGTGGAGTCTGACAGGGTAGGCTAGAAGATAAAAGAAGGTAAAGACCCAGAAGAGAGGTCACCTCTGGCCCCTTGGTCTGCAAGCAGGAGCCACTCAGAGAAGCTGGCAGGAGACATCACCCCCTTTCCTGCCTCACTCCCCACCTTGCTCTCCACAGGAAACAGCAAAGCTGGGGAGGGTGGGAGTCAAGGCTGGAGAGTCCTAGAATCGGCCTTTAGCCTGGAGGAAATTGTCTCCAGATGCAAAACAATAACAAGAAGGAAAAAAAAAAAGGAAGAGAGAGAGAAAAGCCTCAATGTCTGACTTGTGTTACAACTACACATCTCTAAAAGGTGCACAAACCCCAAGGTACTGTCACATTGAATGGCAGAAAGACACATGAGCTCACACCCAGAATACTCCCAAACTCCATTGCTGTGTGCCTGGGGCCCCTCCTCTTGGACCAGCCTAGGTGGAAAAAGAGAGCAAATGCCTGCTTTTCTCCCTCCTGACATGAACTAGTGGAATCTCAGCCACCCTGGCAGAGTCTGCTCCCCTCACCAGCCAGATCTCCCGCCTCTGCCTGCCACTGTCTACACACAGCCCTGAGAGGACACCTTGCTCAGTTCACAACCCCTTCTCCACTCTCCCCTCACTAAAACCCAACTGTCTATACAGAACCAACCTCAGCTCTTCCTCCTCACATCCTCCCTTAGGTGCTCCCCAACTCCATGGTCCCCTCTCCTCTGAGTCCCACTGCCCCCACTCAGGAGCACCAAATGCCAACCAAACCACGACACTCACAAAGGGCAGAGATCATATATTTTATGATGTGTGTGAGAGTGTGTGCATGCGTTTGTGTGCTGGTGTGTGTGCATGCCTGTGTGAGAGCCTGCCAATGCTTACTAGACATCCACAGGCCTGGCACCACATTGCATCTGGCGGAGAAGCAAAACACAGAGAGTGTGCAACACTGGGAAATCAACTCTCCTCCACTTGCCTCCCCTTGTGTTCAAGGTTCAGTTCCCAAATCTGACTCAATTTTTATTCCAAATTCTCAGGACCCAAGAGTCAATCCTGAGACTTGGGGGATCAACTAAACAAAATAAAACAAAACAAAAAAGTAAATTGAGTCTCAAGCCCTCCTCACTGGACAGGCTCTGGAGACCCAGGAGGCAAGCATGATGAACAATGCCGTTAGAGTTTGGGGAAGAGTGGCATAGATGTGAGAAGGAGGAAGACGGCAAGACAATTCAGTTTCTACTGCAACATGGCCATTGTTAAATCTAGACAGCTCTTCTCTGATACCCATGTGTCACCCACACTCAGGACATTTTTAGTTTTAACCGACAGATATCAAACTGGAACTTTCAGCAGGGCATCTGAGTGAGGGGCAGGGGTGGTGTGCCCGTGCCCAGAAGTCAGGATGAAGCTGATGTGATCAGAGTGACTGGGCTCCAGACTGATAAAGCAGTCCTAAGGACCCAGCGTCTAGATTTAGGGCACCCAGCGTCTAGATTTAGGGGACCGACCATCTAGATTTAGGAGACCCTGACCTTTCCTCCACTCTACATGAACTCCTGTGCTGTGACGTATATGAGCACACAAAGAGTGGGCTCTCCTCCAATGCCAATAGCCACATGGTGACACATGGTCTCTCCTCCAATGCCAATAACCACACGGTGACACATGCTTACTCCGTTAGTGCAAGCCAAACAGCTACTCTCTGGGGCCTGGAACTAGACTTGAGCACCATTCCAAGGAGAAGCTGCTCTGCCTGGCTACAGAATCTGCAGAGGGGAACTATCTAGGGGGTGTCTTGGTGACATAAAACACACACCCTTTCCTTGGAGGTCCCTCATGGGAAGCTTAGGTTGGTCCCATTCACAGCCCTAGAGAGTTGGGAGGGGCAGATTCTGAGACTCATAACCAAACCTTGGGCAGAGTGCAGGGAATCATATAAAAGAAGGGGTAGTTAGTATGACCGGAAGAGAACAGGAGCTCCACGAGGACCAAATATATCTGGGCACAGGGGTCTTTTCTGAGACTGATTCTCCAACCAAGGACCATGTTTGGATATAACCTAGAACCCCTGCTCAGACGTAGCCCATGGCAGCTCAGTATCCAAGTTGATTCCCTAGTAAGGGGAATAGGGACTTTTTTGACATGAACTCAATGGCTGGCTCTTTGACCTCCCTACCACCACCATCACCACTGCTGAGGGAGGAGCAGCCTTGCTAGACACCACAGAGGAGGACATTGCATCCAGTCCTGATGAGAACTGATAAGCTAAGGTCAGATGGAAGGGGAGGAGGACCTCCCCTATCAGTGGACTTAGAGAGGGACAGGGAGGAGATGAGGGAGAGAGGGTAGGATTGGAAGGGAATGAGGGAGGGGGCTACAGCTGGGATGCCAAATAAAGAAACTGTAATTAATACAAAAAATAAAATAAACTTTAATTTAAAAATAAAATAAAAAAGAGTTGGAAGGGGAGCTTACTGTTTGATCAGTACCAACACAATATGGAGGTTGGGATGCAGGCTTAGTCAGCAGTCTCTATCTACCTCTGGGTGAGGATGGTTAAGAAGCTGATACCCTCCTTCTAACATCCAAACCAAGGGGCTAGCTTCTGCTGCATCCTTGTCTTTATCCTCAAGGTTACTGAGGGAGTTCCTGGGCAAAGGGGAGGTTTGGGGCTTACATTTACCACCTGGTGGGGGTCATATCACGGGGTGCCCAGATGGGCTGGTTCAGGCCAATGGGCCATTGGGTGAATGGGCTGGATGACCCTAGGAGCAGACTTCATTTGAATAGTAAATTTGCTACCTGGATCTAGGCCATTCAGGTATAGCCTGACTCCTCGGGTTCAGCCAGGTTCCCAATAATGACCTTCGGCTTCCTGCCAGGCTCTCATCTTTATGGATATGGGATTCATTACCTGTGGGCACAGGCAGGGGATGACAGTTTTCTCTCTAGGACTATGAAGGGATCCGTGTGCCCTCAGGAGAACTGACACAACCCCTCCTAGCACAGAAATACTCTTCTGGCTTCTGGCAGCTGGAGGCTGGGGACAGCAGCCAGGCAGGCATAGTAGTAGACAGATCAGAGCCCCTTTTCTTCACCAGTGGACCCACAGCCCTAGGAGTAAATGAGCCATCCCCAGAACTCTGGTTATACTATTTTAGAGAAATCTACCTGGAAGGTGGGTTGGGCCTTGGTGGGTAGATGGGCTATGGGCTCCTAGTGCTGCTCTTTCTTCATTCCCATTCACAGGGTCCTGGTTTATTGGGGTTTAGGGCTTTTCCCACAGGGATCAAAGCAGACAAAACAGGACACCTGAAATTATGGGGTGAGTCTTATCTTTAAGGGGTCAGAGAATGTGCACTTATCTTCTGTAGCCTCCTTCAGCTAGGTGTGGGGATCTGTGAAGAGACCATTGGCCTTCACTGCTGTGGGTTGCTGAGGACCACAGACAATAGGCCTTCCTGCATTGGCTCCAGGCTCCAGGTCAGGATCCTCTTTACTCACAGGCTGGAAATGTGCGCACACTCAAACTCAGGGCAAAGCCGCAGCTTCTTGAACTGCCAGGTGACTAGTCTCCTGGGTCTGTTGCAGGGCTTGAAAAGAGTGGTGAGTAATTTCTGCCTTATGCATAGCTAAAGGAGGCCAGAGGGTGGATGGAGGCCCTCGAAGAACACATGGTAAAAGGTTGACCCAATTTCCATTGGTCTCAAAGACATGTTTGATTAAAGTCACTTTTAATGTCCTAGTTATCCTTTCTGCCTGCCCTGAACTTAGTTCCAATCAATGTTTAGGAACTTTTTGTCACATTTGGAAAAACATTAGCCATGAATGCCAGGTCATTGCTGGACCACAGGAAGAGAAGCTCTCCAAACCTAGGAATTAACTATTGAAGGAATTTCTTGGTGTTCACTGAGGCCATTTCCATCCAGGTGGAACAGGCTCCCAATCATCCAGAGAACATTTCTGCAAAAACAAAGAAATACTTAACACCTCAGAACCATGACTAGAGTCTGCTTACCAGTGCTTTCTGGGAATGCTTTCTTGGGCATAAATTCCTCCTTTGGGGTTCCCTTGTGCACAAATGATACATCAGGACACCATATATGTAACAAGATTGTCTAGTTGAGGGATGTAATAATATGGTCCTCTGTAACTCAACAGTTTCTACACCCCCAAGTGTGCAGCCTGGTAGAGTATGGTGGGCATTTGTCTCCTGACAACAACAGGGAGCACAGGTTTCCTGTCTTTCAAGAACCACCACACACGTGTTCCTCTTGGCCTCTTCCCTTTCTGATCATTTGATCTCTTCCTGTGTATAGTTTGAACATTGGAGCAATTCTGATTCAGACAAGGTGATCAAGATCTGGAGAAGCCCCATGGATTCTAGGGCCACCTTCTAGGTGGCTAAGTCTGCTTGGGCTTCTGGCGATTCCCCTTTTTGAGGCCCTTTGAAATGGACAGCACCTCTTTTGCCAACCAGGATTTCTTCTTTGTTTTTAATTTCCTTTCTGACTAAGGTGAGGTGTATACTCTCCCTATAGATGGTGATATGTGTAATGGGCTAAGACAAATGCATATGGCTGTCTGTATATCCAGTTGCCCTCCTCCCAGTTAAATGCATGGCTTCATGCCAAGAGCTCAGCCTCTTGTGCTGAAGTCCCTCGTCTGAGAGATTGACCCATACTGTGACAACTACAGAACAGCATACCAGATTTCCATCTTGAGCTGAGCTGCTCCCATCATCTGTGTGCTCCCATCATCTGTGTGCTCCCATCATCCGTGTGCTCCCATCATCTGTGTGCTCCCATCATCCATGTGCTCCCATCATCTGTGTGCTCTCATCATCCGTGTGCTCCCATCTGTATGCTGTTCCTCTTTGGCCTTTTGCAGCAAGACATTTGCTAGGCAGGTCTGTCAGACTGGACCACATCAATCACTTCCATGCAAGAGTGGAGGGGTTGGGCTGGGTTATGGTCTGGCTGACAGCTGCCTGGGTAGATGGCTGAAGGTTTAAAGAACTGGACACAAAGCTGGTCTGGAGAAGTGCTTGCTGATTGCACTGTTCGAACATTGGTCATCCACCTCTGTGGTCCCCCTCAAGAGGGCCTCCACAGAGCAGAGGAAGGTTGGGATGAAATCCTGACGCAAAGTCAGTCTGTCACCTTCCTTTACGAGCATAGCTGTCACGGCAACTGGCAGAAACTGGACTGAGTCTTTTGGATAGGTAAGCCACTGGCCTCTTCCACAGTCCAGTGCCTGGACAAGGACACCCTTTGCAATCATTTACGTAGGACAGGATGTCCTTCTTCCCTCTTCCTTTCCTGATGGTTCCGGATTCCCTGAGATCCCTTTCGTTGGTCTCCTTGAGTGCTGCCATTACCGCTCAGGTCAATATTTTGTTTTGTCTTCCATAGAATCACAGTTCTTCTAAGGGACCTGAGCAATTTCCAACAACTGGGACCTATTCATGCCCTGACCCATCCAACTACTGAAGCTTCTTTCTAATATCTGGGTCTAACTGCATAACAAAAACATTATTGGTTACTTGTATGTTTTTTGGCATGTCTGGGTCTACAGGGGCGAGCACTGGGTAGCCTCTGGGTAGCCTTGCAGAGGAGCTGCTGGAATCCAGCAGGTGATTCTAGACATTCTAGGGACTCTCACTCACCTTACACAGATTGGTGAGTTGTCTAGCAGCTGACCCTTTGCCAAGAGCGTCTGGTGAAAATTGTCCCTAGCCTCCTTACCTTGGTCAGTACTGGGGTCCCAGTCAGGTTGGATAGAGGGGAATAACCGCTCTATCTGGGCTGCACTGTCAAGCAGGGATCACCTGCCTGGCCCTAAGGCAGCTTTCCTACTCTCAGGCTGGACTCTGCCCGACTCCTTAGCCATGAAGAGCTGGCCAAGAGCTGTTGGCAATCATCCCAGTTCAGCTGGTGCCTGTAAAGGACTATCTGGGGCTGACCAAAGAGAACTGTAGGTTTTTCAGTGAATGGTGGGTTCTGGGTTTTCAACTGTACAGATTACTTGTTGAGGAGTTAAGCCATATAAGGGGATGGAAGCAAATCTCTGAGCCTTGGAGGTGCCTCCTTTAGCTGGAGGTGGGGACTGCCTCTGGCCTGGGGGAGTTCCTCCCAGAGTACTCTAAACCAGAGCCACTCTGTGTATATGCAAGTGAGGAGGGAAGAGGGTGTCCAAGGTAGGAAAAAATACCAATCACCACAACCCCAGAACATCTGGGAGAAGGTCTCCCCTTCCCCTGGTGCAGCTGTCTGCTGGAGGGGCTCATCAGCAGAAGCAGAGAGAGTGCGGGGCTTGGAAACCATTTCCCCTTCCCAGTGCACACTCCTCACAGATGGCAAGAACATGGCAGCAGGAGGGTCCCTATGGATACATTTAGGAGCCAGACCATGAAGGAACAGAGGCCCCAGATAAGAGGCCAGGTTCCTCCCTACCTCCACACAGGGACTTGGATGAGGAACCATGAGCAGGGTGCAAAGAACAAGACAAAGTGAGAGAATGCTGACCCATGGAGGCACTCCTGGAGTTGAAACAAGGGCAACAAGGGCAAGACACACAGGCTCAGCACCCTTCAAAGCAGCAGAGCAAGGACAGGGACCTGGACAGCAAGTGAAAAGCAGTCAGAGCCAGGAGCAAGCCGACCAGGAGTGGGATCAGGAGGAGGAGCTTTGCATGGCCAGGGGCCTATTACCCCACCCTGGGCAAGGCCAGAAGCCCCACTGGGGTATATGGGAAAGGGAGGTAAATTTCCTTCAGCATAGCTGAGAGAACAGATGGAAATTGTGTTTCTCTGGTTGACTTGGGTGAGTAGATAGGATTCAGGGCCTCAATATGGGGGCACAGGTCTTAGGCCAAGGTATGGGTCACCCACCAGAGAAAGCCACCCGATGATATATCGGTCCTAGTCTGTAAAACCCTTTTTGAAGTGGTGGCTTGAGACTGATCACCCTCCCTCCTATTTTAGATCTGTTTCTCCAACCAAAGAACTGACAGGAACACACTGAGATAGACAGACGGGCAACAGTTAGAACAACCACCACACAGACTGAAACCGGAGGCTCCGATGACTGTCTCTCAGGATCCCATGCACTGGAATTAGGGGTGCATCCAGCCTGCCCTAGGTATCCTATGCAGAAGGCTTTATAAACAGACTCACCTCTGGAGAACAGATCCTGGCAACTTTCTGTAGTTTCCAGTTAGGGTGGAGGTGTTGGGTCGACAGGAGCTGAGATGGGAGAAGTTCTTGAGGCCCTGGAACTTCTCTAGGTGTGTGTGCCCCCTAGGAACTGTCTGCTTCTTGGGAATCCAAGGCCCACAGTGTCCCGGAATCTTATTCTCTGGGAGTCTCACTAGTGGCTCCAGAATGCTGCAAAGTAATTCCACCTGAGAACACTTTGTTGCTACTGTTTTGTTTTGTTTTTCAAGACAGAGTTTCTTTGTGTAGCCCTGGCTGTCCTGGAACTTTCTCCGTAAACCAGACTGGCCTCAAACTGACAGAGATCCTCCTGCCTCTGCCTCCTGAGTGCTGAGATTAGAGGTGTGTACCAATACTGCCTGGCAACACAGTCACTCTTAATGTGGAAAAGAAAGACTATATTGCTGGCTAATGGATACAGGGGAACTTGCCAAACCATGCAGCCCCAGGCCTCATTGTCCTTTGTCTTTTATGCACAAACATTTCCTCTTGGTTGACATTTGGTTAGCAAGAATAGTTATCAAGACTCAAAACTATATGGGCACGGTGGCCCATGCCCCTGTAATTCCAGCACTCAGGGAGGCAGAGGCCGACAGTGAGTTCGAGGCCAGCCTGATCTAAAAAGTGATTTCTAGGACAGCCAAGGCTACACAGAGAAACCCTGTCTCAAAAAAACTAGATAGATAGATAGATAGATAGATAGATAGATAGATAGATAGATAGATAGATAAAACAAAACTACTGAAGCCAAAAGCAAGGTTAGTATATTTGGGGACTTTCCTAGATGGTAGAGCTATGGCGAGGTCTTTGATGGATTACGTCTTTGTTCCCTCTCTGGCAGGTGTTGGGACATATGTGCTGAGTCCTAAGGTCAGAATAGTGCCTCCAACATGACATCAGTCTGCTAAGATCTGGGGACCTGTTACAAGCAGCCCCAGTGGCCACCAGGCATAAAGAAAAATAAACAATTTTATGAATTGTTGGGTGGATAAAAGCCACAGACAAAGTGCATTTCCCCTGGATCCCAGGATAGAGCCAAGGAAATCAGCTGAGCCACTCCAGGGCTTGAGAGAGCCTGCTCCCTAGAGTTTCCAAGGCCGGCCAGGTCACCATAGGCAGGGCCACAATGTCCATGGAGACCCAAAAGCCAAATAAATGACACCCTATGATATGACCCATTGAGGAAGGAGTCTTTTTCCAAATGATCTCTTTGGCTATTCAGATTGAACAAGCCCTCATCTACAGGGTCTTGTCAAAGCCATCCTTTCCTAGAGACACTCAGGACTGCCTGGATGAAATTCTGATCTAGTAGAGTCCAGCCAAAGAAGGGATCAGAAGGCAGAACCAGAAAAGAGAGATGACCTAGAGAAGACCATGTATCACTAAACCTCTAAGAAGTCACAGTGTCCTGAAGAAACAGGTTGGGAAGCAGTGCAGGTACAGACCTGAGCAGCAGACTGGTCCCAAGCAAGTGTTTCTACCCAGTGGACTTAAAAATGAGAGACCCCAAGAGGTGCAAAATCAACTGTGCAAAGAGGAGGGAACAGTATGAAGAGAGACTGGCCAGCACAAGACTAAACCAAATGGAGGCAAATGACTCAGGCATCTGTATGGAAACTCAGTGATAGCAGGGACTTTCATGTGGACACAGACCTGCCATATCATGAGACTCTTAGCTAGCAACAATAGAAATAAAATCTGCATTCACTGCTAGGACAACTGGTTGTCAGTTGTCTGGTGATTTTAGGTCATTTCCCAGATGAAAAATATATAAACGATAACCCTCGGCTGATGCCCATGGTGGCTGGAACGGAAATGGCCTCCATAGGCTCATCTTTTTGAAGGTCTAGTCCCTAATTGAAAGGATTAGGAGGTGTGGCCTTGTGAGAAGAGATGTATCACTGAGAGTAGCCTCTGAGATTTCAAAAGCCTAGAGTCTCTCTTTCTCTCCCTCCCTCCCACCCCTCTCTTTCCCTCCCCACCCCCACCCCTCTCTCTCTCCCTCCTAAAACTCCAGTGCTTGCCTGTCTGCTGCCACACTCCCTACCACGGTAGTCATGGACTTACCCTCTGAAACTGTAAGCAAGCCCCTAATTGTTTGGCTCTTATTAGTTCCCTTGGTCATTGTGTCTCCTCATGGCAGTGGAACAATAATTAAAACAGTTCCCATGTAATCAACTAACAACATCCTTTAACTTTAGAGTTGGGGGACTGTTCGTTTTCTATCAGTGTAACAAAACACATGACAACAACAGAAGGAAGACAGATTTATTCTGGTTCACAGTTTCAAAGGATTGAGTCCATGTTCGTTTGGTTCTGTTGTTTCTGGGCCATTATGAGAAAGACCATTATGGAATGGTGAGGATCCCATGGTAGAACAAGATGCTCACCTCATGACACAGAGAGTATGAGAGGAAGGGCCCACAGATAACCTAGATCATCCAGAAGCATACTCCCATGACACACCTCCTCTCTCTAGGTCCCAATGCCCCATAAGCCTTTCTACACTAAACTCAACAATGGATTAACCATTTGTGCACTTGGAGGTCTCATAACCTAAACATCTCTCAATAGGACCAGCATCTTGGTACAAGCTTCACCACTTGGGCTTTCTCAGGGGTCTCTTCATGCACAGTCTATAACAAGGAGTGGGGAGCAGCTTCCATAAACCCACAAGCACAGAAAACAGGTGTTGATGAATAAAGAAAAAAGGTACTGAGAATGAGATCAGGATCAAGGTAAGGTCCAAAGGATGAATACAGGCAACTTTTGACTCGTCGTCCATTTAAGTCCTCCAAGTCATGGATCATCCGAACAATAAGGAAAACATACTATATCCTGTAAAAACACATCCAGAGATGATCTCATAGAGCATGGGTGGGTTCTTGACCTCCAGTGCTTCCAAGTGACTTGAGAACAAGCGAAGGATTGGAAGGAAGGCAGGGGTGTCTGAGTCAGAAGTCTAGCTCATTCCTCAACATAATAATGCTGCTTCTAGTCCGAGGGGGAAAAAAAACAAAAACAAAAACAAAAAACCTAGCCTAAGAAAAAGAACAAATTCCAGATTTGAGGTCAAATTCTTCATAGCATCCTAGGTGTTTTGAGGTAGGATCTCATTCTGTATCCCTGACTGGAGTGAACTCATAAAGATCCATCTGTCTGTACCTCCCAAGTGCTGGGGTTAAAGGTGTGCACCACCATGCCTGGCAAATCTTCCAGAAAAAAAAATTAAAGTTAATTGGACACTCAGAAAAGATGAAGAACAGCTTCCCAAAATTAAACCAACTCTCCATGCTGCTCCCAGGCCCAGGCTCCTGGATTTAATCCCAGAGTCTGGCTCCCATTTCAGCAAAATTCTCAGGGAACTTAGTACAGAAAGCCCAACCTGGTTCTGGGAAATGCTACACAAAACAATTAGCCTTGCCCCCAGGAAACACAAGAACAGGGAAGACCCTGGAAGTTTCTAAACAAGTTAATGATTAGATCAATAAAAAAACAGTCGAGAGAAACACTGTGTATTCACAAAGGCACCATGGTACACATAAGGAAACCCAGAGTTCTGGAACACAGCAAAGCCCATTGCCCAAATTCAGCCTTCTTTCTTAGTACTTCTGCCAGCTCTCAGAATCCTCTCATTAGTCTAAGCATCAAAGTTAAGTCTTTGTCTTTATCAGCTCAGTCCCCTCTGAGTCTCCAGGATACAAACAGGTCACTAGATCTAAAAGGTGTGAAAATATCTGTAACAGGTACTTTTGCCGAAAGCACACACAATTCTCCAGTCATTCTTCTCCATCCTTTACGTCCATATGAGTGACCCTCACACACTTCTCTCAGGAGGGTTCTAGCCTTGCCCTTCATTTGGGTGATGAAGGAAACTGGAGGCACAGAGAAAAATTAGCAGTTCTCACTGTGGCAATCATGATTCTGTCACTGTGCAGAGACACTACGACCAAGGTAACCCTATGAAAGAAAGCATCTGATTGGGATCTTGCTTACAGTTTCAGAGGTTAAGTCCACTGACATCATGGCAGCACACATGGCATGGAGCAGTATCTGAGAGCCACGTAGGTGGCACACTCCCTCCAACAAGGTCACACTTAATAACCTTTTAACCCCTTCAAAGAGATCCTGGTGACTAAGCACGCAAAATACACAAGCCTATAGAGGCCACCGCATTGAAACCACTACATTCACTAAGCCACACAGTAAGAACATGGTAACATTATAATTCAAGCCTGATGCTTCTCTTTAGAATCTGATCCTGCTCAGGTCAAAATGGTGGGCAGGCCTGCTGTCGCAGTGTCAAGCAAGTGGCTGGATGGTTTCGAAAATGGTATTACAATGCTGCAGGATTCAGAAAAGTGGGGTTAATGTGAGATGACGCAATGTATGAAACTGAAGAAGGCTTCCTGAGGACCTTTACAATGACAGAATGTTTTGCATTCAGAGAGCCCTGGAAGCATCAGATCTTGCCTAAGGAGCACCGGACAAAATGTGAGGAGGACAAATTGTACCTTGAACCCCGTCTGAAAGAGGTTATTCTGGGAAAGAAAAGAGAGAGAAGAATGGGCGGAGAAGTGATCTCGTCGTTGAGATCTGTGGGTGTGCCTGGTATCCCAATATTTTCATGACATTATTTCAACCTGAATCACTATTTAGGAATTATTGACTCTGCAGATGCCTCATTTTAAATAAAATGTCTAAGTAAAAATAAAAAAAATCTGATCCCAATCGTGCCTGTGATATATATAAAGATAAACTTATAATAATAAAATAATAACAGCAAGCTGGGCATGGTGGCACATTCCCTTAATCCCAGCACTAGGGAGATAGAGGCAGGCAGATCTCTTGAGTTCGAAGCCAGCCTGGTCTACATAGCAAGTTCCAGGAGAGCCAGGGCTACACATAGGAACCCTATCTCAAAAAACAAAACAAAGACATTGCTCCTAGACGCATTGCAAGTGTGGCTGCTGCGTCTCATGTGCGTCAGTGGGTGGCAGAGAGGAGAGAGGAGATGTCGATGCTCAGTGGTTTGACCTGTGGACATCTGAATGATTAGTAGCCTAACACCTCCTGAGATGACCAGTCTGAGATGACCAGCAGTTAGTGCCAGGGGGCCCAGACAGGGAGCTAGCCTAGGATGAAGGCCAGCCCAGTGTAGTTCAAGCTTGGGACTAGCTCCCAGGATGGGGAGTGAGCTGGAGACTCGAAGAACTCCACCTAGGACCATGGGTCCTGGTCAGAAGTAAGTCCAAGACAGACATCCCTAACGTGGGGGCATGCAGGCCTGGGTGAGGATTGAGCTGGAGATGACCACCAGTCCAGCACCATGGGTCCGGGACAGGAAGCTTGTCTGAGAAAACAACCCTCCAGTTCTGCTTCTCTTCCCTTCTCCACTACTTACTTGCTTCTCTTGTGGCACCCAGGGTCTCTGAGTGTCTGGAGCCATCTCAACAGTGGTCTCAGGAGTGCTTTGTCTGGGAAGAGGCCATCTCAGCCAGGGTCTGCCCCCCGCCACCCCTCCCTGGTGGAAAAATGGAAGAAAAAGAGGAACAGAGGGATGGAGGCAAAATGAAGAGAAACAGAACTGGAGATTCGAGGGTAGTGAGGAGCAGCCTGATGGGAGAGGCCTGGGGGTCCTGGCCTGTGCTGCCACTGTGAGCCATGTTTGGGACTGTGGCCCTGCAGAATCAGGGGTTTGTTATCACCAAAGGCCAGGCAAACGTCCATGGTCTGGGCTGCCACCTGGGTGTCAAAGGGCTGTGCCAACCCCACCCCTCATGGAAGAGCTGGCCCTGCAGGTGTGAGAGCAGGAGAGCTGAGTCTGCCCCTAGCCAGATACAGTACTCTGGAGAGTGGACCCCACACATTGTCCTGAAAGCACAGTAGATCTGGCCCAAGTTGCAGGAGTTTTGGGTGAGCAGGCCCTGAGAGGGTGACTATGAGAGAGATAGCCCTGCCACCCATCTCCCCTTCAGTGGCATACATGAGAGAGAGATTCCCTCCTTTCCCCTCACCACTGGCATCAGGAAGGAGACGTGGCCCTGGGGTCATGAGAGCAGGAGAGCCGTCCCTGCTCCTCACCTGTGTCAACATTCAGGAGAGCAGGCTCTGCACCTCCCTTGGGCAGCAGAATAAAGCTGGCCTTGGATCTGGGGTTACAGGTGAGCCATCTGGAGGGCGTGAGTTCAGGAGAGCCGGCACTGCCCCTTGTCCGCCGTGTGGTGGAAAGAGCTCCTCTTCTCCCTTTTACTCTCTCCACCTGTGGCAGGAAGAGAGCTGGCCCTCCTGGAGTCATGAGAGCAGAAGTGCCCTGCTCCCTCACTTGCTGCAGCACTCTGGAGAGAAGGCCCTAACCTTGCCTGGGAAGCACAGTAGAGATGACCCTAGTGGTAAGGGCATGAGTGAGGGAGCCTGGGAGAGGATGGGAGAGCTGGCCCCACACCCTGTCTGCCACAATTTGTCCCCACAACTTGTGTGTAGTCAGGGATGAAGGAGAGATGGCCTCCTCCATCCTCTCCCCTTGCCATTTACTATAGGCAGGAGAACTGGCCTTGGGGTCAGTCCTGGGAAAGCAGGAGAGCTGTCCCTGCCCCTCATCTGTTGTAACACTCGGGAGAGCAGGTCGTGCACCTTGCCTGGGCAGCACAGTAAAGCTGGCCCAGGAAGATGGGAGGTGGTGGGGACAAGAAAGAGATGACCTCTTCCCCTCTTTTCTCCTTCACCACATATGGCAGGTGGGAGAGATGGTCCCAGGGTCGGAGAGTGAGAGAACTGGCCCATCTCCTCACCTGCTGCACTACTTGGGAGAGGGGCCCTGGGCCTCACCTGGGTAGCACAATAGAGCTGGCCCTGGTAGCATGGGCTCAAATGAGCCAGCCCTGAGAGTTGGCTCTGACCCTTGCTGGCTGCAACATTGGATGGGCCACGGAGGACAGAACAGGAGAGCTCACCCAGGTGATGTGGATGCGAGAGAGTAGGCAAGCTGACCAGTTCAGATGCCTCTCAGCGCCAGATCCAGGGCTTTGAGTTGGCCCACCCCAACATCTACCCCATCCATGAACAGCTGGAGTGCATGAAGGGGCTGGTCCTACAGACCCCAAACTACAGCATCCCCATGACACAGGGCAGCAACAGGATATCTGAGAGGAGGCCAGTATTGGTAGAGTAGCAGAAGCCAGAAGCCTCGTATGAGACCAACAACTCATTGTAATAAACATTTGTAAGCAAAAAAAGTATGGACAAAAGAGAATACTGTGGGACACACCACAACGTCCACAATGAGATTTTTTTCTCTCTCTTTGTTGGGAGTAGGCTGCAAGGATAGAAGGCGGAGATACAAAAGGCAGGGGTGATGAGTAAGAATGGGGTGCACAATGTAAAATTCACAAAGAACCAGTTAAGAAGTAAATAAATAAATAATAAATAACAAGATTAAAGATGCGTGCTATCATTTTTAAAAAGTGGTAATAAATAATAGCAAAAACTTCTAGAATCCTCTGACAGTGGCATGAACAATATTGGACAAAAACACCAGGCCCTCATTCCCCCTAGAAAAGTAAGCGGCAGATTGACTAGAAATAGCATCATGGGAGTTTTAGAAGCCATCAAGGACTTAAAAAAAAAAAAACTGATGCTCAATCAAGAAAATGCAAGAGCTTTTTATTCTTTTATTTTACTTTTTATATTTGTTTTTGGTTGTTGTTGTTTTTAAAAAGGGGTCTCTCTACAAATCTCTGGTTGTCCTAAAACTCAGTGTGTAGACCAGGCTGGCCTCAAACTCATAGAGATCCATCTCTCTCTGTCTCTTGATTGCTGGATTCAAGATATGTGCCACCACTGACAGCTACATTTGTTTATTTTTTTCTTTGTGTGCATGAATATTTTGCCTACATGCCTGTATGCATGCCACATGTGTGCCTGTTGGATCCCTTGCATTATATATGGTTGTGAGCTACTATGCAGGTGCTGGGAATCAAACCCGGTCCTCTGCAACAGCAGCAACTGCTCTTTCTTAACTGTTGAACCAGCTCTACAGCCCCAAAGCAATACTTTTTAAGTGGTAGGAGATTTCAGGACATTTTCATACGTCTTTGCCTATAAGACCTTTCTGGCATAGCATAATTTGGAAGCAGCCAAATCCTCCACTTCCTGAGAGAGAGAGAGAGAGAGAGAGAGAGAGAGAGAGAGGAGGGAGGGAGGGAGGGACGGAGGGACGGAGGGAGGGAGGGAGAGAGAGAGAGAGAGAGAGAGTGAATACTATTTTCAGTATTCTGGTTTGTCTGAGTATCACAGAAGGAACTGGTTTTTGTACTGTGTGACCCAGAGGTCAGACAGCAGCAGCAGTGTCGTTTGGATACCGGGTGGCTAAAAGCCGTGACAGATGCATTGCTGTCTGTGGCTGGTTGTAGCCTAAGGCTACCGATGAAGAACAACAAAGCACCCACGGCTCTGAGAAAAACAAGGTGAAGCCCTTAGATAAAGCAAGATCTGTTGGGACTGGGTATGGAAACTCCACAGTTCAAAGGAATCGCGCAAACATGGGGAACACGGGTTCGGCTCCCATCGCCTGTGTAACAAGCCGGGTACCCCTGCACACACATGTAAGAACTCCAAGGGAGACAGGAGGCTTCCTGGGACTTTACAGTTCCCATCCTACCTGAGAAAAAATGATCCCCCGGAATATGGAGAGGGGCTGCCTCAAAAGAAAAGTCAGAGAGGAACAAGAGGATACCCGCTGCCCTCTTCTGTCCGTTAAGACCAAAAACAAAAGGATGCCAGCTTTCAGCACCTTAGTATAGGACCAGAGGTCCAAGCCGGAGCAATCAGGCAAGAAAAGCAAAGGTAACTGTCTTAGTGTTCTATTGCTGTGAAGAGACACAGTGACCACAACAAAGCATTTCATTGGGAGTCGCTTACAATTTCAGAGGTTTAGTCCATTATCACCGTGGGAGGGAACTTGGTGGTAGGCAGACAGACGTGGGGCTGGAGAAGTAGTTGAGAGTTCTATACCTGAATCTGCAGGCAGCAGGAAGAAAGAGAGACATGGGGCCTGACTTGGGCTTTTGACACCGCAAAGCCTACCCCCCAGTGACGCTCGTCCTCCAACCGAGCCACACCTACAAGCAAGGCCACACCTCTTAGTCCTTCTCAAGTAGTGCCACTCAGGGATGATTAAGCATTCAAATATATGAGCCAATGGGGGCCATTCTTATTCAAACCACTGCAGTCTCAGTATTGGAAAAGAAGAGGCAAGATTATCTCCATTAACAAGCAAGATGAGGGCTAGAGAGATGGCTTAGCAGGTAAGAGCTTGTCCTGCCTGCAGGGAGATTTACAGATGTCCGTAACTCCAGCTTCGGGAGACCTGGCGCCCTCTTCAGGCCCCCACGTGCACCTGCACTCATGTTCACATTCCCACACGTGGACAGTCACGCAGGCACACACTTTAAAATAATAAAAATAAATCTCTTTTTTTTAAAAAAAAAAAAAAGCAGGCAACATAATCTTCCACAGAAAACTCTAAATGTTATACACAAAAAAATATGCTAAGAATAATAAATGAATTCAGCAAAGTGACAGGATCTAAAATCAACACACACACCAATCAGTTGTGTTCCAATGGGCTAACAATGAACAATGCAAAAGGGGAGTTAGGGGGAAACACCCCTTTACCACAGAATCACAAAGAAGGAAAATGCTTGGGGAAAAAGTTAACCATGGGTGTGGAAAATGTGCATACCAAAATGGCAACACTGCAGGACTCAGTGGCATTCCTGTGTAGAAACACTCTGTGTTCACGGGAGAGGTGACATAATGATGTTAACCTGTCAATACTAAATCTTAAAAAAAAAAAAAAAAGTGGGGGATGGGGCTGGAAACATGGCTCCATGGTTAAGAGGACTCGGGTTCCTTTCCCAGCACCCACACGGTGGCTCACATCTACTTCTGACCTCAACAGACACTGCACACATGTGGTCACGCATACACGCAGTCAAAAGACTCACACACATATAAATAAACACGTCTTTTTTGAAGATGTCAACACTATAGAAAGCAATATACAGGTTCTCTATAATTTTTATACAAACAGTAGTTTTACAGAAATGGAAAAAAAATCGGTCTCGAAAACAAATGAATTCTCAGGGGACCCTGAATAACCACAACACTGAGAGTCAAAAACACTGAGGGTACCACACTTCATGATTTCAAAACTCATACAAAGCTTCAGTTATCAAAACAGTGCAGGGTTGGTGTGCACACAGACCTATGCACCATTGAGTGGGCCAGAAATAGCAAAAATAAATCCCTGGAGATATGATTAAATGATTACATGAATTTCAACAAGAGGATCAAGACTTTTCAACAATGGTGATGAAATAGCTAACCATCTATATAAAGAATGAAATTAAACCTTATATCACAAGGACTGACTCAAAGTGGATCAGAGACCAAACATAAGACCTAAAACGGTGAGAGCCTTAGGGGAAACACAGGAAGTGGGGGAGCATTGTGGCCCAGGCTTCACGTTTGGCACTGACACCATAGTCAACAAAGAAAGGAATAGATACCTCAGACTACCCCAAACTTCACAATAGCTGCTCATAAAATGACACAAATGACAGAGAGAAAGACAGACACCGAACTAAGAAACACTCACGTGTCATCCACCTGACAAAGGGTTCTATCCAGAAACACAAGATCCCCGATCATTCAACATTAAAAAAATAATAATAATTAAACTACAAAATAGTTAGTGAGCCAGTGAGACAACTCAGCTGGTAAAGACACTTGGCACCAAGCCTGACAAACTGAGTTCAGTCCCTGACACGCACATAGTGAAAGGAGAAAACCAATTCTTTTAGGTTCCTTTAGGTTCTCCTCTGACCTCCATACATGCACTGTCCGTAATTTCAGCTCTAGCAGACCCAGCACCTTCTTCTGGTACAGGGAAGACTGTTGAAGAGAAGTGAAAGGCATATACAAGCTCTCACGGAGGGAGCCTAGAGTCACACCTACCAATCCAGATTGGCTCCCTTAGACTGCCGACCTCACTCAAAACAATCTGGTGCAGAGCCGGAAAGAGCATTTAAGGGCACTGGCTGCTTTTCCAGAGGACCTGGGTTCGGTTTCCAGCCCCTTCATGGTGGCTCAAAACTATCTGTAACTCTAGTTTCAGGAGATCCGATGCCCTCTTCTGACCTCTGCAGACACCAGGCGGTCACATGGTATGCATACACACATGCCAACAAACACTCAGATACATAAAATAAATAAATATTTTAAGTAAAGCAATAGTCAATATGGCACTTAGCAAAATGGGAGTCATAAATCAGCCCTCGGTGAATCAGTCTCTGAGATAACCAAGTCGTTTAATTTGAAAGCCTTCCTTTGAGGAAAACATCCTTGTGAGGAGCACACAGAACTTAGGTTTCGTTGTCTGACTGAGAGGGTTGTGTTTTTAGAGTAGGGGGTGGGGAGGACATTTATGGCACTGGACAGCCAGAACTGTTGCGTGGCTCAGCTTGGCTCAAGGCGCTCCAGTGACATCTGGTGGCAGGTTACCTCCATAAGCAAAGTTTGAACTGCTCTTTAGAATGCAAGCTGCAAACTCACCATGCTGCCTAGACACAGACACAGACACAGACACAGACACAGACACAGACAGACACAGACACAGACAGACACAGACACAGACAGACACAGACACAGACAGACACAGACACAGACACAGACAGACACAGACAGATATAGACACACACAGACACACACAGGCACAGACACAGACAGACACAGGCACAGGCACTGACTCAAATCTCACCATGCTGCAAAGACACAGACACAGACAGACCCAGGCACAGACACTGACTTGCATCTCACTGTCCTGCATAGACACAGACACTGACACAGACAGACACTGACTCAAATCTCAGGAAATGTCACAGCTGTGAGAGATAGAAACTTGAAAACCAAACACGCCAAGACATAGCTCAGTTAGCAGAGCACCCATCTAGCATTCACAAAGCCCCAGGTTTGATGCCCAGCCCTGGATGAACCAGGCTGGTGCACACTTGCCATTCCAGCATGGAGGCAGAAGGTTCAGTAGTTCAAGGTTGAACTCAGCTATGTGGTAGGTCCAAGGCCATGCTGGGGTAAATGAAGTCCCCCATGTCTCTCCTACTGGCAAATCGATAAAACTAGGAGGTAGTAAAGATACCATCACAAAAGACTCCTGAGACCGCCAGCTTGCAGAGTGGTCATGGCAACCTCACACAAAAACATTCTCAAGGGTGATGTCTGGCAGCTGACTATGTTCGGGCTCAGGCCATTACCACGCTTGCTGGTATCACTGTGGTCAAGGAAGCTTGTTTTATGTCTAGACATCTCTCCTCACGTCTACCTATGTAAATGTGCTCAGTACATTGCTATTCCCAAATAAATACTGACGTCATTTATGTACCACTCCCTGATTGTTATTGTCGTTTAAGATAACACCCTGAAAAATGCTGGCTCTCACCAGCTTCAGTTTAAAAAAATAAGTGATAATGTCGTATCTGTTTCCTCTTTCACTTTCATGGACTTCTAAAGATTTTTTTTTTTGTAAACAAACTCTCTCTACATAGCCCAGGCTGTTCTGAAATTCAGTGTGTAGATGAGGTTGGCCTCGGATTCACAGAGATCCTCCTGCCTCTGCCTCCCGAGTGTTGGAATTAAAGGCATGTGCCACCCAACATGCTGATTTTTTTTATTTTGATTTATGTGTATAAATGTGTGACGGGTGTGTAGATGCCCACATGAGCCAGAAGATGGCGTCAGAGTCCTCTGGCATAGCAGGAAGCACGCTTCTGAGCCACCTCTCCAGCACCTTTAACAGACTTACTCCTTCATTTGGAATTAAAGTGGCTGCTTAGAATACAGGCAGGTCTTCAGGTTTCCCTTGGCATTAGGTGTACCAGTTCATAAGCTGTTTTCTTCAAGGCAGTTTCGAGGAAAATTGGCTGTGTGTGCTATCCTCCTCCACCAGGCTTCCACCCTTCTGTCTGGAAATGTGTGATAGGGACAGGATGCAATGTTCTCACAACGCCCTTCACACTGAGCAGGGAGCAGCACAGAGCATTCCGAACTCTGAGGCCTTCGGGAGGGCGAAGCCATTGTCCCAGCCCTCCGTGGACTATTTTGACACCATCTAGGGAGGAAAAAATGTTAACCCATGTAACTCTCTGTTTTGGGGGGATTCTGTTACTTCCCCAGAGTCTGTCTTAGCTGGTACAATCCAAGAAAAACAACCCTTGGCAACTCCAGGCTTTCGCTTGGTGGCCCATCCCTGTAAGACTTAGATGTGAAAAACCAGACTGACTTTCTCCGAGAGGAAAGATAAGGGAGTGAGCGAAACAGCTTGAACAAATTTCCCTCTTAGCCATGCTCTCTCTTCCCTGAGAGGAGAAAGGAGTAAGTAGGCAAGAGAAGACAACAGTTTCCTCCTCAAAATTACCCCCACATGGACACAATGAAGAGCAGGGTCTGCCCAGTGCCTGAATTCCACTTCCACTCCTTCTGTCTTGTGGACCCTTATCATTAACCATCCAGTCTTCCTGATGGCTCCTTCTTAATCTTGTCCATTTAGCCACATCTTTCTTTTTTGTTTGTAATTTTTATTTTTGCCTATGAGTATTTTGCCCTCATGTATGTTGGGCCACTACATGCATGTAATGCTCAAGGAGGCCAGAAGGGGGCATCAGATTCCCTGAGACTGGGGTTATAAGTGGTTGTGAGCTGCTCTGTGGGTGCTGGGAACTGAAATTGGTTCCTCTCCAAAGCAGCCAGTGCTCCTAACCACTGAGCCATCTCTCCAGCTCCTAAGCTACCTCTTTCTCTCTCTGTTGTCCCTGTTTCATGCTGGGAGGATGAGGGTATAGATTCAGATCAGCAGCCTAGGCTTTGAAAACACGCAGCTAGATTAGGAAGCCAGCTCCTGAGCCAGAACCTCTGAGACCTTGAGCAAATTACTCTTGACGTAAGCCTCCATTTCATAATCTATAAAATGAAGATAACCCCTCATAAGGCAAATGGTGAGTGGTCACGTGAACTCACTATCTATCTATCTATCTCTATCTATCTCTACCAAAGCAGAAACAGTACATCTTGCAAGTTAATGGGAGACCAAAACAATACATACCTTGCAGGTTAAGGGTTCTTTTACAGTCAAGACAGTTAAGACAGTTAAGAATAAGTTCCTGTGTATCCTATGCAGGTTAAGGTTTCTGTCTGTAGTTAAAGAATAAGATCCTGTCTGTTCTGTGTTAAGCCCTTGCAAGTTAAGATTTCCATTTGTAATGAAGAATAAGACATTAGGGGCTGAAGAGGTTAAGAGCTCAGAGATTAATGGCTCAGAGGTTAAGAGCACTGACTGCTCTTCCAAAGGTCCTGAGTTCAATTCCCAGCAACCACATGATGGCTCACAACCATCTGTAATAAGATCTGGTGCCCTCTGCTGGATTGCAAGTGTACATGCACGAAGAATACTTTATACATAATAAATAAATAAATAAATCTTAAAAAAAAAATAAGATCTTAGATCTTACATGCTTTTCACCACTTGGAACCTTATTCACACAATGTGTGTCTTTGCCCTTACTCCTTGCCTTTCATGGTATCTTTCTAACAATGTACAACAGGACTTTCTCACCCCTGTGAACACCTTAGCTCTCCCATAAAAAAGGCCTCAGGAAGCCAGTAAGGGGCTGCTCTGTCAAATCCTGACTTGGGGTGAGGGAACCAGCTGGCCAGTCTCAAAATACAGCTTGCTCTAATTGGACAATCATGGATTTGGTCTTTCTACTCATAATTCTCAGGTTTAACTCCCCCCTCCCTCCCTTCCTCCTTTCTTCCCTGCCTCCCCCTCTCCCTCACTGGACAAGCTATGGTCATAGTTTGTATGGTTATAGCTTGTGTCACCATGGTCGCCTTAAAAGGATTTTCTGGCAGAGAGTGACAGTCAGAGTCTAGAATAATCACATTAGTAATAGCACTAAAACAAACAAATAAATCCTGTGCTGACCTGACTGCTCAACAAACAGGTAAAGGTATGTTGTTATAAAAGAATGAAAATCCAAGCCATTCTAGTTTACCAATAAAGACTAGGGAGCCAGATGCTGGGGTGAAAACCTGTTAGCTCAGAGAGACAGAGAAAGCACCCAGCTGACCTTCCTTCTCAACTCATGTCCTCAGTGGTTAAGAGCACCGTCTGCTCTTCCAGAGGTCCTGAGTTCAATTCCCAGCAACCACATGGTGGCTCCCAACCATCTATACTGGGGTCTGATGGCCTCCCCTGGCATACAGGTGTACATGAGGTGTACAGAGCACTCACATACATAAAAGAAATAAATCAATCTTTAAAAAGAAAGAAAGAAAGGAAGAAAGAAAGAAAGGTACGTGTGCGTGTGCGTGTGCGTGTGTGTGTGTGTACAGCAGAGACAATATGGCTCTTCTCCAGAAGTACAAAGATGGTTTACCACAGGTGCCACACAAGCCAGCAACCCCATACTACCAGCTCCCAAGAAGTTCAGGCCACCCCAACAAGCCCACCCCCCAACAGTAGGCCAAGCAAAGGAGAGGGAGGCCAGATAGACCTGTGGCCCTGGGACCTCAGTAAAGTCCCTTTTCTGTTGACTGAAAAGAAAAAAGAAACAGTGTGGTACTGACACAAAACCAGGACTGGAATAGCCAATAGGATGTGATGGAGGGTCAGAAACCGGCCCACACAGCTACAGTCGCCGGTTTTTGGACGAAGGTGTTAAAAAGCATACACCTGAGAAAAGAGCCTTTTCAATGAATTGTGCTAGGGACTGCCCTTGTATGAAAGGAGATTGGATCTATAACTCTCACGCTCCATAAAAATCTATTTAAATGGCTCAAAGGGCTTCACATAAGACAGGAAACATCAAGAAGGAATGTTAGGATACAGCACAGACAAGCTTTCTGGAAAGGACCCCAAGAGCTGCAGAACTGACCCCAAGAACTGATAAAGGAAATTACAGAAAATTACAAACCTTCTGCACACTGTGGCAATCAGCAGAGGAAAGACACAGATGAGAGACAGCTCTGTGTCCACACATCCAACAGATCTCAACACGTACCGTGCATGAGAATCTCAGAATGCAGATCTGACTCTGTTAGCCTGGGTTCAACCCTAACACTACATAAACCAGGTGTGGCGATGCACGCCTGCTAGCCAAGCGCTCTGTAAGTAGAGACAGAAGGATGAGCAGTTCATGGTCATGCTCAGCTATGTAGGAGTTTGGGGCCGACCTGGGACTCTGTCTCAAAAAAAATAAGAAAAAGAAAAAGAAAAAACTTAAAAACTAAATGCTAGAATAATACTAATAATAAAGATAGATTATAGATAGATACATAAATGAATAAATAAATGAGCAAACAAAATGAACAGAGTGTTCTCAGAAGAAGGAAGCAAAAATGGTCAACAAATATCTAGAAAGTGTTCAGCATTCTCAGCCATCAGGGAAATGTAACTCAGAGCTCCCCACTGAGATTCCGCTCCGCTCAGAATGGTCACTGTGCTGGCTAGTTTTATGGCAGCTTGACCCATGCTAGAATTACCTGGGAAAAAGGAACCTCGATGTGAGAATGCCCCCACTAGATTGGCCT
Source organism: Pachyuromys duprasi (assembly GCA_028658305.1). Lineage (NCBI taxonomy): Eukaryota > Metazoa > Chordata > Mammalia > Rodentia > Muridae > Pachyuromys > Pachyuromys duprasi. Next base: position 95,212,189 of record CM053763.1, read on the forward strand.
GTGATAACTCTTCTTGACTGATTATTGCTGTGAAGGGTTCATCCCATCGTGGGTGGGACCATCTCTAGGCTGGTGGTCCTGAGTTCTATTAAAAAAAAAACAAAAACAAACGGCAGACTGAGCAAGTCATAGGGAGCAAGTCAGTAAGCAGCACCCCTCCCGGGCTTCTTCTGCATGAGCTTCTGCTTCCAGGTTCCTCTGTCCTGTCTGATCTGAGTTCCTGAGTTCCTGTCCTGACTTCTCTGAGCGAACTATGACTCGTGATATATTACCCAAATAACCCCTTTCTTCCCTCAAGTTGCTTTGGATCATGGAATTTCATCACAGCCATAGTAACCCTGACTAAAATAGTTGTCATTAGGAGAATAAATAGACACTACAGAGATAGCCAAGCAGCAGTCTTGCAGAGGACAAGAGTTCAAGTCCCATGTGGTGGCTCACAACCAACTGTAACTCCATTTCCAGGAGTTCTTCCGGTCTCCTGAACACATATGGCACAATTACCTGAACACATATGGCACATATTCACACATGCAGATACGGACAAGTAAAAATAAAATAAAACTTCAAAGAAAGAAAGCAAATAACAAATACTTGCAAGGATTCAGGAAAGGGAAATCCACCTACATTACTAGTGAGGGTGTAAAATAGGCAGCCACATGGAAATCAGCACGGCACTTCCTCAAAAAGGTAAAATAATAATAATAATAAAATAAATAAAACTACTGGGCAAGCCAGCTATGCGACTCCTGGGAATATATAGAAAGGATTCTAAGCCAGTGTACCTCAGAAATCCCTGCACATCCATGTTACGTCTAACAATAGATGAATGGATAAAGAAAATGGGCATATATTCACAACAGAGCATTATTCAGTCCTAAAGAAGAATTAAACTGGGGCTAGAGAGATGGCTAAGTGGTTAAGAACACTGACTGCTCCTCCAGGGGACAAGGGTTTGATTCCCACCCCACACACAACAGTTCAAAGCCATCTATAACTCTAATTCCAGAACTGACAGTCAATTCTGGCATCCTTGGGCATCGGACACACTTGTACTTCACAGACGAAGACACAGGCAAACACTGGTACACACAGAAGAGTAGAGTAAATTTCAAAGTAAGAATGAAATGATAGCACTTGCAGGAAAGCATGCAAATAGAGGTCAGAGCACAGCCTACGGGAGTCGGCTTTCTCTCTCCAGGCGGTGGGTCCTGGAGACCAGACTCAGGCCACCAGGCTTGTCCCGGGTGCTTTCATCCCCGAGTCATCTCATCAGCGGCCTGAAGATCCTAATTCTAACAGAGTGTCTGTGTTAAGTCAGCTTCCAACCTTCCCATCACAGTGACAAACTCCTAAGAGAAGCAATTTACAAGCAGAAAAGGGAGGAGGGTTGGGAAAGTTATAAAACTTCATCCACAGACATTTAAAAGGTCGAGAAGAATGCTTAACTATGCCGTGCTCACAGACTGGGAGGCTCAACATTGTCAAAATGGCACGGTTCCCCAACTTAGTCTGGAAGTTCAATACAAATCCAATTAGGATTCCAACTGCCTTGTTGATTTGGAGCTTTCCGCTCTCACTCGAGGAGTCAGGAGTCAGTGGGAGATGGGAAGGAGAATTCCTAGAAAGCAGCTGTGACCACAAATGCTGACTAACTGACTTCAGTTAGAACTTCAGGGACATGGACAGAATGTTGCAAGTCCAGAGCCAAATTATCTTGGAACATCTTTAGCCCTCTCAATAGCCATGTATCACCCTCTTCTGTACGCAACCTAACATCTCTGTTACCATTAGAGAAACCCTTTGGTTGTACAGGCCCTTAGGCCCCTGGCTTCCACTAACCAAGAGACTAAGAATTCTATTCGGTAGCATAAGGGGACAGCTAGATTCTCCCACCTGGCTCTTGCCCGCCTGGTGTTCCCTGCAATGTGTCTGAGAAGTGTCTTAATCTGCAACTTTCTTTATTCTGTTCCTATAGAACTTCATGAAGAGGTTACATATGCTGGGCTATGCAAACCTGAACCTATGTTCCCAGGCCATGGTCATTGGTCCTTGGTCCCATCTCTTGTGTTCCTCTGAGGGTGGGCTGCTTCTTTTAACAGAGCAAAGCAACTGGCATTGCCAAGATATTCATAACCAGGAAACACCTAGTCAGGGCTGGAGCGATGTCTCAGGGATTTGGTTAGAAACCACCTGCACACCCACAGCCACACAGGAGTTGCCCTGAGGAAGGAGCAGGCGTTACAGGTCAGTGGGAAGGAAGTTTGCAGAGATCGACGAGTCACGCAAAGGAAAGTCTATATTGTGTTTCCCCTTTACACTTTTCACATCCTCAGTTCAGGGGAGAAAGCAGAACTTAGCCAGGCATGGTGGTCCATGGTGGCATGTGGTGATACATGGGGCTCATTCGTGCAATCCCAGTGAGTGAGAGGTAGAGGCAGGAGGGTCAGCAGTTACGTGAGACCCTGTCTCAGAAAAGAAAAGCAATATTTGTTCTGGGGGGCAGTAAAGACTGTAGCTCTGAGCTCTGGGTTGGGAAACGGTCCTCCCACAAGGCGGATTCTCTCCAGCTTCGTACACAGCTCCTTCCAGGAGGACGTGGGCAGACTGTAATGTCCAAATCCCACCCCCCCCCCATCCTAAAACGTCACTGTAAAAATCAACAAGACCTCCTATTGCTGCTCTAAACAGAAACAGTTTAGGGGCTGGGGTGTCACTGGAGGTGATTGAAAGCTTTACAAAGGCAACTCTGACATGCCAGAAATGAGCCGAAACCTGTAAGGTTCCCGACAGGATGGTTCACTAAATCAAAGCAGGAATCTCTGAACAGCAGCAACTTGGTCCGTCAGTTGTGATGACACCAACACAGCTGGCCTCCGTGGTGCCGAGGTCCCGTCAAGACTGGGTTCCCAGGGGTGGGGTGGGTGTTCACTGTGCAAGCCTGACCTGATGACCGTGGTTCAGTTCCTAGAAAACAATGGACACACAGTGTGCACACACAATCAATTAATAAAAAATTTTCCCCACCAGGTTTTTCTGTGTAGCCCTGGCTGTCCTGGAACTCACTCTGTAGACCAGGCTGGCCTCGAACTCATAGAGATCCACCTGCCTCTACCTCCCAGAGTGCTGGGGTTACAGGTGTGGGCTACCCTGCCTGGCTGCAGGGGACTTTTCTTTAATTTATTTAATTTTATTTTATGTGTGAAGGTGTCAGATCCCTTGGAATTGGGGATTGGCATTACAGACAGTTGTGAGCTGCCATGTGGGTGCTGGGAATTGAACCCAGGTCATTTGGAAGAGCAGACAGTGCTCTTAACCACTGAGCCATCTCTCCAGCCCCTGCAGGGGACTTTTAAACCTTGGCTTCTAAAAGTTTTTGAATGGACGAGTTTAACAGAGTCTTCATAGTACATCTCATATTTTTGTTTTTTGTTTTGTTTGAGACAAGGTTTCTCTGTGTAGCCCTGGCTGTCCTGAAATTCTCTCTGTAGACCAGGCTGGCCTCAAACTCACAAAGATCCACCTGCTTCTGCCTCCCGAGTGCTGGGATTAAAGGCGTGCACCACCATGTCCTGCTCTACACATTTAAATCAAGCACTGCTAATATTTCCTGAGCTGCTGAAAGCACAGAAAAAGCTCAACCTTTGGACTGTATCTGGGGGCAGTTTGAATTCTTTTTTTCCAGAAGCCAAAAATTCTTGAACTTATGTGGCTCAAACATCAGAACATCAGACAACTCCTGGAAAAGCATTCTAGGTATGAGGAACAGAATGTGTAACTGCAGAGAGTACAGGGAGAACATTATGTCTTCACAGAACAAGAAATCGGCGTGATCAGAACAAAGGTCCGAATGTGGAGAGCAGATTCAGCGAGGAGGCAAGGCGTATTATAAGGTTTTCTGCTGCGTCTGGCTGAGAACACACCCTGCCTCCATCCCTCGCCTTCGAGGTACTTCTGGCTCATTTCATCACACCCGCTCTCACTCCGCTGTAAATGCCATTCTAGCATTCCGCAGTCTCTTGTCTCTGGCACCCTGCTGGGAAAATTCTAGTTCCCTCAGTCTTCCCCAGCCTTCTCTCTTGGTCTCATCTCTGGAAAATCATCTCGTGTTTAACACCTGGAAACTCTTGTTTCACCTGTGCCTTCCAGTGTTTGGGGCTGTTTTGGGTGGGAAGATGAATCTGGCCTCTGTGCCTCACCCTTACACCCCCCCAATAGCCATTCAAACTGCTAGAGTTGTATTAAACCCTTTGCTCCCAGAATGCACAGCGTGGCCTCTACCCGTACTCAGGACAAACTCTTTTATATAGGATGTGTTTTTGGATCTCTTGTGCTGTAAAGCGGTGATGGCCTTACTCATGTCAGGAAAATAGGACGGTGTTAGTCCACTACACCCAATGTCAGAACCTACAAACACTAACAGCTAAAGACCTTTGACAAGCAAGGCAGCTACCGTCTTGGGACATCACAGTGGATGTAAAGAATGTGAGGGCTGTGGGCTGGGTGGGTTTCCTCTGGGTGTACTGGAGAACTTAGAAGCCTGTGGGGAGGTCGGAACTTCAACTCCCACTAAGTACAGAGACAGAATGCAAGAAAACACGGTGTCTTAAGGGCATGCTTTCTAAAGATAAAACCTGCTGGGTAACGCAGGCTGACATCAGACTTGCAGTGCCCCTGCCTCAAGGACTGGGATCACAGACGTCTACCTAAAGAGGATTTTGTTTCTTATATTTCAGAGTCCAGATTTCTAAAAAACACCAACCCATAATCTGCTCTTGTGATTGACCAAATTACATATAAATTGAGTTCATCTCCTGTTTGGTATCACTGAGATCATATTGTTGGTTTAAAAAACAAACAAACAATGAATTATGAGATTTTAACGGGAATGTTGGGTAAACTCCAATCCTTTCCAGTCCCCAAATTATACCAGTCAGTGTTTCTTCACCAACAAAAATCGGCCCTTCCACCCACCTGGAGAAGTCAGCTAAGGCAGATGTGGTAGCAGAGGCCTTTAATCCTAGCACAGGGGAGGCAGAAGCAGATCTCTGTGAGTTTGAAACTAACCTCTAACTTTGAGACTAACCTGGTCTACATAATGAGTTCCAAGACAGGCAGGCTGGAGAGATGGTTCAGTGGTTAAGAGCGTGAGCTGCTCTTCCAGGGGACCAGAGTTCAACCCCAGCAACCACATGGCACAGATGTCTGTAAATCCAGGGGACCTGGGCGCCCTCACACAGACATACATGCAGGCAAAACACCAATGCACATAAAATTAAAATAAATAGATTATTTTTAAAGAGAAAAGAAAAAGTCACTCTCTCCCCTCACGACTGGTTCTGTAATCATCTCGGCTGAGGTAACCGCCTTGAAGGGACACGCTGACTGCTCTTCAGACCCACACTCAGGTTCCAACACCTTCAGAGACATAGCAATGCTCAAGTCCTAACAGATCCAAAGAGAAGGACTGGGGAGCATGCCTGGAAAACAAATACCAGAAGGGACAAACTTCAGGCTATCCCAGTTTGTGTCAGAAAAACCCCGAGGAATATTTATTAGATTCTAAGGCTGTTCTAGCAGGGAGAATGAAATGCATTTTTTGTACATTATTATTTGTTCGTCTCAAGGTTAGGCACACATGTGCCATAGCACACAAGTAGAGAAGTCAGAAGACCATTGCAAGCATCTCTTCTCTCCGTCCACTGTGTGGGTCCCAGGGATCAAACTCAGGCTTGGTCAAGCAATCGGGCTTACTCCCTACCCTCTGAGCCATCTCACCGGTCCAGAGACACAATTTTTGACTGTGCGTAGTGTATTGATGAGATATAGGAACTTGATATGCTTATGTTAATCTGTAAACGCTTGCTGAAATGGTCTGCTGAAACCTTAACAATGGCCTACGCTAACCAAGGCTCTGCGAACCAGGAACCCACCAACCAAGGAGCTCCAGCCACAGAATGTTTACCCAGCAGAGTGAACAGTACGCCACCACTGTCTCCACCGCTCTCCAGCCCTCTGTTGAAATCCACCCTTCACCCATGCATAGAGCTGCTAACATCTAATGACTCAATTAGCAAATGATGCCTGTCACCCTGTTAGACATTTGTGCACAGGGAGGCATGCGAGGGAGGGGGAATTCCCCAGGAATGAAGTCACCTACTGTTTTGTGAAAGTTCTCTCTCCCGATTGAATCCCATACTTCAAAGCATCCCTTCCACGGTGAAGGAGTTGGGAAGCACTGGGTAGCTCTCCCATCCCGTGAGGCACGATGCTAACCCCCGAGGAAGCCACGAGGGGGCAGCATGGTGCCTTGGAAAGTTCCGTGGTTTTAAAAAGGCCAGGGTGACCTTGAGCTTAATTTACTGTGTAGAGAGCAAAAGTAAGCAGCGTCCTCAAAAGGTCGAGAACAGACAAGAAAGCTCGTTGAGGTGCACACGTCTGGGTGGGGCCAGCAGCAGTCAGCAAGACGGTACCATTCCGGTCAGTCTAACGTAAAACTTGCCCCAAATGGATTACAGTGTAGTAGAACGAGCATTAAAATCGTGATAATGTGACAACACCCATCGAACACTTGAGGTAGAATGACGATAGAGAGGCCATCATTTCTGAAGTGAGACCCACGAGAGCTTGGACTTTACCTGGTGCCGGCCCAGAGCTGTTAGCTGAGCTAGGCATCCTTCCTAGCGGCTGAAATCGAAGCAAATTGCTACCCTTCCCTTTCGGGATGTACCAATAGTGACCAGCAGAGGGCAGCAACTCCCCACACATGGTCTAGCACACGGACTCCAATCCCTACTGACCAACTTGGATCTTGGATTAGCGACCTCATCTCTCTAAACGGTGGCTTTCCTATCTGGAATTACGGGACAAAATGGAACTGATCCCCCTAGGGCCAGTGATACAATATGGATAAACAACCAAAAATTTTTCCAAACATTAGTTTTTAGACACCAAAATAATGGCTCTGATCTGATTCAATTCTTGCCAGTCCTCACTACAAAAAAAGACAAAAAATAGGGTTCCCATCTTTCAGGTGAAGAAACTGAGGCTCAAAGGAGTTCCACAAGACCCGAAGACTCATGACGCAGGTAGCAGTTTCGGACTGAACCTCTACAGACTCTAGTTTCCAGTAAGGGAAGCTTGCCTTGAGAAGTTTGTCCACAACCCTATGACCCCAAGGCCACACGAGCAAGTCGGTGGCCAACCTAGGACCTAAAGAGTTTCCAGCCCAATGGTCCTGCTGCCCCCACAGCCTCATTACTCTGCTTGTGCATGCCTGAGTGGGATCTCACCTGTGGGTCTTGCTCCCCTGGCTGCTGAGAACGCCCTCAAAGATGGACCACAGCCGTGAGAAAGTGTTTGCAACATCCAACAGGACTCCAAAAGCAGCAGGCACAGATCGCATGGCATGTTCACATACACACGTGCATCAGGCCAGGCTTGGTGGCACATGCCCGAAATTCCAGCCCTCAAGAGGCAGGAGGACTGTGTGCTTGAGGCTATATAGAGAAAAGGTGACATTATAGACAAGTGAGGTTGTATAGAGAAACACCTGTCTCTGTGCCACAAAAACAAAAGAAGAGATGGCTCGGGGGTTCAGAACGTTTGCTGCTCAGTCTCAAGGACCAGAGTTGGGATTCCAGCACCCATGTTGGGCGGCTCACAACCTGACATCCTGGTCTGCCCTCTTCATGGTACGTTTCTAGAATTCTTTAGTGAACCTATTTCTCTTCTATGAGCATGACAAATAATTCACATGTGTATTGCATTGCTCTCAATTTTTCCACTTAGATTATGACAGTAAGAGTCAGGAGTCAGCTGGGCACGGTAGCGCACCCCTGTACTCCGAGCACTCAGGGAGGCAGAGGCAGGTGGATCGCTGTGAGTTTAAGGCCAGCCTGCTCTACAAAGTGAGTCCAGGACAGCCAGGGCTACACAGAGAAACCCCTGTCTCAAAAAAACCAACAATAATAATAAAAATAAAGATAGACAGACAGACAGATTAAAAAAAAAAGTCAAGACTCAGGCTCTGCCCACTTCACTAACTGGCTTTGTACAAGCCCTTTAACCACACTGAGGATCCATTCCTCTGTCTGAGGTAACAGGCAGCACAAGCCCTCCCCACTTGCCCCGGGGGCTCACAGTCTCGCAGCTGCCAGTCATTCCCCAAGGCCCAAGCCAAGCTTCTGGGCAGAGGTGAGCCCTGCCTCTGCTTCGCGTCTCACTGCCCTAAAGAGTTCCTCAGCTGGCCGCAGCTTGGCTTTTGCCCTCCTCTACAAACAAGATTGCACGGAAGTCTCCATGTCTCTGCAGCCCACAAAGCTCTCCAGAGTGGGATTCTCTGAGTATTCCCTGCTTTCTTTTTGCACAGGGTCTCTCTGTGTAGTTCTGACTGGCTTGAAGATTCCTAGGTAAACCAGGCTGGCCTCAAACTCACAGAGATCAACTTGTCTCTGCCTGCGGAGTGCTGGGACTAAAGGCGTGAGCCACCAAGTCCAGAGGTCTTCCTTAAGACAAACTGAGTTACCTGGGTTACAGTTTCCTCAGCCCCTCTGATGGCTTTGCTAATCTGTAGAAGCATTCCCAGGGCCCTTCCCTGTCTCTTTAATCTCTCTGGATGATGCCATCCAAACCTACACTGCCCAGCACCAAAGACTCACACTCCCACATCAGCTCCACCTGCCTCTGGAGCCCTGGGCCTGGTAGCAAATGTAGATGAGATGCACACTCTGCCAAGACCACCAGGCTTCCTAGATGTGGCCACCCAGAGCCAAAGCCCTGGGCCACTTGATGGGAGTCTCCTTCCCACCTTCCTACAGCTTCCAAGGCCTCTGAGGACATTAGTCCTCCCAGCCCCTTAGTCATTCAGAGACATAAGTATGGACCTGCAGACACTCAGCTCTGGGGGCCTGCTCCCTACTGGTTCCTGGCTTGACTTCTTCCCTCTGGACTGGCCAAAAGCATAGGTGATGGTTGTTTGTTTGTTTGTTTGTTTGTTTGTTTGTTTGTTGGGGGTGTTTTGGGTTTGGGTTTTATTTGTTTTAAAGATTCATTTTTAAACAGAATCATTGTGGATTCTGCATGCTTGTTTGTAAGTGCCCCGTGTGTGTGTGTGTGTGTGTGTGTGTGTGTGTGTGTGTGTGTGTGTGTGTGAAGAGCCCAAGGAGGCCAGAAGGAAATGTCAGGTACACCCTAGAACTGGAGTTCCGGTAGGCTGTGAGCCACCATGTGAGTGCTGGGAACCAAATCTGGGCCCTCTGCAAGAGCAGCAGATACTCTTAAACAGCTGAGCCATCTCTCCAAATCCTTGTTTTGTTTTGCTTTGCTTTTGAGACAAGGTCTCAATTCTGATACAAGTTCTCTTATAGGCCAAAACTTAGTCTACATCCAAGGATGATCTTGAACTCCTGATCCTCCTACCGTCTGCTGGGACAGCAGGTGTGTGCCCCAATGCAGGCCTTTCATCATTACTACGGTTGAGGACTTCCAATAGACATCAGGCACTTAGGGCTTTACCTAGGCCTCACTTATTTATTCTTCCCAACCACAAGAAAGAAGGACTGTTATTAGCTGAGACAAGGGAGGCATACATAGTATGGAAGTGACCGCATCAGGGTTCCACAGTTGGCCCTGACTGCGGAACGACCCACAGGCTAACAGCCTTTCCACCTCCCTGGCCTCCGAAGACTCTTCTGTGTAGCTCAGATGCTTTTCCACTACCATCCCAGCTCTCACCATAGCCCTCGCCTGCCCACCTAAACCCACCCCGGCTGGAGAGCTTGTCAGAAGCTTCCCGACCTACAAGCCAGACAAAACGGCTTTTCTTGCATGTGCCAAAAGAGCCACGGTGAGGGACAGACTTGGGGAGACAGTGGATCTGAGCACATAGAGCAAATAAGGCCAGATTATAAGGAACCTTCTTCATCTGAGAGTCTAGACTCCTTGCTTCCAGGAGGCCCTTGAAACAAAGGTAGAGTTGGCTCAGAGGTCTTTAACATTCACAGAATGAAGAGAATGTCAGGCCTGGGAAGAACTTCAGAGGAAAAAAAAAAGAGAAATCCCACTCCCTTCGCTTTTCCCCCCAGGGATGCCCACGCCCAGGGAGGGGCAGAGGCCTGGCAAACCATCTGGCTCCTGGTGGGAGGAAAGGCTGTGCTCTCCTGCCTGTTGGAGGACCCATCTCAGCAGGTCCCCAGCCTGCAGAGAAAAGAGTAGGAGGGGCCTGGAAGAGCGAAAGCTGCAAGCCTGGCTCTGAGCCTGGCCTGCTCCAATCCAGGAAGCCTCAGTAGTTTTCCACAGCCAGCAGGCCAGCAGCCCAGGCCATGTGCTCCCCGCTCTGCTTGCCCTCCACATTCCTCTGCATATTCAGGCAGCACTGTGGCACCCAGGGTTCTGCTGGGGCAGGAAGAAAAGCAGGGATAGGGGCAGAAACCCAGACACTCGAAAGACTTCCAGATAAGACTTTGGCCATTGACACACAGGTCAGGGGAGATCGCAAAAGATATCAGTAGGATGAAGGGTCCCAGGCCTGCAGGGCTACGTCCATCCATTGCTCCAAAGATATGGCAGGTCCGTTCTCAGAGCACGTACGCATAAGACCACCACGGATAGGCTCGTTCCCACCCTCAGAGCACTGCCTCTACCATCCCCAACTGTCTCATCTATAACAAACACAAGGCAAGGAATGCGGACGAGTCCTGAGCCATCAGAGAGACGGGAGCTAGCTAGCCAACAGCAGCACTCAGCACTCAGACAGCACCATTTTTTTAGTTCCAGAAAATTCACTGGAATTCCTTATTCTGTTCCTGGGTGCTGGAGTGAATCTTGCCTCCATCACTGTGGCCCTTTCTCTGGATCCTGACATTCCAGTTTTCTCCCTGTCTGTGTGGACAGAGTAGAGAGACATCTGGGAAGTCCTGTCCTTGATTCCCTCTACTCCTGTCATCTCCACCCTCACCTGGTTGCAGCCCTTCAGCCCTATGGCTGTCACCCAAGGGATTGGCTGAACACATTTATGAAATCCGTCATACAAAAAGCCCAGCAACAGCTGTAATCCAGGCTAAGCCATAGCTTCCCTCTAACTGTTGGGTGAGCACCTAGGGGCAAAGCCGGCTGGCTAGCTGGCTGCCCACACCTAGTGCCATGCTTAGGGTGGGGGGTGAGAGGGCAGAGGACAGCTGCCTACGCAGCCTTCCACCTAAGCTCAACCCTTGGAGCCCTCCCATGCCTGATTTATGAACTGGGAGTCAAATGCTACCTAACTCTCAAGGAACTATACAGCTGATCTTGATGCCTAATTTAGCGGACTGGCTTCAACCAAGCAAGAGTCTGGGCTGAATCCGTTGGTAATGTAGCCTTTCCTGGCCTCAGTTTCCCTGCCTAGGGAAATGCTAACCCTTTACCTGGAACTTGGTAGCCCTGTCCAGAACAGAGCTCTCTGCCCATCGACTCCCAGCTTTTGCACCCACGTGCCCCCAGCCACACCGCTTATTCCCACACTGCCCTGTCAGCCGGAAGGGATTGGAGGGACCAGGGGATCAACTGGGTCTGCACAGAGGCTCCCTTGTCCCAGGGAGGGCCATGCAGTCACATTGCCCATGCCCACCCCACCCTACCTCTGCCAAGCCAGAGGGCTTCAAGGGCTTGCACTGGACTTCCTGGCTGGGTGCCCAGCACCCTGAGGGCTGTTTGGGGACGAATGAGGTGGGGACGGCAAGGTCTCTGAGGGAGGTTCCTACGTAGCTGTCCCTGCCTGCTTCCAACTGGGTGCCTGAGCTGGGTTCCCAGCGCCACCCTCGAAGGGCGTAGACAGGGCTTTCCACCCCCTTCCCCATCCTGGGCATCCTGAGAGGGATTGTTCCATAAAAGCCTTGAAACTTGAGGAGAGCTCTCAGGATGAGCTCATCTGAGAAAGGTCTGGAGACGCAAGCTGAGGGAGTCAGATTTCAGTGTAGCCAGCTCAGAGCTTTCTGGGTGAGATTGGTGGCCTTTGGGTCAGACCATTCTGGGTCTGAGTTAGAAGCTAGCGCAGATGGGCCAGGCCCAGATGTTGGGATCTTGTCTCAGGGTGCAGAGTTTGGGTTTTGAGAATCCTCATCTGGATGTGGGGGTCCTGGCAGAGTTTCTGAATCCAGGAAAATGTATTCCACAGAAGTCTATCTGATGCATCTGGTCCAAGCACTGCCATCTTATCTCAAGGCTGTGCTTTCTTTCCATCAGGTCATGCTAGCTCTCTGTAGCTTGAGGGTTAGAGCGCAATCAGTATATATGATCTGGGGCTGTGAATTCTCGGGGTGCTTCATAGTCTGGGGTTTGGATCTGCCCTGGATCAGATCCAGGTGTGAGCCCACATTCTAAGATAGTGCAGGATCACGGGACAGGAACAGCCCCAGCCCCTACCATGGACTGGAAGACAGACATCATGGAGAGTCGGTCCCCTGTCCCAGCTCAAGACCCCTCTGCAGCAGCAAAAGCAGGGAGCAGGCCAGCTCAGTTTGGTATCAGACATTGAAGGCAGACCACATGCTCTAGCTGGTGTCAGTCATGACCTCACTCTGAGTGGGGGCAGTTGCTTACCAGCCCTTGCTTCAGTTTCCCTTCCCAACAGAATGGAAGCGCCAGCTTTGGTGGTCCCCAGGGGCCCTAGGCCACCTCTCCCTGGGGGTTGGGGTGGGGATAACGCAAACCTTCACAGAAGCCTGCATGCTCACAGGCCCACACCACTTACTCCAGCCAGCCCACACTTCCTACTGCCATCTTCCCCTAGAATGCCCCTGTCTCTCCTTTCCCTACCCCATCTCTACCCATCCCTCAAGCTCCATCTGTTCCGAGAAATTTGCACCCACACATGCATACACCCCACACAGGTGGCTTTTCAGACCATGGTTTCCACTGCTCTTGCGCCGATGCCTCAAGCAGCCCCAGGTCCAGCCTGACTTCCCTGGTTCTCTCTGTGGGCTGTGGGCTGGGAGCTCTCTGGGATCATGGCCCTATTTACTCCTGGTTCCCACTCTGAGGCCTTACTCTGGACAGCCATGGGCCCCATACTTGGCTGGAACACCACCCCATGCTGGCAGGTGACCCTTTCAGAAGAATCTTAGTCTCTAATGCCCCGGATGGTGGGGTAGGCACTAATCGGATTTGGGGGCCTGTCTCCTGACCACACCAATCCTCCTTTCCAGGCCACTGGACCCATGTGATGGTTAGTCTGAAGTGGGCAGGAAGTCCTTGAGGCCATGTGGGCCTCGGGGTGGGGTAGTTGGGAGGGTGTCTGCCAGATTCTACTTCTCCTGGTGAGGAACAGACGGAAACCAGAGTCCTCACAGCACAGAAGCCATGCAGAGCAGTCACCTGCCTCCTTAGGCCTCTCTGGGAAGTTAAGCACCGTGTGTGAGCACACATGTGCACCTACACACAAAACCCTCACAGAGAGGCTTCTGGGCCAGATTCCAGACCCGGCATCCTGCGAACAATATTTCTGGCTTTCAACGCAGCCTCAGAGCAATCGTTAGCCTCACTTGACAGAAAGGGAAACTGAGGCTCAGAAAAGAGTGTGAGGCCACCCAGATGCTAAGCACCACACCCACACTCAGTTATGTGTCACAGGTAGCCGCCTGCATGTGCATGTCTGTGCACCCAGCATCACACACATGTACGAAGCATATACAGACACAAACACATACATAGGTATATATGATCACACATAAAACCCATGTATGTAAACTCACTCGCACACGACTTCTACAGTCACACATAAGCACAACACATACTCGTGTTCCCTCACTCATATGATCATTTGTCCCCACCTCCTACTGCAGCATGGGAAGCTGAGCATGATCAGACACAGCCAAGGCCAGACCATGGTACAAGCTCGAGCTGAGGTGGCTTGGTGGTTTAGAAGTTTGGAGGGGAGGGACGTTTTATTGGTGGTGGTGGTTTTGTTTGTTTGTTTTTGTTTTGAGACAGGGTTTCTCTATAGAACCTTGGCTGTCCTGGAACTTGCTATGCAAGCCAAGCTGGCCTCGAACTCACGGAGCTCTACCTGCTTCTGCCTGCCTCCCAAGTGCTGAGATTAAAGGTATGCACACCACCATGCCTGGCCTGGATCCTGAGTTTTAAAGAGGGGAATCTTAGCTCCAATGTGACCTTTTTAATGGGTTCATTGCCATCAGAAGCCCTGGAAAACTTGATCTGACACCAGGCCCTCACAGGCCCAGGTAACTCACACTACATCATCTTGGCCAAGCCAACAGGTAGTTCCAAAAAGTGCCAAGTCATCAGCTATGGGTAGCCAGGCCAGGCTGGCCAGCATGGCTGGTCTTGTCTTGCCTGCTCTTTGTCTTCTGCCAGAACCCTGCTATGGAGTCTTCTCGCTCGGGGGTCAGACTTTGAGTCATAAGGCGGCTTCCTCACCCTCTGAAGAGCAGGGTCGAGGTGCCCGGACTCGAGGGCAAAACACCCCGAGCCACTAATGGGGTTTATTCAGCCTGGTGAGCCAGTTAACTCAGACTTCTGGGTGATGCTTTGAGCTGGATTATTTGGGCCAAGTAAGTCTTTCTGAGTGACTGAAGCATGTGAACATAGCACATGCAAAGGATTCTCAAAATGAAGACCTGGCTCATCCCAGCTGTCAATCTGCTACCTGAACACAGAAAAAACAAAAAACAAAACAAAACAAAAAAACAGCTAAGTTGGACCAGAGGTGGGACCACTTGACTTGGGTTTTGAGTAAAGAGGAGGGGTCCATGGGAAAGATTTCAGACAGGGAAAATGGTTTCGTAGAGCAGCTAAGTGTGGGGTGAAGTACAGGGTCCCCTGAAAGTACAGGAGCCAATCTGAGGTCGCATCGACACTTACCAGTTTCCTACTATGTGTGACATCATGACACAGCACACCATCCAGCACGGCTCCGGAGCTCAGGTTTAGGGGTCTCAAATTCAAGTGCGTTGAGTGCCAGGGGAGCAGTACAGGTAAGTGAACATGGGATAGATGCAGGCCAAGCGGGGGCCAGCGTCTGAGGGTGGCTCCTGTCCCAGACTGAAGCTTTCAGGTCAACACTATCCATCTGGCCTGGGGCAGCCAAGCAACACCTTCAGCTTCCGTCTGGATTCAGATGTGATAGGCCTTGAACCACAGTGCGGGTTCTGCATTCTAGAACCTAAACCCAGGCTCTAGGGCAGTAGTTCCCCGACCTTCCCAGTGTGGCAGCCTTTTAATACAGTTTCTCACCTTGTGGTGACCACCCCCCCAACCATAAAATTATTATCATTGTTACTTCATAACTGTTATTCTGCTACTGTTCGGAGTCATCATGTAAATGTCTGTGCTTTCCGATGGCCTTAGGAGACCCCCTCTGAAAGGGTCATTCAACCCCCAAAGGGGTTGCGACCCACAGGTTGAGGAAGCCACTGACCTAGAGGAAGCCAGATTACTCATTCAGCAGAGAGGTTTGGGTCAGATTCTACAGGAAGGCCCGAGAACCCATCGAGAAGGAATATTGGTCATAAGAACATCCTAGGAGAAGTTCACTGTGGCCACTGGGCTGATGGGGTTCTTCCCAGGGTGGCCCTGTCACAAGTGTTTCCAAGCAAAGGCCACTCTGCTCACCCAACCCTTCATCTTTACACCTTCTCCTACCCTCCCTTTCTACGCATATCTAGAATGTGAAACTAGACTGAGGCCCCCACATTTCCCATTCTGACCTCAGGCACTACAAAAGGGTATGACAACACACACACACTCTTCTGTGTGGGAAGATGAAGAGATACTCCATTTACCCCATCAGCCTCCGTTTCTAGACCTCTTGGCAAGACCTTTCTTTGGGCATGGATACCAGGGAAACAGCCCCTATCAAGTAGATGACCAGGGAGGGAAGAGAAAATGGCAGGGCACTAGAGAAGCCACCAAATATGCAACCTACCATTGGATTATGCCGATGGAGTATGGGCTTGGCCCTACAGTGTGGAGAGCTCACTGGATGTGGACTCAGGAGCTCTGGGTTCAGAGTCTGGCCCAGCCTCCGTTCTGCTAAACAGCCTTAGGGAATTCCCTGCTCCCTCCAGGACTCAGTTTTGTCTCTATAAAGCCAATGAGTTAGGCCAATGGGTCTAAAAATGGGTTTCTGTGCACGTCATATGTTATGAAAGTGTCGAGGAAGGCTCGGGGATGGTGTGCAGGTTCCCTGTAGGTCTTTGAGACTCCAGAGAGCCAGACTGGCTTGTAGGCAAGGAGGAGGCATCCCTGCCTCGGATGAAGTTTTCCAGCTGCACAGGGCGCACAGTGGTGCTTTCAAGCACACGACACAGTGAGCCCTCTTCCTCTACAGCACACGCAGCCCTCAGACACTGGGCTGAGGAGCCTAGGAGCAGTCCTGGCTACAGACTAGCATCCTTCCCACCCTCCAGCAGCCAAGCCTCTCTCCTGCAGGCTCATTAAATTATTCTGCCTCGCTGGCCCCAGGCTCAGCTGCCATTAATGTGTACCCATCCACCTTCTGAGGCCAAGACCAGAGCCCTCACAGTAGGCCAGGCTGATAGGCTCCGACAGCTTCCTGGGGCCTCAGTGGTGGTAGGAACACCAAGGTGCACACTCGAAGGAACACATGTTCATCTGTGTTCTCCCCCTCTCTCCCTCCCTCCTTCCCTCCCTCTCTCCCTCTCTTCCTCCATCCTTCTCTCTCTCCCTCCCTCCGCCCCCACCACCACCTCACAAAGACATATGGACATGCAAGCACAATACCTGGCACACACAGAGTCACTCAACAGACACACACTGTGCACACACCCTTTTATAGCCCTTGCAGCCCCTGTGCCCACCCAGGCTCCTCGGGAAATTTTTATCTGCCTTTTCCTTGTCCCTCCATTGGGCAGCTAAGGTCTTCTGCAGCCGAAGTCAGGACCTAAGAACTCATGATCCGTCTCATGATCACCAAACTCCGTCAGCCTGATCCATTGCTTGGGTTTCTACGCTATGGTTTTATAAGCTGAGCAAGTGACTACCTTCTCTGGACGCCACAGCCTCACCTGGAAAATGAGGATAGCAGTGCACTCCTGAACTCCTGCCTTGGGTTATTATGTGACTTTAAAAAATAAGATAAAAATAAAAATTCAGTGCCGACTAGGGATAGGCAGGGAAGCCAGGAGTTCAACGTCATCCTCAGCTACATAGGGAATCCAAGGCTACTCTGGGCTAGGAACCCCTGTCTTAGAGAGAGAGACTTAAAAGAAGATGCTCAGGTTGGAGAGATCACTAGGCAAACAGGAGGACCTGAGCACTCACATAAAAATCCGGGTGTGGCCATGCACACGCGTACTACTCAAGCACTGTGGAGCTGAGATACCAGACTCACTAGAACTTGATGGCCCTCAGCCTAGCTCTAGGTTCAGTAAGAGACCCTGTCCCAAAGGAATAAACAGAGAACAATAGAACAGGATACCCAGGATCCTCCCCTAGCCCCCACACTCACGTGTGTGCATCTCTCTCTCTCTCCTCTCTCTCTCTCTCTCTCTCTCTCTCTCTCTCTCTCTCTCTCTCTCTCTGTCACACACACACACACACACACACACAGTTCACTGATAAAGTAGAAGAGGGTCTGGTGTGCAATAAGAATGCAACAAGTGTTAGCTGCTGTCTCTTGCCCGTTCCCTCCCATACCCGTGCTTCAGCCATAGCAGAATCATCAAGCCTCCCGAGTCTACACAGCGCCTACATGCTTCTGACCCTGCACACATGCCGTTCTCCACCCGGACCATTGCTTCTGTTTCTCTCCACTGTCCACCTATCGAGTACCCATTGTCTTGAAGCCCTGCTACAGTGTGGCTCTGCCTTTGGGAAGTCTTTCCTGCCACCCCCCTCCATCCACCAAACCAGGAGAACGTGACACTGACTCCTTGTCCGTTTCCTTGGATAATGAGCATAGCCAGGATACAGGCCATATTAAGTTCATATCTTGACTCTTGTACCCAACTCCTGACACAGTCATAGCGAGCATCAGTGGGCTGTGAAGGAGCAGACGATGCTGATAGCAGTAGGAATGAGAGTGCTCAGGCAGCCTTCACAGCCTCAGCAGCACCATCGCCGAGACGAACGGTATAAACAATAATCATTTACTAGGATCAGCAGCCGACTGCTCACTGGGAACTCCAGGCAGGCTAGGATTAAGGACTCTCTGCAGTTCTCTCCATAACCCCGTCAGGCTGTGATAGAGATGTGTCTGTCACTTAGGTTGAGAATGTGTGAAGTGTCATATGCCTTGGATGAGACACTGTACAGCAAGTGTCAGAAGAGACGAGTCCACAGATGACAACACAGCAGATCTGCTGAGGAAGAAAAGTATGGACTAGGCCGACATATGACACAACACTAGCTTTTCAAAGACGCGACCCACCCCCCCTCCAGTGGCAGATTTTATAAAGACAAAAATATATGTGTCTGCATATTTGGGCTTTCTACTTATTTTTATTTTATGCGTATGAATGTTTGCCTGGATGTGTGCCTGTATACCACGCATGTGCATTGCATGCGGAGGTCAGAGGAGGGTGTCAGATACCCTGAGCCTAAAGTTAGAGGTGGTTGGGAGCTGTCAGGTGGGTGCTGGGAATTGAACCTGGGTACTTTGGAAGAGCAGACAATTGTTCTTAATTCTCAGTCTCTCCAGTCCCTTTTGTTGTGGTTTGTCTGTATGTTTTGTTTTTGAGTCAGGGTCTCACGAAGACTTGAGTCCCAACCCACGTTGACCTATAACTCACCAGCCAAGGAAAACCTTGTACTCCTGACCCTCCTGTTTCTAACGCCCAAGTACTGAGATTACAGGTATGGACCATAATGCTGGGCTCAGCCATATACTTTTGAAGGACATATTTAATAATATAATAGAGTGAGAAAAAGAGCAAGGGGTGGAAATGAGAAGCTGAGAAGAAAATGATTAGTAAAAAGGAATGTAAGACTCAACTCTATGTGCCTGAAATCTAAACAAACACACAAAATGATCCAATCTGTTGACTCATTTTGACTGCTCTTCCAGCTGAGGATATTGACTACTAATATACCCGCTTTCTTCTTCAGGTCTTGGCTTCATTGCATGTGGTCAGTTGAGGTCATTGCTGCTGACAGTTCTCTTTAGTGCGTTGAAAAGCTGAGCTTGCATGGCGTGTGCCATCCTGTCCAATTGCGTGCATGCACAGAATCATTCAGGAGGGCCCCAACTGGAATCTGAGCCACATTCCCCAAGGTGCATGGCAGCTCCCAAGACTTCCTTGTCCTCTGGAGAAGTAAGTGAAGGAGCAGACAAGGACGAAGAGGGAAAACTAGACCGGAGGATGATAGCAAGTTTCAGGTCAGCCTGGCCTATAATGCACGACCCTGTTTCAAAAGAAAAAAATTTTTAAGTAATCTAGGGGTAAAGAAATAGAACAAAGAAGATTCCACAGAAGTTTCAACATAGGAGGGTCATAGGAGAGAACATTCTTGACTTTTCTTTGCCCCTATGATCACAAATCCCAGGCTGGGGCAGAGGCCAGGGCGTAAGGGCTAGGAACAGTCCTGCTGAACCAACCCATCCACCCCCGCCCCCAGCTGCTGAGGGGTGCTTTCCCTTATCTGGAGACAGCAGAGACTGTCACGAGATCTTGAATCCTCAAGATAGCAAAAGCTTAGAGACCCAAAACCCTACAAAGTGGCATATGATTGCTCCAGGAAAGGCTCTGGCTTGACCTTTGTGCAAGAAGGACCACAGTGCATGCTAACATGACACTTTGTATAAGGGTACTTAGTGCAAGCTGACACAGTGCTTTGTGCAGGGTGCTTAGTGCCTACTAACACGATACTTTGTGCAGGGTACTTTATCCCTGCAGGCTTTAGCTCTTTTATCGGGAGAACTAAGAAGATCACCATTCTGCCGATGAGCAAGGCAGGGGTTAAGAAGTTAAGGATCTTCTCAAAGTCCCCCCATGCCTGATAGCGGCAATAACCACCCACCCTCTGAGTGTCTGCCTTAGCCTGCCCCTCTTTAGTCACCTTGTGCCTTGACTCATCCATCCTTCATGGCAGCCCATGAGCAGCGTAGCCACTTACAGATTACCAGAGATGCGGCTGCACAGTGAAGCACAGCACACCCAGAAGTAAAGGTTCAGTGGTCTGACTTGAGTCTACTTGCTTTGCCCCAGGGCTATGCTGACTTTTGCAAAGCAGAACAAGGGTTTGAACGCCAAAAAAAAAAAAAAAAAAAAAAAACCTGCCACATGGGATCGGGTAGCTCTACCTATGGATGCTTGGGGAGCCTGGCTTCCTACCAGCCAAAATTGGGGGGTGAGGGGGCAGTCCACTGAGAATAAAGTTAAAGACACCCAAGGCATTCAAGGCCAGCCACCTGCTCTGCCAGGCTCCATGGTCTGTGCAGACCTTCTGGAAAAAAAAAATCCCTAAGCCTGGGGTGATGGGAGGGACTGCTGCCCTCCCCCTCTCCCAGCCAGAGCTGTGTGAGTTAATCCTGGGGAGAAGACACATTAGTCTGGGAGAATTGGTTCCCGCTTGCACTGCTGAGTCAGCAGGAAGTACAGCCCTTGCTCCACCAGCTACGTGAGCCCCTGCACGCCACCAGCCACCAGCCTCTCTAGCACCCCAGTGCAGGGCCCCGCCATTGACATGCCTCGCGTGCCTCTTCGCTGCTGACCTCCTCCCTACGGCACTCTCCCACGTGAGCAGCCAGCCCTCTCTGTCCGGGTGTCCCCAGGCCCAGATCTGTTTCTCATCACCATCCCCCCTCCCCTGGCCCCCAGGAAGCAGACATCTCTTCTGCACAGAGAAGGAATGTTTCCCAGGATGCAGCAAGTGGGAACCTGGGAAGGTGGTAAGATGTCTCCATGTTCTATGTACCACCAGCTCAATGGGGGAGCTGTGGTCAGCTCACGGTCACTGCCAGTCTCATAGTATTCTCCAACATCCCATTCCCATCTGTCTTCAATCCCCCTGTCACTGCTGCTATTGCAATGGCCGCTAGCACAGGAGCAAGCTCACCATTGGCGCAGACACGCCTAACACTACCTACTTTCACTGCTGTCATTCAGTTCATTTTCTGTCACTGTAACAAAACATCTGGGACAGGGTAATTAGGCGAGCAAGCCCAAGTACCAAGGCTCTGACATCTACTGGGCCTCTAGGGAGAGCTTTCTTACTGGATCATGGCACGAAAGACTCATGTCAGCATGGGTTGGGGCAGAGGCTCATCATGATGAAACTCGGGCTGCTCTCAAACTTACTATGCAGCCCCGAATTCGCGATCCCCCTGCCTCCACACCCCACCTGCCAGGATTACAGGTGTGCATCCTATGCCCTGAAGATCGCTTCCTTTTCTCTCCAGCCACAGTGGCACCGTGAGACCCTACTCTCCCAATCCTGCTCACCTCCCAAAGGCCCCAGATCCAAATCCCACTGATTTTTTTTTCAGGATTTAGTCCGCAACATGAAAAACTTTGGGGGGATGTACCCAACCCGTACAAGTCCCAAACTGAGAGAAGCGAGTGTCTCCAACGCCATCTAGAACCTTGTTACTGGCCCTGCCACCTTCCTGAAGGCAGAATGGCATTATGACCACTCGAATCAATATCTCTACCTTCTCCCCAGGCCCACCACCCCGACTCTGTCATCTCAACACCTAAATGTGGCCCCTAGGCACCAGCCCACCACTGCGCTCCCCACTCTCCCCACCACCAACGTCCCCGTGCCCTGTCGCTACTGTCACACTGCCCACCGTCACCACCACCGCTGCACCAACAGGAGACTTGCATCAACGCCGTGTTGCCTTCACTGTGATCAACACCAGCATCTCTGTAGTCATCACATACCAGCCACTGGAGAAACCTGCTGCTTTCGTCTGCCCATTTCTCACAGGACAGAAAACAGTGGTGGGACAAATGTGACATTCTTCCTGTTGTCCCCGCTCTGTGATGGCATGTCCTCTTGCTTCCCTTTAACAGCTCTCTCAGAGTAGACGCGTTTGCTCCACTAAATTGGTCCACTGAGGGATTCACTGGGGAGCAGCCATGCACGCCTGGAAAACACAGGCGTGATTTTTGGAAGCTACCTCCTCCCCCCCACCCCCTTGAGACATCAAGATTCTCTGCTCTCAACTTTGCAGACCTTCCACCTTCCTCCCTACACGCTGGTCCACTGCAGATTTATCTGTCCCTCTGATGTACACTTGCCTTTCTCCCTCCCCCCCCCCAAGATTTTATGCTCCTCTAGTGCATAATCATTCATGAAAAGAGCAGTCTGAGAGTCAGAGCTCTGGATCCGAGCCTCACTTCCACCCTAACCTCTGTGTGGCCTTGAGAAGCCCTTCTCTCCCCCACACAGGCCAGAGGGATAGCATCTAATCCTGGTGCCACTCAGAGTTTTCTGATCCAAGGCACTTCCTGACTGGTCTGAGCCCTCTTCTCCATAAGGTTCTTTTGAGTGGAAGACCAAGAAGTGTCAGGGGTGCTTGGCTCCCATTCCATGAGCCTTGCCTCTTGAAGTCAACATCTGTCAGGAAGTGCTGAGGCACAGTGGAGTCTAAAGGGTTAAGCCAGGCAGGGCTTGTGAGCAACTATCTCAGATGAAAGGTTGCTCCAGAGAACGCCATGTGGCTGTTGTGGTTGGCAGGTCAGGGGCAGTGGGACCAGGCTTGGTCCCGAAGGAAACCCCCTCCTGCTCTCACCAGAACAAAGTGGTGTTTTGCAAAAATGCCATTGTTCTTGGCTAAGTCTTTCCCATCTCAACATAAACCAGGAAGCAGGGCTTCCTTTCTTGGGCGAGACCCTTATGTCCCCCACTAGTGGGGGTGGAGGGAGAACAGAGTTTTCCTTAGCTTGAGTGGTCTGCCACAAAGCTCTAGCTGAAAAGCAATGGCTGCTGCTTGGCTGAAACCAGAATTCCCAATAGTGGTTTGGGTATGAGTGTATATGTCCTTTCTGCATAAGGAGAAAGAGGGTTACCTAATCCAGTCTCTTGCCTCCAAAAAAAGACTCTATACATAGGTCAAGATGTGAGGAATACCATCTCTCACCTCTGTGCCTCTCAGGCTCCTGCTGTCCCTCACACATACCAGTCATGTCTGTCTGTGGTCTTGTACGTGCTGGAATTCTCTTCTGCCATTACATGCGGGCCCCTGCTTATCACTAAGGTCTCTGTTCTAACCTTAGTGACGCAGTAACCATTCAGTTACTTATTCAGTCCCTTTGTCCATGACTTTCTGTCAGCCCCATGAGAATAAATGGAAGAACTGTGTCCATCACTCATGACTGTATCCCCAGCATCTGGCTGTGTGTGTGTGTGTGCTGTGTCTGTGTGAATGTGGGTATACTGTGAGTCTGCTGTGTGTGTATGGCATGGTCTGTAGTGTGTGTGTGCTGTGTGTGTGTATGTGGTGTGGTTTGTATGGAGTGTGTGTGTGCATACACTTCACACTGTATAAGGCAAAACAGGTCACAGTCTCCAAGAAAAGAAAACCCTTTCCTTCACACTCAGGAAAGACTCAGATTTGAGCATCCAGACAATCCATTTTCCAAAATGGGAAACTGAGGCTTCGAGCCTAGAAGGTTCTGGGCAGGGGCACAGAGCTGGTTAGCACCAACAGAGGAAGAGCTGAGCCTGCTGTACGAGTCCTGGCACCAGCACTTCTGGACAAGCCCCATCACCTAGTCTCCAAGCTGAGGCACAGCCCTGCCCTAAACCCCTTCACATACAAGACTCAGCATATCCAGGCTCCCATGACAGGCACATCCTGGAACTCATTTGCTGTCAGTTCCTGAGACCAGAATCACTGAACATCCAAGGGGAAAAAACTTCTCCCAGGGGCTCCCACCTGGCTGAAGGGTCAGAACCTGCCCCTTCACCCTGGAAGTCCTAACTACAAGTCACTTAGTCTCAATCCACAGACACTGGGGTACGGGGAACATGACGCAGCTGTCTGGCCATCTGTAAGAGTCCAAAGGAGCCAGAGCTCAGCTTGTCTCCCTCTAGACAGCTTCATGTAGATGGAAAAAAGCAAGGAGGTGAATAATAATGTTTCCTCATATGGTTTCAAAACAGATCAAAACAAAAACCTTAAAAAGCTGTCAATATGTCTACTTTTGTTTCTTTGGATTTTTCTTAAACAGATGGGTCATCTGCTTAAATAGTAATGGGTGAATAGATAGATAACAGATAATGGAGTCAATGCTGCTAGCACAGGCAGGTGCCTGAGTAATGCTGGGTCCCTGGGCATCAAATGCCCATCAGGTGAGATGCTGTCACTCTCTGGACCAGGACTATTTGAATGCTATGACCTTAACAAATGTCCTCCCAGCTGCGGGGTGGAGGTGAAGTCCAGTTTAAGAACGGAGAGGTGAGTCCGTGTTTAAGAGCACTTACTGCTCTGGCACAGAACCCAGGGTCAGTCCCCAGCACCCACATGGTCACTCTTCAACCATCTGTAACAAGAGTTCCAGGCGACTCAGTGATTTCTTCTGGCATCTACTGGCTGCACACAACACAGTACAAATACATGCATGCAAGCAAAACAGTCATGCGCATAAAAGAAAAATAAATAAAACTTTTTAAAAAGATGATGTTCTGGCCTGGAGAAATGGTTCAGCAATTAAGAGCTCTTTCTGTTCTTCCAAAAGCCCCGAGTTTGGTTCCCAGCTCCCACTTCAGGTGGCTCACAACCACCCTTAATTCCAGCTTCTGGGGCTTCAACCAGTTCTGTACAAAGACACGGAGGTGGGTTTTGTTTGTTTGTTTGCTTTTGTTTGTTTTTATTTGAGATAGGGTTTCTCTGTGTAGCCTTGGCTATTCTGTACTCACTTTGCAGACCAGGCTGGCCTCAAACTCCACCTGCCTCAGCCTCCCAGACTGCTGGGATCACAGATGTGTACCACTGTGTGTACCACCAGCTAAAGACACAGAAATATTTTTTTTAAAAAATCATTTTTAGTAATTGTTTCCTTGAAGCTCTGGAGTAGGGTCTTTGCATAGCATGGGTCAAGGTCCTGGATTCATTCCCCTGCGTGGAAAATAATAATAACAACAATGTTTTCTGAGGTTGGCTGTAACTTCAGGGAAGGGCTACACTGGGAAGGTTGGATTTGGGTGTTTTGTTTGTTTGTGTTTGGCTGGTTGGTTTGGGGGTGGGGGGTTGCCCATTCTTTACAAAATAATTTCTACTTTCAGATAGAACATTAAGAAGCAAAGCAAGCAGAGCTGAGGGATGGCCCGGTCACCAGGTGCGGCTCAATCTCCTCCCCCAAGAGAAAGAGGCCTCAAAGGAGGAGTGTGCTGAGTTGGTTATTTTCCCTGCTTGTGGGCTTACAGAGGAATGCCTAGAGAAGGAGATTTGTGCCCCAAAGCAAGGAGAAGATAAGGAACAGATGAAATTCCAGCCAAAGAAATCAAGATAAGCAGCTAAAGGGATTGAAGCCAGGAGACCAGGACTCAAACTCCCAGCCTCAGAATTTCCTCAGAGAATCCTAAACAATGGACAGTGCCCACAGAATCTCTCACCTTATAAAGGTACGATAGACTCCACTTGGTGACTTGAACCCTAGAACAAGAGAGGCCTGCAACCCTTGAATTCCCATAAAGGCACACCTTGATCTGAGCTGCAGTTATGAGCTCAGAACCACAAATTCAGATGCGTAGATTCTTCCAAAGAAAATAAAATCTGATGGTGTGCCTCTTCAGGCTCTGCTGATGAGAAATGGCAGGTCTATTACTGTTGAAACTCTAGGAATGTAAGAATCTGGAAGCCCTTTGCTACTTGCTACTCTAAATGTGGTCTAAGGATGGGAAGCCTCAAGACCTTGGGATCTTGCTAGAAATGTAGAACTGGGGCCCCACCAGGTGCTACTGAACCAGAATTCGCAGGCAACTGGTGAACATTTTAATACTGGAGAAGCACTATAAACCTCAGACTCCCGATGCCACCTCCCTCCAAAGCTAACAGCATTGCTGACTTCCAAGAGAGGATCAAAGAAGCCTGGGTGCCTGGGGTTGGGCTCCTTGAAGGGGCCAAAGGTTCTACTCTCTGGGATCTTTCCATTTCTTCTCACAACTTATGCACCCAAACCAACTTATTCTTTCTCTCTCTCCCAGTGCAATCCCCTAAATAAAGCCAGCCAACTCAAACCTGAAAAACTAGTTGTCTTCAGAAGACCTGACCAGCATCCCTCCACCGGCCACTCAGTCCAGAGCCCAGAGGCACCATTCTCCACTTGGAATGACCAAAGCCACCTGCACAAAATAGCATCCCAATCCATTATCTCCAACACCCTGGCCATTCTTTAACTCTTTCCCTCAATTACCCCTGGCTTTAAGTACTAAACAAAAGCTTAGGTTGAAGTTTTAGTGGGTTTGTTTTTAAAGGGAAAAACTGACCCCTCTGAAACTCACGAGGCTTTAACCAGTTAGTTTAGGGATTAAGAAAATATTTGTCATCAACAATACAATGTGTTCTTTTGTACTTTTGGGGGAGGGGGAAGGGCAGAGGGGATTCTTCTTTCAAAATAAACCCTGTGAAGGGTCCATAGCTTAAAACACTGGAGTTGCTTCAACTATAAATCGTGGTCACAGAACCCAAGACACAGGGTCCTCTCTCCTCTCTTAATAGCCCAGGTAGTAAGTCGCTCAACAGCTTGCCATATTCGGTAGAACAGGAGATGGAAGAGTGGCCCCAACCGCCCAACTACAAATACCCAAAACTTCCTCATGGCTTCCTTTGCTGACCTCTGATCAGTTTCCAAGACAGAAGCCTTGAAGGGCAGCCAGACCTATATCACCCAGGCACACACAGGATTGGAAAACGCCAGCAACTCACCTGTCCTTTACACACAAAAAAATTGCAATTTCTGTCCCAAGGACAGAAACGGGCTCATTTTCCTCTTTCCCAGGACTTACAGAACATAGAAGAGTCTAGAACATATTTTCAGAACTTTAATCAGTGGAAAATAGTGGACGGGCAAGACACTCAGGGAGCAAAGGCTCTTAAGAGAAGCTATCTTCAGACTGTCACTTGAATCACACACACAGGGAAAAATAGGTAAATGATTGATTAATGAAATTAGTGATGAAATAATAAATGAATAAACAGGGGAAAGGCTGGGAAATGGGCTGAAGTGAAGGAAAGGAAGACCACCCATGCTCTTCTGGACACCTACAAGTTTAAAACAGATCTTTTGAGGAATAGAGTTGAGAGCGTCCTGGAGCTCCCTAGGAAGCCCAAGGATTCCTGCTACCTCATCTTTCCAAGTGGTGGGATTACAGGTGTGCGCCAGCAGGCCTGAGAGCAGATCTCTGTAAACATGACGGAGTGTGAGAAAGTTGCTATATTTGAAACTGAAGCCCAGTACTTTCCAAATGTAGACAATGAATTATGTCAAAAGGTCAATCAAACCAACTTCATGGCTCTCAGTCAACATTTTGTTTAATGAAAGAACGAAATAGGATAGAGTATAATGAAATGGGATAGATCAACTTCATCACTAGGACTGGGAATTATCTGGAAATTTTTATTCTTCTAATTATACACATAAATACATACAGGCATATTTATGTATAAACGTGCATGTCAGTTCTTGATATAAAACATATTTTCACTATAAATCACAGTCCAGAAACCAAAAGCCCTTGCTCTAACTTTATGAACTGATATTAATTATCCCTCCCTCCACTTTAGGAAACTCATAGGTAAATTTACCGGTTCGAGGTCACCTATAAAAACTGGTAGAACTAGGTTGCAGTCAGACATTAGAATCTGAACCTTGAACCTACTAGTCTGAGGTCTCGGTGGAAACGGCCATTTCAATAGGGAAGTAGTGGGCAGGGCACAGGCATATGGGGGTCATGGAGGCAGCTGGCAGGATTTTTCTCTCACAGCTTAAACATACATTCCCTGCCTTTGCACTCAGCCCTCTGTACGGGGCCCATCAGAGCAGACACTGTTAGGGTCACTGGAAGCATGCTGTGATGTGTGTTTTGCCATGCTGTGGTTCTTGCGAATCTAAGTAAAATGGTATTTTAATGATGATGAATGTGACTGTTTGGACAGCGCTCACTCTGCTTTGAGCTGTTTCTTGTAATACAGCTGTAACTAAGCCAAGCAGCTGGCTGATAGTCACCTGGACAAGCTTTTGCGAATGCACGCACAAGATAGTTGGTATCTGAGACCTTTCCCTCCACGTTGGGAAGCTGAGATAGCACATCTTCAGGCTTCGCAAATACCAGTGCCCGTGTGAGACACATCTGGCTTCAACTCCACCCTTTGCTAGTGTTCACTCTGGAATGGCATCGGCCCCTGAAGGCTCTGCCCAAGTCAACAGCCCTTCAGTGCAAACAACTCCCAGGCCCAATCAAGCATCACTTTGAAGGCACTGGTCCCCAGGCCTTTTGGGTGACTTTCCCATGAATGCACAACATTTAGCTTCTTACCAGTACATGGTCCTCTAATGCTTTCTTATACTTATTTTTGCCTATATTTTTGTTTATTTGTTTTTGCTTGGTCTTGCTTATTCTGCTTTTGTGTGCAATACAATAAACAGATTAGCTCAGAGACCGTTGCTTGAGGTTAAATGTTTGCAGGTGGAGGAGAATGTTTGCCAGCTCAGCACAGGCAGCAGAGTCCTCCCCACAGCCTGGGCAGGGGACTGAAACCAGACATGCAGAGCCTGGGCTACCCTATGATTTGGCTGACATCTCCCCATGTCCCCTCAAAGATAAGTGTGCAAGACAACAAACAAAAAGCTTTGCCAACCGGGCATAGTGGCCCCCTCTTTTGATTTCAACACTCGGGTGGTGGAAGGGACATGTAAGGGGGCAGGCAAATCTCTGAGTTTGAGACCAGCCTGATCTACAGAGCTAATTCCAGGAGAGAACAGGGAAACCTATCTCAAAAACTGAAAGGGGGAAAAAAGAAAAGAAAGAATTAGGAGGTTTGGTGGGGAGAGCTTCATAGCCACACTGACCACAATGTCAGTGTCTGACAAGGAATCTCGCCCCTTATTCTAAAGACCTTCATGTGGAGACAGGGTCTCACTATGTAGTCCAGGCTTTCCTTGAACTCATGATCCTTCTGCCTCAGCCTGTAAGTATCTTTATGGCTAGTCTCTAAAACAAGCTTGAAGTTCTTTTTCCTGGTCATCGTAGCTGCTTTCCGGGACTACTGTTATATCTTCTCTCCGATGCTTGTTATCCGTCATCTCATCTTCCACAGCAGAGTGTCCAGGGCCCCTCTTCCACTGCCGGCCAGGAGGTAAATTTGGCACCGTGTGTGTCTGCTCTGCTATAAAAGGCAGCCTATAATCTTCATATGTAAGGAGCCAGGGTGTGGTGGGCCCAGGCCCTTGCTAGTCCGGCTCTCTCCACACTCCATCAGTGTGGTTCTTAGAACGCCACAGTCTGTTTTTACAATTCAGAACCTGTGGTCCTTTGCCCACAACACACTCTGGTTACCCTTCCTGCAAGAAAACTTTGGCAGTCAGTCACACCTTTATCTAAGTCAGCCCATCCTGGCTCCCAAGATGAAATGAACTTCTGGACATTTGCTTAGGATTGTCATAAGCTCACTGTACCATATTTTTCCCATCGAGGCAGAATGTTTTGGGGGCTGCCTTCCGACAGCTCACAGCGCCCATCTTTGGCTTTAAGTTACTTCAAATGATGTAGAGATAGGTGGACCCTTCTCATCCCTGCCTCAGTTCCCTGTAGCAGAACTGGACACTTTCTCCTGGTTGTTCTGAGAAGTCGGGGCCCTCTATGTTACCCTCTGCTGCTTATAAACATGAAGCCAGAGGTTTATTCTCACTCCCTCACTCTCAATCTCATGCTTACTTTCACCATCCCTGTCAAACTCATTCCCCTGACCATACTCTCTCTAAATTGATTCAGAAAGTCCTTCCATCTTCCTTAAGTGTTTTAGTTAAGAAAGACCAGCCCCACCAACAGCAGCTTCAAATTCTCCAAACCCAGAGCTTGGAACAGGAATCTGAGGAGCCAGGGCAGGACAGGGATACTGGACAGAGGCAGCCTGGTTAAGGCATGGCCTGTCAGGACACCATCTTCTACAGTCAGTCATCCACAAGTAGATGTTCATATCTCCATCAAGAGAGGTGTGAATAGGAGGCTGAGGCTGGGGGATTGCTGTGAGTTTAAAGCTGGACCAGTCAACAAAGCATCAGTTTTGTATCAGGTCAGCCAGGCCTACATAGAAAAAAGAATATCTCATGAAAATGATAAATAAAAGCAGAGGGGGAGGTAAGAGCCAAGGAGAAAAGGGCAGAGGGAGCAACAGTGACACAGATAAAGAAAGATGAGGTCCGAAACAGAGACAGAGAGCTGAATGAACTTTGAAGTCAAACAGACCCCCAGTTGGGAATTCTAGCAATTCCTCCCCTTGGTTAAACAAGATCTGGCACCTAAGAAGGATTTAAGACCTCACAGCAGTGTGTTTATCCTGACTTCTGCTGATTCTGAGAGAGCGCTGTTTTCCCCAAGTGCCCCAGGGATCTGTCAGAGACACACCCAGCTTCTTTGACACCCTGTGCCATACACACACCAGGCTCCAAATCCAACACAGACACCAGCAGCTGCAGCAGGTGGACTGACTGCCGCTCCCACAACTGGTTATCTGGCTGTGAGCCAGGCTTCTTAAATCCCCAAGCCCACCAACCCGGGGAAGTCGTACACCCAGCATGAAGAGGGAAGCCTGAGGTGAAAGGACCTCAGGCAGGAGTCTGGCCCCACAGTGCCTGCTCTTCCTCCTGGCTTCTGCCTTACCTCCATCTGCTCATTCAGCCCAAGAATGTGAAAGCAGGGCCTGTGTCATTAGGTGGTGTGGAAGGTATTACAGGGGGTGGCCAGCTTGGGAACCTGGCACAAAATAGAACTCCAGGAAGCTTACAAAAATTCACCTTGGGTGATCAGGAATGTAAGATGAGAGACGTATCTTAAGGTAGAGGCCAGGGGTGCAACACGACATCATTTGTAGGAGACTATCCGGTCACAAGCGTCTTCCCTGCAAAGCCAAAGGTACCTTGTGGAAAAGTCCTGCTGCAGAGGGGCCTGTTCTTGAGCCCCAGGTTAGAGATGGAGAGTTAGGAGGCAAGATTTCACAGTGAGATGTGGGGTTCCCTAGGGCAGCTATAACTTTGGTGGCAATCATTTCTTGAGAACATTTCCCACCATTGTCACTCTATGGTGGGAAGACATAGAGTTGGGATATCCATGAAAGACTTTCAAGAGTTCTCTGTAAGAGCTTCTAATGGTACAAGCCCAACCTTCATCCCCAGGCTATTTTATTCAAGCCTTACACTTAGGACAAATGGTAAAGTTAGAGATGGAGGAGGAAGCTGACTCTGATGAGTAGATCCAGAATAGCGTTCCTGAAGAAGTCAACTTTAGTTTCTGGAGGGAGGGTAGGTGGAAAAGAAATCCATAGAAAGTTCTGAGCTTGGGAGTGAGTTTAAGGTTAAGAGACAAAAATACTTTTGGAGGCACAGGGTAAAGAAGCATAACTATATTATATCTCTCATGAGCTCTGTAAATATTGTGGGCAGAGTCTTCAACAATTCATTTTTTCATTCAAACAGACATACATACAAATTAGTACATAATCATTCACTCAGACATACATATTAGGAGGGGGAGTGGTCTTAGAAATTAACTTTTTCTGAAGAGTTCCTTGGCAGCTCCTGGCAGAGCATCTGCCACTGTGGGATTCTGACTGGCACACGGTGTAGATGAGAAGAGAGAGGGGGACCCAGAGATGATGAGGATGAGGCTTCGGGAAGGACAGAGGTCAAAGCTCTATGGCCTGTCAGGAAGAAACTAAGAAAGGAGACACTGACCTCCAAAGTAACCTGTCATGATCTCTCACCTCCCATACCCACCAAACAGAACACAGAAAGCTTGGCTTGTCTGAGAGGACCCCATCCTGAAGGTTGCCATGTTGTAACCTTAAGCACTGGTCCTCTGTCCCATGGTCGGGTGAGGAAGTACAAAGTCACTGGGCTGCCAAGGATTCTGCCAAGTTCTTCCCAACCACTTGCTGACTGATGGTGGCTCCAGAGACGTGGCCCGTGCCAGACAAGCTTTTAGAAGCAGGTGGGAATTGGGTTTAAGTCTCAATTGCTCTGTGACCATGGACAAGTCCCTTCACCCCTCTGAGCCTCAGGTTCTTCACTGTGAAGGACAGGCTATTGTTTCTAACTTTATGAATGACCTGGATTTCCCCCTTTGTGGCCCAAGTTCACAGCATAGAGCCATATGCAAGAAATGCATATGCTCAGGAAATGCATTAAGTAAGCAAATTAACTCTAGCTTCCTGGTTCCCAAGCATTGCTGGAAGCAATTTGCCTTAAATCATCCCAGAAACACCTGGGTTATAGGTGTTATAGGTGTTGCCTATAATACCTCATTTTACAGGTTAAAAAAACAAAACCAAACAGAACCAAGGCACAGACAGACAAGTACCAACTCAAGACAGTCAACAGCAAAACAAGGGTTCAAACCTAAGTCTCCATCAATCCAGAGCTGGGGCAATGAGAGAACCCAGGAGCTCCTTGTTCTTCTGGAAACACCCCAGCTGGGCAGAGGGAAGCCTCTGCAGCATAGGGGGGTCCACCCAGCAGCCCAGCTGAACTACCTACTTGCAGTAAGGCTGCCAGAGTTGCCAGCTCTATTTATAGAGTGACCAAAAGTGTCAAGGCCAACTGAATGCAGCCACTCATCCATCCTCACTCTGAGGGAAGGTACAACCCCTTCTGCTGTATAATGGGGAAAGAGGCCCAGAGAGAGGAAAACATTCCCCCGGGCCTGAAGAAACAGCATTACAACCTAGACTCTTTGGTCTGAGACCTGTGGGGAAGTGGTTGTGGGTCGCGAGGGAAAGGCAATGGGGAAGAAAACGGGACTAGGCAGGATGAAGCCTTCGACTGAGATGAGAAACTGCTCAAGCAAAGATGGTCCACTAGAGAAGTCCCCCACCAGATGGAACCCATGTCCTTCTCATTTTCCTGGACGTTGCTGAGAGAGCTTAACAGAGGCCTGCAGACACTGTACCTGGAGGTGGTCAGCTTCCCCTCACTGCCAGTTCTTTAATGAAGGGAGGAAGCTTCTGAGTCTCCAGCAGTCCCACACACACACAGGGCTGCCCCTCCCCAAACACGCTAAGGTGAAGCCACAGAAGAGGGAGAGCAGGGGACAGACGGCAGACCCTCACTCTGCAGGAGTGTCGCCTTGGGGTGTCCGTGGGTACATATCATCTCCCTTGCCACCATCCATTCTCACTTTCACTAACACCTTGGCCAGTCAGGTGGGATGTCCCTCTTTCCTGGTAACCACATCCTTACCAGCTCAGTCACAGGTAAGTACCAGAGGTCCCAGAAGAACCATCTTAGCTCTACACGCATTCTCCTCTTTTTTTCTTTCATCCGTGTGTGTGTGTGTGTGTGTGTGTTCACATATGTGTATATACATGCACACATGCGGGTGTGCTATGCACATGTGTGCACATGCATATGGGGGCCCAAAGCTGTTGTTGGCATTCTTCTTGAATTAGTCTCTGTTTTAGTCATTGAGGCATTGAGGCAAGGTTTATCAATAGAACTCAGTGCTCGCTCACAGCTGGTTTGGCTAGCCAGCTTGCCCCGGAGAGTCCCCATCTCTGCTTTCCAAGCTCTGGAACCACAGGCAAGCTGCCACATCCAGCTGGCATTGGTATGGGTCCTGGAGGCTGAACTGTGCTGCTATTTGCCTGGTAAGAGCTTTGTCCACTCCTCAGCCCCACACAGTCTTCTCATTTCCTCATTATGAAAAAAAAAAAACTAAAACCAAAAAATCTCCACAAAAAGCTTCACCTGCTAAAATGGTAAATCTATTATTATTATTATTAAAATATATAGACCAAGCTGGTCTTGAACTCACAAAGATCTGCCTGTCTACCTCCTAGTACTGGGATTAAAGGCCTTGCTGTGTGTTTTGAGCAAGGTCATCTTTGCTCTAGGACCAAGACCTCTAACCTTGAAGAGCCAGGCATTGCAGAGGTGGGAAATATAAACTCCTATTGGGTCACCAGAAACGATAGTAAATATAGGGGCATTCCCACTTCATCCTTTGGTTCTGATTTATTTATTTATTTATTTATTTATTTATTTATTTATTTATTTATTTATTTTTATGGTTTCTCAAGGCAGGGTTTCTCTTGCGTAGCCTTGGCTGTCCTGGACTTGTTTTGTGGCCCAGGCTGGCCTCGAACTCACAGAGATCTGCCTGCCTCTACTTTCCAGAGTGCTGGGAATACAGGAGTGCACCACCACCCCGGCTCATCCTTTGGTTCTTAAACACTTGTATCTTCTGAACCCATGAAACCCTGTAGAGGTTCCAGAATCCAAGCCTGGAGACCAGAGTCCATCTTTACAGAGTCTCACCACAAAACAAACCTGTTTGTCCCCATTTTCCTGAGTAGTTGTTCCAAGAACCCACTGAGACATAAAGGGTCATTGGTACAGCCATGATGGGTGTCTCTGGAAGCAGGGCCACTCGACTAGGCAGCTTACTTGTACCCCGAGGTCCCACTCAGAAAAAGTCACAAATGTAGTATTTCATTACAGCTGGACTGGCCTAACTTTATGATCCAATGGGTCCAACAGATCACACGGCATACGGGCAATTCCAGATATATGGTGTGACAATTAATATGGATTGTCAATTTGACAGGGTCTAGAATTGCCTAAGAGACAAACCTCTGGGCTGCCTATTCCAGAGT
The DNA here is from genome assembly GCA_028658305.1 of Pachyuromys duprasi. Taxonomy (NCBI): domain Eukaryota; kingdom Metazoa; phylum Chordata; class Mammalia; order Rodentia; family Muridae; genus Pachyuromys; species Pachyuromys duprasi. The sequence continues at coordinate 95,246,960 of CM053763.1, forward strand.
CTCTAGATGGAGTCAACTAAGGTGGGAAGACGCACCCTAAATGTGGACAGTTCCCACCATGGGCTTGGGAGTCCCACCCTGAATAAAAGAGTGAAAAGGAGCCGGACTCCATTGCTCACCATTCTGCTTTCCGACTGTGGGTGCACTGTGCCTTGCTGCCCTGAGTTCTTATCACCATGCTTTCCACACCATTATAGACCGTACCCTCAAACTGGGAACTGGAATAAATCACCCCTTCATTAAGCTGCTTTTGTCAGGTGTTATAGCCAAAGCAACAAAGAGAGTAATTTAATACACGTTGTCCCGTGTCATCACAGATGTATCCCATAGCACAGAGGAACTGGTTTCTGAAAGGAATTCGGTTCTCCTTATGGAATGCATAGCCTTTGTCCCAGACCCCTTGGGTCTGAACTGAAAATTTTCCCAAGTAACATAAACCATAGACACCCATTTCCATCCTGGCATCTCTAGTACCAAAGTGCACTGAAACCTGCTGAAGATCCTTTCCTGCCCCAGGCCCCATTCCAGCTGGAGGTCCCACTCATCTTCCAACATGTAGGCTGTAGGAAGGTCCCCAGATATGCATGCTGCCTGACTAACCCAGAGCCCTAACTGCCACACTGCCCCCCTCTTTGTGGTATCGGGAACAAAATGATAGCAGCAACCCATTATCCCTTACTTTGGACTGAACATTTCAGTGTGTCCCTGACCCCTAGCCCCGTAAGGTCCTCACTGATACTGTAGTCTTGTGAATCTTTGTAAGATTTATCACTTCACCCTCTGGAGCACATCTAATCAAGACCTGCAGTGTGCTGGTCACTTCTTTACATTTCTGGACGGTATGATGTCATTGATGTCATGAATCCATGCAATGTTCTGCAGAATGTCCAGGTGAGCCATGCTCTTCAGGTGCCACTGGGACAAGGGGTAAGGGAATTAACATAGCTCTGGGGTAAAACTGGGAGTGAATATCGTTCACTATGTCTAAATATGGTTTGTTATGACCTTTCTTGAGAGAGAAAAAAAATTGACCAAATTGGCAACTGCACACTATGTAACTCAGCCCACATTAATGTGCTCTGGTGAAGACAGCAGACCAGCAGCAGCTGGGTTTAGAACTCCTATTTGATAGTTTGTCTATAGCCACACTCTGGGGCCCAATTGGCTTAATTTGCTCTTCTGGCCCCTTGGAAACCACACAGATTTCTACTCCTACATCCTGAGATCCTTAAGAATAGCACTGATATTTCCACAGGCCAGTGATGCTGTGTGGTAATTAATCCATCCTTCTAATATTTCAACAAACATTGTACCTTAGGAAACCAGAAAAGGAGCCAGAGAGATAGCTCAGCAGGTAAAGGCACTTGCTTCCAAGCCTGATGATCTGAATTCAATCCTGTGTGGTAGGGAAAGAGGACCATCCCATAGCTGTCTTCTAACTTCCACAGGAACGCTGTGGTTTATGTGTGCTATCCTCCTTCCCCACACTCCCTGCACCAAAAATACAAATAATAAAAATGTAACAAGGAACCAGAGAAGTGACTATAAAGTGACCTCGTATTCTCAGTGACCAACTATGAATTGGGCTCTGAACTCCACTTATTAGTAACCATCATTCAAATGACACCAATTTAATAAGGGGACCATAGTGACACTATGGGTCTCTGAGTACCAATGCCAGCTTCAGACCCCTAAACTCAGTAGTCCTAGAACTAGGGAAGTCTTTACAAGTCATTCTAGCCATCTCAGCCCTTTTCCCCGGGGACCTCCATCCATCTCTTTAGTCAGCAGGTTTTCCCTTCCACTAACACAAAGATGTAAATACTCTATCAGTCCAGAAACAAAGCAAGAGATTATAATGGTGGGCATAATCACTCCACCCCCACCCCTACCCCCACCCCCGTGTAAACATCCTTGCTTTCTTCTGATGCTCTGCTCATTGCGCTATTTTGCCTGTAGTGTCTTCTGTAACCATGTCCACAACTCCTCGGGTCACGCTTCCTTGGTTACCTTTCCAATATTGCTGGTTGCTACAATTCTGACTTCCTAGCTGTTTGTTTAGTTGTTTAGTTGTTTGGTTAGTTGCTTGGAACAAGGACTCTTACATAGTCCATGCTGACCGTGAGCTCTCAACCTCCTACCTCATTCCCCAAGGGCTACGACTATAAGCACATACCACCGTGCCCCAGATTCGAGCTCTTATAATTAGTTGTATTGCCTCTATTTCTACCAACAAGCCATGCTCTGGAACAGTGTCTTCTATCACTGTTTTAGGCTTACAGAAGAGGAAGTTGTCACTGAACTTACTCTCACTGGTGCCCATCTCACACAGTGCTAGTAAACTCATGAGTGAAGTCTTCTGTGCCTTCCTGTGGATTGTAATCCCCGGCATGTCTCCTGACCTCAAGTGGTATACCCACTCTAACATGTCCACTGCCTTGTACCTTATAATCCCTCTCTCCACTATGTAACAAAGCAAACCAAGTATTTCAGCCTTGCATGGAATGGGCTATCATTTTCTCCATGCTTCCAGAAACTTCCTAATAATCATTTCTACCATTCCTTGGATCCACGAGAAGTAAAATCCCAATCTTAAACTCTAGATCTATTTATATAGTACCATAAAAATACAGTCAGCCATATTTATATGCTGCTTAATTCTTACTCCTCTTCTGAGGTGATGAGTCACGGTGCAGCTAGACTCCAGTTATCAGTCTGGCAGCCAGGGAAGGAGGTGAGGGTGGGCCCCTGTAACCCAGCAGGAGAGAACGTTCTGCAGTATCTCTTGCATGGAAGTGAGTGATGGTTGCTATCTCAGGAAAAGGTGGGTCACCTCTGCATTTTTTTGATAGGACCAAAAATTCTGGAGAGCCAAAACACATAGATGCCTTGTGTGATCTTACGTGTCAGGTCGTGGGTGGGGATGGAGGAGTAGAACACAAAGCAATACACAAGCTTAGGCAAGCCACTCTGCCATTGCACTTTCCCCAAAAGCCCCATGTTTTCCCAACAAGTACCCTGAGCTTAGCATAGCTGACCACTCAGGAATGCTGTCAATGCTATCATTCTTCTAAGTCCTGACTTTGGAATTTAAGCTTTATCTGCTGATTGGTAAGCCATCTAAGAACTCCTCTAGATTTTGTATTTTAAATGTCTATCTTTCTGTAGACTCAGTGTTACCTAAGACAGCAAGATAATTCTCTTGTCCTTGTATCCCATCATCCATTGTATGGTCATAGCATTCCCCATACTGAGACTTTTATCCAATTCACTCATTGTTCATTAAGAGTTTTAACAACACAGACTAAACTTCTGCCAGGTCTGTCTGTGACTCATATACCAAAAGTTGGGATTCTTCAGAAACAGGGTTAAGAATGCAAGAAATTTATTGAGATATGATACCTGTGAAAGATGGAAGAGGTAGGGAGCATAGTTTAATGTGTAGAGTGTTTAGCATGCATAAGGCCCTGGGTTTGATCCCCAGCTCTACATAAACTATGTGTGGTATCACAGGCTTGTAATCCCAGCACTTGGGAGGTAAATGTAGGAAAATCAGAAGTTCAAGATCATTCTCAGCCACATAAAGAACTGGAGGCCGGCCCAGGCTTCAGGAGACCCTCTCTTATATACAGAAATAAACAAACAAATAAGGGAAACAAGATAAAGTAGGGAGAGCCTGGAGACCATGGTGGAGAGCCAACCAAAGCTCTACCAGACTGCAGAATGAACGCGGACTATTGAAGAAATTCACCTTGGGCAGAAAAGACCAAGCCTTTTTACTTTCATTGTACTCAGCCACTGTCCAAGAGAAACTGGGGGGAGACTGGTCACCAAAGGTGCTGTGACAAGAAGTTTCCTACCTCACTCTTTGCCATTTGGTATGACAAGGAGTCATACCCTTCAAAAAGATATGTTGAAGTCCTAACCCCCTGAGCCTCTGAGTGTGATCTTATTTAGAAACAGTGTTGCTACAGATGTAATTAGCTAAGAGAAAGTCACACAGGAGTGTCAGCGTTTCATCCTATAGACCTGGTGTCCATCTAAGGACATGGTTACAGGAATTCAGACACAGGAAGTACCACATTTGAAGGAGGAGGGGACTGTACATCTTATAAGCTCAACTTTATGGCTCTACCTATTAGCCTGAGGATACCAGAGATAGGGAGGGGTTGGCACATTCTTCTTTAGCACCTTAAGAAGCAGCAGCTTAACCTCTGACCCCTTCATTTCACATTCTGGCTTCCTGAGCGTCTAGGTGATGGATTGTCATCAGTGCCAAGTAGCAGAAGGTGAAGCCTTTGCTACCAGAGAAGGTAATGTGCCTTAGGGATAGTGTTCAAATGGAGGAAAAGAACTGTATAACCCCATGCCAGACCCAGGGTACGGGTCATTTCCTCCCATCATCTCATTGATGATCACTAGCCCCATTTTGTAAGCAGCAGATCATGGCCACAGAGAGAAGTGGGTGGCCCACAGTTACCCAGCCCCAGAGTGCTGAGGCTGAACTCAGGTCAGGTTTCCTGGCTGAATAGCTTACTGCTCTCTCCTGAACCACCCACAGGAGCAAAACCATGGAGTGACAAAACAGCTTATTTTCCCATGTCAATTCTCCAAGAATCCATGCTTAATGAGCACTGTACTTCCCAAACTTTTTGTTCTTGTGAGGGGGGTGGGGCACTAGGCAAGCACGTGGTGCACAGACACACATACAGACAAAACACTCATACCCATCTAAATAAACAAATAAATATTTAAAACTAGAGTTCTGTTTTAGTGTATTTTCATGTTTTGTTGTCTTTAAGATCTTTTACAACTTTATAAACTGTGGGAAATTGATAACAATACAAATTCTTTGTTTACATAAGAATAAAAGTGAAGGCCAGGCAGTGATGATGTGCATGCATTGACAATCCCAGTGCTCGGGAGGCAGAGGCAAGCAGATCCTGTGAGTTCAAGGCCAGCAGCCAGGTCTATAGAGTGAGTTCCAGGACAGCCAGGGTTACACAAAGAAACCCTGAATCCTTTCTGGCCCACAGAGGCCAGAAAAGTCAGAGCCTCCTGAAGCGGGAGTGACAGACTGTTGTGAGCCGCCTGATGAGGATGCTCAGTATAGAACTCCAGAAGAAAAGTGTGTGTATGCTCTTCAGTGCTGAGCCACGCATCCAGCCCCAAAGTGTGGGCCTCTTCATCCTACGCTGAACCAGCTGTCACACGTTATAGGTTTCTTCATTAACTAATGAATCGAATGATATGCTCCCACAATGCACTTGTCTGTGAATGGGAAGTCCATGTGACCAGCTTATCTTGGCTCTGCCTCAGACATCCCCCATAACAAAGGTCTAGGTCATTGTATTGCGCAAAGTTGGCTCTTTAAGATCTCTTTCATAGACCATAAGGGACATTCCTTTCCTTTTTGTTCTTTTCCTTATTTTCATTACTGCTTCCTGTCTTCTTAATATTTATTTTTCTGTGTGTATTGTAGGAAAGGCCACAAGCACAGATTTACCTGTCTCTTAGTGGAAAGGCATATGTGCTAGCCAAGGCCACATGGAGTCATTTATTGACACTGTCACCTCCTCTGTTTACTCTCTCTCTAAGGACACACTGTAACCCAGCAGGCTGGAAGGGGCAAGAGGTTGAAGTTCCAAGGTGGACACTCCGGGCACTGATAACAGGAAAGGCTGCTGAAGGCGCCAGTACTCATAATCCCCTGGACCAGTGTGAGCTGGTGTAAGCTGGTGTGAGCCAGACTGTTGTGGGCTGGGGAGAATGATGGCTCTGTAGAGGCTCAGGAGCCACCAATATCTAAGAGATGATGCTGAAAGGTCCCTGTTGGTCCCAGCAGGGACCCAGGCAAAACTGAGCCCCGGTGCAAAACTTCAGCTATCCTGAATGCTGAAGTTCAGGACGGTTCCCTGGGGCTGTGCTGGCTTTGATCTCATACCACATTATTGGTTAAAAATAATCTGAGCAAGCAGCTTCAGAATAGAAACATTTTCTAAATTTTTACTTATGTATCTCTAAATAATAATAAAGTATAATAATTACTTTCTATTGTTTTTTTTTTTAGTATAATATAGGGCCCATAAAATGTCTCAGCAGGTAAAAGCACCTGCTGTCAACTTCAGTAAATAAGTAAATTGTGATTAAAGAAAAAAATTAAATGCACATAGAACTGGGTATAGCAGCTCGTGCCTTATAATCAAAGCATTCCAGAAGCTGAGAGCAGAGGCAGGGGAATCACAAGTTCAAGGCCAGCCTGGGTTACATAGCTTGTTCCATGAGAGTCCAGAAAGTACATACATACATGCATACAAATATACATACTTACATACATATATACAAGAAAAAAATTTCCCCAACCCAGAAAATAGTCTTGTGTTTCTACATTGGACACAAAACTGTGCCCTAGGGAGCCACCTTCCCAGCTAGGGACAGGGCGGTTACAGGGTCTGTTGATGGCTGTTGGTGGCTGCACCTCCTCCCTGGGTCTTATTTTCTTCACCTGTTGAAAACTGGATTAGAGTACCTGTCACCTACAGCTTTAGGATAAACACCAGTTTATGCAAAAAAATTCCAAATATCGTAATTACCTGCCACGAGGGTCATTTCCAGGAGTCTGAAATGCTGGTCTCTTTTGGCTTTGTGTTTTCAACTACCAGAAAGAGAGCTCGGCTCTGAGCAAGAAACACCCCACCCCCACCCCCGCAGGGCCACACCTGAAGGTATAGCTCCACTGAAGCAAAGCCACAGGGATCACCACAGTCCGATCCTCTCCTGATGGGACAGTGTCGGAAGTGAGACAGGGGTAGTCAGGGCCCTGAAATAAATAGGGACACCTTCTCTTCCTGCCTCTGGCAAATCTCCAGACCTGTGGTAACCTTAACCATTGAAAGTACTAGTGCTGACCACTTCTGTCTCAGTACTCAGAACTCAAAGCCCTGGCGCGGATTATCTTACGTAGCTTTAGAAAACATATTACTCAGGGCTGAGGAGACTGTTCCGCAATGAAGAGAGCTTTCTGCTCTTGTAGAGGACCCAGGTTCAATGCCCAGCATCCACACGGCAGCTCACAACCATCTTTAACTCCAGTTCCAGGGAACCCAACAGGTACATACTTGGTGCACATACATGGCAGGTAGGTGAAACATGCGTGTGTGTGCAGGCAAAACATTCAAATACATAGAGTAAAATAAATAAATATTTTTAAAATAATGAAAGTGTACTAGGATTCCATTTTTTACCTATGGGAAGCCTGAACTCCGGATATCAAAGCCCCCCCCCCGCCCCCACTGTCACCGAGTGGCAGAAACCTATTCCATGCTCCTGTGGGCTAGTCCAGTGTTACCTCTGCCTCAGACTCCTGTGACGCGCTGCCTACCAGGCACCTGCAGTCTTGGGTGAGCCTGGGAGCAGGCCTCCTCTGTCCAGCTCTCTTCAGGACTCCCCTAGGGCTGGGCCGGATATGTCACCAGCCCCTTGGACAGAATCTCTGGGCCCAAGGAATTCTACCAGCAACCTGAGGCACACTCCGATGAAGGGATGAAGGACACTGGGGGAACTGCTATTCGCCTGGAAGCTTGAGAGCTTGAGGTTGAAAGGCATTTGGGCCCCTCTGAATTTCCTGTTACTATTTCATTGATCTGGCAAAGGAATGCTCCCAAAGAAGGAGCAGGCTCTGCTTAAGTAGGCCCACAGTGGGCTAATTAGAGAAATGGCCATGTTAGGAATTAGGCATTGGTCAGCATTGGAGTAGGTATAGAGACTGAACGCCACTCCCCACCCCACCCCCCACCCCCACCCCCACCCCCGCTCTACCACTTCACTTCTCTGAATCTTTGTTTTGCTTAAAGACAGGGCCTCCTGTAGTTCAGATTGGCCTCAAACTTCCTATGTAGCAAAGGATGGCCTTCGGTTCCTGACTCTGCAGCCTCCACACCCCAGGACTGTGCCAGGGCTGAAAGCACATGCCACCTTGCCCAGCTACCCTTCTTCCTTTCTTTCTGTTTCGAGATTTTATTTTTATTTTGTGTGTATGGTGTTTTGTCTACATGTACGTCTGTGTACCACACATATGCGGTGCCTGCAGAGGCCGGAAGAGGAGTTACAGATGTTTGTGAGCCTCCATGTGGGTGCTGGGAATCGAACCTGGATCCTCTGGAAGAACAACAAGTATTCTTAACCACTGAGCCATTTCTCCAGTCCCCTCTATAGTTCTTTTCAGTGAAAAATAATGTGTACCTCATGATAGTTTTGAGAGCTATTCATTTGTTCATTCTACAAATATTAGGTTGAACCATATGAAATTACCAACATTCAATTACTTATAACACAGGAACAGTGATTTTATATGATTCAGCTATAAAGAACATTTCTCTCTTTGTGTCTCTCTGTCTCTCTCTCTGTGTCTGTGTGTGTGTGTGTGTGCATTTCTCTCTTTGTGTCTATCTCTCTGTCTCTCTCTCTCTCTGTGTCTGTGTGTGTGTGTGTGTGTGTGTGTGTATGTGTGTGTGTAGCCGGGGGCTTAAGGTGGGGCTTCTATGTTGCATTCTTGAAACAGAAGCACTTCTTTGGGGAGACGTGTCAGGTTCTCCCCTTAACCATGCACAAGCTGTGTGGGAGACACACCTCAGCGTCATGGAGGGCAATCTGTCTTACACAGTCAAGTGACTAAAAATGCTAATCGCATCTAGAGTCTAGCTAGAGTGACATGTGTAGGTAAAACTGGCAGAGGTAGCCAGGCCAGGCTCTCGAGTTATACCCAAAGAAGTCAGGACCATCCTAAAGAGCCAGAGTTATACCCAAAGAAGTCAGGACCATCCTAAAGAGCCAGAGTTATACCCAAAGAAGTCAGGACCATCCTAAAGAGCCAGAGTTATACCCAAAGAAGTCAGGACCATCCTAAAGAGCCAGAGTCTGTCTTAAGAGGTGCAGGTGTAAGAACAAATGTGGGCTTCAGGGTCAGATTCAGGGTTCAGAGAGCCAGGGAGCTGCCTTGAAGAATGTAAGATTCTAAGCCGTGGTTTGAAAGAGATTGGGAAGCGGGGAAGTGGTGGCCCACACCTTTAATCCCAGCACTCAGGAGGCAGAGGCAGGTGGATCTCTGTGATTCTGAGGTCAGCCTGGTCTACGAAGTGAGTACAGGACAGCCAAGGCTACACCCAGAGAAACCCTGTCTTGAAAAACCAAAAATAAATAAATAAAAGAAAGACAAGAGAGAGAGCTTGGGAGCCAGCCCTACCTCAGCATAGGGGCATAGAGTCCTCAGTTCTGGATCCGCAAGCCCAAGGTGGCTGAACAGAGCGGCAACAGTGAGCAGAGCCACTTTCAGGGGCCCCATAGGGGCTTCAGATACCATCAACAGGGGAGATGGAGGTTAAGTGTCTCCAGCACCCAGCATGGTATTTGATCCAAGTCAAACCCCTCACTTTTAACACAGTACCCTAAGGCTTGGTGCACAAGCCAGGGAGGGACTCTCTGTTCTGGGCCCTCTGGCTCCCGCCTCTTGGATTCTGATCTCTAGTCTCACAATTTAATTCCCAAATTAGAAATTTTTGGAACCCAGGGGCTACCAGGCCAACCTAGAAGTCCAGCTGCACATGCTGTATTCAGGACAGAGTTGCGAGGCACCAAGATAAGAGAATAGTGACTGCCCTGAGATGTGCAGACCCCACCCCCACCTTTGCAAGCCCGAGCGCCTGCCCAGGCCACCACAACTCCATCCAGCTCTGTCCCCGCCTTTGTTCCTGAGTCTCCAAGGCCCCCCTTCCTGCCAAACAAAGCCCCCAGCCACTCAACTGCCGCCCAACAGGCACCTGGGGCCTCTGGGCCTGGGAATCAAAGCCTGTTTTGCAAAGGAGGCCCTGTGTTTGGAGAAACACCCATCCCCTGCTGCCCAACCCTTCAAAGAACCGGCATTGTTCTGTGCTGAGAAGGCGCCTCTTGACGCGCTGGGCAGGGTCCGCTGACGCTGGTGGACCTCTGATCTCAGGCCAGGCCCCCAGCCACTTGGGGGAGGGTGAACTTAGGGGCCAAAGAGGGTGCAGCTTGTCCTTATGGCCCTGTGGCCCTTCCTCGTTCTCACCTGAGTTCCCCTCACCGAGTCTTCTGAGACCCAGGCCTTCTACCTGGTGATTTGGACAAGGCTGGCCTCTGGGGGCACCAGGACAGGAGTTGAGAGCAGCAAGATTTTAGTGGTCATAAGAGGTGTGTCAGTGACCGCAAACATCGTAGGGCATCAGCGGTGCAGAACCAAGATTGCAGAACTTGGGATGCTGAGGCAGGATAATCATGAATTTGAAGTCAGCCTGAGCTACGTAACAAGACCCTCTCCCCAAAACATAGGAGCTCATGTGTGTGTGTATGTTTGTATGTGTGCGTGCACACATGCTCACGAGAGTGTGAGCGCTCCTATGTGAGTGTATGTTCTCATTTTACAGATCCCCAAGGCTAGAGAAGGAAGAGAATTGGGCCCAGAGCCCAGTTCATGCTGTGAACTGATAGATTCCGCTGTCCAGACCTTCTGGCTGAAGCTCTGTACTCTTTTTCTTTGTTGAAGAAATATTTCCCATTTACTTCCTTGTCCCACTGTGGTTTCCACTGCAAGTTAACATTAGTGAAGGCATTTAAAGAAAATCTGCCCTGTTACAAACTAAAACCCCACAACTGGCCAGTGGTGCCCAGGTGGGTCGTGGGTAGCCCATATAGTGCTCAAAAGCCACCCTTCACTGCCTGTCACACACAGCATGAGCGTGGTGGAGTAGGGGCCTTCGGCCTGTGAGACTCTCTCAAGTCACAGAGAGGGCAAGTAATCTGTTCAAAGTCACCCAAAAGCTGAGGTTCGATCACCCAGGGCCGCATCTCAGGAGCTCATCCTGTCCTGTCCTTTCCCTCAGATCATACTTCTGTTTGTGTGACAAGGCTGAGCCTTTTGCCTGGATATTCCCAGGATGCCAAACCCTGAACCCAGAATGCAGTGGGAACCTGTATTCTGAAGTCCTTGACCCAGAGCGACATCCCCATGGTTGCCAGATGTCCACCAAACTGTTCGCCCATTCTGAGCCTCAGTTCCCTCCTCTGTCAAATAGGAATGCTAGGGACCCATTTTATAGGGCTCTTGGGGCATAACATGGGGAAAGTCCTGACAATGAATGATACTCATGGCCATGATCACTGTGTTGCTCCACTTTCACTGTCCGGAGAGGGGTGAGGAGGGGCCCGGCTAAGGTGAGGAACTATCTCAGTGGGAACCACTTCCCGGAGCAGATAGCTAAACCTCCTTCCTGTCGGGTTTACTGGAGAAAGAAGGGGCAGGAAGGGAAGTGCTGGGCGCCTGGGGGTGAAGTGTTCTGATCTCCCCGGTCTGCGATTCCTGGGATTCTAGTCTTACCTACTTGGCCTGCTAGGGCACCAAGCATGATCTTTTGACACTCAGGATGTTGCTCTCCTGGTAATCTCCACCAAACATCTAAGAACCGTGGAGGTCACATCCAGACCCAGTACCCTGGAAAATTCCATCAGCTGGCATAAGGAAGTAATATGACAGAAAAGAAACTTGGGAGAGAGTGTGTGCTTTGCGTGTGTGTGTGTGTGTGTGTGCGCGCGCGCACACACTCACACACGCATGCTCATGTGCACACATAAAGGTATGTGAACGTATGCTCTCATTTTAGGGGTCACTGAGGCTAAAGAAGAAAGAGCCCCTTACCTTCTCTCTCTAGATGGACACCGGGACCAAAGGTTCCATCCCCAGCCCTGCCACTGGCATCTCCAACTGGCACATAGGAGCAAGTGTCTCATGCCTATGGATCTCAAGGATCCCAGCGTTTCTTCCACTCAGCAAGGACAATTTCAGTATAGCGCTACCTTTAGGCTGTCCTATAAGCTGTAATTACCAGTCCCTAAATGAGACCAAACATGGTGTTATCCAAAACACACAAAATGTGGGGAATGGAGAGACGGTTCTGGCATCAAAAGTGCTTGCTGCTCTTCCAGAGCACTGGGGTTCAGTTCACAGCACCCACATGGCAGCTCACCACTGTCTCAGCTCCCACGCCCAGGAGTCCCATGCCCTCTGCTGGGCACAGACATGCATGCAGGCAAATCACCTGTGCTCATAAAAATAGAGAAATAAAGACAGAGAGAGAGAAAGATCTTCTGTTTTTAAAAAGGTGCTGTATGTGATGTTTTCGGGTCATTAGCAAATGGTGCACTTTGGAGCCAGTTAGGGGTCGGCTGGAGTTCGTCAGCAGTGCGACACTGTAGCACTTTGTGCTGTGGTTCTTAGGTTGTCGATTTGCGGCTTAAAAGAGTGTCTGTATCATTGTAAAGCATCTGATGTTTCCTGACTGCCACCGCTTGCTGATGGAGAAACACAGGAAGAGAGGCGCCCAAAGTTAGAAGAATGACTGACAGAACTGAACATTGAGCCACAGGCAGCCAACATCAAAATCCTGCTTCTCAACACACACACACACACCATACACACATAACACACATACATACCACACACACACTCAGCATACATACACACACACAAAGCTCCCCTTCAGGGGGATCCCTGCAGGGTGGGCATAAAACTGTGGATAAAATAAACACATGCCTCAGTGACCTCAGGTGCTCTGCAGGCCTAGCTAAGAAAGAAGGCAAGAGACAGGGTTGTAGATGCAATTACTGAAATGGATGCTTTGTTTTGAGACGAGGTCTCTCTGTGTCACCCTGGCTGTCCTGGAACTGGCTCTGTAGACCAAGATGGCCTTGAACTCACAGAGGTCTGCCTGTCTCTGCCTCCCTACGTGCTGGGATGACAGCTATGTGCCACCACACCCAGCAGAAATGAATTTCTTGGTCAGAAAAGTACTCGTGAAGTCATGGAAGGACTGAGGAAGACTCAGAAGCTATACGTACCTCATGCCTACAATCCTTGCATGCAGGACTTCATGGGCAGATGACTCAGCTGCTAAGTTTATCTGCAGTAGCTCACAGCACTGGACACAAAAGACCACAGTGCAAGTGGCCAAGACTGCCTCGGAGGACATAAACAAAATGAGGGAGCCATAGCCTTGGAGACTGGGAAGGGTTCCTGGCGGAGGAGACCAGTAGGCCCAGGGTAGGGAACATTCTGGGAGAACAAACAGATACAGGTTCTTACCACTCAGTAATTGCTCAGATTGACGGTAGGATGCAGACGGAAGGAGACAGAAAGAGTTGGAGAATTCAAGAACTAGAACCAGCTGGCCCCGGGTGGTGCGCACCTTTAATCCCAGCACTCTGAAGGCTGAGACAAGAGGATCTCTGTGGATATGAGGCCAGCCTGGACTATATAGTGAGTTAAAAGCCAGCTAGTGATACAGAGTGAGACTCAGTGACAAAATCAAACACAAAACAAAAACCACCCAGAAACAACTCTGAACAGATGAATAAAAACCGGTCAAATTTCCTGGGCCATGGTGTTGCACACCTTTAATCCCATCACTCCAGGAAGCAGAGGCAGGCAGATCTCTGTGAGTTCGAGTCCAGCCTGGTCTACAAAGCAAGTCCAGGACATCCTGGGCTACACAGAGAAACTCTGTCTTGGAAAAACAAAAAGAGAAAGAAAGAGAGAAACCCTCATATGTACATGCTCTGTGACCCTGTTATTTTACCCTAGGTCCTCACAGCAAAGGTCCGACTAAGGAAGGCACAGATGCATCTGAGCATTGAAGAACATCAGCTGGAAAAGGCTAGTCATAGACTCAGGATCCTCTTCTGCCTGGATTCTAATGAGGCCCACTGCCTAGCCCACGAGCTCAGTGGTTCTCAATTTTCCTAATGCTGCGACCCCTTAATACAGTTCCCCCTGTGTGGTGAAACACACCTCCCCCGCCACCCCTGGCAAAAAAAAATTATCTCATTGCTACTTCATAACGGTAATTTTGCTACTGTTGTGAATTATAATGTAAATATCTGATATGTAGGATATCTGATATGTGACCCCCATGAAAGGGTCATTTGACCCCGAGAAGGGGTTGAGAAGTGATGTACTAGCTGCTATGACGTTGGACAGTGATAACATAAAAAAGCTGAGGTTTTACTGGAGATCAAGCCACTAAGCACAGGTAAGACGTGTAGATAGAGAGAAATCCTTGGAAAGTATCGAAAACACCTGGATCCCTATAATAAGGCTCTGTTTGCAGAATGTCCATCAAATACCACGTAGATACTAGACATCTAAAAATGTCTTAGGAAGTTTCAGTGACACGAAGAGACACCCAAATGGTTGTTACCTTATCAAAGATTTAGTTATTTGTATGTTACATGTATGTGTGTTTGCCTGTGTGTGTATATCCATGAGTCTGCTGTATGCTCTTGAAAGCCAGTAGAAAGTGATGGACACCCTGGAACTGAAGGTTCCAGATGTTGTGAGCCAACTTGTGGGTGCTGAGAAGTGAGCCCAAAGCCTGCTAGATGAGCAAGTGCGCTTAGCCCACCAAGCCCTCTCTCCAGCCCTACATAATATTAAGTGAAAAGAAAAACAAGACCAATTATGCAAAAATGTTCCTTGATGGGTATTTAAGTGGATTTACTTAGAGGAGGATGAAGAAGTCAAATTATCTATGGTTTAAGGCCAGCCTGGTCTACAGAGTGAGTTCCAGAGCAGCCAGGGCTACACCAAGAAACGCTGTCTTAAAAAAAACAAAAACAAAAAAAGAAATCAGATAACAAATGATTCTCCTCCCTCCCCCAGGGGTTAGGGTACAGCTGGGTAATAGGATAGCATTGGCAGACTTCTTGGTTTTGCTCCTTCCTATTTTTTTAAAAAATATATATTTATTTTTATTTTTATGCCCATTAGTGTTTTGCCTGCAAGTATGTCTGTGTGAGGATGTCAGAGCTTGGAGTTACAGACAGTTGTGAGTTGCCATGTGGGTGCTGGGAATAGAACCCAGGTCCTCTGGAAGAGCCGTCTCCCCAGCCCTGATTTTTCTCTTTTCAATTAGCTGCATTTTCTAATTCTTTTTCTAGAACTGACATTTATTTCTGTTTTAAAATTACTTGCTTGAGACAGGGTCTCAGTATGTAGCCTTTGTTGGGACCAATTAATGAATGATGAGGCTCACAGCAGATCTTATATGAAAGGGGTTTATTAGGTGGATATGAAGAGAGGGAGAGAAAGGAGAGCAGGACATGATGGGGAGAAAGAGAGAGAAGGGGAAAGAGAGGGGGTACCCGATAGAGAAAGGACCAAGAGAGGCCCAGAGAGCAAGAACCAAGAGACAGACCACGTGTTGGATTGTCCCTTTAAGGGGCAAAGTAACCACGCCTTCCAGGTGTGGTCACCTGGCCCACGACACATGATGACATCAGAAGTTGCTAGGTAACCCAGAAGCAGGTTTTGTTCCAAAATCCTAACAGCCTTGGCTGGCCTGGAACTCATTAGGTAGATCACTCCGGCATCAAACTCATGGAGATCTACCTGCTTTTGCCTCCCGAGTGCTAGGATTAAAGACATGAGTTGTGATGCACTGTCTATCTTTTTTATTTTAAATTATTCACAAATGGAGGATTCATGACTTAGGTCCACTGGTTAACAGGGGGGAAAAAAAGAAGTGGGTTTTATTCCATAACATTCATTTATTCACTTACTAAACAGTCAAGCATCCAGCCCTGTGTCAGGTGCTAGGCGCTGTTCTGAGTGCTGTTTGGTCCCAAATCCAAAGTAACATCCCTGTGAGGAAGTGGGGAGGGGCGGTGGGAGGCCTGGGGCACTGCTTCTGCTTTAAAGCACACAGCCATTGCTCCCCTGTTGAGTGTGCCCCTTCCCCCCTCCTAGATGATATGTTGGGGTGTCTGTCTACAGGAACCAGCTTGCCCTTCCTCGTGATTCGTGGAGAAGGAGACACAGGCATCCATGCTACCTGAGAAGGGACAGAAAACAAACATCTGTTGAGGCGACCCATCACCAATCTGGGAACTTTGTTCCTGTCCACTCAACAAATTCCTCCAGCCACCTCAGGAGGAGCACCCTGCCCTCCCACCCCATTGTTGCAGATAAGAGAGAGGAGGTCCAGGAAAGAAGAGCCACTTATGCAAGGTGACCTCCTGTCAGCTGAGCTGAGACTTGAGCTGGGCTATGCCCTACAGAGCACCCTTTGCCATCTAGGTAGGGCTCCTGGCTCTGTCCACGACCTTCAGCCTTCCCTTGGTGCTGGGTAATCTGTTAATGACAGCACCCCAGGTCTTGTCTTGAATTTCAGCTGCAGTGTGGAGGTATGAGGTAGGTGTTATTTATCGATGAGGACACAGAGGCTCAGAGAGGTCACAGCCTGCCCCAGTCACACCCCAAGTAGAGGTGCTGAGGCTTGCAACCTGCCCTAACTGGTTCCAGAAGTGGGAAGCTATGCACCGGAACCACCCTGCCTGCCTTCTGGTCCTCACTCCACACAGTGCATTGCTCAGAGCTTGTCATTCCTCTCTCAGGGTCTCACTATGGAGCCCTTAGCTGGCCTGGCCTTTACCACACAGATCAAACATCTGGAGATCGGCCTGTGTCTGCTTCTCAAGCGCTGGGCCACCCCTTTCTCTATTTTTACAGTGTTCATAGTCCTCATTGTCAGCTGTGCAGTCATGAAGACAAGGCACAGGAGCCCAGGGAAAGGGACGCTTTAGGAGGGACGCCTCCCAGTTTATCAAGTTGTAAGCAACCATATATCATTCTTCCGCAGCAATCAACTGCTTCTGAAGACGCATAGTTGCTACAGAGAACGGAGAGCGATGGCTTGGAACAAGTTCTTAGAGATGGAAATGGGAATTCTTAACCTAGAGAAAAGTAGTTTTGGTCATTCAACCAGAGCTATATAGAAGCTTTTCCCTGTGTGTGTGTCTAGACGAGAGGGGGCCATTTTGCAAGGTGTAGGGACAAGGAAATAGACCAAACCACAGGCATGGTTTCTGTCCCCGGGACCTAAAATGGCTGGATGGTCACCATCTCTGCCTGCATTCCCTAAAGACAACCCTGGGGAAGAGAGAAGGTGATTTTGTATGAGTCAAGAACACAAAGGTGAGGTGTCAGGAAGACCCTCAAGTGGGTGGATTTCTTCCCTGAAGGAGGCAGGAAAGTCCCTGTCACTTGTGACAGGCAGTCCTCCCAAGGCAGATGGGTTGCCTCAGGGAAGTAGCTTGCTCCCTGTCATGAGGAAAAAGCAAAGAGTGGGCTCTTAAAGATATGGGGAGAAGGGAAGAGGAGGAGGAGGAAATGGGTCAGGTGTCATGGCTCTCACTTTGAGCCTGGCTTTCAGGCGGTAGAGGTAAGTGGATCTAAATGAGATCAAGGCTAGCCTCATCTACATAGAGAGTTTCTGGCCAGCCAGGGCTACATAGTGGGACTTTGTCTCAAAAAAGAGGACAGGAGGAAGAGGAAGAGGAGACAGAAGAGATGGAAGAGGGCTATATTAGATTGGGCTGCCTGGTGGCCTTAAGAGTCAAATTCTCACTTCTTTCTTTTCATGGTACAGGGAACAAAATCCTGAGCCTCCCTCTCTCATTTCCTAAGCAAGCATATCCACTGAGCTATATTCCCAGAGTCTAAACAACAGAAATGTGTTTCTTATCATTCTGGAGGCTAAGGCCAACATCAAGAGATTGGCTGTTTCTGTCCTGGTGAGCGCCCTCTTCGCAGCCACCTTCTGGAATTGCTCTCCTGCAGCCTGCCTCACCACGTGAGCATAGAGAGCTAGAAGCAGACTCTAGCATCCATTCTATACGGGCACTAGTCCATCAATAGGAGGCCCCATCCTGATCAATTCATCAGACCTTAATTGTCTCCCAAAACTCCGTCTCCAAATACATTGGAGTTTGAGGCTTCAAACAAGCATTGGGAAACACACAAATGTTTTTGTTTTGTTTATAATGTGCTTTAGTGTAAAGATGTCAGATCCCTTGGAATTGGCATTACAGACAGTTTTGAGCTGCCATATGGAATTGAACTGGGGTCCTTTGGAAGAGCAGACGGTGCTCTTGACCACTGAGCCATCTCTCCAGCCCCAGCACACAAATGTTTAATCCATGATACAAACCTCGTGCGGGAATAGAGGAGCAAGGGTGCTAAGGCCAGCAAGCTCTTGAGTCTGTGCTTATATGGAAGCCAAGGACTATGTGGTCCCTGCTGCGGAGGACCTGGGGTGACTTAGGCAGCTGAACTTGAGGTGGGTGAAGACTTAGGAACAAGCCAGTACTACTCCTGGTCAGTTCACCCCTGGTTCCTTCCCACTCTAGACTGCAAATGCAGAAATGAGCAGGGCTACTCGCTGGTTCTACAACTTCGGATAAGCCACTTAGTCTTTTGTAGTCTTAACTTCTTCTGAGAAAGAGGGTATGACAGTACTCTCCACTCCTAAGATTATCGAGGGGGTAAAATGGGGACGTGGGCATAGGACCTAAGCCCCATAGCAGAGGAGAAGTCCACTCGGAATCCGCTAATCATTATAGCCAAGTAACTTATGTGAGAAAGGACAAAGAGAAGGTGTCCTTGCCTCTGAGGACCCCCCCCCCCTTGGCATGGCATTTAGGGAAAGCTGCTTAAGAAAAGGGACATTTTAAGCAGAAACATAAAGGAAAAAGTTAAGGGGTCTGGAGAAAAGGTGTTGCAAGCCGGAGAGTGAAAAGAGTCAGGCTGACAGGAGGGAAACATGTGGGCTCGGAAATAGATCCGTCGACCCACTCTCCCATTCCGTGCTTCACCTGTCATGCGACCTGGCTTCAGGAGCCGCTGCTGTGGAGGGAACAGCAACAACCACTGTAGCTCTAAGCCTGCACCTCAAACACTGCACTATCTGAGCCCCAAAGTCTGCTCTCCCCAACACAAGCACTGCACAAGTCCCCCTCTGACTGCTCCTTAATGCCACTGGCACCTGCCACCCTGGCCCCCCACCTTCCAGCCCATCGCCCCTTTTCTTCCTCGCACCCTGCCCTGTTACATCGAAGGGTTGAGGTCCAGAGGTCACATGACACTACCAACCATGCCCTATGTCCCTTACCTCACTCGTCAAGCAAACTTGCTATCTGCTTCCTCCATACCTGTGCCGAGCAAGTCCTGTCACATCACAGACAGGAGGACTTTCCTCCTTACTCCACAATCTTTACCTCAAATGGGCCTTGGACGTTGCCCAGCAACCCGTCACTCGACACCAGCCTCTCTCGACCTTCACCACTCTCCCTACACTGCGCTCCTCCTTCCGTTCCTGAGCTCAGAGGCACCTCCACCTCCCGCTTGGCAGAGAGAGGAGACGCCATCCTTTATGTGTTCCCTCTCATGCATGCATGTGCAAACATGCATACAGAAGCACACGCAAATATGGGTGAACGTGCACACACGCATACAGAAATACACCTACAAACACACAGGAACTGTGTATTTCTTTGTTTTCATGTTTTCTGAGACGGGTTTTCATATTGAGGCCCAGGTTAGCATGGATCTCACTACGCAGTGCAGCCTGGCCTTGAACTCGAAACATTCCTCCTGCCTCAGCCTCCAAGTGCTGGAATTTCAGGCATAAAACGCCCACATCCAGCTTTGTATCTCTTCTCTTCTTCCTCTTGAACTTCTGCTTCTTGTTCAGGTTCTTTCTGTTAGCCTGTGTATGTGATCATATTACCTCGTTAATCAAATACAAAAGCCAACTCCCTCAGCCTCGCCTCCTTCCAACAACTGCCTACTGCTCATGCCCACGGCTGGTCTCCTCCAAAGGGTGTTCTCACTTGCACCACCCCTTTTCAGACAGTATTCAGCGTCCTCCACACAGCACCGTGATCAGAGCTTTTATTTCCTCTTTGCTCCTTTTGTTTGTTTGTTTGTTTGTTTGTTTGTTTGTTGAGACAGAGTCTCACAATGTAGGCCTTGACTAGCCCGCAATTCACCAGGCTGGCCTCAAACTCACAGAGATCCTTCTGCCTCTGCATTCTGAGTGCTGGGATTAAAGGCATGGTCTACCACGTCTTACTTGGGACCGGAGGTATTTTTAAGACCTCGAAGGGGCAATCACCACTTCCCGTAGGATCTGGGGACATGCTTTCCATAGTATCTTCACTGTGTGGTGGAGTAAGAAGCCTGTCTAGGGTACCTGGTGTCCCTGTCTGCGTGTGTGGCCACAGTTGCTCAGGTGTGTGGAACTTGTCAAGCTGGACTCTTTAATTAGGGGCCGTTTACTGTCCATCTGTTCCTCTTACAACAGCCTCCCACCGTGCCCGGTAACTGTTCCCAACAGCTTCTGCCATGCCATAGAATACCACCTTGTCACCCCTCAATTTTCCCTCTTCTCTATCCCACAAACCCCAAACTCCTGAATGCTCATCACTCACCTGTGCCGGAGGAACAGTCTCCAGAAGCTGATTGCATCACCAGGTGCCCAGACATCGCCTATAAGCTGCACCCAGAGGAATCTTGTTGAAATACGGCAAAGCCTAAACTGCACGGCATGGCCAACAAAGCCATTAAAGCTGGCCTTCCCCTCTCAGCTCCAGACTTTCCCTTTCCCAGGACCCTTGTTCCCAAGGCTCTCACAGCACTGGTCTTTTGGGGGGTTCCCTATCTCAGGATTTTGTACCTAGGATATGCTCTTCCTGTTCGTGTTTCAGATACTGGCTCAATTGTCACCTCCTCTGGGAAGCCCTCTCTGACTGATCCAGTCCCATTTTCACACAGAACTCTGTACCTCATTTTGCAGTGGTTTGCAGTGGTTTGACGGCCTGTGTGCCTATTTCCCTCCTGAATCCCTAGGAAAGGCGCTGTCTCTGTTCATCAGAGTATCTTTAGTGCCCAGTCAGATGGACCTAACCTACAACATTAGTCATAACTGTGTGAACTGAGGCTGGAGACTTAACTCAGTTGAGGGAATGCTTACCTAACGTATGCAAAGCCCTGGCTGGGTTCCATCCCCGGCATGCCATGAAACTGGGCATACCTGTAATCGCAGCACGAGGGAAGTGAAAGTAATCAAAAGATTAGATTTGAGGCCATCTAATCAGATTCCAGGCCTACCTCAGATCCTCCTGTCTCCAAAACAAAAAACAAAAAAACAAAAACAAAACAAAACAAACAGGAAAAAAAAGGAAACATGAATTCATAAGTACATGAGTGTCCGGCTTTTCTAGCATAATTGCATTCAGCCCCTGTACGCAATTTTGCTCTTGCTTGATGAGATGATATAGGTACAGAGAAGCCAAGAAACCGACCCCTGGCCACACAGCTTCGAGGCACCGAGCCTGTGTGAGAACCAAGCCAGAGTTCTCTCATCAGCTTCTCCAGCTGCCCAGAGCAGGAGGAAGTGTCTTCACACCTCCCCCTACAGACCCCACAGGCCCACAAGAGCAGAAGAGGCTCTCCCCAGTACCCCCTAGGTACCCCTCAGAATCAGCCTATGAGGTGGGCCGTCAACGCCTTACTCAGCACAGCTACAGTAACTGAGAGGCAGAGTGGTCTAAACTGTCTCCCGTTACTCAGCGTAAGAACAGAAGTGGGTTTCTCACCCAGGACAGCAGACTCTCCATAGTACTAGGCACGATAGGACAGGCCAGGGAAGGCATAGCCAGGATGCCAGGGAATTGTTAACCTCCCAAAAAAGAGCCGAACTGGCTCGGGGGCATCTGTTCTGGTTTACACTTGCCACCTGAGTCATCTTGACGATGAGAAATGTTCATGCCTAGAACTGCTCTGTTGACCCATGACCCAGGCATCAGGAAGTTTTTACACCAAGGGGAGAAACAAATGTGGAAGCCATGCCATGAACCATCCCTGGGACCAAGTGAAGAAACCCAAGATCAAGACAGGGCGGCAGTGTCTTCCTGAAATTTCACTTCTGTTTAGAAATAAACCGTCTGGAACTAGAGATGGTGGCACACGCCTCTAATACTAGCACTTGGGAGGCAGAGGCAGGTGGATCTCTGAGTTTAAGATCAGCCTTGTCTACAAAGCAAGTTTCAGGACAGCCAGGGCTATATAGGGAAACCAGTCAAGAAAGAGAAGGGAGAGGGGGAAGGAAGGGAAGGAAAGAAGGAGGGAAGGAGGGAAGGGAAGGGAAGGAAATATAAACAGTCTGTCTTTAGGACGACTTTTCAAGGACAGCCTGGGTCAGCCATTATCTTCCCCCTTAGGGTATAAGGTGGAGGTGGGGGTGGAGAATGCCAGATGCTCACAGGATCTGGGCAGAATCATCCAGGATCCATCTGGATCCTGACCAACAGCCCTTAGGCACTGGAGCTGCTCAGGCCTGAGCGGCCCTGCCTGCTGCCTGTCTTGGAGGCAGAAAAGACCAGACACAGAGAGAAGCAGCAGAAATCTGTGCTGCTGGAGTGGAGTTTCCCAAGAAGGCTTCTTGCCTGGCCATTTACAAGGTGAGGTGGGTATTCTGCCTTCCTGGGCTTCCTGGGAAGGTCCACTAGAGTCACTATAGTGCTCTTCACAAGGCATGGTCTATGCCTAAGCTCTAGACCCTGTGTCCCAGGCTTTTCACAACTCATCCAAACCCGGCTTTTTTTTTTTTCTTTCCTTCTAAATCTAGAAAATGGGGTTACCTCTCCTAAAAGATGTCAATTGGTTGTCTGGATAGAGCATCAGACTTTGTTTTACTTTGGACTGGACTGACCCTTCCTTTCACTAGATATGGATAGTAGGTAAGCTAAGAACGGCCCATCATTAGGTTTGAGTACCCTAACTCGTCAAGAAGTGGGTACCTCCAGGCTACCCCATTGGTGGTGGGGGAGGGGTGCCACAGCCCCTTAGATGTATTGGGAAGAGATGTCTCTTTGCACTGGGAGTATCAACCCCTTCCCCATCTCACTCCCAATTTTTGACAGGGTCTCATGCAACCCCAGGCCAGCCTCCAACTTGTTTTTTAGCCAAGTACAGCCTTGAACTTCTAATCATCTTGCCTTTGTCTCCAAAGTGCTGGAATTATAGATGGTGCCACCATACCTGGTTGACGGACAATATTTGAATGCCAGGATCCAGGTGAGCCTGAAGCTAAACTAAACCAAGGAGGTTTCAATATCATAGTATCCATATATATAAATGTATACATCTTTCCCCTTAAGTCAGTTTAATTTTTGTCACCTGTAACCAAAAACACTTTTATGCACCCATGATATGATGAGGTCATATATTAAAAGGACTCAGCACCGTGTCTGATGCAGATTAGCCACCCAGGAGAAGGATGTTGTCATCATTAGCCTCGCCACAAAGAATTCACTGAGCACATCTTCTGTATGTACTGGGGACATGCAGACAGATCAGCTGAAATCCCAGTTCTCAAGAAGTTCCCAGTCCATGAAAGGATGTGAATTAAAGCTTCTCATTCCTGTAATAACCAGGGGGAACTCATCAGGGCCAGCAGAGCAGGACTGACCAAGGGCATGAATATAGAGGGTGTCCGTGCCCTATTCCTCTTTCTTCCAACCACTGGTCAGAGGCTGTTGGTCCTCCTCTTCTGCCTCTCTGAACTCCCTGCTGACATGCGGATCCAGGTAATATCCTGGGACACAACTTGAGGTCAAGACGCAGGGATAAAACAGACCATGATGACACTCATGAGGTTCAGGCTGGAGCACTACCAAGAATTTGAGGCTAGCCTGGCCCTTCAAAACAGTCTCAAAGAGTGAAACAGAGAGAGTCAGGGGCAAAAACTGGGCATGGTGGTTCATGCCAGTAATCCCAACCCTTGGGAGATGGAGGCGGGAGGGGCAGAACTTGACAGCCGTCCTTGGCAACAGAAGGCACTGGAGTCCAGCATGGACTACGTTAGACCCTGTACAAACATAATAAATAACTAAAGAGAGTCATGGACAAGCCACAGGGCCTTAGGAAAGCTATTCCGTGACTCTGGGTCTCTTTGTCATCTACCATTTGTGAAATGAGGGTGCTGTCTGTCTCTGGCCTTCAAAGCTCTTGCAGGGACTCAGTGCAGGCATGAGCCGACTTGATTTAGGAACTTAAAATGCTAGGCCTCTGCTCAGGCCTGTTGCAGGTAACTGATCTTTCCTGAGGCTATGTGACAAACGCAGATAGACAGCACAGAGAAAGCCTTTGTCAAAATGGTCTTCCCCTACCACACACCAGCTATGTGACCCTCTCTCCACTGTTCAGCCTTTCTGAGTCTTCATTCCTCACTTATAAAGTGGAGGTTCATAATAGCATCTGCCAGCCAAGGTGGCTGTGAAAATGTTACAGCATGCAGTGGACTTGATACACAGATACCTTAAAGATGGACTTTACCTGTAACCATGGTGGTACATGTTGGTAATCTCAGGAAGCTGAGGCAGGAGGATATTTTCATTTAAAGTCAGCCTGGGCTGCTTCAGAGAGAGAGGAAAAGGAGATAGGTAAGTAGACAGACAGACAGATAGATGATAAAGATACATTGATATAGATAGAGAGATGATAGATAGATAAACAGATGCTAGATAGATAATTATAAATAATTTAAACAAATATTACTTTTAAGTAGGTCAAAGGTAGGGAGATCCTGGCTGACTTTTGCTCAGAAGCAGATTGCAGGGAGCAAGGAGCAGATGGATCAGAAGGTAAAGGTGCTGCCTGCCTTCAGGTTTCACAACCTGAACAAAAGAAAAGAACTGACTCTGCAGGTCATATTCTGAACTCTAACTGCCCTCCCTCCTCCACTAAATAAACGTGATTAAAATAATTTATTTGAAGGTTCCTGGTCTATTTATCATGTTCATAGAATGTGCCTTGGGGGTTGAGTGAAGTGTCTGCCACCAAAGTATGAGAACCTGGGTTCAACCCCAGCACCTCCCTAAAAGTCCAGGCATGGAAGCATGGGCTTGTGCTCCTCGTGCTGGGAGGCAGAGACAGGAGGAGCCCTGGAGCTCACTGGCCAGCCAGCCTAACTGAATATGAGGGCCCTGGATCCCGTTGACAGACATGCTCTAGAAAACAGGAGAATGGCTCCTGGCGAACACTCAAGGTTGACCTCCGGCCTCTATACGTACATGTTTCCATGTGCACAGGCACACTGACACGCCTACATGTACACAGGCACACACACACATGCAGATGTGTCTTGGGGGTTTTAATTATACCTGATAAAGATGTACCATTAACTCCTTTTTTACCCCCATTTTCTCCCCCATCACTTTCAGGCTCTCAGGCTTTTCTCAGGCCCCTCCATCCCACATCCCAAATGTCCCATCTCTCTGTCTTTTCCTTATAGGGCTTTCTGGATCTGGTGAGAGATTCCCCTGCTGACAGGCATTTAGGAAAGGACTGCTGGGCGCCCATGACTCAGCTTTCTTGTCTACAAAGTGCTATTAGCATCCTACCCAGAAGCCCTTAGCCCTTCCTGACACTTTACAACCGACTTGCTTTCCCACATCAAGTGCCCACAGCTCTCTGCATGAGGATTTTCTCTGGCCTGGGCAAGATACATCTGCCTGAGCAGCGTTCTCTAGTCAGAGAGTCAGTGCCTCGGGGAGCATCTTCAGCCATCACCAAGTTGATGACTCAGAAAGTCAAGAACTCCAACTTCGTGCCACTCTATGAGACAATTCTGAACTGTTTCTATGGTCTCTGAAACCAGTTCTCTTAAGGAGTGACGCTCCTTCACGTCACTTCCTGGGAGCATCCCAGCTTTGGCCCATCACATTGAGCAGATCTTATGCATGTACACGGACAAAGCAAGTGTGTTTTTCTGAAACTTCCCAAATGCTAAGAAGCTATCCCTGACTTGGACAGGCTCCAAAATAGGCAGTGCCACGTGGCTGGGAACTAGTGTAGACAGGAGCAGGAGGAGTCTGTAGGGAAAGCAACACCACACGTGTTTTCCAGAGGCATCCTCTGCCGTGTGTCCCTAATACACTCAAGATGTACCTGGAGAGCGGACAGACCAGGCTTTCAAGTGAGAGGCAGATACAACTGTAAAGATTTTAAGAATAAACTTCAAAGCATGTGGGGCTAAAGCCCTGCTTCAACATCTGCCTTGCAAGCTCTCAGTTAAGCCTCCTCCAAGTCCCCATCACAGACCATCTTCCTATCTTTATTTTTTGTTGTTGTTTTGGTTTTGCTTTGAGGCACGGTGACGGATGCTCTGTAACCCTAGCTGTTCTGGAACTCACTATGCAGACCATGCTGTGCTCGAACTCAGAGATCCTCCTGCCTCGGCCTTCCAAGTGCTGGGATTAAAAGTGTGCATGACCACACCACACTGCCTGTCCTTGTTCTTTGTGTCCTTTCATCTCAGATGTCTTCCTTCCTCTCATCTGTCTGCCTCTATGTTTTTCAATAAGCATAGGAAGGGTTATCTGGCTCTTTGCACTTCCAGAATGGCTTATTTCTTCTTTGTTGTTTTGTTTTGCTTTTCAGACAGTATCTCATGCTGGCCTAGAACTCACTATACAGCCAAAGATAACTTTGAACCTCTTATGCCCCTGTCTTCACCTCCCAGGATCGAACCCAGGACTTCAGGCATGCTCATCCAGCATTCTACCTACATTGTATGTCCCGCCCTCAGCATGACCCCTGCCTGTCTCATCCCTTGACCCACTGGAGTCTATTGACCATGTCTACAGATCCACTTTTGTTCAACTGATCAACCCAAGACTACAACTAACCTTATCATTACCCAGAACTGCTCCTGCCCTGGGTTCTAGAATACTTGTGGTTCCTGGGTGGCCATAGACAACTCTCTCTCTGGCTCTCTGACTCCAGAGATATCTGCCCACGGGGTCATCAAGATCCTATTTCCTGCTTTCCATCTCCCACTCCCTCTATCCAGACATATTCTATTTCCTCTATCCTGGAATATTTCCCCCAAATTTGCCAGTCCCTTGCCCGACTCCAGCCTTCACGGTATGTAAAACCCAGCCCTTGTTCAGATCATCTCGACTCTGCCAGTGACTTCGGAAGAAGTGCAAAGCAGTCAAAGATATGCACAGGAGTCGTTAGGGTTGGAACCTGGCTCCACCGCTATTTGCTGTATGACCCTGGGCCAATGATGTAAGTTCTGGCCTGTAAGTTCCTGTAGGAAAGACAAACAATAAAACACACTGCTCTAGCTGAACGTCCAATTTCTATTTTTTATTTTAATCTTTTTCTCAGTTTTTTTTTGAGATAGGGTTTCTCTCTGTAACTCTGGCCTCGAGCTCACAAAGATCTTCCAGCCTCTGCCTCCTGAGTGCTGGATTAAAGATGTGTGCTACCATGCCCGGCTCAGGTGCAATCTTTAAATGCCAAAGACTTGGCCACTTCAGTAACTGTTAAGTAAATACAGCTTTTCTGACTATCTGCCTTGTTGGGTGGTGGGAGGAATTAAATGAAATCATTTCCAGAAAGCACATGGAACTCCACCAGGCCCCAGAGCATGTGCTCAGATCCTCCGCAACGCGTCACTGCATCAGCTGTCCTCACAAATTACCACAAACCGGGAGGTGGATACAAAATGAGTTTCTCCAGAGGTCTGAAGGCCAGAGTCTGAAATCAAGCTTTTAACTGGGCTGGCTCGTCCCAGTACTTGAGCGATAAGCTATGATGCACCTATCTTCTAGCTCCTGGGGACCGCCAGCAATTCTGACACTCTCGTGGTCGACTGCACCTGATAAGGTCAACGCTACCTTTCTGTACACGTGACCCTGACCTCTGTGTCTGGCCTCCAGTCTCCTCTTTGCTCTTATAAGGACTTCAGTCACTATATTTAGGGTCCACCCTAAGCCCCGGATAATCCCCTCTTGAGATCTGTAACTTAGTCACATCTGTAAAGACTCTTCCAGGTCCCACAAGTTAAAACTTGAACAAATCATTTATGTGTGGCAGGGGGAGTCATTTTTATTACAAAGAACTTAGGTTAGAACAGACACCAGATTACTGAGGACGGAACGACCAAGCAGAGACGTGTACAGTCAACTGAAAAAGAACAGGTTAAGAAGGGGGGGGGGGGGGGAGTGACTGCGTCTCATGCACACCTGCAATATACTCCCCTCAGGAGGCATAGGCCGGAAGAGAAGTTCAAGTTCATCCTCAGCTACAAAGAGTTGGAGGCCAAGCTGGGCTACGTGAGACACAGTCCCAGAGGGAAAGAAAAAAAAAAAAAACAACACAGATGGAAATGGAGCTGGAGGGAGGCTCAGAAGATGAATTTTTGTCTCTAGTGCGCATGTGCGTGTATGTGTGTGTGTGTGTGTGTGTGTGTGCGCACGTGCGTGTATCTGCCTGTATGTGTGTGTGTGAACATACACACATACAATGGTGAGCACAATGAGATCTGAGGAAAGCTTGTGGGAGTCAGCTCTCTTCCTTCAACACGTGGGTCGAAGGGCTTGAATTCAGGTTGTCTGGCTTGCCAGCAAGCACCTTTAACCACTGGGTCATCTCACCAGCCCCTTGCTCCTGTTTAAAAGGCGGTGGAGGCCTAGAGAGAGAGCTCAGTGGCTAAATGTACTCGCTGCTTTTGCGGAGGACCTGGGTTCAGTTCCCGGCTCCTACATAACCACTTGTACTTCCAGTTCCAGAGAATCCAGAACCTTCTCACCGAGGTGAGTATCCAGGCACGTGAATGGTGGACATAGGCACATGCAAGTAGAACACTGTATAAATCAAATAAATAAATAAATCCAAAAATCAAATAAATAAATAAATCCAAAAAATTAAATTAAAAAAAATGATAGTAGAATACCATGTGTGGTGGTGCACGCCTTTAGTTCCAGCACTCAGGCAGCAGAGGCAGGGGGATCTTTCTGTTCAAAGCCATAATGGTTTATATAGTGAATTACCAGGACAGCCAGGGCTATAGAGACCCTGCCTTTTAAAAATTAGATAGTAGAGCCAGGCCTAGGAATCAGGCCTATAATCCCATTAACTCAAGAAGCTGAAACAGGGCTGGGAAAATGACTCTGAAGACCTGGGTTCAATTCCCAGCACCTATATGGTAGCTTACTACCATCTAAGAGCCATACATATGATACACATACAGGTATGCAAAAACATTCATACACATAAAATAAATGAGTCAAAGAAGAGGAAGAAGAAGAAGTGGCCAAATTAGGAATCAGTAGTAGCTCAAGTTCAAGGATTGCCAGTGTAAATTAGTGAGACCCTGACACAAAATAAAAAGCAACAAGAGAGCAGAGAAACAGCCTAATAGGAGAGAGATTTCAAAACATGCCCAAGGGCATGGGTTCAATCCCAGATATATATGACGGTAAGGAGGAAAGGCAGCAAAATGGCTCATCATCTCAGCATCTCAAGCGTGATGACCTGAGTTCAACCCCTGGAATCTACACAGTAGAAGGAGAGAGCTGACTCTAGCAAGTTGCACTAAGATCTCCACAGATAGACCATCTCATAATGATGGTAGAGTTTGAGGCAGTTAGAGTCCTTAAAGACTTTAGAGGGAGATCTTACGTCACTTAACAGTGGACAGGTGTGGGGGCAGACAGCTGTAACCCCAGCACTTGGGAGGCTGAGACAGGAGGACCATTGCAAGTTCCAGGTCAGCCTGGGCTACATAAGGAAATTCGGTCTCCAAAGCGGGTGGGCATGGGGTTATAGGCAATGGACTGAGGGGCTGGCCTCGGAACAATCACTATCAATAAATCTGAGCTGAATAGATGATTCAACAAAGCTCAGGCTAGGCCAGCCAGAGAGCAACAGCGGGTCACAAAACAAGTCAGAACAGAGATATGGATGAAAGAAAGACAGGAGGAATGTGTGAGCCAAAAAACACCACCAAAGACAAGAGAAAACATAACCAGCAGAGCCTCTGATGAAGGCGCCTGACATTTAAAAGGCCGAATCAGAGAGCATTCATTAAGGTGTTTGAAAATCTCTCTTCCACCTCTCTCTGGAGTGTTTCTCACAGGCCCCAGGTAGCAGAGAGCTTTCAGGAGTCCACTGTTGGGCAGCAAGTAAGGACAATCACCAAAGGTGCCCCAGAAATGAGCACTTCTCTTATACTCTTGCTCTTTCCTCCCTGGGGCCTCTGTGGCATGAGCCCTGCTTGGTACACCACCTCTGGACTTTCTGTTGACCATTTCCACAGTGAACTCTCTTGCAGGATGAGGGCCGGTAGCCCCCGGCCCCCAACCCATACCTCCAGCCTGTGGCTTCCGAATGTGGCCTTCTACCCAAGTGTCTCTCCTGAGCTCCAGATCCACATGTCCCCTGCTGCCGCGCTGTTCTTCTGTGCATTCCACTGCACTGAGGACCCAGCAAGGAATGGCTTTCCCTCATTCCTCCCCACACTGGTCCTCCTCCTCGACTCCCTGATGGGAGACTAGTAACACAAAACCTGCCCACCAATGTCAATCACTCCCTCATGACCCCCTGCCTTCTCCTATTGCCCCTGCCCTCATGGGTATAACTTATCAAAAGCCCTGAAAACAGGCTCCCACCAGGTCTTGCTGGTGACTGTCCTGTGCATTACGGCCTTGGATGCTCATTTCTTGTCTGCGTGTTTGTTCGTTTATGTGTTGGTTTGTTTACTTATTTGTGCGTGTGCACGAATGCATGTGAATGTCAGATGACAACTTTTAAGAGTCAGTTCTCTCCTTCTACCCTGTGGGGCCTGGAGTCTGAACTCAAGTCAGGTTTGGTGGCAAGCATCTTCAGCCACTGAACCAGCTCCTCAGCCCGATTCTCTCTCTCTCTCTTTTTTTTCCTTATGTTATGTACACTGGTGTTTTGACTGTGTGAGGCGTATGTCTGTGCGAGGGTTTCAGATCTCCTGAAACAGGGGATACAGACAGTTGTGAGCTGCCATGTAGAGCAGCCCAGGGCTCTTAACCATCCACCCAGATTCTGATCTTAAGTCACAGGAGGTGCTCTTGCTCACCTCCCTAAGGACCTGGCTTTTTCTCAGTCTTCATTGGATAGAGCAGCATTAGCATTCCAGGTCTTTGCTGAGTTGGCCTTCTGTTCTCTAGCCTTATACCAACTCACATGCCTCCCACCAAGCAGCCACACTTAACGCCTGCCATTTCCAGTCGGGTGTGGTGGCAGAAGTCTGTAATCCCAGCACTCCACTCGGGGAGGCAAAGGCAGGAGGATCTCTGTGAGTTCAAGGGCACCCTGGTCTGCAAAGCCAGTCCAGGACATCCAAAGCTACACAGATAAAACAATCAGTCAATCAATCAATCAATTGATCGATCAATCAATCAATAAGCAAACTTGCCATTCCCCACGTGCACCTCACTTTTGTCTACACTGCTTCCTCCTTTTCCCAGCTGTCATCATGGACCCGGAGTGGTCTCTGTTCCAGTAAGGTGTTCTCCATAGACCTTTCCCTGGGGTCAGTCCCTCCTAGACCCTCCCCACTCGCCTGTTATTCTGGTCACCTATGTGATGCCTGTTGGTCTGTGGGACCACACAGAGCTTTGCCCTCTGCGTACTGTGCTCAGGTCTTGCCATGTCTATTGGTCTGCCATGGCTTCATCACGCCATTATTTTCACTCTTCTTCAGGACACATAGTCACATCAAAATGTACCTATACAAATAGTTTACCATTGCGTTACTTGCTTGGGCTATACCTCCAAACCGGGGACAATGGTTATTCTTAAGTACTTAAGTATGTGGCTCCTGCCTTTAATCCCAGCACGGGAGGGGTCGGGCAGGACAAGCAGGAGAATCTCGGTGAGTTTGAGGCCAGTCTGGTCTACAAAGTGAGGACCAGGACAACCAGGGCTACACAGAGAAACCCTGTCTTGAAAAGCAAAACAACAAACAAGCAAACAAACAAAGATATTCGGAGTGTTGCTCTCTTCCTGTGAGGAGTCCTCCTGGTCGTAGGAAGTATTTGCTCTATTTGATATAAACGTCACAATGGAGGATAGTGCAGGGTAAACCTAAAATGGAGGAGACTAATCCAGGATGTGAGGAAACCTCAGGCCCATCAAGTCGACAATCCCAGTTACCTCCTGCCTTCTTACTGGCACCGACTTTCCCAATCTTCTGTCACTACCTTCTAGCTAATCTTTAAGAGCAGGGAAACTATTGTGAGTGACACAGAGTGAGCAGGGACAGTGTGGCTCACAGGGACCACGCAGCTAAGAGTCAGCTCTACACCAGCCTCCCCATCCCCATCGTACCTGCTGGGAAGACACAAGGCAGTAAGAATGACTGTATGCCAGGCCCTCTGGAAAGCACTGCTCACCTATCCCCTCAAGTCTGGAGGGTCCAAGGGTAGCAGCCCCACTCTGCAAAGGATGAAACTGTTACCCAGAGCTTATATAATCTCTTCAAGGTCACACACAGGGGCAAGTCCAAGAAGAACCAGAATAAACCCTCACCCTTAGAGAGTGTACCGTCTCTCACCTTCCAGCCACACTAAACTCAGAGCCAGCACAATCTGTCTGCAAGGCTGTGGGGAGGGGAGCTTAAGTCTCCTGCCCCCCCCATTCATATGTCACATTCCTGTATACATAAAATCCGACCTTATTTGAAGACAAGGTCTATATACAGGTATTCTAATAAAAATGAGATCATTAAGGTGAGCTGCCCTTATATGACACAGAAAGAGACAGGCAGAGAGGGAAAATGGAAAGGCTCACAAGAAGCAACAAGACAAAGAAGCCTGGAGGTGCCAGCAGCCAGGAGAGGCCTGGGCACATCCCCTTGCAGCCCATAGGAACACGCCTGCCAGCATCTTGGCCTCGGCCTCACTGCAGCCTCCACAGCCCCGAGAAGCACTGTCTGTGGTTTAAGGAGCTCTCTTCATGAGCACCATGAAGAGAGACCTACCTTCTCCTCACCCAACTCCAAGACAGTCTACCGAAGAGATGTGGGAATGCATGGATCTTGTTATCTCAATTTCTGTATGTTTTGCCACGCTTTTATCAAAGAAGAGTGGCAAGTGATTAAAAAGCGCATGTGCTGTCCAGGTCACTGTCCATAATTCGAGTTTCCTTGCAGTTTGGTTTCAGTGTGGGTTGTTAAGGTTCCCCTACGCAGTTGCTAGAATCTTTCTCAAAGAGCTGTCTCCGGGCTTGGACGAGAGCCTGGGTGTAGTCCTCACGCCCGATCCAAGTCTGTGCATAGTGGATACAGTGCAGATTTATGTAGACATTGTATAAAATGAGCCATGCTGCTTTATAACTTCCTCCTTCCCCTGGCTTATCTTGAGTATTTCCTCCTATATCTAATGTTCTTCCACATCGTGCTTTTTTCACTTCTGCATAGACCTCCTTCTCTGAGTGTGGCACAATCCACTTACCCAGTGCCCTTTCATTGACCGTTTACACAATCACCAGCTATATGTAAGGCCTGGATAGATCTTTGATTTGGGTTTACTAAATAGAGCTGCTAAACCCGAGCTCCCAAATCAAAGCGAAGCCGCTGTGAGGCTTTCGGACCGCCTCCAGTGACCCCGCTGGGAGACTGCAATTTACCTCCTCCTGCAGCCAGACAGGGGCTCACTTCCCCACACCTCCCCAACATCTGCTGTTTTGCCTGCTATTGTTTTGACCAGTTGTATAGAGAGGAAACCCCAGAATCTCCTTTTCATTTGCACTTTGGACTTCTAATGTTTTTACAAGGTTTTTGTATTTCTTCAGTGAACTACGTTAATCATCCTCTGCCCGTTTTTGTCTGCTGGTCAGTTCCTCTCATTGTTAAGGATTTAGCGGACTTGAAAGGGCAGCTGCAGATGGGCGCCCATTGCAGCTTCCTCCCCGCCCTTCTGACCCTCCTCCTCCTTTCCCATCCCCCCCAGAGCTTTCCTTTGCTCTCCAGGGAACCTTTGTCATTCAAACTGGCCCCTGCTTCCCAGGGGCCTGGGAAAGTCATCTCTCACCACCCTCTCCACCTTTTTCTCGGGAGCCCCACATTCCTGCAGTTCTCTCCACCTCTCTCCACGCCCTGTGCGTCCTCCCTCGAAATTCTTCTAGGAGGCTGTAAGCCACAGGGGACCCGCACTAAAGCGAGAATCCTACCCTACCCTGCTCCAGGCTGAAAAGAGAAAGAAGAAAGGTGGGGAGAGGTTCAAAGGAATGGCATGGTCGCCAGGGGATGACCTGAGAGAAAGAGGCGAGAGTGTGCCGTGGAGGAAAGAATCTGCCCGTTGTCTTTTTGACCTCTGAAACCTTTCTAGAATAGAGCTTGCATCCCAAGTCCTCCTAGCACAGGCTCTCAGTTCACCTTACTGGGTTGTCAGGAGGGACCAAAGCAACACTACCAGTAGATGATCTAGCACAGGTGCACAGGTCACCACCACAAACCACTCCAGGGAAGGTGGGCCCTGGGAAGATCAGGTTTTCACTTGTTTCGGGAGACGCAGAAAGAACAGACAGGGTGAGGCTGGAGGGCCGGAGGTCCTGATGGACAGCTCAGGTGAGCATGATTTGGGGACACGGGAGATGCCCTGCTCTCCATGCACTGAACAGGATTCCTGGTCTCAACTCCACTCACTCACCTATTGAAATACGGCGGGCCAGCCTGCGCCAGTGCTGCTGCCCGGCCTAGCTCTGAGGAAGACAAGCACCGACCACAAAGATCTAAGCAAAGGGCACCCTGAGATCGGCGGAAGCCGGGAACCCGTGAACCCGAGGGCGCGTTCCAGAAACAGCTGGGCCTGGTGTGCAGATTTACTTATCAGACTGACAGGGAGGATAAGAAAAGGCGATACAACAGGCAGAGGGAGTGTCGCTTAAACCTAGAGGGGGAAATGAAGTATGGCTTCTTTGAGCCTGTGGAGCTGTTCAGGCGGATGGCGCACAGGGGAAGCAAGCGAGGGGCCCCAAAGCCTGAACCCCCAAACTTGAAGCGAGGCAAGGAATGCCAGAACCCAATTTCACCAAGATCCGGCTAAGGGTGGCGGCAGCCCGGGGCTGGGCTGTGTGAGGAGGGGGCGGGGAAGCAGCCGAGGCCCGCGTCCCCTTGTCCCCCGTGCCGGGTCTCCGCCCAGGCCCGGACCGCACGTAGCGCTCGTAGGCTCCGCGCGCTGGAGCAGGTAACAAAGCGGCTAGTGTGGGGCGGGCGGCAGGGCTGGGCCAGGAGGAGGAGGCATGGGGGTGAGGAGTAGGGGCCCAGGAGGGATCTGTCGCGCCAGGGCTCTGTTCTCCACCCGAGGAAGGCGCCACGATCCTTGCATTCTGGCGGGATAGCTCAGGCCCAGACGCAGAAGGGGGCAGGACTCGGGTCTCTAGGGGAGCCCCCACAACGCACAGACCTGGTTTAGGCCGGCCAGGGAAGAGGTGAACTCCCGGTGGTCCTGTCACCACTCCCACTTCGGTGTGAGGACAGGGACCGCCCCAGGCCTCTGGGTGAAATTGGATTGTTGTGTGCATTCTGGTGCTGGCTTTGGAATGCCTTATCGGGGAGGCCATTAGTCTACCTCGATGAACGGGTTTTTAAGTGGCACAAGGTTCTGGAGTCCTGTCCCAAACAAAGGATGGGGGAGGGATGGCTCTGATGAGGTTAGGAAGAGACCCAAGCCTTCCCAAGCTACCCACGACACTACCACATGCCTCCACAGGATACCTCACACAGGCTGTGTCCGCACCTGACAACACACACGCGCATGTGGGTCACCTACTCAAGCAGAGCTGGAGAATGAACTCAGAATGACCCTTTGGGGTGATATCCCTTCCCCCTCCTGCCCACCTCCGGGCTTTTTGTTGGGTGGGAAGGGGGTGGGCAACCCAGAGGCTGAAAGGAGAACAATGGTAATTTGGGAGGGAAAGCCTTTTACTTCCAAGCAGCTGCCCTCTCCTAAGGCCTCAGGGGCCCAACTCCTTGCAGAGTGACCTCCCATCCCCCACCAACGCCACCAAATATAGGTCAGAGGACCACCCAGGATAGGCTTTGAGGGCACGAGAGAAAAGGGAGGGGAGAGTGCCAGGAGATAGTAACTGCCTCAGTTTTCTTTTCAGTACAGTGGGTGACTCCTGTGGCTGTAGTGTGGGGTCTTGCCCTTCAGGATGGCTTTAGAGTTTGTCAGTCCCCTGAGAAGAGCCCAGGTGCCCACTCTTACCCCATCCTTGCAACCTAGCCTGGAGCCCTCACTGGTAAACAGGGCGCATGGAGAACAGGAGAGAGAAGCTCAGAGGTAGGATGCAGCCTGGTACAATGGGTGAGCCAGAGAGGCACCAGACCACACCCAGGTCTCTAGGATGCTGTGACCACTGAACAGGTGAAGGTTGGGGCTGGAGACCCAGCTGCTCGGGGCTCAAGACCAGGATTTAAGGAAGAGGAAATCTCACACAGGGATCTGAGGAAATCCAAGTGTAAATGAGTGAACACATAGCTCAGACTAGAGAGGTATTTGTAGAGAAAAGCCACTGTATAGGTAAGCTGGAGTTTGTGACAGAACGTCACTGTTCTGACCGTGGGGTGGTCATGTAGCATCTTTCCTAGAATCAGGAAGCCCCGGAGTTCAGCTTCACACAGGCGACCTTGCTGTGCTTTCTCAGCAGTCCCTAGACCCAGGCCCTCCTCCATCTTAGCAACCACTATGGCGTGTGGCATCTGGGACCAAAGGACAAAAGGCTGCTTGAAAGCAAAGCTGGCCTGGCCACTTCTTCACTGTATGTCCTTGGACAGCCATCTCTCTCTCTGGCTTTAGTCTGGTTATCTGTAAAAGAGAGGCAAACGTGCCTACGTAGCTTCGGAGGACTGAGGTCTTGTGCAGCACTGCCTCCTCCACCCCCAGCTCCTTCAGGGACCTCTTCCCTACTCTCCTGTTCTAAACCTGTGTACCTGCACCAGCAAGCTCCAGATCCTGGGGGCCGCTTTCCTTGATCTCTGTGCCCACCTGTCACCCAGGATTGTCTAGCTCAGGGTCAGTGGTGGAAGGCAATATTCACTGAGTGCTAATTGGTGAGGGAAAACTAATTCTTAACCAGAGGGCAAATCTGAAGGCTTTTTTTTTTTTTAGAACACTTTTCTGTCTTTTTTATTTTATTTTCCAAGACAGGGTTTCCCTGTGTAGCTTTGGCTGTCCTGGACTCACTTTGTAGACCAGGCTGGTCTCGCACTCACAGAGATCTGCCTGCCTCTGCCTCCCTGAATACTGAGATTAAAGGCATGAGCCACCGAGCCTGACCTTTAGAACATCTTCAATCGCAGAGATTCAGGACTTAAGCAATACATTACAAACTCAGGAAATAAGTGAGGTCCAAAATGTGACACAAATGTGCAGCTGGGACTCCAGCTGAACGCTCCTACCTTCTAGCAAAAGAGTCATCCCATACTCTTCCTTGATGCCATTTTTATTTTGTTTTGTACCTTTGTTTATTGAGGTGTGTGTGTGTGTCTGTGTGTGTGTGTATAATCTCACTATAACCCAGGCCAGCATGCCTCTCCCACCATCAACCCTGGCATTCCTACCAGAGCATGCATACCTTCTCCTCCCATGGCTCCAGCCATTGCAAAACAATAAGTCCAGCATGCGGATCCCCTCTTCTTCCCTCCAGTGACAGGCTTCTTCGGGGGGCCTGAGAGCCATGAGTACACAGAGGTTGCTGAAGGCCGGTGAGGTGCTGCAGTGGATGCATTCTGAATGTGCGTGCACTTTGGAAGACAGGGCTGCGACATGGTGCATGGCTACACTAGCCTCTTGGCTGTGAACTTCCCAGCCCAATGGGGCTGATTCAACAGAGTAGGAATCCAGAGTAGAGGGTGGCAAAGGTGTGTCTTTCCCAACCTCCATCCTGTCCTCTTTCCTTTCCTGCCTTTCCTCTCCCTCCCTGTCCTCTTCCCCCCCCCCCCTTCAGTCTCCCCTGTATTCCCAAAAGGAAAGAAAGAATTGTGGGCTGGGCATAGGGTCACAGGCCTTTAATCCCAGCATTCAGGAAGAAACAGAGGCAAGTGGATCTCTGCGAATCCAAGGCCATCCTGGTCTACACAGCAAGTTCCCAGGACAGCCAAGGCAATTGGTGAGACCCTACCTCAAAAAACAACAAATAAACAAACAAAAAAAAAAACCCAAACCAAACAACAACAAAAACCCAACCAGAATTGTGGCCCACTGCTCTTCTCCCACAGAGAAAAAGGGAACTAAGCCAAAAGTGGTGTTCAAGAAAGCGCTCATACCAAATTTCCAAATCCTCCAAACATCACCTTCCAGGACAAAAGTTATCTTTTCCTGAGTTGTCCAAGCAAGCCCCAAAGGCCATCGCAACATCTTTGACAGAAACAAGTATATGCGGAGGAGAGGGCGGTGTGAAGACAAGCGGAGATCGGAGCGATGTGGCCGAAAGCCACAGAACAGCTGCAGCTACCAGAAGCTGGAAGAGGCAGAGAACTGCTTCCCACAGCCTGCTGCCACTTGCTTCGAGACTTCCTCCCTTGTGGGGAGAGAGCACATTCCTGCTTTGCCAGGTACCCGGCAGGCTAACTGGTTCCAGCAGCCATGGGGACACTAAGATGGGTCTAGAGATCCCAGTGGCATTCAACCAGCAGCCTCCTGTCCCTGCTAAGCTAAATCTGGACCTAAGCAGGCACTCAGCCAGCCATTAAACTCCGAAGTCAGATCCTGGAGGGGTGGGATGTCTGTGTCAGGACAAAGGGAGATTTTTTCCTCTACCCTCCAAAGTTTGGCTGGAATAACCTGTCAATGATGGATGCGAATAGGAGACAAGGTATACAGGCTTATTAACATGCCGAAGGGAAACATTCCAGCATGGGGGAAATGACAGAGTGTGACTACCCAGTAGCTCAACCTGAATGCAAATTCTGAAGTCTCTTTTCCCTACAGGGGAGGTGAGAGGGACAAACAGAGCTTTCAGAGGAATGGTAAAGGTAAATGAATTTGGGAGGGACTCACAGGAGTATAAGTACACACCGTTCTCAGGTAATGGGTTGTAAATTACTCTTTTTGGGACCAAAATAGAGGACGACGGCATAAATCCACCTTACAGTGTTGACAGACTTCAGGCATTCTTCCGCAGATAGGCTCTTATGATCCTGCTCTAGCTAGCGCTATCTCAGAAGACTGAAGGCGGCTATGTTTCCCTTTTGGTGGTTCTGGCTGGTTAGATAAAGAGAACTCTACAGACAGCCTCTCCCTGTTCAGACGGGGAGAAGAGCCTTGACTTGGGGTATGCTCTGAGACCTCTTGGCACGTCAAAGTGCCAGACTTTGGGGCGTCATTTCTGCCCACGGGCTACTTACTCTGGATCGTAGTTGCCATCTGCTCTGTGCCCTGCCTGCCTCCTCTGGAATGAAGCAGCAGTTTCTCTGGCCCACAGACCCCAGTGGGAGGTGAAAGCACGCCATGCCAACTGGCACTGAGTACTGGCTAGTGGGGGAAAACCGCTCATGGGGAAATCAGAAGGCCTATATTTAATTTTGCTTCTGCATTGACTTGCTGTGCTGATCAACTCAGCCAAGCCACTTAGCTTCTCTAGATTTGTATTGTCCACTGCCAAAGGCCCAGACTGTCCAGTGTGATTTTTGCAGCCCCTGTTAGTTCTAACTGTGAATGAAGAGAGGGAAAAGGAGGGTTGGGGGGGGGGGAGGGAGAAGAAGATCATCAATGCCAAATGGTAAAAAAGCAGGTTTGACTCTTTCACAGGCTGGATGAAGAAGTAGCAAACCTCAAAGACTGGGGTGAATGAGGACTCTGTAGGTGAGGTTGGAGTTAGAGGTGTTCATCACTGTGTCAGAGAGATAGTTGGGTCTCTCCACCCCTGGAACTGCTCAACAAAGTACATTTGATCCATGGACCCTTGCCTTCTGCTTTGGTCTGAGTGTTTATGTCCAAATTCATACATTGAAATGCTGGTCCCAGGGGGTGATATTAGCTGATGAACATTGGGTCATGAGGCCATGATTGGAATCCAAGCACTTAGAGACTCCGGAATGCTAGCTAGCTCAGGCTACCACGTGAGGACATTGCCAAGAAGATATTTTCTATGACTGAGGAAGAAGCCCAAACAAGGCACACTCTGCCCCATCCCTGAATCACAGACCTTTCAGCCTCCAGAACTATAAGCAATTTTTGCTGTATATAAGCCATTTAGTCAAACAGTTCAAACGGACTAAGTATTCTCTTCAGACAGAACCAGGTAAACTGACAGGGAACTATCCAAGGACTGTCCAAGGACTGTTATGGAAGGAAAGGTGACATGGGCCAAATTGGATGGGGATTTGAACTGGGGAAATATGGTAGGGACATGGAGGCAGAGAAGCCATGAAAATGGAGAGTCCAGAGACTGAACTTGTGCAGCCAGTGATTTGGGCAGAGAAACCAAAGGGAGAGTTAGCATCCATTAGTTCGGTGAAGCAAACAGGTGGGTGAAAACAGATGTAAAGACATATCAGATACAGGACTTTTTATCCAGAATATGAAAAGAATTCTTGCAATTTAATAACGAGAAACAACTAAATATTTGAACAGATACTACATCAAAGACGTCTGAATGGCCTGTGGGTACTCAGAAAGACTCAGAAAGCAAGACTCCACTATGGGTAGTAAATAGTCAGATAATGGTGGTGGAGTAGGAAAGCCATTTTCACTGGTGATGTAACCACTGCTTAGTTGACTTACTCCAGTGAATAAAGAAAGCTATACTCATGTTCATGCAACCAACACTAACTAAACTCAGTAGGTCACACACAAGAAAGAGATACAAAGTCAGGTCTAGCAGTACATACCTTTAGTCCCAGCACTTCAGAGGCAGAAGTAGGCAGATCTCTGTGAATTCAAGGCCAGCCTGGTTTACATAGTTAGAGTTTTTGGATAGCCAGAACCACATAGTAAAACCCTGTCTTGAAACCACCACCCCCAAAAAGAAAAAGAAAGAAGGGGAAGGGGAAACTTGTTGGGAAGTAGGGGTTCTGTGAAATTGGGGTTAAAGCGATGGTAATGGGATGCATATGATCAAAACATTCTCTATATACATGAAATTGTTGAAGGAGAAATTTAAAAAATGTTTACTAGAATATCTTTTATTTATACTTTGACAACTTTGTACATGTAATCAGTGTACTTTGATCATATGCACCTCTAACTCCCCAAGCCTGAAGACCTCTTTCTCGCTCTGTATACCAAGCTAGAAAAAGTGCACCTCTATGTCCAGCTGCCTCTCTCTCTCTCCCCCTCTCTCTCACTGAGTCCAATTAGTGTTGCTTATTGTAAGGTTGGAATGTTGACTGATTTCATTGGCTTGACCTTGTGGAGGTAACCGTAGCTACAGTAGGTTCATGGATACAATAGTCATGTCATCGTCAGAAAACAGAATTTCACAGCACACCTCCCCGTTCTCTAGATTTAATATTCTCTCCACATAGCTTACTGCAATATCCATGAGCTTTTGGGGGGGGAAGGGTAATATGCCCCTGCATACTCAATAATCACTTACTCTCAGTGCTTTGACCAGTTATGAGTCATTAACTGCTGACCACTCCAGAGAGAAGCTTCTATGGCCAAGCTTGAGATCCTCACTAATCTCTGTGTAACACAATTACTTAAGAAAGCAATTTGACATGTCCATTTAGTAAGACGTCAGTAGTAAAATCATGCCTCTCTCTCCCCAGCCCACAACTATGATCTCCCTAGTCATGGGTTTATAGTACCAGGCATGAATTCCCTCCCATGGAGCAAGGTCTCAAACCCAAGCCAGCAGAAGTTGGTTACACC
This sequence comes from Pachyuromys duprasi, assembly GCA_028658305.1. NCBI lineage: Eukaryota > Metazoa > Chordata > Mammalia > Rodentia > Muridae > Pachyuromys > Pachyuromys duprasi. The sequence goes on from CM053763.1 coordinate 95,288,513, forward strand.
TGTAACTTTTATGCCACTATTGCATCAGTGGGCACATCTTGCCAGTCATGTCATGATTGTAGCATGAAGGTTTCGCCATTGGGTAATGTCATTCGTGGCTTTTCTACTTACTCCCAGGATACATAAAACACCTTCTAGCACTATGAAAGCGACCCAGCAGAAAAGGTGCTTTCACGTGAGTTCCAGTTTGATTTTCCTAGGTCCTGCAAGCAAAGTGTATTGTATCTTTAGGAATAGGGTCTTATCATGTAGTTGTGGCAGACAACCAAAGCAATGACAATAGCTTGTGTTGTTTTGGTGTCCTCTGGGCCCTTACTGGCCAATAACCCCAAGGGATGTGTTCCAACCCTGACACAGAGATTTTCATTTAAGAACCCATGTCTTCTAAGGGGAAGCACTGTCCACCTATGCAGGCACTTGTGTTCAAATTCCTTTCCTCCAAAGTTATTGTTTAAATTTTCATTTTTGTTAGATATATTTATTTTATATGTATGAGCATGTGGCTACACATGTATGCAGTATCGCAGAGGCCAGAAAAAAATGTTGGACACCCCTGGTGCTGGAGCTACAGATGGTTGTGAACTACCATGTGGATGGTGGGAACTGAACCAGGGTCCTCTGTAAGATCAGTAAGTGCTCTTGACTGCAGAGTCATCGCTCCAGTCCCTTAAAAAAAAATTCTTAACATTATTAGTCATTAGAAAAGTGTACACTTAAGCCACAATGAAATAACACCATACCACATATCTGTTGGAATGGCCACAAAATACTGTCCTTGAATTCAACCAGGAAGTGCAAAATACAGTCAGCACTTTAAATTGTCAGCATTTGCTTTTAGTCCTAATACTACACGTTTAAAAATGTTCACCATGTTCATCTAATCAAATATCTAGGAAGCGCGTATGAGTTAGTACATCTATCCATCTGGAAATTACCTATCAACTATCTATAAACACGGTCACAGATATTGTCCTAGAAATAAATCGATTAAGGATCTTGCTTAATTGGGACTTTTGGTATTTAAAACCTGACCTGCTAGGACCCAGACATGTTCAACTTCCCTGTTAGGGAGGGACTGAATTCCCCCACAATAGCCTCCCTTCATCCATGAGGTTCATTGTGACTACGCTCTTCACAATGCCTCTGGGATTTCTCTCTGTGCCCCATGCATGTGCTTACATTAATGCCCCTCTGACTGAGTCAGCGTGAATGGCTAGCCAATTGTTTCTTGTCAGCTAACAGTTCTTCACTAGAAATGGTCAGTCGGAGTTCTAGTTCATGACTAAGGGTCAGGCTAAGACTTAGGGTTCTGGCCACGAAAGACGCAACTCAAACTACTACTTGGATTATGTATGACACTCTGGGTGAGTGGTCAGGATATGTTGTCAGATAAAGAAATGAGTAAAAACTGGCTATCATGAGATGAGTCTTCTCTTGGCTTCAGGTGGTTCAGCAGACGTTATCTGGATTTGGAAGTGGGTCTTTCCTGGATTTGCTCTTAGCTCTGCAGGGTCATGCTCCTGACACCCATCAGACAAGGACTTTCTTTCCTCCTCTGCACCATTCCACAGAAGGAGTCTCCCTGGCAACAGCTATAGTAAAAAATAGCCCAAATCTCTTTCTCTCAAATGCGACAACTTCTTCTTACTTTTCCCTGGCTCCAATTTGGTTCTGGGCCAAATTTTGTATTGGCCCAAATCCATCAACTCTGTTCCTAGTTCTCTAGAGTGGGCTGTTTCCCATAAGAATGTTTCAGAGACACTGGCTCAGGATATTACTGGTGGGACCATGGAACAGTATTATTTTAAAGTCTTCTAAATGTATATACATGATTAAAACTCAAAAAAAAAAAAACCATAGGGACTAGAGAGATGGCTCAGTGGTCAAGAGCACTTGTTCTTTGCAGAAGACCCAGGTTCAATTCTCAGTACCCATGATGGCTCATAACCATCTATAACCCCAGTTCAAGGGAATTCCATGCCCTCTTCTGACCTCTGTAGGTACCAGGCACGCATGTGGTGAACAGACATACATGTAAGCAAAACAAATAAATAGCCAGACATGATGGTACACACCTTAATTAATATCACCCTTTGAGAGGTAGAGGCAAGCCATCTCTCTGAGTTCTATCTTGGCCAGCCTAGTCTACATAGTGAGTTCCAGAGCTACCTAGTAAGACCCTGCCTCAAAATTCTGACCAATCAATGCTGAGTTCAATCCCTGGTATCCACATGGTGGAAGGAGAAGAGTCAATTTCCACAGGTCCTCTGACTTCCACATTCACACTATGGTTCATATGTTTGTGTAAGCACACAAAATCCATAGTATATTGTCCCAAATGATTACGTCATACTGATAAGTGGGAACTCTACTTACTAGAACACATACACCCGCGCACACGCGTGCGCACACACACACACCAGCTTAAGCCCCCAACAAGGAATTCCTAGCCCCTTGCCATCTGGCTCCAGGGCCCTGGGTAGCCTTGCTGCCAACCCCAAACACATGGCCGTGTGAAACCACTCCATGTCTTCACGCACGCTCAAGTCACTCAAGACCAAGTCTTTGCAAAAGCTCATCCTTCCATAGCTTCTCCCTCCTTTACCCAGAGAACTTCCACACACCTTACAAGGCCTGGCTAAAATGCTGCTTCCTCTGGGCAGCCTCCCCCACCACCTTCCCACTGAAGTGCTTTGCTGTGAATTTCCCAGCATCTGCCTTGCTGCCCACAAACATTTCACAAGCTCACATCCATTTACAGCTTTGTGTACGCCTTCTCAGAATCCTTTGAGGTAGACACTGAGAGCGATGACAACAACGGTCAACAACAGTCGTGATGATGATGAGGGTGGTGAGAACCAATGGACAGGAATGATGACGGGAATGATGGTGGGAACATGTCGAGGGAGAAGTCTGCTCCTGGCCTCTTCGTGGGCCATCACACCAAGAGATCCTCACAATGGTCTGTGAGCTCGGCTCTGTTGTTACAAGGTCCTTTTTGATGAGAGCCCTGAAGATTCTGGACTCTCTTTGCCTAAACTCGCCATTCTCCTAATTTGCATAGTTTGCAGAAGCCTCTGGCTTCAGGGTTGCACACTCCCACACTAAGTCCCTGCTCAAACCTTCCTAAGCAATCCCCAGCCAAGCTGGTCTCCTGTTTCCATGGCCTTAGGATCTGGGTTGCTTCCAGCTTTTAGCTATTACAAATAAAGTTACTATAAATATTCATATAGGAGCTTGTGTAATGCTTCAACTTCCCTTGAACAAACAATTAGGGGTGGAATGGCTGTGTCATGTGATAGGTGTATGTTTAACTTTATATGTATTATATAAAATTATATATATATGTATATATACTTGATAGACAAACAGACAGAGTATTTTGCCTATGTGTATATCCGTATACCATGTGCCTGCCTAGTACCCACAGAGACCAGAAGAAGGCATCAGATGCCCTGGAACTGGAGTTACCGACGGCTGTGAGCCATTATGTGGGTGCTGGGAACCAAACCCTGGTTCTCTGAAAAAGTAGGCCGCCATCTCTGTAGCCCAGTATATTTAACCTGTTGTTTGTTTGTTTCGATATAGGGTTTCTCCATGTAGCCCTGGATGAACTGGAACTCACTCTTGTAGACCAGGGTGACCTCAAACTCAGAGATCCACTTGCTTCTGCTTCCCAAGTGCAGGTATTAAAAGCATGTGCCAAATTTGCCCAGCTTCCTTTTCATAGCTCTTTTGTTTGTTTGCTTGTTTGTTTGTTTGTTTTGAGACAGGTTCTCTGTGTAGCCTTGAATGTCCTGAACTCACTTTGTAGATCAGGCTGGCCTCTAACTCGCAGCAATCTGCCTACCTCTGCCTCCTTCAGTGCTAAGATTAAAGACCACCGTGCTAGGCTCTTTCTGTAACTTATTAACATCCTTTTGTCTGTCTGTCTGTTTTTTGAGACCAGTACTCCCTGTATAGCTTTGGCTAGCTTAGAACTCAACATATATATATCAGGATGACTTCAAACTCAGATTTACCAGCCTCTGTCTCTGAGTGCTGGGATTAAAGGCATTCACAATTAACCTAGCTTGATTTTTTTTTAATTTAATGTGCATGTGTGCTTTGTCTGCATGTAAGCTGTACACCTGTGTGTCCCTGGTACTTGTGGAGGTCAGGAGCATCAGATCCTCTGGAAGTGGAGTCACAGAGTTGTGAGTCAATATGTGGGTAATGGAAATCAACCCTAGATCCTCTGGAAGAAGTCAGCAGACTCATCTCTCCAGCCCCTTTTATCTAACTAGCTATATCTGTATCTCTCTCTATATGTATGTATGTATGTATGTATGTTTATCCGTATGTATATCTAGGCACCGGACATATGCCCTGTGCCCTTGGAGGCTAGAAGAGAGTATTGGATCCTCTGGAACTGGAATTACATACGGTATGAGCCACCATGCAGGCTCTGGGAATCAAATCTAGGTTCTCTACAAGAGCAACAAATGCTCGTAACCTCTGAGCCAACTCTCCAGTTCCCAGGATTGATTCACTTATAATTAACTGATTAATTGATTGATTTTTATTTTGAGATGTTGTCTTTGTAGTCCAGGCTGGCTTTGAACTAACTGTAAAGTCAGGGATCATTTTGAACTTTGAACTCTTAATCTTTCCAGATGCTGAGGTCACAGTTCTCCTGGTCTGGCTCAGGATCCATCTGTTTTCTTGGTGAAGTATACGTTCAAATCCTTGCCCATATTTAATTACATTGTTTGTTTTCTTAGCACTGACTTGTAATGACTCCTTTTTATATTTTGAAACAAATCTCTTGCCAGATTATTGTATTTTCTTTCCGTGATTCATCTTTTTCTCGTTCTCAGCAGTGTGTTCCCGAGTGCAATAAGTTTTAATTTTTATGAAATCAAACCTATTGATTTCTCTTTTCTGTGGATATGCTCAGTTATTTCAGCGATCCCCTCAGTTTGGTATGTAGGTCTTGCACGTATTTTGACAGATTTAACCCTAAATATTTTATTTTGATTGTGTGTGTGTGTGTGTGTGTGTGATAGTGCCAACACCTTCCTTCGCTGTGGCTGGTGGTCAGAGGACAAGCTCATGTGTCTCTGGTTTCTACCTTGTGTGAGGCAGGGGCTCTTTGTTGTTCCCGCCGTGTCCGCCAGGCTAGACCACAAGCTTCAGTGGATTCTCCTTTCTCTACTTCCCATCTTGCAATAGGGGTGCAGAGATTTGTGATCTACGGCACCTGGCTTTCCTGTGGGTGCTGGGGATTTGAACCCACATCCTCATGCCTGCAGCACTTCACTGGCCAGATTTTGAGCCCCTAAATATTACCTTTTTTAGATGCATTTTAAAAAATGTATGTGTCTACATGTGGGTCCATGGAGATGCCCACAGATGCCAGATCCCCTAGAGCCATAGTTGCAGTTGTAAGTCACCTGGTGTGGGTGCTGGGAATTGAACTTGGGTCCTCTGGGAGAGCAGCCAGTGCTCTTTAACCACCAAGCCATCTCTCCATCCCCTGAATATTTCATTTTGTTATATCACTGTCTATTGTTTCTACCATCTGTGTCATTACCAAGACAGTATCTATGGATTGGTTGATATTTTCACTATAGGCAGAGTCCTTTTAAGAGTGTGTAGTTCAGAGTAGAACCCCATGAGGTCAGCTCTCTGCTCCTCTTGATGTTCCCAGGAAGAAAGGGCCTTTTCCATTGAGCCATCCTAAGGCTGTGGGCAGTGTTCTCTTTGATTCTTTTTTCTTGGCAGCTGCTGATTGGAAGCCAGACACTTGTCCATTTTAATACATCGGGTGCTACCTGTGTTTGGTGTTTATATAAAGAATATTGGGTTTTACTCTGAGAATAAAGTGATTTGGAGAGAGTTTGATCCTTTGGTTAAATGGGGCTGGAGCTAGATTTGCATAAAGCTACTTCCTCCCTCTCAGGTCCAAATGAAACTCCAATCCCACAAACTCCAAAAGTCAGTCCAAATATCCATAAATGAGCTCAGCCTGGATTTCTGGTTGTTAGGTAAAAGCCAGTATTTCCTCAAGGACTTGTGAAACTGGTTTCCCTCTACCAAAAGGAGTCATTTCCCTCACCTTAGGCTGAAGGCACATATGGCTACCTGTGGTGCCTATTAGCATATCAAAGCTCACGCTGGCCTCCAGGCTCCCTGAGGGTCCCAAGTACCTGTTATATACTTCAGAGTTCATGATAGCTTCCTAGCCCTTCTCACCTCCTCCCCTAAACTCCTTTCCTGCAGCTGCTCATCCCCCCCTTATAACCCTGCTATTCCCACCGTCTTCCCTCTCCCCTCTGCCTTTGTGCTCTGCTCCTGCTTATCTCTCCGTTTTCTCTATTTCTACCCTCCGCCATTCTCCCCTTTCTCACAGAGCACCCTGGCCACATCCAGCCTACTTTCTCTCCCTGTTCTGAGCTCCTCCAGATGCCTCTGGCTGTTCTTTTTCTTACATCTACTATAAAAACCTTCCCCTTAACCATACCATAGAGCGGTCAGGAGCCAGTTATCCCCACCCTTTTTTAGGAATTCTTATCCGTGCCCCTTGAACTAAGAAGCTTTCTCTCTGGCTCTCAAAAGCAAGCTCTACTTCCCAGCATGGTGTGTGTTCTAAGTGGTTCTCTGTTGTCTTTTTGGGTAGGTCTTTCCAAGCCTCAGGCAATTTCCATTGACAATACTCAATTGAACATTTCAGCCTCTCCTCTTCCTGTGTCTCTCCAGTGCCCTATAGCTCTCCTGGCCCCAGTGAACTGCCCATGGACTCTAGTATCATTGGCTTCCCTAGACTCCCAGTCATGTCTTACTCACTATCAGGAGTACCATGGCCTTTGACAGGTCACCCAGTGGTTAGTCAGCCCTGGGGTTCACCTGTTTTCCTTCCTTTCTTATGTTGGCCACTGTTCATCATTGCCTAATCAGAGTGCCACTCCTTTGTTCTGTTCTGTTTTGTTTTGTTTCTTTTTTAAACTGTTTCAGTTAGGAATGTAAACCTAGTCTCTTACATCATCCTGACCACAAGTTCATGGCCCTGCCATTAACATTGGGATGGGTTGAGAAGTGTGCTATATGGGCTGTTTGTTTGTTTGTTTGCTGTTTTCCTCCTTCTCAGCAGTTGGGACACTTGGCTACAAGGATCAGAGGGGTCAACACTCAAGCTGTCAGGCTCTGAGTGTTAGGAGGTCAGCAGTCAGAGGAAGGAGACAATCAACATGGCCATGGGAAGTCAGGTCTGCCACATCTCAGAAAGCCACCAAAAGACCTTCAAGGACTGCCACTTCTGGTCAGCATGTAGACACCTGACAGTTTTAACCTCACCACCTATCACTGCCAGGAAAAAAAAAAAGCTGTTTTTTGTTTTGGTTTTTAAGTCAGTTATCATTTGCCAGCCTCTGGATTATCTGCTAAGAATTTGGGGCTAGGAGAGATATGAACCTTGCCCAGCAATGGACTTTGAAGAGAAGAACAGGAACTGGAACCGTAAACTCCAGAGTCCTGTGGCTGACAGACCGAAAAGTAGTCCTAGGAACATTCCTAGCCTCCACGTCTCTTCCTCCACTCCAGTCTGGAATCCATATTTCATATCTGGCTTGTGTCTGCCTCTGGCCCTGAAACCTTATCCTTAGTCTGCTAGATGCGGGAACAGCATGGTAGGGGATACACATTGGGTAGGTAGGATTTGTACAGACAGACTCAAGTTCAGATCCTACTTTCTAACTAACCATATGACTTGGAGCAAATCACTTTGTTCTTAACAAAGCTGAAAGAATCAGTTCCATAGACTCAGGTAACGGCATTGCTTCGTGGGATTGATGAAAAGTTTAAATGAGACAGTATTTAAAGTGTTTACTTCCAGCCAGGCAGTGGTAGCACACTCCTTTAACCCCAGCACTCGGGAGGCAGAGGCAGGAGGATCTCTGTGAGTCTGAGGCCAGCCTGGTCTACAGATCAAGTTCTGTGACATGGAGGAGCCCTGTGTCAAAAAAATCAAAATAATGATAACAACAACAACAACAATAAATACATACATTTAAAAAGTTTACTGCCACATGAGCATTCAACACTTGGTAGGAAGATTTCAAATGTCCAGTTAGAAGGAGTTTAGGAGCTGGAAATGTCTAACACACATGAAGCCCCAAGTTCAATCCCCAGCACTGTACAAACCAGCTGTGATGACAGATGCCAGTAATCTAAGCATATAGGAGCTAGAGGCTAGAGGATCAGGAGCTCAAGATCATTCCTCAACTACAGCCAGAGCTATGTCATACCATGTCTCAAAAACGAGCAAGCAAACAAACACCAAAACCAAAAGGGGCAAGGCTGGAAAAAGAGAGATGAGCCAGCAGTTAAACAAAAAAGCACTGGCTGCTTGGACTTGGGGATTTAGCTCAGTGGTAGAGCACTTGCTTAGCAGTGCAAGGCCCTAGGTTCAGTCCTCAGTTCTGAAGAAAACAAACAAAAAAACACTGGCTGCTCTTCCAGAGGACCAGTGTTTGACTCCCAGCACCCACAGGCAGTTCACAGCCATCTGTAACCCCAGATCTAGGTGACCAAATGGCCTTTTCTGGCCTCCCTGGGTGCCAGGTGAGCATGTGGTGCCCAAACATACATGTAAGCAAAATCCCCTCACAAACATAAAGTAATAAAAGACGAAAAAAAGAAGAGGAAGTAGAAGAGGAAGGGAAGAGGAGGAAGAAGAAAAGAGCGTGATGATTGTGAGGTGTCATTTTTGCCCTGGAAAGAGTGATGTTTTGGAAATATCTCAGAGAATACTACTCTTCTGGGACCCGAACTCAAGAGAAACTATTTTGTCAGATGTACCTTCACAGATTGTGCCAGAGCCTATTTGGCCTAGGGGAAAAGAAACATCCAACTTCAGTTCCTGGTCTCCTATCTGAGAGAAGAGAATACAGCTTTAGCCTTCTCTCACTGGCCTGTTAAAGGAGGCAAAAACCCAAAAAGACAAGGAAAGTCTCACCGGGCCCCTCGCTGCCACAACACTAAAGACCTATCGTACTGTACTACATTCCTTTTATCAAGTACCCTTTACAACTCTCAACAGCAGCGAATCCTAACACAAACTAAAGGCCAAACTAAGCTTGGAGAAACTCGGGTATCAGAGCCAGAAGCAGATAGGACAGAATCAGACTGGGAATTTGAAACAGTGATGATCAACAAATTCAGAACTCTCAGGGAAAAGTAGACATCATGTAAGAACAAACGGCAATATAAGCAGAGTGATGGAAAAATCCTAAGATAGAAGTTACAAAGACAGCAAGACAGGCATGTTAGAACATGCCTCTAATCCCAAATAGAGGCAGGAGAGTCATGAGTTCAAGGCCAGCAAGGGCTACATTGAGAGTTCCAGGTTAGCCTTCATTATATAAGCAAGACTCTACCTCAAAAAATAAATTAAGAACTGGAGAGATGGCTCAGTGGTTAAGAGCACCAAAGAGCATTGACTGCTCTTCCAAAGGACCTGGGTTCAATTCCCAGCACCCACATGGCGGCTCACAACTGTCTGTAACTCCAAGATTTGACACCTTCATACAAACATAAATGCAGGCCAAACATCAATGTACATAAAAAGAATGAAATAAAAATAAATTTAAAAAATTAAAATGCCAGATAGTAGTCACACATGCCTTTAATCAGGAAGAAGCACTCAGGAAGCAGAGGCAGGTAGATCTCTGAGTTCAAGGCCAGCCAGCCTGGTCTACAGAGTGAGAAAAACCAAACCAACCAAACAAAAAAGTCTAAGGTTATCCGTGGTTACACCAGTGTGTTTGAAGCTAGCCTAAACTATAAGAAACCTTATTTTAAAATGTGATGAGAATTTAAAATTACTATTTAGACACATACCTTTAAGAACGAGCTACATTTTGGAGAGATGATGCTTTGTGAAGATTTGAGTAGATATCTCACAACATATGTGGGAGAGTTAAAACCTGAATGAATACGCCTGAGCTCCAGAGCAAAAAACTGGAACAGGAGGAGAGAAGGGATTAAGACGGAAAAAAGAGGAGTTCACATCCTATCAGACCATCGATGCCAGTGTCTCTGGAACATTCTAAATAAAACCTTTGTCATCTACTCTTAAGAATGCTTGGGGGTGGGGATGTGGGAAAACAAACAAACAAAAACACAAAACCAAAAGAAAACAAAATAAGCAAAACCCACAAAACAAACAAACAAACAAACGAAATGCTTGGGGCACTTGGGATTTGGTGGTGCAGACTTCAATCTGAGCATTCAGAGGCAGGTGGGTCTCTGAGTTCAAGGCCAGCCTGGACTACAGCTCCAGGACAGCCAGGGCTGCATAGAGAAACCCTACCACAGAACAAACAAACAAAAAAAGAATCCTTAGGGGAGTGATATTTCTGTGTGAAATCCAAGATCTAATTTTGTCACACTGGGGTCAGCGTGGTCCAGAACACAGTGAACGTGCCCTAATGGAACTAGACCGTATGGGGATAAAGTTGAGATTCTTGGAGAAAGCAGGGTCTTCTCTCATGGTAATATAAGCCAGATGGTCTCAAGAGACTCCATTCACATCAGTTTCCCGGTCTGTGTGAGAAGCCTCCTCTAGAGGCATAGAATACAAAACCCAGACAACTGAGTACGGCCACCTTGGACCCTGAAGCATGAGGAGAAATGTCACTTCCATCTGAAGGGAGAGTGGAATCGTCTTGACAATGCTCTCTAGCTAATATTTAGGTTCTAATATTTTGTTTTTGTTGTTGTTGCACTATGTAGCTCTGGCTGTCCTGGAATTCACTCTGTAGACCAGACTGGCCTCAAACTCACAAAGATCCGCCTGCCTCTGACTCTGTCTCTGCTAGGATTAAAGGCATGTCTGTAACTCCTTTAATTCACTATGAGTAGAATTTTGGTTTCTTTTAAAAACACGGAAATAAACCAGGCATGGTGGCATACACCTTTAATCTCAGCACTCAGGGAGGCAGAGGCAGGCAGATCTCTGTGAGTTCAAGGACAGCCTGGTCTACAAAGTGAGTCCAAGACTGCCAACGCTACACAGAGAAACCCCACCTTGAAAAACCAAAAAAAGAAAAACAGAAACAAACAAACAAAAAACAAGAACACCGAACTATTATATAAGAAAGTGCTTTTGTTTTAGTCCCAGGTGTAGAGATGTGGGCTGCTTCGGGCTGTGTCCAGCAGTTGGCTATGATTGGCTTGCGCTCTAACAGATGGGGCGGGGGGGTTGCCAGCTGCAGAGAGTTTCTGTGATTGTGTGAGGTTTGGAATTCTGGGAACTATTCAGAGGGTATATAAATGCAAAGGGCCCGCTAATCAGGGTGGATGGTTGTTGGTCATTCAGGGGTTTTGGCTGTGATTTGTTAGCAGCAGAGCTCAATAAAGAAACAAAAGAAATTGATTCAGGGATCTCTCTCTATCCTTTCTCTCCTTCTAGTGTTAGGGGGTGAAACGGAGATAGGGGATAAAGGTTGGGAAAAAGAAATCATAACATAGCGAGACCATCTACAACTATGCCCAAACTATCTTCTTCATCATCATCACTGGCGTTAATATTTTTAGTTAGGGCCTATGTTTAAGGTTTTAAAGAACCAAGTTCTGCAGTTCTTCAGTTCTTTGACTTTAAGACTCCACGGGTTAGCCAGCTGTGATGATGAGTTTGAGGCTAGCCTTATCTACATAGTTCCAGGACAGGCAGAGCTACACAGTGAGACCCTATCACAAACAAATCTAAGAGTATTTGTGCCAGGCACTTTACGTGTCTTAGGAGGTACACACTGTCGTCCCAGAGACAGGAATGAAGCAGGCTATCCACAAGTAGCACCTTTCCCCTCTAACAGCTGACATTCCAAATAGGCATCTCCCGTGGGCTGGGTCCTTTTATTTTTTCAAAATGTTTATTTGTGTGTGTGTGTGTGCATGTATGTGTGTGCTTACACGTGTACGTGTGCTCACATACACTTGTTCGTGCTGGCAGAGGTCAGAGGACACACAGCAGCTGCTGGTTGTATTGCTCTGTAACAGGTGTGCTGTGCTGTTTGCCTCCGTTAAGCGGGGGAATTCTTCTACCAAAAGGATGGGATTGGAGTCAACCTATAGACCTAGCTCTCGGTCCCTGGATGGGCATGCCATGCCAAAGACATGTTTATGGGATGGATAACTCGCTGACCAATGGGCCACCAGGAATGAGCTCTGGTGTCCTCCTTGGCCACCATCCTGGGATTGCATTGTGAGGGGGCTGGCAAAGCGGGCAGATTCCTAAAGCCACCTAAGCAGGTGAAGCCAAGTCAGCGTTCATCCTCACAGGAGCCTGGAGCTAAGAGCAAGACAGACTCCAGTTCCAGGTGCGGAGCAGATGTTAACTGGAATCCAAATGAGGAGCCTGAGGGGAGTCCCATGAGCGAGTAAGCAAAAGTGCCCAAGTGCCCCAGGTGTGAATGACTCATTTTTGCAAGCAGTCATTAAAAAAAGAGGTCAAGGCATACCTGTAAAAAGTCAGGCATCCTCAGCCCTATGCCTGAGTCTAACTTCAGCAACCGACACCCCTCAGGACTGTGGAAGCTCTTCTCCAGGCCTGACCTTTGCCCTGCTTCCCAGGTGTGGGCTGCCGTGAATGGTCCCCAGGCACAGCTGTGTCCACCTCTAAGCCTCTTCAAGCCCAAAGTCCAGGAGTTCCTGCTCGATGCAGTCTGTGTCAGATACCCAGCAGCCTTCAGCGGGGCCAGCTCTAGAACCCAGCCACAGAGGCAGGCCTCACACTGCTGCTGTGTCTTGCTCGTTCTCCACCCAGTTTCCACATGACTGAAAAGCTGATCGTGACCCCCACTCCCACCCCTCAGGTCCTCCAATGGCTGCCCTCCAATCGCCAGTTCCTCAGCTTGGCATGCAAGGCTCTTCACCAGCTACCCTGCTAACTCTCCAAGCTGCCACTCCCTCTGCACCCTCAAACTTTGCCTGAGTTCCATCCCCTGAAAATACCAGCTCACACCTTCGTGCCTTTGCCCTCCTCATCCCTCCTTAAGTCCCTAGTCAGTCTTCATTCAGCCTCCCATTGGCCACACCCTGGTTTTATAAGACCGGATACACCATGTCACGGTGCAATAATGACATTGTGGGAGAGTTATTTGATTGTGTTGTCTCTGAGATGAGAACATATTGTCCTCCTAGCTGTACTTGTGTCTGAGCCATCGTCCCTGTATATCACTATGTATCTGATGGAGGAAGGGAGAAATGAATGAAAGGCACCAGGCGGCTGCAGGCTGGAGTGGAGATAGGGTTGGGGTAGACAAGGGAGGGACCCCGATGAAGGACAAAGCATGCAGGCACAGAGCTGGCTCCAGAGGAAGGTGAGGAAGCTGCCATGAGTGGCAGCCTCAGCTCTCTGCAGGGGTCCATCCTGTACCTGAAGTCTGTGCTCTGAAATCCCCGGAATCCTTGTCATTTCCTTGTGTTTGTTGCTTCTGCTGCCCTGTGAGGAAAGGATCCTTGACCCTGTCCTGGGAAGGGCTATTCAGATCTAACCTAACACAATTGTCTTCTGGGTGGGCTGGGGATGGAAGGTGGCCTGCACAATTTGCTCCCACCCTGATCACCAGGACCTTGGCAGGGCCAGGGTTTGGCGATCCCACCGGGCAGCTCGAGCCAGGGCAGAAGAGAGTGGGTATAAGAAGGACCGGGAAGCCTTAAGGACTTGAGGCCGGACCAGGGGGCCCTGAGGCAGGACCCTCAGGGTGAGCTTCTTGTCCCAGTCTGCTTGTTCTTAGTTGTACTGCAGGGAACAAAGAATTTCAAGCTCAGAGGAGCTGATGGAACGTGACTGAAAACCTTGGGGTGGGAAGAGCGAGACCTGCTACCTATTTGTGCCATCATCCAATGGCCTAAGAAAGGCCTGGCACATGGAAGGATCCGGAAAGGACTGGGATAAAGAGAAAATGGCCCTCATCCTAGTAAGCATCAGCTTTCCACAATGGCAATTCCTGGGTCTCACCTGAGAACTGTTGGCTCAGAAAATCGATGGTTTGGACCGAGGATTGGATTGTTTGAAAGCAGCCCAAGTGATGCTTTTATATCGACAGCTCGCAGCTCCTGCCTATTGGATCATATTTAGCAGCATCCCAGCCCCTCAGTGAGGCATTCCCCTTGAGAGCTGGCCCCAGTGGCTAAGTGCTGCCTTGCCCCTCACTGTCTCACTGAACAGCTCGTTGTTCCACAGAACACATTCAGGTCCATCACCTGATGGCAGAGCATCTGTCACTCTGCCTGTCATTACTTAATAATGACCAGGCAGCACAAAGGTACTTTGGGTAAGCCTCCCTAGGACCCCGTTAGATGGATGACATTGACTACAGTGATGATGACAATGACAAGTGGTAATGATGGGGTAAAGACTTATTGGCTAAAGAGTCTGCCAGACCCCCTCACCCTCACAACACTTTCTTTAATATTGGACTTTTTAATTTTCAGGTTAGGACACAGAGCCTCACAGGGGTGAATTTATTTGCTCTAGATCACATAGCAGGTAGGAGAGCCAGGGTCTAGCCCAGGCCTCGATCCAGGTAACCCCTGGATTTCCTTTCTTTTAAAGATGGAAACACTGAACCGTTTACCCAACCTCAACATTTTCTTTAAGAACCTTTGATCCTGAGGCTGCACACTCCCACATGGCCCCTGCTTAAATTCTTGCTAAGCTACTTTTGGCTGACCCCCTCACCCCAATTCCTTGCCTATCCAGGCTCCCTTCCTCTCCCTTCCCATAATCCCCAGGGACTTGCCTCCTCCTCTTCCATGCCGGCTTCCCCTCTGACCTCACTCCCTACCCATCCTGCCCCACCTTGATTCCCTGGAAGGGAGGCCAGCCAGGCCTGGCTGAGGTCACTGCTTCCCAGGCAGGCAGGGATCCAGAAACACTGAAGTATGTCCCTTAGTTCCCTAGCCGGCATTCCATACTGAGCCTGTTGAGGCGAGGAAAGGCATCTGCCTCTCCTGCCACACCCCCCCCCACCCTGCCTCAGTTTCTCCATTGGTAAGGTGGAGAATGGCCCTGCTGTGATACCTGCCAGGGCTGAGAGAGACCCTGGTGACATACTAGGCATGGGAGGGTAGACACTGATAATCCCACTCTAACTGTCTTGTTCTTGGGCAGTGGTTTAGAAAGTAGGGGATCCCAAGTCAGCTAAGTAACACTGAACATTTATCTTACCTTGCTGGTGCCCTCCTGGACTTCCCTCATCTAGGGAACAGAACCATAGTAGTATATTCTGTATGCTGTGAGGCCTGAAGGGTAGAAGGGATGCCATGCAGTTAAAGGTCAGTAGCACAGGGCAGGATCTCCATCCGCAAATGGTGGCATGTGTCCAGTGAGACCTTGCCTCCCTCTGTGGAATGCAGGACAAGGGGCAGCTTGTCAGAGACTTGTGGGGTCTCTAGGGTGGGTCCCTAGTCTAGCCATCATGTCATGGCCACTGAGAATGACATCAATAACTCTACTTCATCACCCAGTAGGTGATAGCAGGCAGGCTATCTTTGTCATTCTGTCAAAGATGCTCTTGAAATCTGAGAGGGCACAGAGCCCATCCAGCATTTCTCCTCTGATTTTTGTTTGCATGTTGAGATGGTGTCTCAAGCAACTATGTGGGCATTGAATTCAGTATGTAGCTGAGTGACCTTGAACTCCTGCTTCCACCTGAGTGCTGGATTAGACACATGCACCATCCGTTTCTTTTCTTTCTCTCTTTCTCCCTTGATCAGCCAGTCTACGCAAAGTGAGGTTTCCTGATAAGTTTGAGTTCACCACCAGCTCCGCTGCTCATTCCCAAGGGAGCTCAGGGGAGTCATTTCTCTTTTCTGGGTCACACTTTTCTCAGGTCACAGGGTGTTCTCAGTCTTTGAGGGTCCCTGTGAGGACGCCAGGAGTCTGGCATAGGGGAGGCGTCTCAGCCCTCAGGCTCTAGTCCCTTCTACTGTAGATGAAGATACTGTCATTCCATCATGTGGTTTTGGTGAATTTTTGTTTGTTTTTCGAGATGGGGTCTCTCTGGGTAACCCTGACTATCCTAGAACTCACTCTGTAGACCAGGCTGGCCTCAAACTCAGAGATCCTTCTTCCTCTGCCTCCAGAGTGCTGGAATCAAAGGCATGTGCCACCACTGTCTAGCTTGGTGAAGTTTTTTGTTTTTATTTTTTAATTTGTCTGCCTATCTGTTTGTCTCTCTGTGTGTGCGTGTTTGTACATACATGTATGTGCCCATGACACACATGTGGCATTTCGAGGACAACATTCAGGATTTGGGCCCTTCCACTATGTCGGGTCCTGGAGACTGTACCCAGGTAACCAGTGTTGACTGGAAGTGCCATCTAGCTGACGTCAGTCCCTTGGTTTGTTCCACAGTCAGGAAGAAGCAGGCAGAGTTCACAAGTCCTGCTTGCACTCCAGAAGGCAGCCCCCCAGTGCAGGACCTGTTTGTTGCTTTGTTTTTGGGGTACTGGGGCTCCTCTCATGCAAGGAACATCTGCTGTCCAGCCACATCTTCAGCAGAGTCCATGGGTTTCTGAGGTCAAAGGATAACCCTGGGGCTCCACATTGTATCCTGTCATTACACCCTCATTAGTATTGCCCAGCCAGGCCCAGCGATAGCTCAGCTCCTCCAGACTGGGTCAGAGGCAGCAATCACCTCAAGAGGTGTGGCAGGTAAGGCTACATGCCCTGTTCCCACTGAAAAGCCCACAAACACAGGACAGGAAGTCAATGGGCTTGTCCCAATAGCTGGTACAGCAAAGGCAGTGACCTTAGACCCACTGCCAGTAGCTTGGCTGGCAGCACCAAGCACCGAGTTCCCAGTCGGTCCTTGTGAGGTATGCTGCTTGGTCTTGCTGTCTCTGAGTAAAAGCCAAATGCTCTTATTTGTTTGCAGTGCCGGGGGTAGGCAGGCCATCTACCACAGAGCTCCATCAGCAACCTGCCTCTGGCTCAGAGCCACTCCGAATCTTCTTTCAAAAATGGAAAGACAAATGGTCCTGTAATCCCAGCACTCAGGGAGGCAGAGGGAGGCAGATCTCTACAAGTTTGAGGCCAGCCTAGTCTACAAAGCGAGTCCATGACAGCCAAGGCTATACAGAGAAACACTGTCTCAAAAAAACAAAACAACCAACCAACCAAGCAAACAAACAAAAGACACCATTTTTCACGAATCCAACTGGCAACGGCTAAAACCACCAAGGACACTTAGTATTGGTGAGGACTGTGAAGGTGGTGTCTCTGTTTCTGTTGCTGTGGTGAAATGCCATGGGGAAAAGATGAAGTCCTGAGTGAATGTGCTGTTGATATGTACACAGCCATGACAAGTACTGCTGCGCTTCAGACCCAGGGGGGTGGCAAAGCCTTCCCTCGAAGAGGCTCAGAGTGATGGCAAAGTTTTCCTCTGCTCCCAGTATAAGCATTTATGAACAACTGACCAGTGCATACAAAAAGGACCAGTCACATCTTCCTTCCCCAAGCTAACTGCAGCCTGAGATAGCACCCCGTAGAGACCTACAAAACCCACCTCCTTGTTCAGCTGTCTACAAGAAACCTGCCTCTTCTATTCAGACATGTCCAACAAAGGCACTGAGTTCCTGGGTTTCTGCTTCTGGTGGTGTGACGCCAACAGAGCATACATCCTACCCCATCCTAGATTTTCTGTGTGTCTGTCCTTTCTTCATTCCCTCATCCCCCTAGCCAGGTGTCCAAGGCATGCAGGGCAGGTGACCATGACGAAAAGCAACTTGGAAGGAAACATGTTTATTTCTTCTTACAGTTCTTAGGTCACACTTCATCACTGAGGAAAGCCAGGGCAGGAACTCAAGGCAGAAACTGAAGCAGAAACCGTGGAAGAACACTGCTAACTGGCTTGTGCCCCATGGCTTGCCAACCTGCTTCCTCATATACCCCAGGACCACCTGTCCAGGTTGGTACCACTCATGGGCTAGACCTTCCCATATCTATCATTAATCAAGAAAATGTCAGAAGGTCATGGTGATACATGCCTTTAGTCCCAGCACTCTAGAGACAGAGGCAGGTGGATCTCTGGAAGTTCAAGGCCAGTCTGGTCTACAAAGTGGGTCCCCCAAACAATCAGAGCTCCATAGGGAGACCCTGTCTCAAACAAACAAATAAGCAAATAGACTCTACATCCTTGTCTATAGGTCAATCTTTATGGGGACATTTTCTCAGTTTGGAGTCTTCTCCTAAATAACTCTAGGTTGGGTCAAATTGACAAACAACAACAACAAAAATACAACAGGCTGGTTGTAGCAAATTGAAGATATAAAACCTGGGTGTCTTCACTCTAGAATTCAATCAGCATCAATTCAGATCTGAAAGAAAGCATATAGATCATACTTCAGCAGGCAAAAGAACAAGATGTAAACATTTTAAAAAAAGAAAAAAAATTTTTTTTGAGACAAGGTTTTACATTGTAGCCCTTCCTGGCTCATCTCAAACTTGCCTCAATCCTCCTGCCTCAACCTCTTGATTACAGGTATAAGCTACCATACCCTGAAAAACATGGAATTTTTGAAATACAATATATCAAAATCCTAGAATTTACTGAATATCTTTTCACCTTATAATTCCTCTCCCACAAAAAAATGCATACTAGGATATTAATATTTTCATTTATAAAGTTATCTATAACTTCCTAAGGATGCAGACTACCTAAAGTATCCCAGTTATTTACAATTGCCTTGAGGTGAAAACTACCTAAGGTAACCCAGTGCTGCCTCAGTTCAATCAAAAAGACACGGGCCATTGCATCACATGGTACAATGGCACATGACTATAATCCCAGCGCTTGGAAGCTAGAAGCCATAGGGCCAGGAGTCCAAAGTCATCTCTGACTATACAGAGAGTTTAGGACCAGCCTGGGCAAATGTAAGACATTGCCTCAAAAAATTGTTTTGTGCTT
The DNA here is from genome assembly GCA_028658305.1 of Pachyuromys duprasi. NCBI lineage: Eukaryota > Metazoa > Chordata > Mammalia > Rodentia > Muridae > Pachyuromys > Pachyuromys duprasi. Next base: position 95,307,469 of record CM053763.1, read on the forward strand.
GCAGAGACAAGTTCATTATTGGTCAAGTGACACAGCAATCTACACCCAGAATGGTCTACATCAATATAAGTGCCCGATAAGCCAATAATCCTGTTACATTGGGTCTTGTCCTCTTAGGACCCAGATGCCAGGCTAGAGGCAAGTCAGGCTATCCTGCAACAGGCAGACAGAGAGAGTATAGTATATGTAAAAACGGGCCCAACCATATGTCTACAAATATAGCTGCATGAGTGACCTCAGCTGATGGCATGTGTAATGGCTCAATGGGTCCCAAAGCCACAAATCCTTGCTGTTTAAAACCACCGAGGCTTCCTCTCCTGATGTGGGGTTGAAGCATGCTGCTGTTCTGTGTCTAGTGTTCACAGCCCTTTCCTGTGAGTAGCTTCAGCCTGTGAGTCCTCACCTCTGTCAGCTTCAGGGAGGCAGAGCTTTGAGCAATCCCAATTTACCGAAACTACTACCCCTGGCCAGTGATTGTACAGCCTTCACAAATACCAGTATGAATTTAACAAGTAGTCATCCAAATGTGTATATATACATGTATATATATACACACACATATATGTATGTGTGTGTGTATCTTCATTTTCTGTGAGGGAAAAAAATATTCAGTGGCTTCTCATTCCTGATAGAAAAACCAGAAAAAATTATTTCAACAGAAGAAAACAGTAACAAGACTACTAGTTTTACTACCCACAGGTCCCATACGTAATTTCAGTTGACATATTAGCATATATCTATAGAAATCCAACTATGAGGCACATGTATTGCCTTACTCTATAGCCCAGGCTGGCCTAAAACTAAGAACTAATCCTCCTGCTTCAGTCTCCCAAGTTCTGAGGTTACAGGCACGAGTCATACTTGGATTATTTTCATCTGAAATGATGACAAACATAGTTTTGTAACCTGCTTTTCCCACTCCAGAATATCTCCACTTCCTTTCTGTAGCAACCAGTTTATATCAACTGACCATTTTTAGGCCATTCTACATACGCCTGTGTGACACATAGCCTTTCTCCACCAGATCCCCACACAGAGAGGGGCTCTGTCTGCTTTTTTGTGGCTGGCAGAGGTTACCTGTGGCAACATTTTCACTGTAAAGTTGAAGAGTCTGAGGGACAAGGAGTAGCCTGAAGTCACCCAGCAAACTTGTCACAGAGCCCAGATCGAGGAAATCTCCCTCCTCTTGAGTCTCCAGCCACAGTATTCTCCCTGTGAAGAGCTGGACTGTCCTGGATCTGCAACTCTCATTTCAAGCTTCTATAAAGATGGGCTCTCCCTCTCCCTCTATTAAAGTATGAAGATGAGTCACCTCGCCCTTCCTGATGAACATGCCTATGACTGCCAGGAGACATCCAGGTGGGAGCCTCTGGGGACAGCCAGGAAATATGGACAGAGGTAACCTGTTCCATTAAGGGTGAGCTGTGTGTTTCTTTTGAGTCCAAACTACTGCATGGTGGATTCTAAAAGTGAAGATGCCTACATTTCAATTTGCTACTGATTTCCTCCATCACCGTGGCCTCCAGCAGCAACTTAACATCCATACTACAGCTTCCTCAGCCTGTCTTGTCTTCCCTGTAAAGGTGTGCCGGTGTTAGGGGGCAGAGGGAGGGACAGCTTCGTGGGAAAGTGTCTTGCTGGTTACATCAGTGTGAAACACATGGCCAATCCACGCCTCTGTAGAAATCAGCTCTCAGAGCAAGCCAGCCAAGCCTGGCTGTCTGCTTTCCCATCTATTTCAGGGTTTCTTCTTTACTGTTCCCCATACCCAATCTTTATGGAAGGCCTACTGTGTGCTAGGTCCAGGGCAAGGTATAGAAGTCACCTCAGAGCCTGACAGCTTGAAGGGTACTTAAGGCTTGTTTTAGAGAGAGGAAAGTATAGTCCACAAGGAAGAAGTAGCTGGCCTAGGACAACACCTCTGGAGATAACAGCAGACTTCCAACTCCCAGCATTCTGCCCTTCCTGAGGCTTGAGGAACAGAGGTCTCAAGCCATATCCAATCCTCTCTCCAACCTCAGAAGCCCCTGGGGGGTGGGGGGCGGGAAGCAACATACAGAAATTGCAGAAGACAGGAGCCTGCAACCCTGGAGTAAACAGGGCTTTGATGTAAGAACCTGGGTATAGTGGCTACCATTCTCCAAAAACTTGTATGGTGAACACCCAATAGTTATTTTCTCACTCCATCTTTACAATAAGTTCTTCAGGTAAAGATATTCCCAGGATGCATTTGGGAGACTCAGGTCACAGATCCAAGGCACATCCTGAAGCAGGTCTGTCTCTGTCTGTACTGTGTTTTCTCCACACCTTGTCACCTCCTCCTTCATTTATCCTTTGCCTCTGTCACTCATTAAGCATTTATAGCTTATTTCCGGTGCCAACTAACTTGCTGGACAGAGGGAAGCTGGGAATGATACAGGGCTTGCCCCGAGAGGTAGTTATCTATGGGAAGATAAGGCTCAAATAACTGTAATCTAAGTGATTAGAACAAAGCTAGACAGTTGCTTGGCTGGTACTGGGTCAGGGGCCTAGACAAGTGCTTCTGGTCCAGTTTTTACTTAATTTAAAGATTTGTGTGGGAGTTATAGCGTGTAGAGGTCAAAGGACAACTTTTCTGCAGTCAGTTTTCTCCTTCTACTTTGTTTTTAAATTTTATTCATTTTATATCTGTGTGTGTGTGTGTATGTGTGCATGCCTGCCTGTATGCGTGTGTGTATGTGTGTGTTTCTGTGGGTCTCTCTCTGTGTACATGAATTTTGCTATTTTCTCTCTAACTCCCACCTTGTTTTTTGAGGCAGGGTCTCTCTTGTTTCTTCCACTGTTTTGCCAATGGGAGCCTCTGTCTCCACCTCCCATTCAGCTTGGGTATACTGGGATTGCAGATGCGGTCTCTGGCTTTTTATATAGGTTCTAGAGTTTGAACTTAAGTCAGAGACTTGCACTGCAAGCACCTTCACCCAGTGAGCCATCTCACTGGCCCCATGGTTTAAAAATCTAGGTACTAAGATGTATATTTACTACCTGTATGATATGGGCAAATTTCTTCACTTTGTAAAGCCTTTCTTTTCTCTTTTAGAAAATGGAGAGAATAAGCATTCACCCCATAGAATTCCCGAGGAGATTAAATTAACTGGATTATTGTATTGTTTCACTTAACAAAAAGCAGGAGGCTCCCCTAGAGACTAAGGCAGGAGGATTGGGAGCTTGGCATAATTCGACTGTCTGAAAAATAAACTAACAAATGAAAAACTTTCAAAATAAAAACAGGAAAAAAATGTTAAAAGATCCACTATGAAGCTGCTATTGGTCTGGGGGGCTTGGGATATGATACAGGAAGTCCAGGCAGGGGACATTTCCCTAGAACCATGTAAAGATTTTTAAGTAAAACCAAACAGAAGCCCAATATGCATTCAGACAAATGCAGAGATTAGAAACATACACAGTTCAATATTTTCACAAACACATGAGGATGTGTATCCAGCATCCTCATGCAGAAACATCAAGAGTCAGGAATCCAGTATGAGGAGACAGGCCCTCCTCTCCCAAGCAAAGTGCAGGGGTGGGAGGGTGCCTCAAAACCCATTTGTGAAGACAAGTAAGAATCTTAACAAAACTTTCTGGTTTAGTGGGCTTAGTGTCCAGGAATGAAATCCAGGCTGAATCCTTAACGCCATATTTCTGAGAAATAAAAATAAAAATAATAATAAAAGAAAAATCCATGGTGACCAAGTATCAAAATTTTCAATAAAGATGGGATTAGGTACAGTGAGCTGCTGAGTCATATAAAAGCTTGGGGCAAAGAGAAAAACACCAGGACTGCTGATTCGCTCTCCAGCTGCCTCACCCTGATTACCCGGCAGCACCCCCACGTAGTGGAGCCCCTCCCTGCCAGCCAGAACTCTTCTCCAGAATTTTGAGCTCACGAACGTTTTGCATGTTATGTGCCTGCATACACACACTTTTGCATATGACCCTTCATGTGACGCCTGTGAGAATAGCCATGCTGTCATATGCCATGGAAAGATGTTTAAAGCAGGTAGTGATGTTTTTTGAGAGACAAAAGTCGTAGCAGGTGGAAGACAGCTGGGAAATAGCTCTATCTAATGAAGGGTGAGATTAGAGGGGAGGTGATGGAGGCCCATAGTCCTTTTGAAGGACAAAAGCCAGAGGATTGGCTGGATTAGGGTAAGGAGTCCGGTGAACGGCAGGTAGCTCGCTAGGGCAGTTTGGAGGTACCATTTTTGGAGTACTTGGAGGATTGCGGTGCCGTGGTGAGTCTAGATTTAGGCTCAGTGAGTGTGAACACTTGTGAGACACCCAGAACGCCGTCCTGGAGACAGCTAAACAGCCTCGTGGCGCTCAGGAAACAGAGGAGGAGAGATAGTTCCTTCAGCATCCCTCAGATCAAGTGGTACTTGCAGAGAGGCACACAAAACGATTAGGTAGGAACACCGGTGAGCTAGGAGCAGATGGTTGGAGGTGTGCAAATCAGAATAAAATATAAAACACAGAGAACTGTCCTTTCTGGCCCAGCATGGCCCCCTGGAGACCTACATAACATGTTTACCTCCAGCGCGGGAGGATTTGAGTTGCAAAGCAGTCTCCGGATTAGGGGTTCCCCAGCCCAGCCCCTGCCTGCGCCCCTTGCATCAGCTGCCACTGATTCAGCAAAGCCTTTTGGCCCTACGCGGTACACTTGCCTTTAAAGGCAACAGAGCCTTTTCCGGCTGTCTTACTCACTCTTACTCCGTAGCAACTAGGACCCGCCCTGCAAAAGTCCCGCCCATTCCTAACCCGTGCTAGCAGACACGCACCAGGCGATCACCCACCCGCATCGTCCAGTGCACCTGGCACCTCCCCGCCAGTCCTGGGAGCTCTTTTTCTTCCAGACTGGCTGGGGCTGGCGCAGTCTGGCCAGAAACGGCCGCGTTCCTTTAAGGGCTGAAGTCAAGTCTCCAGGGAACAAAGCCGCCAGTGTAGGCACAGATTCAGACTAGCTAGTCTCACCAGCTCTGGGGGTCCCGCTTTGGCACCACGACCCCTCCCCTTTAGAAGCCTCAGGTAGGGGCGAGCTTCGGGAAGGTGAGAAGTCATCGGATTCCTTTTCTGTGAAACCCTCTGTGGCTCCCCACTGCCCACCCAGCAAAGAAAATTCTGGCCTCTACCTAGATGGCACTCAGGGATCTTTGTAACTACCTCTTCAGACTCTTCTCCCTGGCCCCTCCTCCTTCCCCCCAGCACCCCAGGTTTCTAGGAGCCAATCACACTGCAAGGAGCCACTTCACCAGGCTTCTCCCCATATCCCTCCCTCTGTGGCACACCATTCTAGCTGAGACATCTCACGGGCTTTCTCTGGTGCTCGCTCCCAGATAGGGTTAAATTCTGTTTCCAAGGACTTGGTCTCCAAGATAATAGTCCACCTAAGAATCTAACCTCTGATCCAGTGTCCATAGCTCCTGGTGAATTTGCCTCTAAACAGCAGCCTCCAGGGGCCATAAAACATTTACAGAGATGTGGCATTCCAAGCAGACAATGAGATCTGTGTCTGGGCAGGTATGGGGAAACGGGGGAAATGCTGTTTTCCTGGCTACTCTGCTTTTCCTTGAGTGCCATGGGACTGGGCTGAAATGCTGACAACCAACAATTAGTGCAGTTTGAGCAGGGCCTGGAAGCACAAGCCTTTAATCCCAGTGTTTGGTAGGCAAGTGGATCTCTGAGAATCCAAGGGCAGCCTGGTCTACACAGCTGAGTTCCAGGACAGCCAGGGCTCTATAGTGAAACCCTGTCTCAACAAAACAAAACTAAATGTGTTAATGGAATTACTTTGACCAAGCCTTATCCACACCAGGGGGAGATGGTTAGACCCATTTTAGAGTTGTGGGTTTTGAAGCTGAGAAGAGATGTCTCAGATGTTTGGCAAGCAAACTGTAAAGCTATGACTCCAAAATCTGAAACTTGCAGTTCAGGGTGCTGTCTAAAGATTCTCTTTCTTCTGAAATCATTCTAGCCACCTATTGAACGCCTGTTCTACCTTCCAAACCCTTCTTCCCAAAGAGCTGCTTCCTGCCAAAAGCCTATCCCCTTCTCTCTGGAGACACAGTTCCCTGTATTCTCCCTTGGTGATCTTTTATATTCTGCCCCTTACTGTCCCTTCAGTTGGGGACCTCCTGAAGCTAGCAATAGGCTCTCATGCCTCTGTCCGTAGGAATTTGACTAGCACAGGACCATCTCAGAGAAGGAAAAAGGTGGCTGGCTGGTGACTTGTTGGCTGAGATCGGCATCTGTTTCTATGATGGGGGAGGTTGAGTTTGTGAATTGGAACCCTTAAAAAAGGGCCTGGGTGATAGGCTTGGACCTTGCTCCAGCCCTGACATCAGATGTTCTAAGGGAAGGTAACAGGGTCCAGGGTGGGAGAAAGAAAGAGCAGAGGAGACAGGTCTTGCAGACAGCAGGGAAGGAAAAAAGGGGTGAGGTGGTGAGCAGGCGAGAGGAAGAAGGTGATCCCAGCCTTAACAGGCCCACAAGCTTTCTTTATTCAGGGACCCATGCCCCACAAGAGTGGCCCGGAGGCCAGCACCCGGCATGCCACTCAGCTTTCTGTCTCTAACAGAAACTAAGTTCTCCCAGATCCTTCCCTCAGCCGAACCTAGTTGGGAAACTGGAACTGGAGGACCTTCTGTCTACGGCCTCTAGAAAAGAAAATAGTGAACCCAGATGACCACAGTGCCACCACCATAGAGGCTATGGACTGTCATACTCAGCACTTCAGGAGCTCACCTGTAATTCTCATAGCACAGGGTTTGATACGAATTCCATTTTATCCTGAAGAAAACCACAGCTCACTGACTGAGAGCTTGCCCAGGATCAGCTAGAGCCAATTTATAGGTGAGCTGGTTCAATGTCAAGGTGCTCTGTGCCCTTAACCATTTAAGTACCCAACCTCCCTGGTCTTCACATTTGGGTGTCATCACACAGTCAGAAATAGAGGGAGGTGGAGGTTTTACAGCCTAGAGAAGTGGCGGGCATGGTTTCTAGGAGCAAAAGAGGAGTTTGGGCTTGGCAACAGGAATACAGAGCATGGGGAGGGAGAACCCAACCTCGGAGCCAGACCTCCAAACGCGGTTGTAAACACCCTCCAAATATTAACTCGCTTAATCTTCCTAACAACCTAGGAGGTTGGACCATTATTATCCCCACGTTTACCAAAGTTAGCCGGTAGCTTAGCGAGGAAACCAGGAGTCCCAGAACTATCTCTACAACCCGGCACCAAGCGCTACCATTTCGCTAGTAGCCGCTGAGACTCAGAGAGGTGTGCGAACCGGCCCAGAGCCACACAGCGAGCGCCCCCCACGGGTGCCCCGCGCTCTAGGGACTACGGAGCATCCAGATCTAGACAGGAACCCTCCGCCCCTCCCGGCGGGACCACGCCCCTCTGGCCCCGCCCCGGACGTGCTGTACAAGCCCGCCTCCTCCCGGCCCACCTACAACCCCCCTCCCGCCGCGCCGGCCAATGGTGGCGGTCCTATAAAAAGGCAGCCCCGCGGGCTCTCCCGCAAAAGCGGAGAATCTCTTGCGAGGTGCTGGTTCGGGCTGCGGGTTTCCAAGTGCGCCAGGGTGTGGAGGTCCGGCGGGAGACGCATAGTCACAGCACGCCCGTTTTCCCGTCTCGCAGGCGGCACAGCTTAGAGCCTCGATCGCAGCGCGGCCATGGAGCCCAGCAGCAAGGTGAGTAGCGGGGCCGTGCGCCCCGGGCCGGGGACGTTCTGCCGAGCGCGGGGCCGGGCGCCCATGCGAGGCCCCGCTCCCTCACGCGGTCGCGGCGCGCTTCCCGCGGCCGGGGCGGGGGCCGCGGATCAGGGGCCCAGGCGCCGCACGTCGCGCACGACCTCGCCGGCTCCTCCCGCGCGAGGGAGGGGGCCAGAGCGCGGCGCCCATTGGCTAAGAGGGCCGAGCCCCCAGCCGGGCCCCGGCTAGGCGCGGAGGAGGCGGGACCCGCCCGAAGCCCGCGCCGCGCCGCGCCCGGAACCCGGGCCTTGGGGGTAGCCGGGAGGAGAAGGCACTTCCTCCAGGCCAGGGTCTGGGGACAACGTGCTCCAGGCACGGCACGGTGCGCAGTCCTCCAGGGATGTGGGGCGTTTTCCCCGAGCAAGCCACCGTCCAGATAGGATCTTTCTTCACCTGTGAACAGGCTTGCGCTGCCTGGGCCCGATTTCCCCAACCCCTCCTGGGTGTGCGACATTCTTTCTTTGCTGTCGCGCCTTTGCTTTGTGTAGAGTTTGTTCTAGTCGCTTTTTTAAAAAAATTTTCAAACATTTGGATCTTCCCGTCTTAGGCACAAGGATGCGCACCTCCACACTCGACCCCTGCCCCATTCCCTTTTTAAAGCTAAGAACGGCGCGAACGCGGGCTAAATCCCGGGCCGCCTTTACTGGGCCGTGGAGGTGTTTTGGTGGGACTCTGTAGAGGAAGCTCCAGTTGGCTCCCGATGGTCGCACTGACAGTCTCTGCAGAGCCACAGTGATAGGTAGGGTATAGATAAGTAAAGATAGAGAAAGAGTGAAAGATTGAGGCCCGGAGTCTTTCTGAGGCCACTTAAACTCTGAACTTTCGTTTCTCCACAAAGAGAGAACTTTTCTCCCTGACTTCTTCAAAAGCAAGCCTTTCTTACCCTCTGTAGTTCCAGACCTGGTTTGGTCTGTCCGTCTTTCAAAATCCTTTGATTTTGTTTTTGTTTTGGAGACAGAGCCTCACTATGTAGCCCTGGCAGTCCTAGGACTCTTATGTAGACCAGGTTGGCCTCAATCTCACAGAGATCCGCCTGCCTCCGCTTCCCGAGCGCTGTAAGGCCCGGCACCACCACCTCGGCTGGATAGTTATTTCTTGAACGGATAGTGACTATTCTGAGTACAGAAGGATAAAGGAGAAAACCGCGCTATGGATCACCATGGTTAAACTACATTGTCCATGTCCTGTGCTTTCTCACCAGGAACACACAGAAGGGAAGTTAAGTTTCCTAAAGTCACACGTTTCTAATGTCTGGGCTGCTTTCGCTGTCCCTTTTTACTAGTGTTTCTTGAATTGTGAGCAGCAGGGAGAGTTTGCCTAACTTCTAGGGCAGCCCTTGTGGCTTCTGGAGTAAATGCTTCCGCTGGCAGGTGGATGGATAGAGTCACCCTGCTTTGCTTCCCAAACTTTCCGCCTACTGGCTCCATTTGTCGATCTTGGAATACCTTCTTCCCTGTAGTTTACTATTTGTATTGATGAATCCATGTGCTTGCACTGTTACACCAGTAGATTCCTCCCTCCCTCCATGAGACAGGGTCTCTCTGTGTAGCCCTGGCTGTCCTGGAACTAGCTCTGTAGACCAGGCTGGCCTCAAACTCAGAGATCAGCTTGTCTCTGCCTTTGGAGTGCTGGGAGTGCTTAAAGAAAATAACTCTGGGCTGGGCATGGTGGTACACACCTTTAATCCTAGCCTGGTCTACAGAGACCAGGACATCCAAGGCTCTGTTAAACAGAGAAACGCTGTCTCAAAAACAAGAAACAAGGAACCATCTGAGAACTGTTTGCAACAAGCCTGCATTCAAATGTTTTATCATGTCTTCACTTAGTGAATTTCACCTGTGGGAAGAAACATGAGGTATAACCTTATATATTCATCACTGGTCAAAATTAATCACACTGAATAAATATGTTAATATGTAAAAAAACAAACAAAACAAAACTCTGAAGGCACAAGGAAGCTGTAGTATTTTGGGGTTTTTTTTGAGACAGGGTCTCCCCTCATATCTCTGGCTATTCTGGAATGCCCTATCAGTAGATGAGACTGGCTTTGAACTAAAGAGACCCGTCTGGCTTTGCCTCCCAGTGCTGGGATTGAAGGCATGTGCCACTATACCCAGTTTAGGTGCATTTTAATTATCTTGTGTACATTCTGGGGAAAAGCCCTTCCCTTGGAGACTGCTGATTTCTCAATCAGGGCCACAACCTTTTGTGTTGTGTATTTAAACAGAGTCCTGGGGAGCTGTTTGAATACCCTGGCATGTCTCTGGTGCACTCCTGTAGTAATGAGCTTAGCTGAGCAGGAAGTAGGGAGGGGGTATGTGGGAGGGAGCTCCTGTCCAGCAGGGGTTCACCTCATGTCTTCACCTTTTGTGGCCACCCTGGCTGGGCTAACCCCACATCGAGACCCTTTGCTTTGCTGGTCAGTCTCTGCGCTAAACAGAAGACTACTTAAAAATCACACCACACGGCTCTTCAGGATCCAGTGGCAAAAAACCATGAGTATCTGAGCTTCACGGTGAAGTTTTCAGTTCCCATTTAGCTTAGTTGCCTCACCTGCAGAATGATAGCGGTTTTGAGAATTAGATGTTAGGATTTAGTCAGATGGGGGAACCCAGAGATGACACAACTGGCAAGAAAACCTTGCTGCCGGCCATGAGGATCTTTAGAAAACTTTGCTGCCGGCCATGAGGGTCTTTGTTCACCCCTGGGAGAGAACTGGTTCCTGCCAATTGTCCCCTGACCTCCATATGCACACTGGCACGAGTCTGTCCCCACCTTACACAAATAAATAAATGTAAATTTAAAGTATTTAAAAAAAAAAAAAAGGAGACAGAGCCCGGCAAGCATGCCAGTGGATCTCTGAGGCGGGCCTTGTCTGTATAGTGAGTTGCAGGCTTGTAGCCATGGCCATAGTAAGGCCCTGCCCAGAAGTAAATAAATAAACAAAGAAATAGATTTTGGAGAGGGTGGACCCAAAACACATGTGCCATACCCTATAGGTGCTCCTAAGTTTGCCTTGTTTCCTTGAATTCTCATGACATGCTGGGCCCTGAGTAACCTTCAGCAACCTTCAGCCTCAGCTGAAGCCTCCATTCTATCGGCTGCTGCGCTGTGAGTTTTACTCAGAAATCATTAAAACTCTCACTGGTCAGGAATCTAGTCTGTGGAGAGAGAGCATGGGTTGGGGATAGGGGAAGGGAGGGGCGGGGTGGGGCAGGGAGGGGATATCTTCCCCAGAGCCAAGCTGGCTAATGTGTCTGCCTTCCCTGCCTTGGGCTTCTGTTTCAGCGCTCTTGAGTGCTTAGGTAGTTAGGAAAGGACCGCACAGTGCTAAGGGCCATGCGCAGCTCAGCGGTAGAGCCCTTGCCTAACATGAGCAAGGCATTACAGCTGCATTGTGGAGGAAACAGGAGTCCATGCCTTGATGACCTTAAAGTTCAGAGAAAAGTGACTTCATAAAGTTTGTGTGCTAAGCCTCCCCCTCACAAAAGAAAACACAAAAAAACCAAAAAACCATACTGCCAACCTTTGCAGGTAGCATGAACATAAAGAAAACTCATCAAGAAGAGACCTTCTGGCCATGGGTTCACCCTCTCTTTTACAGAGGGGGAAACTGAATCCAGTGTAGTCCAAGACAAGACTTTGAAGATTTGAGGTGTTTTGTTGTGTTGGTGGGTTTCTACCTCTTATTCCAAGTTCTCCCATCGTCTACCTGTCCCAAGTAGGCAGAGGTTCCCAGGCTTCAGGACTTCTAAGCTGTTTCTGGGTACAGTGGGAACCTGAGGGTTACATTAGGTCTAAGTGGACATTTGGAAGCTTCTGTGAAGAGCAGTCGATTTCTTGGGACCTCAGTTTCTTTAATTGTGGTTAGGACTGTCCTCTTGTCCCCCATCAGGGTGGTGGCTATTGTAAGTGGAAAGACAACCCCCCCCTTTTTTCCTACATCTTAGACACACAAACAATGTCAACAGCCCCAAGATGATTCTTGTTCAGTGTTGAGCCACCCTTGGGTTCCATCTTACCTCCCCACCCCGGCTGGGTCAGCCCCAAATCCCCTTCTAATCAGCTTGTGACTTCAAGGAGCACAGCTTTACCCAGTGTCTCCTGGACGCAGGGTGTCAATGCCCAGAGATTTACTCCAGCACCAAGGGTACAAACATCAAGCCCTCCTCCCCCCAGACTGGCAGAGCTGAGAGGCCTGGAACAAAGGGGAAAGTGTGCAGCATTGGCTTGGGGCCTGCACCCTCACCCCTCACCTCTCTCCTGGGTACAGAGGTGACAAAGCCATTCAGTCTAGCAACCACTGTCCTAGGATGGCAGAGGCCAGGAAAGCTCCTGGCGGACTCAAGGCTCAGAGAGCTTGTGTCCAGGCTGGCCTAGCCTAAAACAAATCTCCAATTGTTACCTCCCTCCCAGGGAGGGGTGGGGTGGAGTGGAGCCCGAGGCTGTCACTCAGCCACCAAGCCTGGCAGTAGCTTATGCAGAAACACTGAGATTTTTGCAGTAACTGAGCCAGGGGCTACCGGACCTCGAACCTGGCTCTTGCTTACCCCAAGGTTTTGGCATCCAGAAAAAGCAGAGCATATCTTGCTGGGCCCCAGATGATGAAGACTATCTAGGCATTTGCTGGACAGAACATCTGTCCAAATTGTTTAATCCACAGCTTATGTCCCCTGTCTTGAAATTGAGAGTGTCCAGGGAAGGGCCACTCAGAAACTGCTTTCTTACCTTGTCAAATGTCCCCAGCCTATGCTCACCTTTGTGGCTCAGCCACACTGACGTTTGTTCCGTGCAGGCCACTTGTATAGAGACTTAAGGATCCCTAGTCTGTTTTCACAGCAGAGTGCTTGGGGGTGGAGTAAGGTGGGGGTCAGGTGTCTGGAAGGCCTTCTGCTGGAGGAGGGATGGGGAGCCTCACTAAAGGGAAGAAAGAAATAGTGTCTCTTAGCTTTCCTTCAGCGTCAAGCTGTGGCTGTCCTCCCAACCTGAACCATGGCTTCCTGCTCAGCTGTCCTAGTACGTGAATCTTAGTGGCCCTCCAGTGTGCCAGAGCGACTCTTTAGGGTCCTGACCCATGTCCTTTATGCTCTAGGTCCATCTTGCCACCCAGCCTTGGGTGCTGCCAGTGGTGGCCATGTCAGTCAGTCACATGGCTAGCATGTTGTGGCCATCCTCAGTACCAGCTCCCTAGATAGTAGCTAGCTGCTGAAGAAATTTTCTTCAGCCTGAATGTGAGCCTCAGTAGCCTGTGGGCCAGCTTTGCCGTCAGTGTTGTGGACTGCATCCTTGGTCTGGCACTGTACTGTATGGCAATAGTGACCATCTTCATCCTCACCCAGGCACTTGGCCTTTGGTGTCAGCAGCACCTTTATCTTCTCCATAAAGTGCTCTCCTGACCCTAACAGCCAGAGTATGATTCTAGGACCTCTTCACTCCAGGGCTCTTAGTGTGTCTTGCCCAGAGGCAGTTGCCTTTCAGTCCCTGATCTTGTGCATTCGCCTGTTCTGTTGGCCCTGTTCTTGCACCCACCTACCTTAGGTCACAGTCAACGGGACCCCCATCTTGCCTGACCAGGGAAGGTACCCCACCATAACATCGTTTTTTCTCTCTTCTAAACATTTGCTTGTAAAAGCTGACCTGCTCATAACATCTGGGAGCAGTGTCTTCCAGCTAAGTGAAACCTTCAACTAGCCCAGCTAAGTGAAACCTTCAACTAGCGTGCTGGGGGGTGGGGGAGGTGACTGTTCCCCCAGCACTTCTGAAGGCAGTGTGCTGGGCCTGCCAGGCCCTGGAGTTGTGGCCAGTAAAGTTCCCGGATGTGACTGGAAAACAAAACCGGATTTTTAAAAAACACAGAAGTAATGGAGTAAACTAAAGAGAACCACAAAAGTTTGGAAAAAAACAAAAGCACCTTTTCTCCCAGTTTTCAAAGTTAGTGTTTACTCAAGGCCCCTTTTGTGTGTGTGTAGATGCATGCCCTTGAGTGCAGTATTGGCGTGATTGTTCACATTTCTGTGCTGTGTAGTCCATCCCATTCACCAACCAAAAATAAAAATACTTGAGCATCCTATACAGTTAAGGCATTGGTTTTGCATCCAGCCACTCGGGGTGGGGGTGGGGGGGACTTTCGGTTTGATGTCTACAAAGGAGACATGCATATACATACAGATGAACTCTCTTCTCACACAATCTGGTTATACCTGGGGCTTTCGATTTGGTTTTTATTTCTCTAGCAAGCCACCACAGGGCTCTCCACTAGCACATACAGATGTTTTGCATTCTTTCCAACAGCTGCATAATATTCCATTACAGTGTTTCAATGTGCCCTTGCACTTTTTTTATGTTATTTGCCACCCAGCGCGTTACATAATTCATTTTTTGCTCTAGCTGCCAACTAAAATATCAAGTTGCATAGACAGGGATTTGCTTCATTCAGTTTATCACCAAATCCCCATTCACTCAGGTAGTGTGCTGGGAGCATGTGCTCAGACACAGTCCTCACTCAGAGGGCTGGAGAGTGGCTCAGATGGCTCCTCTTCCAAAGGTCCTGAGTTCAGTTCCCAGCCACCACGCTGTGGCTCGTAACCATCTATAATGAGATCTGGTGCCCTCTTCTGGCATGCGGGCAGAAAACTGTATAAATGATAAATAAATCTTTAAAAAAACAAAGAAAGAAAAGAAAAAGCCTCACAGAAAATGGAAGATCTAGGGGAAAGGGTGCCCATAAGGTCACAGAAGTGTAGAGATAGAACTTAGACTTGTTGAGAGTGACAGTTACGTTTGTCTGTGCCCAGTCTTAGTCAAATTAAGTTTATATCTATTGAATTGGTTGCCAGAGCACCACTGGGTACACCTTACGAAGTATCAGCTTCTGCAGGGTCCCTTTATTCACCCCAGCCAGGTCCGCTACCTCAGGCCAAGGAGGCAGTTGTTTGCTCCTCGTGGATAGAACACTGTTTTCTGCCCTTTAAGGAGGGTGCCTGAAAGGCTTTGACTATCTGGCACAGTTCAGGCATTGGCTTTTTATCTGGCAGCTCAGGGAGCAATGTTTCGGGCAGACAGATTTTCTATAAAAGGCAGGATAGTAAATATTGTTGGCTTTGTGGCAAGGTCTGTCTGCCTTGGCTTGCCTCAGCTACAGCTGAGCCACTGTAGCACAGAAGCCGCAAATAGGTACTCAGGTGAGTGATTTTATTAATGGTCATGGAAATTCTTGATTTTATTAATGGTCATGGAAATTCTAATTTAATGTAGCTTTCATGTAGTCCCCCTTCCTCAACCCCACCCCTTAGGAATGGAAAGTCCATCCTTAGCTGGTAGGTGGGATCGCTACTCCTTTACTCAGCCCAGGGGTGATTGTCAGCCAACCTTGGCGTAAATGCCAGTAAAAGGTCCCAGACTTGGCTCCTGGGTTCAGAATTGACAAGACCTAGAGAGTTGTTGGAATGGAATTTGACCTACATAGAAAGCACCCAAGTAGGAACCTTGTTTCCTTCAGGAACCAGTACCGGGAAGTAGAGGAGAGAACCTGACCAGGAAGGGCAGGGCTTGTGATACTAGAGGTCCTCCCCTATCCCCCTCTCCCTGAAGCTTCAGAGAAGTTTGTGCACCCCAGGGTAGGAGCCTTTCCCTCTTTGAGCCTTCCATTCTCTGGTAAAGTGAGAGCAATCTCTTCCTGAGTGGAGTAGAGTGGGTTCATGGTGGTTAAATCAGGATGGGGACAGCCCCTGGCAGGGTACCTGGCACCTTACTGGTGCTGCTACTAAGTGCCATGCACCCACTCCTCCCCCTTTGTAAGCACCGCCTGCCTCTAGGGCCACCACAGTGAATGCCCAGGAGTCAGTCATGCAAGTCTTAACATCCCTAGAAGGCTTAAAGGAAACCGATTCAAGAGGAGTCAGGGCCTAGGGTCACTTGAAGGTCAGTGTTCTGGGATTAGACCATCACTATTGATACAATTTGGAAAGCTTGAAGGAGTCAGAGTAAAACAGCCGGCTAGGAGTCCATAAAAACTCAGGTCCTAGCCTGGCTTCTTTTGTTTTCTGATTAACCAGGGTCCCTGTTCTCCAACCTCACCTTCCTTATCTGTCAGGTGAAGATGACGTGTGGGTCTACACTATCTCAGGATTATTTTTAAATACCCAGAACTTTATTCAAATGCATTCTTAGAAAAGAAATATATACACATATACACATACGTACAAATGAATAGAAGGGGCTGAATTTCCTCCTTGCTTCCTGGGGCTAAACAGCTGGTTCATGCTCCAGCACACCTGAAGACCATTCAGGAAGCAGCAGAATCAGATAGAGTGACAGCTAAGGTGGGACTCTCCTCCCACTAGGAACATCCTGCCTCTGCCTCCTAGTGGTGGTGCCGCGTGCCCTCCCACCCTCTGCCAATAATGACTGAGAGTCTGCTGCCAGACAAGGAAGGGCACAGAGGTGAGGCTAAAAAGCCAGTGATCAAACGATGTATGCTGTGGTCTGCGGTCTGCGCTGTTTGTCATCCCAGCAAATCGGAAGAAAGATCCCCAGGCAACAGTCACCAGTTGCTTCCTGGGATAGGGAGGAGGGGGACACAGAAGGCCCTCTCGTATACCCAGGCCTACGCTCAGGTGTTTGCTAAGCACCTAAGGGATTGGAACTCTGTGTACCTGACTCTAAGGTCTCCCAAATCCCTGTGGGCATGGCCCAGAGGGCTTGGGGAGGGGATCAGCCATTTCCACTTCTCAGCTCTGATGCTTCAGCATTCATTAGGGTTTCATTCTGATAAAACATAGATGGAGTGAGTTTTATCCAAACAGGAAATTGCGAGGTGGGTCTTTGTGGATGTACTCTGTTCTTTCCCTCCCTGGGCATTATTCTGCTGCAGAGACAGCAGAACCAGGTTTCCTTCTCAGAGGTCCCAGTTGATGACAGGTGGGTATATTAAGCTAGAGACTGTAGAAAACACATCAGAGGAAAGGCTTGGAGGAACGTGCAACATTCAAAAAGGTGGCCTCATTCTCAGATGAGGTTTGCATCCCATCTCTAAGCCACACCACCACTGTCACGTCAGCCTGGCAAGAATAAACACACATTGGGTTTATGGATTTCAATTTCATCTGCAGGCTAATGGGAGCAGATGTACAATGGTGGCTCAGTTGAGGGCGGCTTCCTATCCTTACTTCATTCAGCAAACACTTGTTGATTGAGATTTCCCAGGCCCTGTATGGACATTAATAAAGAATTTGACCGTGACCCTTTAAGAAAGAGCTGTTCCTATTTCCTCAGAGGTAGGGGCTGCCTCAGATCCTAACAAGGCAAAAGGAAGTGCTAGACTGTATGCAAGCCTTATTCTCCTTAATTCTATGTCAGCAGCGATCAAGTAGGTTGTAGTAAGTGATGCAGGGCAGAGGCAGGGTGGGTAGAGGTCTGGGCAGGTGGAAGACTTCAGGGCCCATGTGCCTATCAAGGGGCAGCAGCGCTGTTCCTCCCCTGCAGCCTGTACTGATCCTTGCTAAACGCTCATTTTCTTAACCTGGCTTATCATTTCATCCCTGTTTCCACCGCTGCACAAACTGTTCTATCTACCTGGAATGTAGTCAGCCACTGCCTTCCCAACTTGGCAGACTTCTGTCCTTCAAGCTGATTTCAATGTCACCAGCTGGGAATTGAGTTTTGATTTGCCCTTAGGGCAAAATTAGAATGTGTCCCTCCAGGGCTTCCTCGGGTCCCCAAAGCACGTCTACTGAAATCAGGTGCCACGGTGGTCATTGCGTCTGCCTTGCTCCCTTGACTAGCCATCCCCTGGGCAGCTCTTCTATAGTAAAGTTAGACCTTGACCTACCGATGGCAAAACCTCTTAGAGAGGGGTTTGTCTTTCATTTGCCGGAAGTTCCCTCCTCCCTGCTTGCCTGCCTCCCGCTTTGGCATCAGAGCCAGACTTAATGTGAACAGGGCCTGCCGGCATACCTCACTTCACCCACCCTCTATTGCGGTAGCCCTCTACTCGTGCTCTACCTGCACAATTTTTGACAAGTCTACATTATTTTTCTCTTACTGTTTTTGATTAAATTTAGTTTTTTTTTTAATTTGGTATAAGTAATATGAAATCATAGCTTTATAAAAGTTTATTGTGGTTGAGTGTTCAGTCACACTGTTTAGAGTTCAAGAACTCACAAAAGAGTCAAAAATGAAGTTTCCTTTTTGCCTTGCTTCTTCCGGTCACCCGGGACCCTCAATGTCCAGTATTATCTAGACCATCTCAGCTCCCCCTGTCTTTGCTTCCCAAGTGTTGAGACTAAAGGTTTGGGTCACCATTCTCAACTTTCATTATCTTTTCTGTACATATTTTTAAGTAGTTACTCATATTTGTCCTTCTGATTTTTTTTTTCATATTAAGGTGGCATTCAGTATAAATACTGCTGAAGCTTGCTTTTAAACTTGTCACAGTATCTTGGAGAATGTCCCAAATCAATACATCCTGATAAACTCTTTACATATTCCATTATATTGCTATGCCACAGCTCACTAAATCATAGGTATGTACTAATTTCATTTCTGGTCTAGTGTGTACTAGAAGAATGCATGTTTGCATAGTGTAAGTATCACACCTGAACGACCCTGAGCATGACACTCACCAGATAGCCCAACACATGGTGGGGCTCAGCTGTCACCGTTGAGCCCTGCGGCTGATGTTTACCACAACCCCTTAAGTCCCATTGGTCACCTGATGACCCTTGGCTTGACTTTGGCACACCAGAAGCTTATCATGTGCTCACGGCCCACTCACCCAGCAACCCAGCAGCCCTGGGTCTGGAGGCTCCCTGAAGAGCTGAGAGACAGGAGTTTTGCCGTTGATTTAGCTCACAGAGGATGGGAGTTGGAGGGAAGCCCCACAATAGAAGATGAGTTGGCAAGGTCAGCCAAGGAGAAACAGGCAACAGACCACTAGAAGGCAGCCCCAACATTCTGAGCTGTGCGCCGGAGCGGACACAGCCCTTCCTCTTTCTCAGACTCTGATATGAGAACTATATAACTTTGGCAATCCGTGTCCTGCTGGCTTCTGGAAAACAAGACCCAGGAACATGTCTGCTTAAGGGCTATGCCCAGCTCTATCTAACAATCCAGAAGTCAGCAGTGCTTCAGGGTACTGTGAGGAAACACACCCAGAGGCCCACAGAGGCTCCAGCTAAGGCTACCCTCATCTGTCCTAGAGTCTCACGTGGCTCTGGACCCTCCGCTTCCTCCTGCACCTGCAGCAGCCTCGCAGGTGCTCTACACCTGCAGAGGCCGGTCTTTTTTGGCATCTCCCCAGCTCTATTTCCCACAGCCAGTAAAGGGCCTGCCTCTCGTCACATTTCTTGGCTTCCTCGTGTGAAGAGCTGGAGGGAGTCCCTTACCTTTGTCTATATAGGTGGACACCTCTGTGTAAGCAGGCCCTTTCACCTGTTGGCCTCGTCCCTTCCTGCCGCTTCCAACCCTTTGCCCCTTAGGAATTCTTTGGTTTGCCACTTAGTCACCTGATCATGTACTGCCTGAACCGTCTTTCTGCCCGCTGTGTTATTTTGTACAAGTGGCCTGAAGTGAAAGCTCATGGTTTGCAGGGGATGGGGGTTTGGGGACTGTTGCTGTGAGGAACACTGAATGGGACTCCAGGGCCCTGAGTTCCAACTCTGCTGCTGCAGCAGACCACTGAGTAGATTGACACTTTAGGCTTTTGCTCTGAGCTTTCAGCGCTTTGTTTTCTGCCTGGTGAAGGGTGGGAAGGCTAGGGGAGGACAGGATTGTGTCTCCAGTGCTGAACAATGTGAGTGTTCCCATTTTGCAGATAGGCACATGGGGGGTGGGGAGGCAGTGGGGCAGGGAAACCTAGGGAGCTTGCTGAAGTTCCCATTTAGTTTGTTCTCCCTGGCAGGGAGGGAGGCTTGGTTCCTGGTCCTCCCAGGGTCTGGGGCCACCTGAAGGGTAAGCATCCCTCTGCCTGGGGAATGAGACCTTGGAAAATCAAAGCTTCTCAAACTACATAGAGAAAAACCCTGATTCCTCTCTCCTCAGAGAAGAGGCTAGAAGTCAGCTGGGCAGGTTTGGGCACCCGAGGCCAGGAACCAGGCAGGTTTCCTGGGAGAAACACGGGTGTGTTGCCAGGAGTCAGGCTAGGCATCTGAACATGGGAGCTTGCCAGCATTGACTTTGCTCTGTAGTCCTCTGGGCCCAGACTTGCCTGTAACCCTGTGATTTCTTCCTCTGCAGAAGGTGACGGGCCGCCTCATGCTGGCCGTGGGAGGAGCCGTGCTCGGATCCCTCCAGTTTGGCTATAACACTGGTGTCATCAACGCCCCCCAGAAGGTAAGCGCTACACCACCTGCCCATATACCATCACCCCACATACTCATCCGTTAACCATCTTCTTCCAGCTGGGATCTTGGTAGGCCATCTTGACTAGTTTCTCAGGCAGCACAGACCTTTACAATAATTAGTAAAGTGCGGCTTCGTTTACATGGTCTTTGGGACTCCTGAGGACTCCAGGCAAACAGGGCAAGCAGGCAGGCAGTGGGGAAATGTCCAGAGAGGAGGAACCTCCCCCAGTGCCCCTGAGGTAGAAAGAGCTGGGGTCCAGTACCACCCTGCCATGCAGGCTTTATATTCTCACACCCCGTCCACATACAGCACAGGCCAGTTCCAGATTGACACTGCTTCCTGTCCCTGGAGGTCCCAGGTCAATTTAAGCAAGCATGGCATCTTGCCTGAGGCACTGCAGGAGCTAGAGGCCTGGCTTCCTTCTCCCCATTGTACACCCCAAATCTGCCTCCACTTGCTCTGCGGCTGTTCAGACAGGAAAGGACTCTGGCAATCACCTACTTGTTCTAGGAGAAGAGGAAAAGGGGTTAGGCACGGACAGGGAGATTCACAGCCCCTCCTCATCTACAGTAGGCATTTTTCATGTGTTGATGAGGTTGGGTGGTGATTTCTATTTTATAGGCCCCGAAAATGAGGCCCAGGCTGATGAACTGACCCACGGCCCCAAGGTCATGTACTAGTGAATGGTGGCTTCAGAAGCCAAGCTCTTTGTTTCCATAGCCTCGGGCTGCCTTCCTACCCCACGCTCTGTTGTCATTTTAACAATTCATACTTTCACGGGGCTCATGAAATGGCAGTAGACAGTCCTCCTGTCAGGACCGTGCTCACTGCCCAGGCTGATGAGACCAGACAGTGAGTGTCAGGACCAGGGGCGCAGCTGGGGCACCAGACTGTGTGGAATCAGAGCTGGGCTTCTTCCAAGTAGGCAGAGCTTGGCTGTAGGGGCCACGCCTGAGGCTGGGGAACAGGTCACTAGGCAGGCCCGGCTGCTGAGTCATGCTGAGCTGCTGCAGCCCTGATGGGATTTTTCCAGGATCTGACATGGCCACTGTGAGCCCATGCTTAGAACAGTCTCAAACCCTGTTTTTCTTAAGTGCTCAGAACAGCTACCACCAAGGTGTGTGCTGTGGAGCCACCTCTTTCTGGGAGTCCATGCAGATAGAAAGCCTGTAAGACCAGATGGGAGGAAATAGGGAGATGAGTTTGCTATACATTGAGGTTTGGGGTGCTGAGGAAGCTCCTTAACTGTTTCTGACGGCTAACCAACATTGAAAAGTCCTGGGTTAGGCAATGGCCTAACTGTGGTCACAGTGAGCTAATGACATAACCAGGACTCTACAGGGAGGATAGTCGAGAAGAGTTCCCAAAACAGACAGGATGGAGTGAGCAGGGACCTGCAGCGGAGACAGTAAGATGCACTGAGAGCCACGTCCTCTGAAGGATGAATATGGTAGCATGTCAGGAAGGTAGACTGGAGGAAAAAGAGAAGTTGGGAATTCACGGCAAGCCCAGATCCTGTTTCAAGAAGGCCAAAATAAAATCTAGAACCCCAAAGCAAGAACTTCACATAGTGAAGGGAAGATCTGAGGTGTTGAGGATCTTTAAGTCCATTCTCCGTTACATGCCTAGAGCAGTGCTTGTCACAGTAATAGGCACATGCTCAGCAGCAAGTAGATGCACTGAAGGAGCTGACCAGACACCCAGAGCCTAAGCTGGACTGGTCACTCCCACACTGCTTAGCATGGAAATGGCAGTGCTGGCTTGTAGCTGCCAAGACCAGTGATGGCAGAATGTGTAGAAGTTTGAAGAGGAAAGAGACAGAGTAGACAAGGCCTTCCCTGGAGACTTGGTAGAGAAGAGAAGAAAAGGTCCCAGTGGCTGAGGGCTTACGTAAGGCTGGTGTTTGTCTTAGGATTTTTGTTCTTAGTCCACATTTCCTTTCTAAACATGTTGTAAGGCATCAATAGAGGAGGAGAGGGGAAGGCTAAGGAGCTAAGTTCGGGGAGACTAGAGGAACTGTGTGGACCAATAGCTTGGGAGACTGCTTGACAGTGGGGGACAAGATACTTCTAAAGATGCTAGCAAAGCTGGGACCAGTTGTCTGCCCTGGAGCCTTCCTAGCTAGTAAGAAACAGTGGGAGGCCAGGGCTAGAATGGAGGTAACCAGAATTGCCTGCCATGGTGTCAGGACAGGTAAGCCACATAGGGCCCAGCCAGTGAACTGCATTTATTAGAACAGCCGGGGACACCTGTCCAAAGGTCACCTTAGGAGCCAGACTTGAGAACCACCACCGTGGTAGAGTGACATTTCTGAGGCAAACACAGAGGTGCTAGTCTGTCCATTTCTGCTCTTTGCTGACAACTCTTACAAGCCTGCCTGGAGTGTTTCCATGTAGGTAACCAGTTTATCATATATGTGAAGAGAGGATGGAAGCATGCCAGAGGAAAGCATGAAAATGTGGCTCAGCTAACGTAGCACACAGGGTGGTCACCATGCTTGGGTACGACTGATTCATTGCCCAAGGAGAGCACGTTTGAATTCTGCCAGCACTGCCATTCAACAAGGACCTAACCTAGCATCCACTTGGCCAGACCCTGCCCTTTGCCACGAGGAGATACGGCTGTGAGCACATGCTGGCTTCTAAAAGGCACCCTATCTAGAGAGGATGGTGGGGAGACCTCTTAGAAACAGAGTACGTGGGGATCTGTGAGGGGTAGGTTCCAGGACCCTCCCAACCCCCTTGTATACTGAATCCTTGGACACTCAAGATCCCGTATGGAACATGGCACAGCACTGCCCCAGCCTGTGCACATCCTTCCCATTCACCCATCCCTGCATCACCTACATCTGAGACCATATACGTGCTCTCGTCAGTAGTTGCTGTACTCGCTGTATTGTTTAGGGATTAAAGGCAAAACAGTCTGTCCATGGTCAGCGCAGATTCAGTTTCTCTTACAAATATTTACGTTCCCCGGATTCTAAGAGAAGAGGGCAGCAGCAGAAAGACTATGAAGGATTTGGCAGCCCACTCATACCTGGAAGGGGAGGGCCAGATGTCTAGACAAAAAGTGTGCAAGGACTTGGTTGTGCAAAGGGCTCCCCTGATGTGGAGTCTGTCCATCTGCATTGGGTACCCCAGCTTCTCCACGTCTGTTCCAAGTATTTCTCTTAGGGAGCGAGGCTGGGTGGCCATGCTCTAGAATTTTGCCCACGGTGAGTAGATAGGAGTTTGTTCTTTGCCATAAAACAGGCCTGAAAGGCTTCTGCCGGAAGTGGTAATTAATCGTGATATTATCTTAAATGTTTATATAGCACCTGCCCTCAAATTACCTCCTCTCCCTGCACCTTGTAAGCCTGGCAAGCAAGACTAGACCATCTTACTCTTTGTGAATGAGGAAAGCAAGGCTGGCTGGCAAAAGGCTCCTGGAGAATGGAAGGCTGAGCTGGGAGGGGGGTGGGCTCTGGGAATGGTGACCCCAAGTTGGGGTGGAAAAGTTGAGCCTGGCTACAGAGGGAGCCAGTGACTACACAGTAGCTCCCTGGCTACCACCCTGGACTGATGTACACAGAGCCTCTCCATTTGATGAGGCACAGGGCAAAGGACCTGAGAAAGAAATGCATCTGTGGAACTCAGAGGCTGTTGGGAGGGACCTGATGTTAGCTCAGCCCTTCTTGTTTGACAAAGGAGGATCCTGCTCTGTAGAGGAAGTGAGCCCTTACCTCAAGTGATCTGGCTTAGCCAGTGACAGAATGACCTGAGTTGGACCTGATTCCCACCCCAACCCAGTGCCCCTGGGTTGAGCTGACTCCACACTCTAGACCAGCCTCTCTACCTCTATGGGGATACAAACGGCCTTAGTGTAGCCCATTGCCACAAACCTTCACAGCTTACTTAGTCTCCTGTATATATTCTAAGTGCTTTGAAAGTGGCCATTTAGCTGTTCTCACAATAACCTCACTAAGTATGCACCATAACCCCCATTTTCTAAGAAACAAGCACAGAGATGTGAAGAATCTACACCAATGACACATAGCACAGGGCAGAGCTGGAGTTTGAATCCAGTGAGTCTGGTTCTGTTCTGTATTCAACCTTTGTGGGAGATAGGCACTGAGAAAAAGGTGTCATCTAAACATCCTCTCTCTCTCTCTGTCTCTCCCCCTCCCTCCTTCCCTCTTGCTCTGTCTTTCCCTCCCTCTCTCCCTCACCCCCTCTTCGCCAGGCTGGCCTTGAACTCATAGCTCTGCCTGCCTCAGCCTCTGGACCCTTCCTCATACTTGTCACACTACTGGCCCACTGTGCTGTGAGCTCAGAGCTGTGTCAAGCGCAGTCATGTACAGATATATCTCAAACTTCCCACACAGTGGTTGCACAAGCCCTCACGCCCTCACACTGTCACAGCCCCTTTATTGCCAGCCCACTTTGTTCCCTGCTCCCAGCACACACGAATCAGACCATGTCCAAGTTTGATCTAGATCTAGATCCCAGTGTCTTCTAGGCAGCTGTCCTGGGACACTGATAGAAACACGGGCAGGCCCAGTGGAGGCGGAGGCGGCAGTTGGCCCTAACGATGTTTCTCAGCCATAGCGCTATGGGTACTTTGCTCTAGACAGCTCTTTGGTATTTATTGTGACGGGCTGTCCGGCCTATATTCAGTATAATGCCAGCAGGCATTGTAGACATGGCATGTTCTCTGAGGAGTCTTCTTCGAGACCCTTGATGGAAGGAGGGGTGCTGGCCAGGGAGACTTCCCAGCGGGGAGCTGCATTCCCTGAAAGATGATCAAATAGAAGGGAAAGAGCAGTTTGAGATGTGGGGTGTCACCGTCTGCCCGGAAAGGATATGAGTCATAGTGCTGGAGAAGAAACGCTTCATCCTGAGGGCTGAGGTGGCTCTAGCCACTGCAGTTGCGACAGCGAGGTGAAAGCCAATGTGGGAAGCTCCTACGGGCAGTGGAGCAGGGCAGGGAGCACTAGCCAGGGCAGAGGCTTGTCCTTGGTGAGGGGCAAGGTCGGTTCTGGGTTCTCTGAAGCAGCCTGGGTGGTCTGATGCTGCTTCTAGCTTTAACCTGAGCCACTTCCAGGCTTTAGATAGAGTCCCCTGAGGATGCAGTGGGTGAGACTGTCTGTCCAGCCCCACCTGCAACATCTGGCCCTGGGTTCACAGCTCAGCACAGCCTTGGGTGTGGCTGCATTGTTCTGGAGACATCTGAGGTCTGAGCTGAGCTGAGGGGACGAGAGGTGCAGAGGCAGTGTTCCGGGAAAGGTGAGAGGCAATCTGACCCTTTCCTCCTGTGAGAGGAGTGGGAAGGCCACGGGCCTATAAGAAGGGCCATAACCCTTCAACCCCATAGAACATGGAGGAAAGAGAGCTCATGGAGGAAAGATTGGTTATTGCTGGGGTGGAGAGAAGATTCAGGTCTGGAAGTAGAATATCCAAAGGTAGGTACTGAGAACAGCCAGAGGTTCCCAGATATGCCTCTCTGCAGCAGTCTAGAATCAGGTCAAATCAGCAGGAAGGCCAAGCTAGCCAGTACCCCATATGTCTAGCCAGAATGGGTTTCACATTTGTAAAGGGTTGAAAGAAAAGCAAGTGACAGGCTGTGTGTGGCGTCTGACTTACCCTTTATGTAAATGTTTCCTCTCATAGCTCTGGACTGTTTTGCCTTGCAAGGGTCTCACAATAGGCAACTCCCATTCCTAAGTGGGGGAATCTCCTTCTTAGAAACCTAGGAACATGGGGCTTCTGCTTTCTGAGGCCACAGAACCATTAGGGTCCCCGAGTCAGGCCTCCAAGTTCCTTCAGGTTCTTGCCCTGTATACTCGATACTGTCCCTGGCAGTGTAAGCTGGGAACCCCGTCTAAGCTGCTCCTTTGTAGCTTAAGTATTTGAGTCTTCTTTGGATTTTGATTGTTTTTGCTTTTCCAGGCCTTGACCCTTAGAGGCCCTGGTATGTGGTAAGTAAGCAGGCTATAGGCAGGTCACACCCTAGGCCCCTTTTCTCTCTGAAAGGTGGTGTATCTCCTCAGGAGCAACAGTGACATCAATGGCTTTTTCTGTGTGCAGGCTGCATGCCCTGCCTCACATCTCTTTACAGACACCACCCTGCCACCACAGAGAGGAAGCAAGTACTTCCTCTGTATTAGAGTTGCATGGGCCTGGTAGAGTGTGGCATCTCTAAGATCTCAGCTCTCATGACAGGGTAACTCCACAATTCTTTCAACCCTCCCTATCTCATCAACATGAACCCACGAAGAAGTGGTTTCACATTTTATTTGTTTTTTATTTTATGTGTGGAGGGTGTTTTGCCTGCATGTATGTCTGTACTACATGCTAGAAAAGAGCCTCGGATGGCATTACCAGATGGTTGTGAACTGCAGTTGGATGCTGGGAACAGAATCTGGGTCCCCTGCAGGAGTAGCAAGTGCTGAGCCATCCCTCCAGACCCCTGGTTTTTACATTTTAAAAGAATTATATGAAAAGCAAGTGAGAGCCGTGTGCGGCTTTGGGCCCTTCCAAACAGGCCTCCTTAACTTAAACTGTTGCCTGTTCCTGCTCTAGGTCAGATTGCTTCAAATGTTCCCAGTACCGGGAGTAGAGGGCTGTGCCAGTTTGTTACCCTGTAAAGGCATGGCTTTGGGGGTGAAAGACAGGAACAGAACACAGGGTGGACCTAGGGCAGATGTCACACAGCGAAAGGACGGATCGGGAGGCACATTCAGCAGGCCTGGGATGGCTAGGCTGGGGACAGTGGCAGCATCAAGGATAGCTCTTGGGCTTGTGGGTGGTTGACACAAGGGGTAGGAGCATAAGCCAGGGCTCAAGCTGCCCCACGGGATCCAGAAAGAGAGGACACGGCCTCCCTGGGGGACACCCGCTCCCAGGCGGATGCTGAGGAACCTTTCCCCATATAGAATTGTTGGGATTCAGTGGGATCCTCTCTGTCTTTCCTGATCCATTGTCAGCTTGGAGCCCCACGTGGACCTTACGAAAGGAGTCTCCGACAGTATCAGGACTGGGAAGCCAGTGGCTTCTTCCCAGACAATAATTCCTGATTCTAATAGGAATCCCACTGCTCAGCCTCTACTGCCCTTGAGTGTGGGGCCGGTGATGGAGCATACAAAGGTGACTGCCCATGCTTCTTCATGCTCAACAGAGGGAGGGCTTAGCAGCAGAGAGGAGCTGCTAGGAGAGTGAGTTCTGGGACACACTGACAACCCAAGCTGGGACTTAACTGGATGCGAGAGAGCTGCGGGCCACCTTATCACATGCTGCCCCTGTCCCTGAGCTGTGGGAAGAGCTCAGTGTCCCTCCTTTGGTTCACGGAGGCAGCTTAAGTCTTAACTGACTTACCCTGAGCACAGATCTACTGTTAGCACACAGTTCAAATAAGCTCCACGAGCTGACTTCCAAAATTATTTTTTAATCAGTTGTGGTGGCTCATGCCTTTTAGTCCCAAGTACCGGGGAGGCAGAGGCAAGCAGATTTGTGAGTTCAAGGACAGCCTGGTATCCACAGAGAATTTCAGAACAGCCAGAGCTACGTAGAGAGATCCTGTCTCCAAAAGAAAAATATTTACTGTTTGTTCTTTAGATGTCTGAGTGTTTTGCCTGCAAGGACCTCATTGCCCTTAAATTCTGCTTAAGGGATTAAGAGTTGGCTTGGTCACCATGAGTGGCCAAAGGGAAAAAGTCCTACTTCCCAGTCGTGGGCCCTGGAGAAGCAGCCATCGTTTATCTGTCCGGCTCCCGCATTCAGAACAGCGTGTTCTCTGCAGAGCCCGATAAGCGGGGCCTTTGCCATTCCAGCGGCTCTCTGGGGTGTGTATCCCTTGAAGAACACAAGCACTTTGTTTTGTTTGTCAGAGTTGTCCTGCTCTCTGACCCTTGTAGGGATTTCTAAGAAGAGAGCCTAAGACCCTCTGAGTCAAGGTGTCCCTAACTGAATCTGGTAGTCTGGGAGTCTGGAAATCTCTGGGCTAGACCTCAGAGACAGGAGCAGCCACGGGAGGGGAGGTAAGGTGTGGCAGATGGCAGTAGGAGCAGAGGCTGGGTTAATGGGCCCTCGATGTGGCAGGAAAGTGGAGTCAGACATTCTCCACTGTGTGTTGGGTACCATGAGTATGTTTCCTGAATTTCTTCTAGCACTATAGAGGAAGCAGTCACGTACCACATGAAGACCTTTCAGTGACAGGCCGTGTGTAATACCATAACAGCTGGAAAGGAGTTCAGTGGTTGAACATATGACCAGCGTGTGCAAGGCTCTGAGTTTATCCTAGGACCACGAAACGAAGCCACATAGAAAAAGTCTCCTGTGGTCTAGCAACATTGGCATAACAGCATTGCTCATAGGTCTGTAGACGTGCCCACTGTGCGGCTGGTCATAAAAACTTTAGCACAGAGCTGGGGAGCTCAGTGGTAGAGCTGTCATCTATTATACCCAGGACCTCGACCAGTTCAGCCGTCGCTGCGGCAGAAATAAGGTGCTTACCACACAGTTGTGTTCAAAGAACAACTCCATACATGGTGACAACAATAGGGGCTGGAAAGATGGCTCAGTGGTTCAAGCACAATTGCTCTTGCAGAGAACCTAGGTTTAGCGCCCAGCACCCATGCCAGTTGGCTACCAACTTCCTGTAACTCCAGCCCCAGGGGATCTGTCACCCTCTTCTGGCACACATAAGCCTCTGCACTCAGATGCACATACCCACAGATATACACATACATATAATCCAAAATAAGAATTTTTAAAAATTATTGAAGAACAGATAAGCTCTTATTAGTTTATCGACTTTTTTTTTTTTTAAATCATAATTTCACAGTGAGTCCCTTCCACAGACCGGAACAGCCTGCTGGGTTGCGCAGCAGCTCTCTGGCGTGTCTCATGTTTGCCAGCTCTTAATTGCATCAAGAGCCCCTGAATGACCCACACCATTTAGGTTTATTCTAGATGCACTCTGGTGTTTGCACAGTGGAATCACCTAATAACACATTTCTCAGAGTGGCCCATTAAGTAATGCATGACCGCAGTGCTGAAGGCGCTGCTAGAGAAGAGCCAGTCAGAGCTCAGCTGAAGTAACGTGCCACAGGCAGCCGGGCGCAAGGGAGCATACCTGACAACAGTCAGAACTTGACCCCTGCACTCGCAGGTGCTTATTCTGTAGACTGCGTGGAGACTGCCTTTTACCAGTCAGTCTGTTCTAACCCCCTGAGCTTGGCTCTGTCAGTCTCTGGACTGGACATACAAACCAAGACAGCAGAGCAGGGGTAAAGATGATGAGGAGCTGCCCCGCTCCCCACACTCTTGCCTTTTCCGCACCCCTTCCTCTCTGCCGCGCTTGACTGTTTAGAATCAGGAGGAGAAGGGGGTCTGTGGAGAGACTGTGCTGCTCCATGTGCAGCGTGGACCTGGGGAGGAAATGGCCTGTGTTAGTGTGCAATTGTGTAAGAGCTGCGAGTGATAAGGGTGGAGGCGGTGCTGACTAGCCAAAACCGAGAGCCTTATGCTCCAGGCGTGTCCGCGCCCATCTGTGGTCCTAACTTTCAAGAGGCCGAGGCAAGAGGATTGCTATGAGCTCATTTCAAAGAGAAAGAAAGTGAAGTGAAATAAAAGTAAAGTGTGTATCACATCAGGGTGTATATCCAGAGAGTTGTTTCCCTTAAATACTGGGGCTTGTCCATGGCTACATGTGTGCTGGGTGTCTGGAGAGGCCTGTGGCACTGGCTGTTGTCACTGTTGCCTGACAGTGAAGTGAGTGTGTCAGAACCAGTGCCACCTGCCCGTGGCCACATCCTTGGCACCGGGTTAGGCCCTCACTGCTGTGTGGGCAGGGCTACCGACCAGGCCCTACCAGGACAGATTCTTCAGTTCCTGGAACCACTTCCTTGCCCAGGGCCTTTTCCTGAACCTCTCAGCTGAGCACCTAGAAAGGAAAGGAGGCCATGGTTCCTTCAAGGTGGCGTTTTCAGCCAGCCACAGGGGAGCTGGGCTTGGGAAACAGAAAGTGACAGTGTGCCTTAGAACGTGTCATTTAGTCCTTCAGGCTCAGAACACAGAGCCAGTGAGTGAACACTTCCCAGCAGCCCTCAGAATGGCAGAACCTGTCTGTCCAGCTGTGCTTCCTCCCCTGTAGGGGTGGGGAGAGGGCCCAGGGCCTACAGCTGTGGCTTAGTGGCCTAGAGTATATGGGAAGCCATCTGAAAGCATCCCCCACACCTGTGCCTTCTTGCTCTGTGCCCAAACTGGCTCTGTCATCCTTGGCCATCTTTCCCACCAAGTCTTGAGCCCCTTGGGAGAGGGGGAGGGCCCAGGCCTCTTTTTACCCTAGGAAAAAGTCTATGTGAAAGGAATAAGGGAGCTGGCTGGAGAACACACAGTGGATTTGCAGTCGAGCTCTGGCATCTGCAGGGAGGTGTGTGCTCTGTCTGGAGTGGCCCCTTACCCAGGTTCATCTCTCTGCAGGTAATTGAGGAGTTCTACAACCAGACATGGTCCAACCGCACTGGAGAGCCCATTCTGCCCACCACACTCACCACACTCTGGTCCCTCTCAGTAGCCATCTTCTCTGTTGGGGGCATGATTGGTTCCTTCTCCGTGGGCCTTTTTGTTAATCGCTTTGGCAGGTAAGCAGGAAGGCCCCCAGCTCTGGGTTGGGGAGCCCAGGGAGTTCTGGGGGAAGTCTGACTGTGGCCTCGTCTCCGGGGGATCTGGCTGACGTGTGACCCATCCCCAGGCGGAACTCCATGCTGATGATGAACCTGCTGGCCTTTGTGTCTGCCGTGCTTATGGGCTTCTCCAAACTGTGCAAGTCCTTCGAGATGCTGATCCTGGGCCGCTTCATCATTGGCGTGTACTGTGGCCTGACCACCGGCTTTGTGCCCATGTATGTGGGAGAGGTGTCCCCCACGGCTCTTCGTGGAGCCCTAGGCACACTGCACCAGCTGGGCATCGTTGTTGGCATCCTCATTGCCCAGGTAAGCCAATCCTGGTCGACCCGCCCAGCACTGCCTCTGCCCACAGCGTTGGCCCTTAGGTTACAGCAGAACAGAGCTCTCTACCCAGTCCTGCCTACGGCAGGTGGATCCCAGAGTACACATGGCCCTCCAGACCTACCAGCCTAAGAGCAAGAGCCCCTGGCCTCATCTCTTTCATCTTTGTCCCTGAATCCTCTTATAGCTGAGTAACAACCCCTATATACAGTGCTGGACACATTTATATGTGGTCCTGTCCCTTGTCCTCACTGTAATTTGGGCTGGTTTTGCAGGTGAGGGAACATTTCAGAGAGGTCCTCCTGGCTCCCAGCAGCTGGTGGTCAGGAGAGTCCTGCTTGGTGGCTGAGATGGGTCCTGGAGTAGGGCCAGGGCAGGGAGGGCCACTCACAGTCCCTGGTTTCTTTGTCCAGGTGTTTGGCTTAGACTCCATCATGGGTAATAAAAACTTGTGGCCTCTGCTGCTCAGCATCATCTTCGTCCCAGCCCTGCTACAGTGCATCCTGTTGCCCTTCTGCCCCGAGAGCCCCCGCTTCCTGCTCATCAATCGAAATGAGGAGAACCGGGCCAAGAGTGGTACGGGCTGGGCCCTGCCCTCCTCCCTGTCCCCCTGAGCCCAGGCCTTTTTCCCCCCACTCTGAGCCACCCCACCTTCCCTCTGGTCCCACCAGTGCTGAAGAAGCTTCGAGGGACCGCCGATGTGACCCGAGACCTGCAGGAGATGAAAGAAGAAGGCCGGCAGATGATGAGGGAGAAGAAGGTCACCATCCTGGAGCTGTTCCGCTCCTCCGCCTACCACCAGCCCATCCTCATCGCTGTGGTGTTGCAGCTGTCCCAGCAGCTGTCGGGCATCAATGCCGTGAGTATCCCACCTACCCCTTCCTGTTGCCCCAGCCAAGTCCAGGCTCAAGTGTGTGCCATGAGTGAGTCCCGAACAAAACAATAAGCAAGTTCTGCCAAAGCAGTGTACCTGTGGAGGCAAAACCTGTGGCAGAATCCACCTGAACTCCACCACACACACACACACACACACACACACACACACTTATTCACCTGAGTCCCACACCCACTAGTAATCGGTACAGAGGCAGGAGAAGGTCTTAAGCATGGATCTCCAACTGTCTCCCTTTCTGGCAGGTGTTCTATTACTCAACAAGCATCTTCGAGAAGGCAGGCGTGCAGCAGCCCGTCTACGCCACCATCGGCTCAGGCATCGTCAACACGGCCTTCACTGTGGTGTCGGTGAGTCCTGCTTTTGGTCAACAGCCAGGGTCCAGTTCAGGGCATCATGACAGAATGACAGCCTGTCCTGGGAGCCAGGCTTGTGTCAATGAACTCGTGAGGCTTATTACTCATACCATTCAGCTGACACAAACTCCCAGGTAGGTGAGAAGGCAAGTGCTTTCCCAAGGTCACAGCCCAGATGCTTGAGCTGTCTGATCCCCAGGGCTACCTCTCACCCTGCTGGCCTTAGAAGGCAGCATGGTGGGGAAAGGTATTGTTTTCCCTACCTAGTGTATGTGTTTAGCTATGGAGGGGACCCCTCTGGGCAGGCAGGCTCCAAGAGGCACATGGGAACGTGTCTTTCTCTTTGCCCACAGCTATTCGTGGTAGAGCGAGCTGGACGGCGGACCCTGCACCTCATTGGCCTTGCCGGCATGGCAGGCTGTGCTGTGCTCATGACCATTGCGCTGGCCTTGCTGGTGAGTGACCAGGGCGAGGCAGGGTGGGGACCTGGAGTTAGATCCCCAAATACCAATGTTGCACCCACCCAGCCTAGGCTGCCAAGTGTGGGTGTGCCTCTGGGCTGGGGCCTGATCTTGGGCTTCTCAGGTTGTCTCCTCCCATCCTGAGCTTTCTCTTCCTTGCCTGGGGCTTTCCTTACCCAGTACACCTAGCTCTAGAAGCCAGGCTTTCATCACCATAGAAAAGTGCCTTGCCTAATGCCTTTCCCTATATGGGCTCGACTCATCTCCACAGCAACCCTCAGCAGTATAATGATCCTTCTCTTGCCACAGAGTACACAGACACACCTGTCTCCGTGCTCCAGGCGAGGGGCTTTTGCAGCTTTAGCAGCTTCACTTCCCTGAAGTGCTCAAACCAGATATGCCTTGGGTTTCAGATTTATGATTATCTGAATATATACAAGGAGTTTCTTAGGACTCAGATCTAAACGTAGAATTCATTTGTTTCATATGTGCCATCCACACATAGGCTGATGGCAAACATAAATGGTATTTTTATCATGTCTGTATTTTGACTGACATCATACATGATTAGGTGTAGAATGTTCCCCTTTTGCTATCAAGTCACTAGCACCCAAAGCTTCAGATTTTGAAGCATTTTGCATTTCTGGTGTTTCTGATTAGAGGGGTTCAGCTTGCATTTCCATTTTACTCAAACTAAGGCCCTATGTTGGATAAGGAATGAAGCTAAGAATTGACCTTAGCTTAGCTGGTCCCCAGCCTATCACTAATCCCTACACACACACACACACACACTGCTGTGTCCAATCCATGTGAGGAAAGCACCATGGAGTCCAAGAGCACTAGAGGAGAGGCATAGAATAGATCCTTGTGAGACTGAGA
The DNA here is from genome assembly GCA_028658305.1 of Pachyuromys duprasi. Taxonomy (NCBI): domain Eukaryota; kingdom Metazoa; phylum Chordata; class Mammalia; order Rodentia; family Muridae; genus Pachyuromys; species Pachyuromys duprasi. The sequence continues at coordinate 95,341,171 of CM053763.1, forward strand.
CCCTGCATAGGGTACCTGGGTGTCTCAGTTACTTTTTTGTTGCTGTAATGAGACATTATGGCCAAAGCAACTTATAGAAGAAAGGCTTTGGGGGGGCTCATGGCTGCAGAGGGCTCAAGTCCTGACCATCATGGCAGGAGCATGGCACCGGAGCGGTCACTTAACCACAGCATTAGGCAGAGAACAGCATTGGCTTCTGAAACCTCCAGGCCCGCCAGCAGACACAGACCTCTTCCAACTGGGGGCCAAACAGTCAAACATGAGCCTCTGGGGGCTCTTCATCATTGGGTTGCACAGCAAATCCATGGTGACCCCTACCTCTCAGCCCAGTGTAGAGACTGCTGCAGCTTCTCTTCCTTGAGAAGCCATCACATCCCAGTCTAACCTCTCACTCCATCTCCCTCAACAGGAACAGCTGCCCTGGATGTCCTATCTGAGCATCGTGGCCATCTTTGGCTTTGTGGCCTTCTTTGAAGTAGGCCCTGGTCCCATCCCATGGTTCATTGTGGCTGAGCTGTTCAGCCAAGGGCCCCGTCCTGCTGCTATTGCTGTGGCTGGCTTCTCCAACTGGACCTCTAATTTCATCGTGGGCATGTGCTTCCAGTATGTTGAGGTGAGAACCACATTGTCTCTCCGCCATTTCTCACGTAGGGGCCCATCATGCTATGTGAGGTGCTCACCCAAGTCATGCTGCAGCAGTTGGCTCAGAAGCCCAGGCCAGGCTCTTCCCTTAGTTTTCAGGTCATGGGTGAGCAGTCTCATTTAGTTTTTAGCACCTGGCTTGCTGGTAGTAATTCCCTTCTGTAGATCAAAGGCTAAGAGGTAGAGTCCAAACAGAGGGTGATGCCTATCTGTTTTCCAGAAACTGTGTGGTCCCTACGTCTTCATCATCTTCACGGTGCTCCTTGTGCTGTTCTTCATCTTCACCTACTTCAAAGTTCCTGAGACCAAAGGCCGGACCTTTGATGAGATCGCTTCTGGCTTCCGGCAGGGGGGTGCCAGCCAAAGTGACAAGACACCTGAGGAGCTCTTCCACCCTCTGGGGGCTGACTCCCAAGTGTGAGGAGCCCCACACCCAGCCCGGCCTGCTCCCAGCAGCCACAAGGATCTCTGGAGCACAGGCAGCTAGATGAGACCTCTTCCAAACTGACAGATCTCAGGCGAGCCGGGCCTGGGCACCTTTCTTCAGCCAGCAGTGAAGTCCAGAAGAATATTCAGGACTCTTGGTGGCTCCAGAATTTTTAATGAAAGCAAGACTGTTGCTCAGATCTATTCAGATAAGCAACAGGTTTTATAATTTTTTTATTACTGATTTTGTTATTATTTTTTTTTTATCAGCCACTCTATCTCCACACCCTAGTCTTCACCTTGAATGGCCCAGTGCCTGAGGGTGGGGACAATGCCCTGTCCAGACACATGCCTTCTTCGCCAAGCTAATCTGTAGGGCTGGACCTATGGCCAAGGACACACTAATCGAACTATGAGCTATGAGGCTTTACCTCAGGAGGCGGTAGCTGCCACCCCTTCCAAAAGCCTGGATCTCCCCACCAGAGGGATCCAGGCTCCATTTTAGGATTTGCCCATTCCTGTCTCTTCCTACCCAACCACTCAATTAATCTTTCCTTGCCTGAGACCAGTTGGAAGCACTGGAGTGCAGGGAGTAGAGGGGAAGGGCCAGACTGGGCTGCCAGGTTCTAGTCTCCTGTGCACTGAGGGCCAGAGGGTCACCATGAGAAGGGCCTCGGAGGCTGAGAACTCACTGCTGAAGACACGGACACTCCTGCCCTGCTGTGTATAGATGGAAGATATTTATATATTTTTTGGTTGTCAATATTAAATACAGACACTAAGTTATAGTTTATCTGGACAAACCCACTTGTAAATACACCAACATACTTCTGTAACTTTACCTAAACAGATATAAATGGCTGGTTTTTAGAAACGTGGTTTCAAAATGTGTGTGGATTGGGGCCAGGCAGGATGGATACAAAGCATGGTTGTAACAGTGCAGAGGCTTTGGGCTTCTTGGCTCAGGGTGCTGTCAGTTCTAAGCGCCTGTTCGGTGTCCACCCCACCCCCCTTTTTTGCTTTTGTTTTTTTCATCAGTGTCTCTTTTTATTGCTCAAAGATCTCTATGACCCCTGACCCAGAGGAAAACTCTCGAGTTCTCTGTCTTGGCCTTCAGCATTTTCACCATATGTTATCTTCAGACCGATAACTGTGCCAGCCCTCATACTCAGGCTTGAACATTATCTTGAAGTGGAGATGGCAATCCTATCTTCATCTGACAGGCTTCAAGAAGTTTAACAAGCTGTTTACAACTTCCTCCCCGTACCCTGTCTCCTGTCCCCCAAACAAAATGAGCTCTTTGTACTGCCCTAGTGAGCTGTTGAGGTGCCTCGTATCCAGGGCAACTTTGTTATTTACAGAAACCGTAACCTCCCCCCCCCGAGTATCCAGGATGTCTGACAGCCCTTAAAACAGGCGAGTCCTTCCCAGACAACCTTACCCCGCTGAATTCAGAGGCTCTTGAAGGGACTTTGCTGGGGCAGTGTATGTCCCCACCTGTCTGGCTTTACCTGGATTCTGAGCACTATCTAGTGCAGAGCTAGCTAGAAAAAGCTTTAGTAGAGTTCAGGGGTCTCCCGTCTTCATTGACCCTCTTACAAAGCCCAGAGGAAGCTTCCTTTCCTGGCTGCGCAGACAGCTATAGGGGCTTAAGGAGAGAAAAGGTTTAAGGACTTCAGAAGCTTCTTCCCAATTGAACAAAGCTGAAAAGGGCCACGCTTGAGCTCCTGAAGAAGGCCGGGTGGGGCGGGCAGGGGCGTGGCAAGGCGGGTGCTAAGGCCGAAGCCTTCAGGTTCTGGAGAAGCAGTATCACCCGGTTCGGGCTCCAGAGCTGAAAAACGGCAGCCCTGTCTACTGGAACCTCCCGATTCCTAACAAGGCAACACGCAGGCGCAGAGTGGCCCCGAAGGGAGAAGGCCTTCCTCCCAGCCACGCAGCAGGACGCACTCAGCCCACTGATGCGCAGGGGAGGCGGGGTTAGGTGACGTCTGAGGGGGCGGCCTCTGAGCAGGAAGGAGCACACCTGACCGGCTTCAGGTGAAGCTGTCAGTTTCTGATAGAAAGCTCCCTGGCGCCTCCCTCTTCTCACCAGCGCCTAGACAAGTTGGTACTTAGTCTGCCATCCTACCTAGGTCTCCCTGGAAACCATCTGGGCTCCGCGGCACCATGTGTTTTCCTCATTATAGTGCTGTCCACCCACTGCAGGAGTCGACGACCCTTCCGCCAGAGCAAGGAGGGCCAAGGCTAAGCTATTCCTAGACTTCAGTTTCCATCAAAGAATTTGGTCAAGACTTCAAATGAGAGCACAAGAACTTAGTCTCAGCTTCCTAAACCGAATTCCTCCAACGCAGTTTTAGGCAGGAGAGTCGGTTCGGAAACTAACTGCCTTCGTTTACAGGGAGAGAACGCCCATTGTCTTCTTGACAAAGCTGCACATTCATGGCTCCTCCTCCCCTTTTCTCTCCGGTGCCCCTGTCCATTCAATTGCTCGCAGTAGTGCCGGGCGCTTCTCCTTTCCCCAAATCATGCCACAGCCTCCGCACTCCTTTCTCCTCTTTCAGGATCACAGTAGCTCTTTTCCCTCAAGATATATATTACACACAATAGATTTCATTACAGCATTCTATGCATGCATATAATGTATTTTGATCACATCCACCGCCATTACACTGTTTCCCTTCTCTCTCTTGCTGAGCCCTTGACTACCAACTAGCTCCCCAAACTTTTTTTTTTTTAATTTTAAAACTTGCATTATATTGGAGATGGTGATGATGGGAGCACATACATGTCACCCATGTGTGTGGAGTGGAGGGGACAACTTTTGGACGTTGGTTTTCCACTATGGGTTCAGAGATCAAACTCAGGTGGTCCTGCTTTAGTGGAAAGCTCTTCCTGCTGAGCCATCTTACTGGCCTTTCTTACTCCTCCCCTTTCTCCTCTTCTTCCTCTCTTCCTCCTCCTCCTCTCCCTTTTCCTCCTCCTCTTCTTTCCCCCTACCCATGAGTTTCACTAGAGTTGCACCTTGCCAGTGACTACCCCTTGGAGAAATTATCAATCCATCCTTCAACAACTGTTACTGCCTTGAGGTCCTCAGAGATGGTTGGGGTCCCCTCTTCCCCTCCATGAGAGGGTATTGATGGCCCAATCTTGTGTGGGTAATCACAACTGTTGTGAGTTCAAGAGTGACGCAGCCGATATCACGTCCAGAAATCAGACTTCCGGAGCGCTCCACACTGCCTTTCTGTCCCTCCATTCTTTTTACCCTCTGTCCCCCAGCGACCCTGAGCTTTGAATGGAGCAATATGGACTTCCCACACATGGCCGAATGACTTTAACCAGTTATGAGTTTGCAGTTACTGCTGCCTGCTGCATGAAGAAGCTCCTCTGATGGAAACTGGCAGGGGCACTAATCTATGGGATAAACATAATTATCAGAAGGCAAATTGATGGGCATGCCATATTCATTTAGCATAAACAACAGCTGTAGGGCTGTTGACCCACTAGGGCCTGTGACCTTTCCAGCTATGGGCTTTAGGAGGGGTTACACTACCAGACATAAATTCTCTCCTGTAAAACAGGCCTCTGTTGCGATCATAAAGCTGATTATCCCCATATCAGATCTGATTATGTTGTATCATTGAGCACCTCTTAACTTCCATTGTTCTTAGTCTGAACGTTCAAGGCTTTTTTCCATGTCCCTCTCAGCACTGCCCCCGAGGGACCCCGCCCATATCCTCCAGAGACCAAGCCACTTTGTCTTTGGCTACCTTGTCCCCTTTCCCCCTTGGATCCCTGGGATCCTCTTCACACAGATTGCCCTCCCCACTCACTATTTCTGATTCCCATCCACCAGACGGCCATTTTTGTGAGAAAACCTGGCTTGTGCACTTATTGGCACTCTGCTGCTTGCTAGTGGCCAGTGGGTGAATTTAAGCCAGGGCTGATTTTTAACCTCTGCCTCTCTTATTCAGAGAATAAATTGCTTTGGAGGGGACAGGCCCATTTCATCACCCTGTTCCATTCACTAACAGTGATTTCACTAAAGCAACATTTGCTGTATTATACATGGCTTAGTACTCTACACTGTTTCATGATGCACGCCTGTAATCCCAGCACCCAGGGAGGCAGATCAGGCAAATCTCTGTGAGTTTGAGGCAAGCCTAGTCTACAAGGTGAATCCAGAACAGCCAAGGCTACACAGAGAAACCCTGTCTCAAAAACAAAACAAAACAAACAAGCAAAAAAGACTGCACCATATGCTCAATGCCCTATGGTCTGGCCAGGCTGACAATTCAGTATTCACTAGAAAGTACCCACCCCTGCTCCCACTCCCAACCCTACTCCATGCTGTCTTAATCTAACATTTTTGCTTTTTTCCCTCCTGGTCTGCCTTTGTTCTTTTGTTACCTGCCCTTTTCCTGGGGAGACAGAGCAAACATGTGAGCACCCCAGATAGGGAACCAATGAAAAGACAAAGGTGCCACCCAAGAAAGCTTAGAAGACCAATGAGTTTATTGGCCATGCTTCTAGCAACACAGGTGACCCCTAACCAGCCACAACGCTGAGAATTCTCCCCACAGCATGGGTTATGAGTTACTCACAGCTTCACAGATGGAGTTCCCACTTCAACTAACCTCTCACCTTCTATAAAATCTAGCATCTTTCTAAGATGGCACAAAGTTACAGTGTGTGGGGGGGTGCAAGAAAGAGAAGTTTCATAAATGTAACTTTTATTTGCCAGAGGTAATTGTCATCTCAGAGGCTTACTGCTGAATAAACTCAGCTTTTCTAGCTCTTTCTGAACTCTGGCTGGCTGGTTCAGCTCAGCTGTTCTGGGTCAAGCTGTCTCTAAGCTATCGGATTCAACTAGGCTTCTGACGGAATTACTCCGGTTGGCCTCAAACTAACTAACTCTTGACAATCTGTTCTAATCTTCTGGCTTCTTCTCTGGCTCCTTCTGTTTTCATCTGTGTCCAGCTTGTTCTTTCTGTGACCTGTCCTCATAAAACTGTTCTCTCTCTCAAGTCACCTCTCTTTCCTACGTTGTTCTTGTGAGAGTTGGGCATATCTTATCTCTGACTCATTCTGTCAAATCTTTCTCTGACTGCCACTTTGCCCCTCAATTAGAGGTTACTTTCAAACATGGCTGTTTCCTTCGACAACCTAACTCTACCTTCACTGTTTGGGATTAAAGGTGTGTACTAAGGGCACATCTGTATTCCAGCGAGATCACACAGATCTAGAAGATTTTTGGATGTGATCCCTTACCAGAGCAGCCATGTTGCTTAATTACATGCTGTAACCTCAAGGGAGGGTCTAAGGACTTGGCCCACCCCATTCTTTGATGAGGGAAGGTGAACAGGTCCAAACCCCAGGGTTGCCGTCCCAGCTGCTCTGAATGAGATGGTGTTGACTAAGCCAGGTGCTGTGGTTCGTGCCTGTAAGCCTGGGTGGTGATAGCTGCTTCTCCTCGGAGGCCAGCATTCCACAGCTGTCCATAATGTGGGGTAGTCACAGGAGACCAAATGAGCTGTCACTTTCTCTGTGAGGCATTTGTTCATGTCTTCACCTCTTACGTAAGTAAGCACACACTCCTGGGCTATGCATTGCCTTGACACTGGAGTCAGATGCAGTTAACTTTAGACTAACACTTAACTGAGTCATCTTGGGAAAGTCTTTTCACTCTTCTGATCCCTGGTGTCCTCATCTGTTGTCATGTTCAAGTGGAATAATTATGGTGTGGCGGTGGCGACACACACCTTTAATCCCAGCACTTAGGAGGCAGAGGCTGGCGGACCAGCCTGGTCTACAGAGTGAGTTCCAGGATGGTCAGGGCTACACAAACCTTATCTCAAACAGAAACCAAGGGAAAATAAAAAGTGGGGTAGGTATAATGTAGGTGTTTGCTGAGGTCACATCATCTTCTCCATTTCACTTTTCAGAAAGCAATATTTCCCTCAAAGATTTCTCAAAATGAGAATTTCATGCATGTGTATACGCATCCTCTCTCTCTCTCTCTGTCTCCTCTCCTCCCTCCATCTCTTCCACGACTTTTTCTTCCCATCTTCATGTGCACTCACTCGATCACTCTCATTTTGTTTATTTTATTTTTTTGTTTTGTTTTGTTTTGAGACAGGGTCTCAACATGTGGCCTTAGCTGTTATGGAACTCACTATATAGAACAGGCTGGCCTTGAACTCACAGAGGTCAGCCTGCTTCTGCCTCTCTACTGCCAGGATTAAAGATGTGCACCAGAAAAAAAAAAAGTGAGAGTGATCAAGTGAGTGAGTGGACATGAAGATGAGAAGAAAAGGTGGTGGAAGGATGGGGAAGATGAGAAGAGAGAATGTGTGCCCAGATCACTCCCTCTGTTCTTAAACTTAAACTAGCTGGGCATGGTGGTCTTTAAGTCTAACACTCAGGAGGCAGAGGCAGGTGGATCTCTGAGTTCAAGGCCAGCTGGTCTACGTAGTGAGTTCTAGGACAGCCAGAGAGACATACTAAGACCCTGTCTCAATCAAAACATAAATACATTTGAACTAGTTTTAGAATCTTACTTTATGTATATTGAGCATTTTTGCCTGCATGTATGTCTTTGTAGCATGTGTGTTCCAGGTGCCTGTGGAGGGCAAAATAGGGCATTGAATCCCCTGGATCTGGGTTAAAGACAATTATGAGCTATCATGTGTGTGCTCAGAATTGAATTGTGGAAGAACAGCCAGAGTTCTTTGTTTGATTTTCGAGACAGGGTTTCTCTATGTAGCCTTGGCTGTTCTGCACTCACTTTGTAGACCAGGCTGGCCTCAAACTCACAGAGATCTGCCTGCCTCTGCCTCCTGAGTGCTAGGATTAAAGGTGTGCACCACCACACCCGGCCAGCCAAAGCTTTTAACTACTGAACCATTTCTTTAACACCTCCCCACCTTCTTTTTAAAACCTATTCCATTTAGTGCTGCCTGTATGTGCATGGGTGTAGGATCATGTACTAGAACATGGGTAGCCCATTCGGGGGCTGCAGCCCTCCAGAGAAAATCCACTCCCCAGTAGCCATCAGTTGCCAGCCTGCACAGGCATCATTTGCTCTGCAGATAGAGGCGGCTGATGAGCTCCTCACAATCCCTGCTGGGATTTTGGATCTTGTACGGATCTCGTGCAGTCACTGCTGCTATGAGCTCATATGTGCACCAATGTCACAGCCAAGTGTTGGACTGAAAATGTCCACAATTTCTGTCTCGTACAATTATCCCCTTCCTCTTTGTCAGTGATTCCCTAAGATCTTCCACGGGCACCAGGCATGAATGTGGTACACAGACACACATGCAGGCAAAACACTCATATACATAGGACAAAATAAAGACATCTTTTAACATTCTGTTTATTTATTTTGTTGTTGTTATTGCTGCTGCTATTGTTCAAAACAGGGTTTCTCTGTGTAGCCCTGGATGACCTGGAACTCACTGTGTAGATCTGCCTGCCTCTGCCTCCTGAGTGCTGGGATCAAAGATGTGTGCCTCATGCCCACCTTAAGTCTTTTTTTAAAAAATTAAGATTATTTTAGAAGCCGGGCAGTAGTGATGCATGCTTTTAATCCCAGTACTCGGGAGGCAGAGGCAGGTAGATTTCTATGAGTTCAAGGCCAGCCTGGCCCACAGAGTGAATTCCAGGATAGCCAAGGGTACACAGAGAAACCCTGTTTCAAAAAACAAAAACAAAACAAAGATTATGTTTATGACTTTTATTTATATGCACTGTGTACCTCTGGGTTCATGTCCTGTGTGTCTATGTCTGTTTGTGCATGTACGCGCACATGTGTGTGTGCGTGTCTCTTGTCTCTTTGTGAGCGGTGAGCATGTGAGCACAGGTTCCCATAGAGGACAGAAGCATCAGATCTGCCAGAGTTGGAGTTAACGGTGGGTTTGAGCCACCACAGGGGTGCTGGGAACTAAATCTGAGTCTGTCACAAGAGCAGCATGCACTCTTTACCACTGGATGAAGAGCCCCTGGATAAAGGGCTTGGTTTTGATTTTAAGGATTAAGAGAACCATGCTGTATCCCCAAATTAGCTTGTCTCCCTCTTCTACCATCTCCCTCCTTTAGTCAATATCTTCAAGCCTTCTTACTCAAATACTCTCAAAGATAATTTTTAAATTTGTAATTATTTTTCTATGTGTATGTATGTGTGTCTGTGTATGTGCCCAAGAAGGTCAGAAGCTGGAGTTCCAGGCAGTTATGAGCTGCCTGATGTAGGTGCTGGGAAATGAACTTGAGCCCTCTGCAAGAACTTTCTTAACCACAGAGCCATTTCTCCAGCCCCAGTAAAAAGAATTTATGAAAACTGTATGCTTGGGCTGGATAGATGGTTCAGCAGTTAAGAGCACTGGCTGCTCTTGCAGAAGATCAGGGTTCCATTCCCAGTGCCCATGTGGAAGTTCACAACCAACTCTAACTCCAGTCTCAGGAGATCCAGTGTTCTTTTCTGGCCCCTACAGGGCATGTGTACATAGTGCATAGACATCTATGCAGGCAAGACACTCATACATATAAAATAAAAATAAAATATTCAAAAGTAGAGGCAGACCCTTATCATGCCATCACTCAGGCTAAAACAAACGAGTGCTGTGAGTTTGCAGTCAGCCTGGACTACATCAAACACTGTTTCTAAATAAGATTTAAGAAGAAAACTATAGGCCCACATATTTTTAGGTTGGCATTGACACTTTTCATCATAAATCCGAACATTTGAAAGGAATGTAGTATGAGGGTGATGTGTTATCTATACATGAAACACAAGACATCTTACCTATGTTGTTAGAATTACTCCGAAGATTTTTCCATTTTCAGGAGCTGATGTAGATAGCAGTTGGTGTTCATTCCCATTTCCCTTTGTTCATTGTTTGTTGACTGTACCCTAAATTCCATGGGCTAAAGGCCTCCCAGAGTGCTGCTACTGGGAGACTGTGGAGCCTTCAGGAGGCATGAAGCTGGTGGAGGAAACTTAGGTCATAAGGAGTCTGACCTCACCAGAAATTAGTCCTAGGCTGCTTCTTTCTCTTCTGAGCCCAGATTGTGAGGTAGGTGGGTTTTGCTCTGTTTTTTGCTATTTTTGTCATTGGTTTTTGTTTTGTTTTGAGATAAGGTTTCTCTGTGTAGCCTTGGCTTTCCTGTACCAGGCTGTCCTTGAACTCACAGAGCTTTGACTGCCTCAGCCTCCCTGAGTGCTGAGGTTACAGGCATGCACCACCACACCCAGCTGTCTTTTGCTATTTTATCTAGTACCAAATCAGAGGTCCAAGGCAACGGGGCCTCTTGATCTTGTATTAGAACCAAATAGTAACTTAAGATGCATTCTGTTTGTTTTTGTCTCCAAGAAAAGGCTGTAGAGGTTTGGTATAATTTATCCTTAACTGTTTTGGAGAATTTGCTACCAAACTCATCTCTTCCTGATGCTGTTTGGAAGTCTGTTAGTTATTGATTCTGGACAGATCATATCATCTGCATCCTTTTGTGTGAAAAGGTTTTAACTTACGACTTTCAAGAAGTTGGTCCATTTGACTTAGGCTGTCTGTGGTTGTTTGAATGAGAATGGCCCCCAACAGGTTCATCTGCTTGACTAATTGGACCCCAGTTAATGGAACTCTTTGGAAACGTTAAGAAGGTGTGGCCTTCTTGGAGGAGGTATGTCGCTGGGTGTAGGCTTTGAGGTTTCAAAAATTGGCATAATTTTCACTTAGTGCTCTCTCTCTGTCTCTCTCTGACTCCTGCTTGAGGTTCAAGATGGGAGCTCTCAGCTGCCGCTCTAGCTGCCTGTTGCCTCACCTTTGATCTGCCACTGTGTACGCTAACCCTCTGAAACTGTAAACTCAATTAAACTCTTTCTTTTATAAGTTGCCTTGGTTGTGGGGCGTTATCACAGCGACAGACGATGAACTATATACTGAATAATGTGTTGCCCTAGTATCCCTCAGTTACCCACTTAAGTTCTGCACTGATGTTGCGTCTTTCATTCCTCGTATTAATAATTTGTGTTCTTGCCCTCTCAACAACTGATTAAGTCAATTTATGAAAACAGCTGGCTTGGCCATCTGCAGTGGTGACTTCAGCCTCCACTCCTGGCTCAGCACTGCTAGAAGTGATCTGTTTCACTAGCTCAGAGGGGCTGTGCAGGTCAATGAGCTACTTGTGGATTCTCCTCTGGAAACACTGGATATCTCAGACCCTTCAGAAGATTTCTCCTGTAGTGATACTGGTCCTTTCTCTCTCTGGTTCTTTTATTTTGTATCTCTAGCCAGGTCAGCACACTCTTCTTCCAGAGACCTCATGGTAGGTGAAGGACTCTAGCGGCCCAAGCACGGCAAACACAGGCCCAAGCATGGCAAACATGGCGCTTACAGGATTTGCCCTCCCCTCCTTTTTCCCTCTCCCTTGCTAAAAACTGTTAGATTACATTCCTAAAGCTAGCCCCCAAGGTCTATTCCCTTATTTGGCCGCTGACTTTTTCCTGAGACAAAACACCAAGGTCCGACAATTAAAATTTATTATTTGGCTAATCTGTCCAATCAGAATTCACCAACCCACCCTAGCACAGACTCACCCTTTTTCTCCTTAGAAAACCACTCCTCAAACAAAACAAAACAAAGCAAAGCAAAACCAAAGAACACTTGCTGTTGCTGCTGCTTGCTGTCTGCCTTCGCAGCCTCCCCCTTGCTTGCCCCTCTGGGGTAATAAATGTCCTTTGTGCTGAGAACTTGGTATCTGGGTATCTCCTGTACTAACTCCAAGGAGGCCACAGCTTCCCTTACAGAGTGCCTGGTAATGAGCGTTCAAATTCATTCTATGGACACCTTCTTTTTGTTTCTTTTTTTTTAAAAAGATTTATTTATTATTTATACCACATTCTGCCTGCACACCAGATCTTACTATAGATGGTTATGAGCCACCATGTGGTTGACTGGGAATTGAACTCAGGACCTTTAGGAAGAACAGTGAATGTTCTTAACCTCTGAGCCATCTCCCCAGCCCCTCCTTTTGTTTCTTGCTAAGTCTGCACTGTGACCTCCTGACCAACCTGTTCCTGCAGCAAACACAATGAGTAAGGACAAGAGGGAACAGAGTTCCAAAGCATCCGTAATCACTCCCTTTTTTTTAAATTAGCATGGTACCTAGAACAGCAGTAAATCAAAAGCAACGTTGCCTTTAATATAGTGCAGAGATTAATGTTATCATCAAAGACTTGAAAAATGCAAGGGTGGTGATTCCCACTACATCTGCATTTGGTGCTCCTGTCTGGACTGTGCAGAACAGAAATGGATCATGGAGACTCATGATAGATTGGGACACTTAACCAAATGGTAACTCAAAGGCATCTATTGTTAGATATGCTTTCATGGTTTGAGAAATTAACACATCTTCTTCTACTTGGTATGTAGCCTTTACTCTGGAAAATGCCCTTTTCTCTATGCCCATAGCAAAGGCACATCCAAGCACCTTTCACTTTCTTTCACCATCCAGTCTCAGGAGTCTATGAACTCTTGGGTCCTATACTATATTTAATTTATAGAGGTCTTACCTTTCTCTTACACTGGTCCATAACACTGATAAAAATAAGTTGATGGGACATTAATGATCAAGCAGCATCAGCCACTTTGGACTTACAGTAAGATACTAGCATCAAAGGCACAGAAGTTACAATAAAAAAAGAAAAAAAAAGAAACCTTTCCACCTCAGTGAGATTTCCAGAGGTGCAGAGATGTGGGACAGTCTGAGATAGCCCATCCTAAGATGAAGCATAAGCTGCTAGATCTGGGTTCTCCTGCAGCCAAGAGAGGAACAATGTCTAACCGGCTTCTTTGGATGTTGAAGAATTCATATTTCTCATTTGAGTCCCTCCAGCTCATTTAACAATGACCCCACACCCATGCCAAACAAACAAACAAACAAATAAATAAATAAATAAATAAATAAATGAGCTGTTAGTTTTGAGTGGGACCCAGAACTAGGGTCCAAGACAGGTTCAGCCTTCCTGCATGTTGTCCTAACCACATGGGCAACTTGAGCCAACAGAACAATGGTGCTCAATGTGTCAGGGCCAGGAAAGGGTGCTGTTGGGGTCCTTGGCAGGGGTTGGTAGTTAGTTACAGCATGGCCTTTAGGATTTCAGAACGAGGCCCAGTCCTCTCCCATAGACAACGGCATTCCTCTTGAGGGACAGCTCTCAGCTGCTACTGCACCTCGGTGGAAACTGAAAGCTCGACCATCAGCCACAAAGCTGCTCTGTGACCCAACTGCTTATCACTGTGTGAGTGCTATAGTTATCTGCCCTAAAGTCATAAACTCAGGTGTGAGCACACTCCGTTATCAGATGGAAGTGGTGTGTATGTGACTAGACAAGACAGGCCCTGTAGACACAGGTTACACGCAATGGCCCAGGGACCAAAGCCCCTTGCTCCTGCTACACTGCATTCACTCTCCCTGTACTCAGAACCTCATGAGGATTTTCCTATAATCACGTCACAGAGGAAGAGAAGACACATTCTTGTTTTAAGGCTGAATCTGTGTGATCTGCAGGCCTCACCCAAAAGCAGACAGCCATAGCCCGATCCCTGATATTATCAAGGGCAGTTTTTCTGAGAAATCCTCCCAGTGAGCTGAATGTAATGGGCCTGGTTATACACTTTGGGAGGAGAACTAGCCGGAAATGCAGTAATACAAGTGCACAGGTTCACCATTCGCAGCCAATGATTTGCCTGAGTAGTCAGAAACTTGTAAGGAACATGACTGGAAATTTGGTGAAAGAGAAATTTGAGCTGGGTGTGATGGCAACATACCTTTAATCCTGACACTGAAGAGGCAGAACGAGGAGGATCTCTGTGAGTTCAAGGCCAGCCTGGACTACAAAGTTAGAGTCATGCCAGCCAGGGGTACATAGTGAGAACTTTTCTCAAATTAATAACTCAATAAAAAATAAAAACAAACAAAAAAGAAACTTGGGGATATGTATGATCAATTTCTCTGAAAAAGTCAAAAGATGTTGAACGGGCTTGTGTCTTACATGAATGCTTTTGAGTAACAGTGACCCATTCTACAGATGTGGCCAGGCAGGTCTTTCTATAGTCACCTCTGGCATCATTCAAGGGGCTCATGAACAAAGCAACCCTTATGGCAGTAATATGCTTAGACTCAGGAACATAGACTTTCACTCACTAAGGCTGACCTAGCCATAGCCAACCAATCTATCAGCAACAGCACCAACTAACCCTGAGCCCCTAACATGACACCATTTCCTAGGATGATCAGCCGATGCTTGGTGGGACACAATTTCTAGGGGTGATCAGACAATGTCTGGTGGCAGAGTGACCACATTGGGCCACTTCCACTGTGCAAAGGTAGTAATTTGTTCTTTTTAGAATCAGGATGGACTCTGGATATGGATCTACCTTCCCTGCATGCAATGATATTACCAACTGGCTAACTCATTATTATCATATTCTACACATCATTGCTTCTGACTGAAGCTCACTTTGCAGTAAGAGAAATGAATCAGTGAGCCCATGCACATAGAATTCTCTGGTCGTATCACCCTCACCATCCTGAAGCAGCTGGCTTAACAGGATAGTGGATAACTTCTGGAAACTCAGTTACAATCACGAAGCCCACACAACAGGCTCTCTAGAAGGCTATAAATGTTCTGGGTCCTTGCTTAATCTATGGTGTCATTCCTCCCCTAGCTGAGATCCACAGGCCAAGAGGTGGGAGTGGGGGTGACATCACCTGCCACCTTTGTTCTCTGGTGGCCTCACTTTATTCTCTGCTGGCCTAGAGGTTTTAGCTCCAAAAGAAAAGGTGCTTCCATTGGGAGATGGGACAATGATGACACTGAATGGCCCCCTAGCTAACTGGGGCACCCCATGGCTCTGATCAGCTGAGGCTTTTGGTGAAGGCAAAGGGGGTACAGAGTGGGTAGCGGAAGTCAATAGTTCTGAAATATCAGCTGCCATCACGTGATCCCTTACAGAAATGAGTACTCCAGTTGTCACTGATATTTCCCCTGTGATGAGTCAATCTGTTTGTGTGTCTGTCTACAACATTAAGCAAGTATCTTTGTTTTCTTTCTTTTCAGTTAGTGTGTTACATGGGGTGTGTTGACTGTAGAGCAGCATGCAGTACTGTCAACTTTACATCTCAGTATTAATCTGTGAGCCATCTAGAGGAAAATGCATGTCGTTCATAGACTTCATGTCCTCTTAAAGGGGTGAGTGGTTTTGCTCACCCAAAACCTTATTGTCTTTATTTGGAGATGAAATGTGGGTTAAGGAATACATATAGATGGCAGGTTAACAAGATGTGCCCTTGTGGTGGTTAATTTTTTTATACCAAGTTGCCTGGGTTAAAGGATACCCAATGTTATAGTTTGGGTGAGAAATGTTCCCCACAAGCCCATGGATTTATTTGAGCATTTGGTTCCCAGCTGGTGACATTGCACAAAGATAGTCAGTACCTTATTCACACATATATCTATGGAGATGTTTCCAGATACTAACATTTGAATCAGCTTGTTAGGGGTTAGAGGTTTACTCCCTAAGCTCCCAGAATAATGATTCATGAGACTCAAAATAGATATTTACAAACACTTAGGCCATATAGCTAGGCTCTTCTCTGACTAGCTCATAACTTAAAAAAACCCATTTATTCTCTTCTAAGTTCTGCCACATGGCTGGTTACCTCTGCTCAGGTACCATGTATTTGTCCTCCTCCCATCTGGCTGGATGAAACTCTTGACACCTGACTCTATCCCAGGATCCATCCTTTCTGCCTGTCAGATGTCCCACCTCCTATTTCCTGCCTTGGCTATAGGCTACTAGATTTTTATTGGCAGGTGATGCTTCCGTACACTATACAAGAGATTCTCTCTGCATCAGCTGACTGAGATATGCAGAGGCATTATCTGGTCCATTCAGGGTCTGTGCAAAAGAAACAAAATGTGGAGGGAGAGGAAATTCTCCTGTCCAGGCAACAGAGCTCATGAGCAGTTTTGGACCTTTAGTACCTCTTCCAGTCCATCCCAGGTCTCAGGATTTCAGCCTTGGATGGAGAGGTACACCATTGGCTCCCCTGGATCATTTATTATTCAAAATCTGTATGTATGGGTGTTTTGCCAACATTCATGTCTATGCACCACATGTTGCCTGGCACCCATGGAGGCCAGAGGAGGAAATGAGATGCCCTATTACAGATGGTGTGAGCCACCATGTGGGTGCTGGAAATCAAAGCTGGCCCACTGGAAGAACAGCCAGTGCTCTGAAGTGCTGTGCCCTCTGTCTAGTTACTGGGCCTCTGATTTAGACTGGGGCTCCTGGTTGTCTGCTTGTATACGGGATATGGGGGGACTCGTTGGCCTTAATAACCAAGCATTCCAACCCCTATAATAACCTCTTCTTCTAAATCTACCTATCAGTGCTGTTTCATTGGAGAATTTTAATGTGAGTGGTAAGGGGGAGGTAGCTGCCCTGAGCAGCAAAATTGCATTTAACCAGAGGATTGGTACTCCCCTCTTCACTCTTTTTTTTTAATTAATTTATTTTATTTGTATGGATATTTTGCCTACCTGCATAGATATATGTACGACACGCATGCCTGGTGCAATGGATCCCCTGGAACTGGAGTTACAGACAGTTGGAGGCTACCATGTGAGCTCTGGGAATTGAACTGTGGCCCTCTAGAGGAACACCCACTGCTCTTAACCACTGAGCCATCACTCTACTCCCCCACACCCTCCATTCTTAGAAACAGCCTCCCATCCCCTTTTTAGGCCCACATATACAGAAAGGAGCTCAGGCTGGGCCATCTTCCCTCATTAGCTCCTCCCTCCAAAGGAGAGCGCTTTCCCCCTGAGCCATCCATCTCCTCAGGCCTCTTGGTTGTCAGCTTCTTGACAGGAGCACTCAGTAAGTGTAAAATGAGACTCTTAAACCAACCAGCATCGTAAGGTAACCCAACCACTGTTCAATCAACCAAGAGCTCTTACGATGTTCCATTATAACCTGGGTCTGGGCCAGGTGAAATTACAGTCCCAGTGTCTCCCATCAAGCCCCTTCCTCTGAACAGGCTCCTCCTGGAAAGCCACAAAAACACTGTGCCCAACAGGGATCTGTCCAGCATAAAGAAGTTACCCTGTAGGCATTTGGGGAATCTGACTTTTTCTCTTTCCATTTCTCTCTGACCTTAATAGTCTTCCTCCTTCATTTCTCATTATTTACTTTCTGAGCAGGAAGTCCAGGCTCCTGGAATCTGGGCTTTACTACCATAGACAAGTCCTTGAGTATTTTTTATGTAGGTTATGGAAGAAAAGCAAAACAGGTATCCGTGCCTCCAAAGTAGGAGGAATTCAACCCAGAAGTGAATGAAATACAGTGAGGGGCCTGCTCTCTTTTCAAGCTTTGGTGGATTTGGGTGGTAGAGCCATAAACTCTGTATTTAATCCTAAACAAAAAACAAACCATTAGACACCAGGGGGAAAGTTCTAGCTCTCTAGGGAGTTCACATTACTGGGTCAGCACTTCATAGCCATGCTAGAGTTACTTTCTCAGGCGGCCACCCTGAGGTGACCAGCTCAACAGCTCTTGGCTGTGATATCACTTCCTACTCAGGAAGGCTGAAGTTGACATCTTAACAATTGAGGCTGGTGGGTAGATAATTAATTAACACGATGTTGTTATCGGTCAGAAATTTGACACCTGGGATGGACCTGAGCTTTGCAGGCCGCTGGGATTTTTCTACCTGAGTCACAGTAGATACATCGAGCCCTTTTTAAAAGTCACCAAGAAAACGTGGGACGACTGTTCCATGTCTTCCTCCTGGACTCAAATTACACCCTTCTGCAATCAGCTGACAAGTCTGCAAGCTTATTTAGCTTGTGAAAGAAAGAAAGAGAGAGAGAGAGAAAGTAAGAAAGGAAGGAAGGAAGAAAGAAACTTGTATTGCAATTAGTGGATATTTGTTTTGTGTTTTAAGTTTTAAATTTTTATGTATATATTTACTGTGTGATGTGCATGCCATAGCATGCATGTGAAAGTCACACTACTTGCAAGAGTCACATCTCTCTCTATGGATCCCAGTGCTGAACTCAGGCTGTCGGTCTTGGCTGCAGGTGCCTCTACCCAGTGAGCAATCTTGCCTGCCTGTTTATTTTATTTTGTGACAAGGTCTCACTCAATAGCCCAGGCTGCCCCTGGAACTTGCTATATAGCCCAGGCAACCCCCTGCTTCAGCCTCTGAAGTGCTGGATTACAAGCAGGAGCCTACAGGTTCAGTTGTTGGCTCTATTCTCGACCTCTTAAGACAGTTTGTGGCTTAGTGGCTAGCAGTGCTTGTGTAATGCCAGGTTCACGGGACCCTCAGAGACCACCAGGAGACGACTGGATGCAATAGCAGGAGAGCTTTGTTATGAGAGTGATCGAACTCGAGACCCATGTCTCACTGACGCAGCAGGAGAGAAGTGGGACCTCAAGCTCTGAGTGAACAGGATTTTTAAATGGAAAGTCTGTGAGCAGGGGGTTTCCATGGCAGCAAGCAGGGGGACACAAGCCTTGGCATTACAGAATTGGGTGAAGTTTAGCAGGATGGGGTGACCATCTCTGAGGTACATAATCACAATGGCTATTTTTCTAAACTATTTCTGAAACATTAGGGAACATTTTCCCACCTGGTTCCCAACTGATTCTCATTGATTATTGCCAGGGAGTTTGTCTCTATTTTCTATGAAGCATTTATTCTGAAATATTTCCTGGAGGCTGTTGCTAGGAGAGTTAACTTTGTTTTCTGCCAAGTATACATTCTATGATATTTCCTGGTACCTGAATTCAGCTCCCAGTCAAGATGGCTCTTTATTTTAAAATGGAGTTATATTCAGGTTAACTATACCCAGGCTAATTTAAATTCTTCATTTCCCCCTTTCCATGTACCTGAAGAGGCCAATCTTGGGCTCTTACAATTTGAGGTCATCTCAAATTGCGTTCTCATTATCATTAATTATATCATCCCTAGTTTTTGTCTAATATATCCTAACAACTAGTTAAGCAAGCATAATCCAAAAGCAAAAGATTCTACCTTTGAGCTGTTATAATTCTGGCTTTGTTCATCCAGTATTGCAATACTAGTTTCTGCTCCAGCTAAGCAGGTCCCTAAGATAATAGCTATGTCAGGGAGCCCCTTTTCAGCCTGGTAAGTGGGATTTAGGACCGAAGATTTCATCTTCTGAAATTGCTTCAGTGCTGATAATAGGACTGTTGACATCAGGGGCTAGGAAGGCTGAAATGCCAGCCAAAAGCTGGGCAATGGGGCAGTCCTCAGAAGCATCTGGTTAGTTGATCCACCTGAAGAGGCGGGGAGCAATCATGTCAGCTTCCAGCAAGTTCAGATCTCAGCTTGCAGTCTCAACCAGGTGAAAATCTGCTGAGACAAATTTAAACTAGAAACAAATTAAAATTTGTCTAGTAAATAGGAAAAGTGATGAATCCTAAGACCAGGGAAAAACTCATCTGGGGTCCATTTGAGCCATGCCAGATCCAGGTCTTATGACTTTTGGGTTTCCTGAAACTCATATAAATTTTCAGTTTGCAGAAGGAAATACATAAAAAGACTCAGAAAAATAATATATTAACATCATTTTGTGAATAACAGGTAAAACTGCATCCAACGGAATGAGCAACAATTTAAGTGTGTCCATGATCTGAAATTCTAACATTTTAACTGTGGGTACAGCTGTTGGTAATCAACCATCATGCCATTTCTTATACATTCAGCATTTACTTTTAGTTTTCATCTCCATGTCACATTGAAAAGTTAGGCAGAAATACATTAATGGCTTTAGTATTAAACTCTAAATGCTTGGACTTTCCTTAATAAAGCAACTAGAAAAAATAAATTTAAAATATTTCTAAATGCTATATTAAAGTCTAACTCAGGAATGGCAAATATTAAAAATATATTAAAAGCTCTGGCTTTTGGGTCAGATACATACATTGTATAGATGTATTTAGCATGATGAAATATAAATGTATCTAAATATACCTCCAGAAAACAACCAAAAGGCAATTAAAATCTCAAACTTGTGACTGGGTAATAAGCAATCAGTGTTTCATCAACTTATCAGAACTCTATTGGTCAATGTCAAAACTCTGGACTTCTAAAATCTTATAACAACATAAGCACAACAATAGCAGAGAAATGAAAGAAATCTAAATATCTTCCATTTTTAATATGCCTCAAATCACTTTTCTGTATCATTACAATTCATATTATTATACCTTTAAACACCTACTTATACCCTCCAATCTTTCTTTCATTTATCAACCCTGAAACATTTTCCCAGACCAAACAACATTTTCTAGATTCTCAAAACCTAAACTCCTATATCCTGAGACCCTACATAAACTCCATTATCTTTCTATCCAGCTATTTACCGTAAGATATAGATAATTAACATGAAGCCTGTAGGCAAGGCAAATCTGCTTGCCTTTTTAAAATGGAAGACCTAGTACCTGGTAATTTTAACTAATAAATTAACCAATAAACTAACAATGAGACATAATTATCTACTCTTTACCTGCAAGGCTACCATTAGTTTAGCTTAGCCATCAATGTAATCAGAGACCTGAGAAGGATAAATATGTACCAATCCATGTACCAATCAAAATGACAGTGACAACTAATCAGTCCATCACTCTAGGCAGCTGTCCCTGGCTCCTGTGCTCTCATGGCATCATGAGCAGGGTGGTCCAGCGACCAGGCACAGAAGATGAGAGACTGTTTCTGTGGAGAAAGAAATGAGAGAATGGCCTTACCTCACCCTTAGCAACGTGAAACATTGACTCTCCAGGTGTTCACAGTTTTGTCCACAGTTTAGGCTGGGCCCTAGCAGTAGGTCAGTTGGGGCAGTCTTGCCCAATGGTTAGCATACCATAATCCAGAGTCACATAGTGCCCAAATCTTCTTGGAGACATTGGGAGAGCTACTGCCAGGATTTTGGGACTCTCTGTCATAATAAGTTTACACATGTTAAAATCCATATTCATGATTTCCTCCTTTTTAATTGCTGAATAGTATTCCATTGTGTAAAAGTACCACAATTTCTGTATCCATTGCTCAACTGAGGGACATCTGGGTTGTTTCCAGGTTCTGGCTATTACAAATAGCAGCCACGAACATGGTTGAGCAAATGTCCTTGTTGTGTACTTGAACATCTTTTGGATATATGCCTAAGAGTGGTATAGCTGGGTCTTGAGGAATCACTATTCCTAATTGTCTAAGAAAGCGCCAAATTGATTTCCAGAGTGGTTGTACAAGTTTGCATTCCCACCAAGAATGGAGGAGGATTCCTCTTTCTCCACAACCTCTCCAGCATGCGTTGTCACTAGAGTTTTTGATCTTAGCCATTCT
>CM053763.1:95363171-95476928 GCA_028658305.1 Pachyuromys duprasi
AACTCTGTTGTGGGCTCTGTGTGCCAGGCTTCGTGCTCTGTGCTAGAAGCTGTGAGCACTGCAGGATGGTCACCCTTCTGGTCTGGAGGCTTTGCTCCTCACTCTGTTCTAGATGCTGAGTGTCCTGTTTTGAGATGTCAGCTGGGGGCTCTGTGCTCTGCCCTGGGCTTGCTGCTAAGGGCTCTCCCCTGGACTGGAGACTTGGCGCCCCCTTCTGGGCCAGGGAATGTGCACCATGGTCTGAGATGATATTTGGGGCACACACAGTGGTTCTGGATTGGTTGCAGGCAGGCGTTGCCGAGCAGTGTGCATCCGCTGTATGCAGACCTGTCTGAAATGGTGCCCAAGGCCTTCTCAGACCAGCCCATGGACACACACACGGACTGAGGTGGTCGCTGGCGGACCTGCGCACAGGCCGGTTAAAACTGTCTCCTAGGCCCTCCTAGTCTGAGGTGTTTCCGGCGGACGCAGTTGGTGTGCACCTGCTGAATGCCCACCGGTAGAAGCAGAACCCCGGTCCTTCCCAGACTGGCCTGTGGACACACACACACACACCCACGGACTGAGGTGGTCGCTGGTGGGCCTGAGCAGTGTACGCCCCGCAGTGTGCAGGCCAGTCAAAACGGTCTCCTAGGCCCTCTCAGTCTGGTTCGTGTACCCACACGCACACACACGGACTCATATAAACAGATTTTCAAACCTTATTATTTTTATAAACCTAGTTTTTAAGACAGGGCTGAAATTATGTAAAGTCTTAATACATTTAATAATCAATAATCAGATATCAAAATATATAGAACAGAGTAAACTTATATATTCAAAACAATCAGACAAAGTTATAAAATTTATTTTTATTCCCTTTAGCTGTAATTTCAAGGGAGTAACGTCTTGCTACCTGTTGAATCCAATATTTATGACCATAGAGGTGTGCAGCTTTTTTTACCTGAGAAGCTGCTCTTGCCTTAAACATTTCTCAAAATCTGTTTTAATCCATTTCAGCAGTAGCATCCAAGGTTGGGTACTATAGGGACTGGCATCCCATATATAATGTCAAAGGGAGTTAAACTTAGCTGATAAGGGGAATTCCTAACCCTATAAAGGGCAAAGGAGAGGAGCATCACCCAGTCAGCACCAGTCTCCAAGGTCAATTTAAAGTCTCTTTTAATGTTTTCTTTGCTTTCTCTATCTGTCCTGAACTTTGGGGCCTATATTTCCAATCGGCCCCAATGAACTTAGCTACATTCTGATTTACCTTCAACACAAATGCCGGTCTATTCTTTCCTATTTTTGTATACCTTGGCCAAATTAGTGGGCCATCTTGTGGGCCACCTTGAGATATGCCAACAGAGCCTGGTGGTAGACTAGGAGACGCTCCTTACTACAGTCGTGTTGTAATCCCAATTGGGTCTCTTATAGGGAAAGTCATCATCAATATGGGCTTGATCTGTAGTTGGAACTCCTGTAGTGTCTGGGACATTTTTGTGCACCTCTGAAATAATCCGTCCTCACTCCTCTGTGGTGGGAAGGACTGTAGAATCTGCCTCTGGTTCCCCAGAGGGAGAAGCTTCCTGGAGGCCTGGGTCCTTGGCTGGGCCAGATGGTGGTTCCAACCTGGATAAAGGAGCCAGAGCTTGTTGAGGAGGAGGAGGGGGTGGTAAAATTATTTCCATTAGAGTCCTATCCTCTAAAACAGAGTGGGGGAGGGGGGTCAAGGGAGCCAGGGCAGTGGCCTCTGGTTTCGCAGAGTCTGTGGAAGGAGGATTGTTAGTGGGGGTCAAAAAGGACTTGATCCATGGAGGTGGATGAATCACTAGATCTTTCCAAACTACAATATAGGGCACTTGGTCTGGGTGCCCATATGCCTTCTGAAAGATTCTATTTCCCACCTCAAGGCCAGTGGGAAGGTGAAAAGTTTCTTTTGGTGACCAGTCCACATTGAAGGCGGGCCATTCTGAGCTGCAAAAAGTCATCATTTTTCCTTTTTTTCGTATCAACTGAAAGACCTCTAGTCTTAACTTCTTCAAAACGAGTCAGAAGCAAGTCAAGAGGTTTGGAAGTATTCTGTCCCATATCATCAGTCAGTCTATTCATTAAACGAATTCAAAAGAATACAAAGAAGCACAAAAGGACAATTTCAACAAACAGTAAGTCACAGAAAAAAAAAAAAAAGAGCCAGCCATCTCAGGCAAAAGTGAAACCAAAGGCAATAAATCACAGCCTGTACATAGGCTAATGTCCTGGGACAAAACTAAAATCACGAAAGCAAAAAGAGCTGCAAACACGAAACCACAAACAATTAATCACAGAAATGAAATAGTAACTCCTGACACAACACCAAGCAAGAGACAATTAATCACATACAGAGACGAAGTAAAACCAAAAACCTGGCTTTTCCTGGACTTCTCTGCCACAGAAGTTCCAGAAAGGCTAAAACTGATCCCTATTCCAGCTTCCCTGCCACAGAAATTCTGGAGAGGTTAAACTTATTAAAAGGCCAGACCTCTCAGACACCCCTTCAGGCAGATGACCGTCTGAACGTCTTCCCCAAGCCATGCTCTGCCCCCTACTCCCCTGAAGGTTAACCATATAACAAAACACTTAAGACAGACAGACAACACAAAACATTTACCCGAGGGGAAAGCTCTTCAGGTCAGAAGTCCCAGAGGTCCCGAGGCATCCCGGACGAGCCCCCAAATGTAATGCCAGGTTCACAGGACCCTCAAAGAACACCAGGAGATGACTGGATGCAATAGCAAGAGAGCTTTATTATGAGAGTGATCGAACTCAAGACCCAAGTCTCACTGACACAGCAGGAGAGAAGTGGGACCTCAAGCTCTGAGTGAACAGGATTTTTAAAGGGAAAGTCTGTGAGCAGGGGGTTTCCATGGCAGCAAGCAGGGGACACAAGCCTTGGTATTACAGAATTGGGTGAAGTTTAGCAGGATGGGGTGACCTTCTCTGAGGTACATAATCACAGTGGGTAAAGTGTATAATCACAATGGCTGTTTTTCTAAACTATATCTGAAACATTGGGGAGAATCTTCCCACCCGATTCCCAACCGATTCTCATTGATTATTGCTAGGGAGTTTGTCGCTATTTTCTATGAAGTATTTATTCTGAGATAATTCCTCGAGGCTGTTGCTAGGAGAGTTAACTTTGTTTTCTGCCAAGTGTACATTCTATGATATTTCCTGGTACCTGAATTCAGCTCCCAGTCAAGATGGCTTTTTATTTTAAAATGGAGTTATACTCAGGTTAACTATACCCAGGCTAACTTAAACTCTTCACTTGCTGCAAGCTTGAGCGCCTGAGTTTGATGCCTGCAACCCTTTTGGTGAAAGGAGAGAACTGAATTCTACAAATTGTTCTCTGACCTCCCTATATGCACAGTGACACTGCCCATCCCATAAATCAATAAAAAATATAAATAAAATAAACATTTATTTAAAAAAGATAGTTTATGCAGTTGCTCCTTAAAGATTTCTTTATTACGACTGCAGTGTTCTGCCTGCCTGTACACCTGAATGCCAGAAAAGGATGATGCCAGATCTCATTATAAATGGTTGTGAGCCACCATGTGGTTGCTGAGACCTTTTGGAAGAACAACCAGTACTCTTAACCTCTGAGCTATCTCTCCAGCCCCATAGTTGTTAAAAAACAAAGCAAAACAAAAAACTATTGAGGCCTTTAAAATCCAAGTTCCAAGGTTCTTGTGCAAACTTATTCCAAGCTCTAGCAAGTTGAACACTTAAGTATGTAGAATTTATTATACCTCAATATGTCAATTATACCTCAGCAAAGCTGTCAAGAGCAGCATGGATTTCTTGCTTGCCTGTGTTCCATGTTCATCATGGTTGGCCAGGAGTGTTATTCTCACTTATCATTTCAGAATTATGTATTTCTGATGGCTTGTAATTCATAAAAAGATTTACCTTTATTCATTTTATACATATATGTGTGTGCCTGGACCTGTATGTGCAGGTACATATGGAGGCCAGAAGAAGGTATCAGATGCCCCAGAGCAGGAGTCACTGTGAACTGTCCACAGAGATGCTGGGCACTCACCTAGCATCCTCTCCAAGAGCTTCTTCTCAGACCTTCCATGGCCATTTGTATCTAGCGCTGCTTTTCCTTTAATGCCCCTTTTCTGATCTTAACAAAGCTGTGCCCTAAACTCCTTTTGATTGGAGATGACTTGGTATATCTTTGTAAATCCTTTCAGCTTCAACCTCTCTGTGTGCAGCTTGGATCTTTTCATCCCCCTCCCCCCGACAGGAATTCTCCATGTAGTCCTGACTGTCCTGGAATTCTCTTTGTAGAGCAAGCTGGCCTTGAACTCAGAGATACAATGGCCTCTGCTTCCCTGAGATTAAAGGCTGCACAATTTGGATCTTGACAGCTCCCCAAAGTTCACATATTCAAGCTTAGTCCCCAAGGTGGCGCTCTTAGGACAAGGTGGAGCCCTTGAGAGTTGAGAAGTCAGCGTAGGAAGGGGCCCGGGGAGCCCTTGCTGGACCCCCAGTCCCTCTTCCTTTTGCCACCTGGTTCATGATGTAAGGCATGCGTGTGCCCCTGCGTGTTGCCCTCCACAAACCCAAGCGAAGATCCACACACCGATCGTGGGCTAGAGCCTCCAAAACTAGCCTGCCCAAGAAAATTTTTTCTCTTTATTACCTTATTATCCTGGATGGGTTTTTAATAGTAGCGGCCAACTACCACATCTGTCCTTACGCTTTAAATCTACCTCTTGTAAACAAGCTACATCTGGATACATACTGCCTTAGCTGGTCTGAAAACCCTTTGTCTCCTAACTAATGAGTTTATTACATTTTTATTTTCATTTGGAGAACCGTTTTTGTCAGTCTTTGGGACTGATCAGCCTTTAAGTCGGGTTTTCCTATTTTGGCATTCAGCAGTTTGGGGTGGGGTGGTATGGGCATACCCTGGCTCCTGTACGGAGGGCAGGCGGCAGCCTTGGCAGCTCCTACCTCGTCTGAACAGGGTCTTTTTATGGTAAGCCTCTGCATACCTCAGACTGGCTGGCCCTAGAACCACCCACCAGCCCCCACCCCAAGCCCGACCCTGACACTCGCCTCATCAAAGGGTTGCAGATGCACACTGCCACATCCCCCTTTATGTGGGCTCTGGACATTCAAACTCAAGTGCTCACTTTGTGCAGAAACCCTTGGCTCTTCGAGACATCTCCCCAGCCCTGGAATGGAATTTTTATTGCTTTTGTGGTTACACTTAACATTTTCACAGGCATAACTAACCTTAAAAGTAAAATCACTTCTTTCACACAAATAAACTTAAGATGTTTTATTGTAAACATTCTCTTGTAAAAGGTTTTCTAAATGTGCTTCTCTACTGCATATGTTTGAGAGGGGCTAGGGGAGCATGTGTGGACGTCAAAGGACAGCTCTCACAAGTCAGCTCTGTCCTTCCACCTTGTGGGTTCTGGGGATCAAACTCATGCAGCCTCCTGAGTGCTGGCATTACAGGCAAGCGTAAAGTCCAGCTGAGATGTAGCTTCTTGAAATGGTCTTCAGACACATTTATCTCTCCTTCATCCCTTCCTTTGCTTCTTGGTTTCAGTTCTTTGTATTCTAACTGGAACAACAGGGATGGGTGGAAAGAGAACACCCCACTGTAAACTTTTCCATAGGTGTATTTTCCTTTATTCAACTGAAAGGTTTAAAACACTCTTTCAAAAGCTTTTAAACAGTCTAATTTAGACTGTAAATCTTGCTCAGAATTTTGTTTTGGGCTCCTAAACCCATATAATCTCATTCCTTCCTAATCTGCTTGGTTTGGGATATAAATCATCAAGCAAACTCTTCTTAGTTCATCTTTAAAATTATTGTTTTAGTTACTTTTCACTGCAGTAAATTGTAAGTATATGGTTATTGTATAATTCAAATGCTGATTTCTGTACCCCCATATCTGGTTGCAATCCTTGTTCTAAAAATCTCCGTTATCAATGTTGTGTAAACACTCTTCCCCACTTGTCCCCTGATATGCCAAAAAAGCAGCTTATAGCCAACTGCTGAGCAGAGGAAAGAATAGGACTTGACTTCTTGCCACCCAAGGGAGGAGGAGCTAGAAGAGAAAATGGGGGACTGGGTCATAGACAGAGGTCAAAGAGCTGGATCAAGGAAGCTACAAAATGCAAGAATCTCTGGGATGTACGCTGGGAGGAAACCAGGTCATCTTAGAGGGTTAAGAATAGAGTAATAACTGTTCAGTTATTGTGTTGTGAAGCTTATTATTAAACAAATATAAAGAGTCTGTTCTTTGTGTGATAGCTGGGTTAAGAGAGAAACTGAGAAACAAAACATAGTTTTATAAAAATAACTTTAACAGTACATATCTGACACAAACAACTTGAAGGAAGAAAGATTCCTTCAGCTCCAGTTTCAGAGGTTTCTGTCCATAGCCCTTGGTTCCACCTGTGGCTTACAAATTAGGCAGCACATCATGGCCATTGGAACCTGTCACAGCGAAGCTGTTCACGTCATGAAATACAGAAAGCAGAGAGAGATGAAGGGACCAACAACCAGGTATAGCATTCACTCAAGTTGCCCTAGACCAACTTCTTTCAACTAGGTCCCACCTAGCTGTGATTCGGTATTGCAGGAGAAGGCATATCTCTGAGGAAGGCTTCAATCCATTTTGAGTGTGATACCTCTGCTTCACTATCACAGACTCTAACCCTCTGAACCCTAAGCCCAAATAAACCCTTTCTTCTGTAAGTTGCCTTGATCATGGCGTTTTACCACAGCAATAGAATAGTAACTAATTCAGATATATTCTGTATATCTCCTGCTTGAGCACTTGTCTAACCAGCTCCACTAGAAGGAGATAATATGCATCGTAATTATAACACTTGTTATACTTGTGAACCCATACTGACATATTGTAAGTTCATAGCTTACCACAGGGTTTGGATAAATGTGTGATGACCTGTATCTATTAGCTATACACCTATTAATGTACAGGATATAGTATTTTCACTGCTCTAAAGTTCCCTCTGCTCCATCTATTCATCCATCCTTCCTTCTATCCTAACTCCTAGCAAACACTAACCTGTCTCATAACTTTTGCCCTTTCCATAATATCATACAGTTGGTATTATACATATGGCTTTTAAATATGACTTCCTGAAACTTAGTATGTACATTTAACATCTCTCCATGTCTTTGTGGCTTAAAAGTCTCCTTTTAAAGTGCTAAACACTATTGCATTGTGTGTAGATGCACCACAGTTCATGTAACTGAAGGGCATGGAAAGGTATGAGTAGAGAGGTTATAAACAGGTTCCAGTTGGATATAAATCTCCAGCTCCTTTGGATAAGCAAGAAAGAGCAAGTGTCGTCTGGACTATATATTAAAAGCACATTTAGTTTTTAAGAAACTGCCAAACTCCCAACCTGACCATCCATTTAGCATTCACACCTATCATTCCACATCTCCACCAGTGTTGGTGTCGGTGTTCAGGCTTTGGGACTTTTAAATAGACATAGTGGTATTGCACTATTATTTTATGAATAATTTCCCAATACCATATGTGGAACATCTTTTCATGATTATTTGATACATCTATATTTTTTAGCAAAATGTCTTTTCAGATCTTTTGTTATTAAAGATCATTAAAAAAAAAATCATGTTCAGGGCTGGAAAGAGGGTTCAGTGGTTAAGAGCACTTGCTGCTCTTGTAGAGAACCCAGGGCCATTTTGACACAACACTCTCCTCTGACTTCCTTAGGCACCAAGCATACATGATGTAGTGTAGAGAGAATTTTCGTGTTTCTTTAAAAACACAAAAAGGGGGCTGGAAAGATGGCTCAGAAGTTAAGAGCACTGGCTGCTCTTCCAGAGGACCTGGTTCCCAGCAACCACACAGTGGCTCATAATCATCTATGATGAGCTCTGGTGCTCTCTTCTGGCATGCAGGTGTACATGCAGACAGACTATTGTATACATAATAAATAAAATCTTTAAAAAAAATAAAAACACAGAAATGCTACATGAATATATTTTTGTTTTAATCCCAGGTGTGGGGATATGGGGCTGCTTCAAATTGTCCATAGCAGCTGACTATGATTTGCCTTGTGCTCTGGCAGGACTGTGATTTTGCCCACTGCTGACAGTTTAGGCATGTGTATAACATTTGGAATTCTGGGGACTCTTGGGAGAGTATAGAAATGCTAGAGCCTCAGAAGGGCTGTGGCAGCTGCTGCTGCTCCTGCTGCTGCTGCTACTACTGCTACTACATGGCTGTTGTTGCAGTTTGTCAAGTGGTCATGCACAAAGAGATGAGAAGAAATATCCTGATGGTGAAGATCAAACTTGTCCCATGAAACTGGACACCCATGTTGTAGAATATTGGTTATTAATGTTTACTATTAATCCATAGATTATTACAGCAGTTTTTTTGTTTGTTATTTTTCAAGACAGGGTTTTGCTGTGTAGCCTTGGCTGTCCTGTACTCACTTTATAGACCAGGCTGGCCTCAAACTCAGAGATCTGCCTGCCTCTGCCTCCCTGAGTGCTGGATTTTAGGAGTGCACCCAGTTACAATGGCTAGTTTTAACCCGCTATCGTATCAATAAAAGACACAGACAGACACCTGCTAGATTTTTAATAGCCTTAAACCACTGGTGAAGGGAAGATATAAACCCTCTATCCATTTTACCCCCAGCCCCATATTCCATGTCATTTGCTTTATTTCTATCGGGGCTTCTTCCCATCCATAATTCCCACAAATACTTGCATATGCTTTTCATCTGGGCTGCTTATGTTGTTCTTCTTTATGCTAACCTATGGTGGTCTCTCTCCTCCTCTCTTCCCCTCGCCATTTCCTGCTCCCGTGACCCTCTGTCAATCAAGCCCTCAAACCTTAGCTCACATCTGTCCTGCCCAGGTATAGGCATTTGTTGGCCAATTAGGGATGATTTGGAGGCAAGGTGACTTTGGTATGCATGAGGGTTTGCTCGAAGAACAGTAGGAATCTCAGGGGACAAGCAATTAATTAAACACCCAACACTAGACCACACCGTAACACCTAATCAGCAGGAAATAGTCTAACGATAATGACACCCCCTTTCCTCTCCTACCTAGTGTTGGAGGGTTGGAAGGGTGGAGAGGGGTGGAAGAGAGTAAGTGTTAGGGTCTGAGAATCACTGAAGAAAGACTCCAGACTCAAGTAGTTTATTCTGCAGAAATTCACCAACATGTCAGGTGACATCATTCCTTAGAATAGGGCCATGAAGTGAAAATGAATGCACAACTTAGAGGCAGTTAGAGATATTTCCATAAGGAGTGAGGTAACCTTTCATTTGATTGGTTGACTCAGTATGTAGAGGAGGATTTAGGATTGGCTAAACATTTAGGAACTTTCCAGAGTTGCTAAGGGCTTTTCCTCAGGTTTTCTAAATCATTGTTCTTGGCTC
The DNA here is from genome assembly GCA_028658305.1 of Pachyuromys duprasi. NCBI lineage: Eukaryota > Metazoa > Chordata > Mammalia > Rodentia > Muridae > Pachyuromys > Pachyuromys duprasi. The sequence goes on from CM053763.1 coordinate 95,372,624, forward strand.
AAGCCCATGTGTTAACCTTTAAGCTGACTGGCTGCCCGGAAAATGCGGGTTTTAGTCAGATTAGCCAAACAGATTGGGCCTTCTGGGGGTCTTTCAGAGGTTTTGGAATTATTAGACCTCTCATAAGAAACTCACAAAATAGAAACAAGCAAGCAAACAAACAAACAAAAACCTGTGACCACCAACTATAATGTAGTGCACATACATGCAGGCAAAACATTTATACACAAACAAAACAAGTAAGTCTAAAATTTTATCTTAGGGTTTTATTGCTGTGAAAAGACATAAAGACCTCCATACCTCTTATAAAGAAAAACATTTAATTGGGGTTGGCTTACAGCTTAGAGGGTTAGCCTATTATCATCATGGCGGGAAGCATGGCAGTGTGCAGGCAGACATTGCGCTGGAGAAGGAGCTGAGAGTTGTACATCTTGATCCACAGGCAGCAGGAAGAGAACTGGCTTGAGCTTCTGAGACCCCAAAGCCCATTCCCTAGTGACACACCTCCTCTAACAAAGCCACACCTACTCCATCAAGGCCACACCTACCCCAACAAGCCCACACTTCCTAATAGTGTCACTCCCTATGGGCCTATGAGATGGCGCTGGTGCAGTAGCTAAGAGCTACATCATGGCGGGTAACATGGTAGTACATAGGCAAACCTGGTACTGGAGTAGCTGAGAATTCTACATCCTGATCCATAGGACAAGAGAGAAAGAGACTCTGGCATGGTCTTTTGAAACTTCAAAGCCTATCCCCAGTGACACACTTCCGCCAACTAGACCACACCTCCCAATCCTTTTAATCCTTTCAATAGTGCCACTCCCCGGAGACTAAGCAGTCAAACATATGAGCTTATGCAGACCATTTTTTATTCAAATAACCATGAGTGTTATATTTTTATATTTGTTCAGTGTGTGTGTATCTGTTCCACGACATATGGAGATCAGAGGACAACTTGTGGAGTCATTCTCTTCTTCCACCATATGGGTCCCAGGGATGGAACTCAGGTCACTAGGGGAGGCAGCAAGTCCCTTTACCAACTGAAACATTTTGCTGGCCTACTGGAGTGATGTTTTTGTGCACTGTGTGCAAGGCCTATGTGAGAAAAGTTATTAAAGTGATGAAAGGAAGAATGAAACACATAGATTTTGCACATTTTAGACAAGAAGCTTCAGACGGAACAGGCAATGGGCCACATGATGGGATGTAGGCCAGGCCAGTATAGTCGGGTTAAAATACCTGAGAATCTGCCCAGCTATAATGCCATAAGCTTAAAATAAACACAGAAGGTCTCCCTGTCATTATTCTGTCTGCTGGGGGTCTCAAAGAAAATCCTGTTCCACTAGCCTGATGATGCTAATATTTAATCTCCTAATTCTACTCACTCAATGCTGGTATTTAAGAAAGTGACCAACTTTTATGTTCATTTTGTATCCTGCAATCTTGCTATAATTTCTTAGTTGCTACAGGCTTACTTTTTTTCTTCTTTTAGTTTTTTTTAAATGTTGGTTTTATTTTTATGTGTTTGAGTGTTTTTGCACGAATGTATGTCTATGCATCATATTTGTGTCTGTGTCCTCAGAAGCCAGAAGGTGGCTCTGCTGGGACTCAAACTCCCAGTTCTTTAGAAGACCAGTTAGTTTTCTTAACCACTAAACAAACTCTGCAGCCCCATATTTTCTTCTTTCTGACTATAAACACACAATTGTCATCTGCAAATACAGGATCTTATTTCATCCCTCCTAATAAATAAATATTTAACATATACACCAAGTTGGCCTTGAACTCACAGAGATCTGTGCTCCTCTGCCTCCTAAGTGCCGGGTTATCTGGGAAATTCTGGTACATTTTTAAAGGGTTCCCTTCCTCATTAAACTGCAGCCAAATATTCTCCAATATTTATTGTAATGACCTAGTCAAGTCCCCACAGGTTAAACTCATAGTTGTATGGAGCCTTTCAACACATGAAATCTCCCAATAGCTTCTAGCTGTCAGATTGTCTGCACTTACTTTCCAAAAATTAATCAATTAAGGTTCAGGTTTTCCTACCCTGACACTGGTTCCTACAGAGATATGTGCTCCTGTGTCATTGTCTACCCAGCTATCTGTCTCTTTACTCTAGAGGAGATTTGGCCTGTGATATATTTCTCTTCTGGATTTAAGAACAGTTGATTGTTGAGGCTTTCCCTGTCAGGACTGAGTGGTGACTTCGAAGATCTTTATAAGCAGTTTTCCTTTGAGTCAAGGTCTTGCCTTGTAGTGAATGCTGGTTTTAAACTCCAGTGATCTTTCTGCCTGCCTCCTGGGTGCTAGAATTATAGACATATACCACCACACCCAATTTTCATATATTTTAAAATTCGACAGAGAACTTAGGTTGGAAGGGGGTTTAACCAGCATGCACAAGCCCCAGGTCTCATCTCAAGCACCACATAAACCAGGCAGAGTGGCACATGCCAGTAATTCCAGCACTCAGGGGATGGAGGCAGGCAGATCAAAAGTTTAAGATCATCTTCAGCTACTTAGTTTGGGGCCAGCCTGGGCTACATGAGATGTTGTCTCAAAAAAAACACATTAAATAAATAAATTCTATACCAGAATGAATAATTCATAGGGCCAATGAAGTGCTTTCCTAGCATATGAGAGGCCCTGGATTCAATCTGTAGTGTTCAAAACGAGAAAAAACAAAAACAAAAACAACCCTGAGTGATTTATATAGGACAACTTTCAAGACTCGGTTTTCTCCTTTTACTGTGGATCTGGGGATCAAGTCAGGTGTGTGCAGTGAGGTAGTTTACTCACAGAGCCATCCCTCTGGCTATGCACATTCTTTTGCTTTCTCAAACCCTCTGGCAAAATTTCAGTTATGATAATTTTCCATTTCAGAATGTTTGTTTGGCTTCTTAACGTTCCTCTCTATTGATAGCCTCAGATTCTTCCGGCATCATTTTCCTGACTTCTAGCAAATTCCATTCATATTGGGAAATGCCTTCAACAATCAGCTCACTACATTCTGGGGAAAGAGGTGTGTTTTCCAATGATTTGAAGGAAGATGTCACTTTAATTAATTAACCAATAATTAGTTTTGAGACAGGGTCCCTCTACATACCGTTGGCTGTTCTGGAACTCCCTACGTAGACCAGGATGGCCTCAAACTCAAAAGATTCACCTGCCTCTGCCTCCCAAGTGCTGAGATTAAATTAAAGGCCTGTGTCACTATGCCTCGCTCCAGAAGTCGCGTCTCATTAGGGCTTTTAGCAGGTCGTAATCTCTTGCGCCCCCTAGTGGTTTATCTTATTCCTGCAGGCCTTCTGGTACTACAGCAACATGCTTGTTTGCCTTCAAATTACGCTGAATTACATGTCCAATTATTTTTGTTTGTTTTTCTGTTTCTTGAGACAGGGTCTCATTATGTATCCCTGGTTGTCCTGTAACTCGATATGTAGATCAGGCTGGTCTTGAACCCAAAGAGATCTGCTTGCGTTTGTCTCCCAAATCCTGGTATTAAAGGTGTAGCATATGCTGGGCTACAAGTCTTAAATTAAGGTAAACCTGATCATGCAGCTCAAGAAAAGAAGTGGGAGGGAAAAGAAGAAAAAAGGAGGAGAGGGAGAGAGAGAGGAGGGGAGGAAAGGTATATGAAATACAAATGCTTTGCAAACTGTAAAGTGTTCTACGAACACAAGGGTATCATATGAGAAGTCTCCTATCATTTAAATTTAAGTTACACTTACTTATTATGTGTGTGTATACATGTGCCATGGTATACATGAGGTCAGAGAGTACTTATGGGAATCCTGTCTCTCCTTCCAACATGTGGGTCCTGGAGACCAAACTCAGGTCACAGGCTTAGGAGCAAGCACCTTTGCTTCCTGAGCCATCTTGCTAGCCCAGTCTTCTATAGTTTTAATCAAATTTATAAGCCTTGGGCAGTAGAATCAATTTGTGGTCATGGCATTTATGGCCTTCATTACCTTGGACAAGTCACTCACTGTCCATGATATTCTCTGGCAGCCTGCTTACCTATATGTAAAATGTGGATACATTTCTACCTCTCAAGGTGCCTGTGAGAATTCATTTGAATGTAAAGTTCCTAGTTTCCCCCATCCAGGCTGAGTGGCAGCATCCCCATCTGCTAGGTCAAGTCATGGGCCATACCAATGTCAACTCTGGTACCAGAATCACACTCTGGCAATTGGGCACAAATAAAGAGTACTTCTTTATCCAGGAAGGCAGGACCCAGATTAACAGAAGAGATAGGAAAAGGTGTCTTGCATTTGATAAAGGAAAGCTGGGTGAACACTGAACTTCCATGTGAGAAACTGACCTGTGAAGCCAGGCCTCCATCAGGACAGGAAACCAGGCAACCTGACTGTCTGAGCCCTACGGATGGATCTGCTATTAATGGCCCACTGTCATTCTGGGCTTTAGTAATTTTATATTACCCATTCCAGACCCCCTACTCCCTGCCACTGCCATTTTTCCTAGCCACGAAAGTGTTCCATCAATATTCTGAAATTTTAAAAGGTCCTCCTCATCTTGATTCGACTTCCAAGAACAAAGAGGTCAAGGTTGTATCAAGAGGCCACACTAGCACCCACCTCTAGGCCAGCCTCCTTCAAAGGCCAATGAAGTATGTATGCAAAGCATGTGGATGAGCTAAAGAGGCCAGGGGGTCTACACTGGGCCCACCATACACCCACTGTGTGGCCTTCCTTCCCATTGTTTCATTTTCTGTGCTTGAGGGTTTCTGTGGCAACTGAATGAGATAGTGAATGGCATGTAAAACCAACAGCCTGCAGGGGATATCCAAGTGACTCATCTCCTCTGACCCCTCCTCTTTAAAGGCTCCAGAGGCTCAGCCTGCTGACCTTAGCATTTCAGAGGAGCCACCACCTGTCTCAGAATTCAACTGCGTTGCAGAATGGCTGCCCTGGAACAATCTCCCCAGCTCCCCACATCTCCAAATAAGTACACAGGTCCTTTAGACTGAAGTGCTTTACTGGTAATCACTGAGGAGACAGATGCAAGTTGGGGTGAGAAGAACAAGTAACAAACATGGGAGTGTGAGGGCCCTGGATTGTGGATCCCTGAGGCTTCCTTTTCATTTTCACTGAAGGACCACTAGCCACTTCTCAAACCAAAGAGGGCCCTCCAGTAGGAGCGCCATGCCTCCCAGCCTAGTGCTCTAGAAGCTGAGGAGGGAAGAGGCACAGCAGGTAGGAACTCACAGGCCACTGCAGTGTGGCTCAAACCTTGGAGGACCTGCAGACAGTGACACCATCTCAGGTACTGTCCCCAAAGCCAGGGGACTGATGCCCCAGTGACAAGAGCATGTCCTGAGCCTATCCCACTTTCCCACCCCGGAGGAAGTGAAGATGGGACACTCATTTTCCAAGGCAGGGAACTGCTGGGAAGAGGCGGGATTTTACTCAGCCCCTTCTCAGGATTTCCTGACTTCAAAGGCAACAAGGGACCATTCCACAAAGTGAAGGGTTTGCAGTCCAGGTGCTAAAGGCCTCCTTCTCCCATCAAGGTGGGCGATATGCGCCCCCTCGCTCTCTAAGGCTCCCGTTTAGCTAGAATCTTTCTCATCCTGCTCGTCCAAGTGTGTCTTCTGGTGTCGGATGAGGTTCGAGCTTCGGGAGAAGTGTTTCCCGCACAGGGTGCACCGGTATGGCTTCTCTCCTCTATGTGTTCTCTGGTGTGCGCCGAAGTTGGAGATATCACTGAAAGTCCGCCCACACTCCGTGCACTCATAAGGCCTCTCGCCCGTGTGCGTACGGTGGTGCACCCCGAAGCTGGAGCTGTTGCTGAAGCTCTTCCCGCACTCACAGCAGATGTAAGGTGCTGGCTCCAGGTGGGTTCGGCGGTGCACGGCCAGCGTGGCGCTCTGACCGAAGCTCTTGCCACAAATGTCACAGCGGTATGGCCGCTCGCCCAGGTGATCTTGCTGGTGGGTAGTGAGGTCCGAGCGCCGCCGAAAACTCTCCTGACACTTGGCACATTGGTAGTGCTTCTCTTCCAGGTGTATCCGCTCGTGCCGGATGCGGTTGGAGCTTCGGGAGAAGCTCTTGCCGCACTCGGAACACTTGTATGGCTTCTCGCCAGTGTGGATCCGCTGGTGTGTTCTCAGGTTGGAGGTGTTGTTGAAGGTTTTGCCACACTGCACACATATAAAAGGCTTCTTTTCTGCCTCCAGGTTTGAGAAAGTAATGGGGTCCCCCGGGCCTCCGGCTTGGGTAGGGGCTCTCAGCCACGGCTTTTTTGGATGTGTTTCTTGGAGCCCCTTCGGCAGGCTCCTCTGCCCACGTTCCTCCCCAGATGCGATCGGAGAACCCTCTGAGCCATCCACTCTCCAAGGCTTTCCCCCTTCCCCTTCCTCAGGCACATGTGCTTCTGGGCTCCACTCCTTCTCACTGCCCATCTCTGAACCCTGAAAATGAACACAAAATGTCCAACACCTTTATTGCTTGTGTCAGGCCATCAGAGCACAGATCTTGCATTCTGGTTGAAGCAGTGTATACCTCCCCCACGAATAACCTCAAGTAACCGGAATACTTATAGAAAGCCTTTATTTACTCCTTAACCCTCAAGTGACAAACAGGTATTTAAGACTACCCACCACTAACAGATATGCAATATGAATATGGCACTCTAGACTATGTGTAAGTAAAGGTACTTCCATTTAGAGATGAATTTGACTTCTTCCTGTCGAGTAGCCATCTACCCACTGATTCTGAGATGAACATACATAACTACAAGCAGTTACTTACAAGGCCCAATGCTCTGACAACCCATCCATTTCCAGACCTTTCAATAATCTACCAATCGGTAAACAAGACCTACTTCAGAGCTTGAGTTCTGTGTGCCATTGTAGATCAGAATCAACTGCTGCAAAAACATCACACAGATTCATATACACATAGCTACATTCTTAATAACACACAGCTATGTCCACACCAAACACATTCAGCTACATCCTATCACACCACATACATAACTAAACACACTGACATCAGCTATACATACCACATAAGGTATTCACATCACACATGCAGCCAGCATACCAACATCAGCCACAGAGACCACATCCATATCAGATATAGCCACATAAAATATTCATGCCCTCCAATACACGTTGTGAACTGAACAAAAGGCCAGAGGTATATGCAGAATGCTTATCATGCTTTTTTGTATCTTCTCTCACCCACTGCTAAGGTTCCTTGGGAATCTTTTGATTTGTGCCATTTTCCCCTTTGTAACAGGATGCTGTGCTTGTTTGTATTACTACACATCTGTTCTCAATAATCATTTATAAGCAACTTAAGGGACTGGGTCATTGTAGTAACTTTCCACAGCACAAGGCTGGGTGTTTGTTTTTCTGAATGAGAAAAGAAATGGATGAGAACTGTAATGTATGCCCCTGTTGACTCTGCCTAAAACTTTAGGCAGAGAAGAACTTTAGACAAGAAGCTATGTGGCCTCCACTAATTTTTCTTTTTTTTTTTAATAGGCTGTGTTGGGGGCTGGAGAGTTGACTTGGTGGTTAAGGGCACTTGCTGCTTTTCCAGAGGACCCAGATTCAATTCCCAGTACATCAGGTAGCTCACAACCGCCTGTAGCTCCAGCTCCAGGGGATCTAATGCCCTATCCTGGTCTCCTGAGGCATCTGCACACAAGCGGTGTGCATGTGTGTGTGTGTGTGTGTGTATACTCAGGTGCACACACACGTAATACATTTTTCAACTGAGCTGGAAAAAAATGACTCAGTAGGTAAAGACACTAGTGACAAGCCTGAACACAATATAGAAGGTTAAGTTCCAGGGAATAGACAGTGCATACCCGTCTTCCTGGCCCAGCATTGCACATGGCACAGTTGTCAGGAATAGTTAACCTTTTTAAAGATCCTGCAAAGCACTAGACCTAGGGCTGAGCACTCCATATGCATCGTCTCAATTCATTTTTACACCTCTGCCACCAGAATGCTAGGATTAAAGGCATGTGCCACTACATCTGGTTTACCTACTCATTTTTTCATATTTATTTTAGAAATGATGAAACTGAAAGACAAGAAACTAAGTCACTTGCCAAAGAGCACACAGCCTCTGCTCATCTCTCCAAAGCTGAGGTTTTTAACCCTTACACTAGTACTGGAGGGAGACAAGGACGAAAGAAAAGGTGCTAGAGCAGTTAGGACACACAGACATTTCTCTGAAGAGGGCAGGAAAGCAGCTTCATGGAAGAAGTAGCATTTGAACTATGACTTCCAAGATGGACAGATGAACAAGACCAAGACTGGCATCGACAGGGGGTCCGTTGCTGACTGAAGAGGCAATGCAGCTAAAATACAAAGTCATATTCACATTGCATCTCAGAGGTCTGGAAGAGAAGAGACCTAGTGCATATTAGGTTTTCATCCTAGTAGCTTAGCAGCACAGAGTCGGGAGCAGCAGTGCAGATGAGGGTCCAGTTCTAAAATCAAGGCAAGAAGATGAAGCGTGGCGATCACAGATGACAAGAGCCTGGATTAGAGGGCACCGGCCAAGCTGTGGTCTGAAAGATTAAAAGTTCTAGATCTGGGTACAAGTCAAGAGCACCGGGGGTAACTTGGAAGGACGAGGGACAAGGTGTGGAAAATAAAGAAGCACTCACGGGAGCTACACAGCAGGTCAGTGATGGAACCTCTAAGGAGCCAGGGAATCTGAGGTGGTCAGGGAGAGGGGACAAAAGCTGCAGCAGTGTCCAAAGAGGCTGGCTGAGTGGAGAGGGCAGGGGAAAGCTGGAGGAGTCAGGGTACAGCTTCCTGAAGGTCGGGAGCTGGGTTCGGAGGTACCAATGGGGCTGGAGGTGAAAGAACACAGGGGCGACCCTAACGCCACGGTGTTGTGGGGAGGAGCATGGAGCGGTCCAAGGCCAACAGTAAGGGAGGAGGGTAGTAAGGCTGGGCCATCCGAGGACAGGATCGCGGCGGAGGGACACACAGGCCCCCGGCGGCCTTTGAAACCCGCGGAGCAAAACAGCAGCTTCCAAGCCCTCCGCGAGAGCGAAGGGGCCGCGCTACGAGCTCCCCGCGCGTCGCGTCCGCCTCCCCCCACGTCACCTCAACACAGCCGCGACCCACCTCACTCCCGCAGCTCGCTCAGGGACAGCACCGCCTCGGTGGGCGGGGTAAGGAGCCGGAGCCGGAACCCGGAGAGGACCCGCCTACCCAGCGTCAGGATTGGGTTCTGGGAACATTCTTTCTCTCTATTGGTTATACTAACTGCCACACTGCAAGAGACGTAAGCCCGATGGCCAATAAACATTGACCGAGGGCGCGGCATGCTGGGAGTTGTAGTCCTGAGGCGGTCTGCTACACTGAAAACATTTGCCCTCTTCAAAACACAGCTGTGAAGCTGTCTTCGCGTCTGAAGTCATCAGGTTTCTTTTCTCTTTTTCTTTTGAAATGGTGGCCCTCGATGGAAGCCTCACACTTCATTTAAGATTTATAGTTTAAAATTAAAAGGGCATGTACCTGGAAAGACGTTTAAAGATAAAGTAATCCAATCTCCTTGTCCAGGAAGCTAAGTGTCCCCTTCCAAGGACTGAGCTCCAGCCAGGTCGGCCAGTAGCCCAGCACAAGGATTTTTCTGTGTTCTACGTGATTCTCCTTTAACCCAACAGTGTCCCATCAATCTGGATACAATAGACCAGTTAGGTAACCAGAGCCAGATTTTGTTTTTTCGGATTTTATTTTGAAAAACAATAAAGATTAGGAGCTTGCAAGATAAAAAGGAAAAGGATTGATATGTATGCTAACTGCAAGCTTTTCCTGTTTGCATGATCTTTCAGTGCTTGTCTTTAGAGCTGGAAAAGCTTGAGGGCTAGCGATGGCTCAATGTTTAAGCACTTAGAGCACTTTCGGGGGACCTTGGTTCGATTCCTAGCACCCACACCAGACAGCTTGCAACTCCAGATCCAAGCTTTCAACAGCTTGGAACTCCAGATCCAAGGGATCCAATGCCCTCTTCAGGCCTCCTTGAGTACACACACACACACACACACACACACACACACACACACGATCTGATAAAATGCCTGGCACAACTATTGTAAGGATTAAAGGAGTGGATAGACAGACAGAAAAACAGGTATTTCCTGCCTCTACAAATAGCTCTCTTTTCTATTGGTAACTTCTCTCAATGGGTAAGACCAGTGTGAGTTAGTTTATGATTGGCTATTCGGGCAATTATGTTTGGAACTGAAGATGTGTATAAAATACAAGTATCTATTATACACTATTAGTTTATAAATTGATAAAAATAAAACACAAGGCAGACTCAGTAAAACTGGGGTTATTATTGTAAGGGTAGAAAATTTTAACTTGGCCCTAACCATGGGAACTTAAACTTGTGAAAGAAACGCCCTTCTTTGTTCCTGGACAGAGAAGTGCAAACAGTCTCTAACCGTCCCCTAGTCACCACACCTGGGCACAGCCAATCACTGACCACCCCATTAGAAAAGTCCCTTACCCCTAGACCCCTTCCTGTTTTGCGGTTTTTGCCTTTATAAACTCTGTGATTCTGCTGCTTGGGGCTCTGCACCACCCCCTTGCATAGGAGCTGTGTGCAGAACCCTGGCACGCCAGCTACTGAGTAAAACCTCTTGCTGTTGCATCAAGCTCTTCATTGGTTATTGGTCTTCATTGGTTATTGGGGTCTGGCATCTATCCTGAGGAACGGAGGGTCTCCCCACCTCGGAGGTCCAACATTATTAACTATGTCTAAGGTTGCTTGAATAGAGGCTGAGCTGCTTACAAACCAACTCTTAATGTGTTTTTCCCAGTTTCTTTCACAGTAAAGACAACATGCCAGACAATAAATACAAAAGTGTATTTAATAACTATACAAACAAACAAAATATTCCTTTTGGACAGTGTAATGGCAAATTTTACGTATCACCTTGACCAGGTCACAAAGTTTGAAGACATTTGGTTAGACATTATACTCAAGGTCTCTAAGACCGTTGGGCAAGCTTAGCATTTAATCGGTAGACTTAGTAAAGCAATTACCCCCTTAATTCCAGTGAGAGTTGTCTGATCAGTGGAAGATCTCAGCAGTGTCTTGCTGCCTGTGAGGCTTTAGACAGACATCAGCTCTTTCCCTGCCTTAGACTGGAACTAAAACACTGGCTCTTCTTGGTCTCTGACTCACTATTTATTCATTTTCTGTTCTGTTCCTCACTGGTCTCACACACACACACACACACACACACACACACTGTTGGTTCTGATTTTCTAGGGAACCCCAACACAGGTACTTTGGGAAAGAACCTAGTTCCTGTAGGTTCCTACCTTCCCATCTGCCTTCAAATCTGTAGTTAATAGCCCCACAAATAGGCCAAATCACATACATGGGGGTGATTTGAAAGTGCCTGGCCTTCTTTCTCTAATCCACATCCAGAACTTGGGTTCATTGCCTAATCCTGAACAAAGAAGGAAGGATGTGTGATTCACAAGACATTTACTGGCCTCAGGAGTTAGAGGCCTGACAGAGGGAAGAGAGAAAAACAGGCTTTGATGGAAGAAGTCAGGATCTGGAAGGCTGTAACTTGACTCAGGTTGTAAACCCACTGAGCCGGCTGACACTGAGAAGCTGTGTGTTGAGGTTTCCTGAGGTAGAGAGAACCCTTTCCCCTGAGCCCACGCTGAACCCTGCTGTGTTACATCCAGTGTCTCCTACTAGACCTCTACTGAATACACATTGTTTATTTCAGGAAGTTGTCTACTAGAGCAATAGAAATGTCTAGTCTCTAGAAAAAAAAGGCAAGGTTCAGAATTGAGCCCTGGGGGAAAGTGAGCTCAAAAAGAAACCACAGAAAGGTCTGGATCTGGGTCAAGGAGATTCGGTACTGGAGAAACAGGTGCTGGGCCAGGAGCCTGAGTCAGGAATGCCAGGCTGGATGCTGGGAGTGCAGCACAAGGCACAGCTCTACAAAGAAGGAGCCTTGAACCCCTGAAGGGCAGGGCCGAGGCTAGAGTGCCAGGTATCATTGAGGAGGAAAAGCTCAGATCCCTGGGGAGATAGTAAGGACGGATCTACCTTCAGGGACACATCTCCGTTAGCATGGCCTTTTCCTTGTTTGGGGGCAATCAATTCCTCTGATTTCTGAAGTTCAGTACAAATGATCAGAGGCGCCGTGTTTTTCCCCTCATCATGAAGACAAGGTTCAAAGAAAGGTCGAAGTGGGCTAGAGAAACTGTGGGTGAAAGTAAAAATGTGGGACTTATCAGTCACATTGTAGAAAGAGATGATGCCTGCTTCATAGTCCAGGAAAACCCCCACACACTTTGGAGCATTTTTGAGGCGGAAGGAGGTCTGTGGGGACGTGAGAGCTTCGTACTGATTCCTGTGGCTCTGTCGCACAAGCCAGTGACCATTGGCAGGTGAGGCTGTGACCTTCCCTTTCCTTTTCACAGAATCACTACACACTCCAAGGATCCATTTTGTCTTCTCACCCACGTACACTTCCCAGTAGTGACAGCCAGTTGTGAAGTGCTCAGAGCCTAGGACGCTGACAACAAAATCAAACCTCTCTGGGTTGTCAGGAACAGGCCGCTTCCTGTCACCAAGCCTCACACATCTCCGATCCTCAGACAGGATGAGTTTGGGATGTGCTGTGTCAGGGTCCAGGGTTACCACCACTGCAGAGAGTTAGAGAGAGGTGAGAAGAGAAATTTATGTTTTAAGGAATCTTCAGGTAGATCTGGAGGGAAAAATACGCCGGAGGTCTGCAATCTATCATTAATCTGCTTTAGTTTATGGCTTTCCCCAACTACCTCCACCTATGCACTAGAACCAAAGACTTCTAGCTTGCCGGCATAAAAGTTCACCTGGTGCGCCTGAAGCCCTAGGTTCTACCTTCAGTACTACATGAAACAGGTAGGATGACTCACATCAGTGCTTGGGAATGGAGGCTGCAGCATCAATAGTGTAAGGTCATCCTTGACTACATAGAGAGTTCAAAACCAGCCAGCATTACATTAGACTCTGTCTCAAAAAGCCAAAACACACAAAAAAATCTGGTTTTGGAGCCAGGCACCGTGGGGCATACCTGTAATCCCATCACTTGGGGAAGCAGAGGGAGGCCGAGAGAGACAGATCTCTATGAGTTCAAGACCAGCCTGGTCTACAAAGTGAGTCCAGGACAGCCAAGGATACACAGAGAAACTCTGTCTCAGAAAAACAAAAAATAAACAAAAATCTAGATTTGGATGTTAGCCCCTGTGCTGGTTAGTTTTTTTGTCAACCTGATAATAAGCTAGAGTGGTTCTCAACCTGTGGGTCATGACTCTTCTGAGGGTCACAAATCAGATATTTATATTATAATTCATAACAGTAGCAAAATTACAGTTATAAAATGGTAACAAAATAAGTTTATGGTTGGGGTCATCACAACATGAGGAACTGTATTAAAGGGTCACAAGGTTAGGAAGGTTGAGAGCCACTGAGCTAGAGTAATCTGGGAAGAAAATTAAGAAAATGCCTCCATCAGATCCGCCTGCAGGGAAATCCATTGGGTTCATTTTCTTGATTAGTGATTGATGTGATGGGGCTCAGCCCATTGTAGGTGGTATCACCTCCAGGCAGATGTTCCTAAGTTGTATAAGAAAGGAGGCTGAAGAGGCCATAGGAGGCAAGCCAGTGAGCAGCATTCGCCCTCCGTCTCTGTTTCAGTTCCTGCCTCCATATTCCTGCCTTGGCTTTGCCCGATGATTAACTATAAGCTGTAAGCCAAACATACCCTTTCCTCCTGTGTTAGTTAGGGTTGATATTCCTGTGATGAAACACCACGACCAAAAGCAACTTGGAGAGGAAAGGGTTTATTTGACTTATATATTCTGGGTCATAGTCCTTTGAGGGAAGCCAAGGAGTATCACAGATTTAATCCAACTATACTATATAGTGATGGAACTAATTATAATAATATAAACATAATTTCTATATAATAATAATAATTATTATTATTAAATTTACAGTGGTCATCCAAATAGAACAGGATGAAACTTAAGTGGCAGAGAAGAATGGACACTGAAATGGGAACTGGTCAGTAACTTACCAAAATGCAGCCGGGCTCTTCTCCAGCCTGAAAGGCAAAAAGGGTATTTGTTAAAGCTGAGAAGAAATGGTGGCTGCCCCGAAGGCAGAGGCAAACCCAGGAGAGAGCAACGCACCTGTGTTGGCAGCAGCTCTCTTCAACTCTGAGGAAGAAGAAAGAGAAGGTGAGCTGTCTGCCACCACCCTTAGTGGGCGGGAGAGAAGACGGTGCCGAGATTACAAAAACATGGACACTTACTCAGTTCACTCCGGAGTTTCTCTGAAGAATAAAAACAGTTGGACAGTTACTCACTCACCATGCTTCCGTCCCCACACACCCACATTTCTAAACAGTGCATGACTTTAATCCCAGCCCTCAGGAGGCAGAGGCAGGCCGTTGAGTTTGAGACCCAGCTTGGTCTACTTAGCAAATTCAAAGAGCTAGAGCTACACAGAGAAACTCTGTCCAGACCCCTCCCCTCCGGGAAAAACAAAACACAAAAAACAAACCCAAACTATCACTAAATCTTTATTAGATCTTGTTAGCATGTATATTTTCTGTATGTAAATTATATAGACATGGCACATGTCTTCAGTTTTTGTTTTCTTGTTTTTGTTCTGTTGTTGTTGGGTTTTATTTTGTTTTTGAGGAAGGGTCTCATTTCTAGCTCTGGCTGTCCTGGAACTTGATACATAGACCAGGTTGGACCAGGTTGTCCTTGAACTCACAGAGATTGGGTTGCCTCCCCAGTGCTGGGATTAAAAGTATGTGCCACCGTATCTGGCAGCTTTTTGTTGTTGTTGTTGTTATTAAATGTTAAAAATTGGTTCCTATGGATGAAGTGACTGAGAATTCAAAGGGCTGTGTCACATTCAAGTAGAGGGTCAATTGTCATAGACCCTGCCAAAGGAAATGGTGTGCCTGGGTATAAAGGAAACCCAGATGGCTTCAGCTCTGAGAGACGCCCATCTTGGTAAAACGGTTCCCATTCAGAGGCTACGTAAGTGTTGGGTAGGAAAGAGAAAGAGGGAGCATTCTCAAAAGGGCTCTTGAGAGCCAGAAAATCCTCAGCCACTGATTTGAGTTGCTCTAATTCCCCTGCCCAGATAGTGAAACTGAGTCACTCAGCCCGCAGCAGAAAGGATGTTCAGCTCACAGCAGAGACGGCAGCATAGAGAAGATAGTGTGGCAGAGCTCGGCAAAACTTACTGAGGGCTTTGTGGAGTCTTCCTGAAAACCAGAGAGAGAGAGAGGAGTAAGCCACCACAACCTGTCCCTTTATTCCCAGAAGGACCATCACTCCACCACCCCACAAGGAAGGGACAGAGCTGCTTCCAGTGCCTAATCCAACCCCTGGTTCCAAAGGTCAGACTAAGGAGTCCAAGAGAGATTGTGCCATCTTCCTGATGGCCAGCTGCCCAGACCTTGGTTCCCCTTTTCCCTTTGTATCTGTCTGGCCTCACTTCCTCTGTCTGTTTCCATATTTGTAATTCCAGTATGCACACTCGAGTATTCATTTGGGGATGTGGTGTATGAGAGAGAGTTCATGCATGTGTGCATGCAGTGTGTGTGCATGTGTGTGTGTACACGTGCACGCCTAAGAGTAAACCTTTTTGTAGCCTCCTACTTACAGTGCCTAAGGTGTAAACGTAGCTAAAGGCCCAGCACTGGCTCACTGGCATAACTTTATAATTCTCTAGAGCAATTCTCCAAAGTCACTGTTTCCACAATTCGGGATCCCAGAAAATGTGTAATATTCATACTATTCTGATGCTTTGCAGAGGTGCTTCTGGTTTCTCTAGAAGGCCCACCTAGACGGTGTGCTAGCATTATCCCTGCCAGAGAATTGAAGTTATGCATCTGAGAGGCTCCACCCAGCTAAGGGCTAGACACAGCTAGGTGCTTGGACTTGGACCAGTGAAGCAGAATATGTCACACTTTCTCAGGTGCTTAGGCTTTATGGCTGTCACTTTTGCAACTGACTGCTTCCATTCCCCATGTCCTGCTCTTATGTAGAGTGCAACATGTAGCCTCTTAACAGTGACACGCACGGAATTGCTGTTCCTGCTTTGCAGAGAGTGAGCTAGGGCTCAGAAGGACATATGATGTTCTCAAGGTCATGAAGCCAGTTAGTGACCAAGGAGGCAGGATTCCAACTCAAGGCTGTCTGATTTCAGAGACAGTGTTGCTTGCCATCACACAACACTGTCCCCTTGTGCCCTCGGGCAGAACAGCCAGTGTAATTGCAGTGGGTACTCTACACTCCAGCCCCAGGCTGGAGAGATGTGAGGTGAGGCACAGATCCCAACATCCCCAAACCCGGAGCCATCAAGCAGTGATAAGTCTTCTCAGCAAGACTTCAAAAGCATGTCTTCTGACATTTGTCCTGGCTGGGCCCCAGCACATGTTCATTCAATTAATGATGATGGTGGGGCACTGAGGAGAAGGGAGTCTGGAATCCTGTGACAGATCTTTCAGGTTTTCCTCTTAACTCTGAGAACTTACTATCCCCACATTATAGACGAGGAATCCAGAGATCCAGACAAGACTGAATTATTCAAGGCCAAGATGTGGTGACCAAGATGTGGCAGACCAGCACGCTGAGTCAAGGGCTGCTGACCCCAGAGCCAGCAGCCCTCCCATGGCACCACATCACCTCTCTCCATGTCAAGGTCATGCAGAGTCTTGAGAGTCTCATGCATCCTCTGTGGCCTTGTTCATATATGTTTCAGTCTTATGCAGTGACTGATAGAAAGACTGGTGAAGGGAGCACGTGATGACCCCGGCCTGTGCATTTTGGGCATTGGCATCTCCTCATCCACTACCACCACCAACTGCATCGAGCCTTGACACTGGGAACTAAATTCTAGTACTACGGAGGGACAGCCAGTATTTGTTATAAGAAGGAGAGATGCCATGTTTATTCACTGTCTTACGCTCTGTACATACCTTTTTCTTTGGCGTGGTCTTCCAGAAGATTTTCTAGAGAAAGAAAAGAGAGAGAGAGAAAGCAAATGAGACTCTTGGTTACTTCTGAGTCTCTATTGGTTTCATCAGCCCTTGAATGGCCCAACTCTGCCATCTTCAGCTCCACCCCTGGAGCTGATCCAGCCCGTTGTCTTTCTTCTGAACAAGAAAAATGGGACGCCAGTTTGTCCCCCACGTCCTGCCTTACTCCTCTGGTCTCTTCACAACACAGTAGCCACAGAGCACTCATCAAAGCACGATTCTGAGCAGGATGTCCCCATTTAGTGCCTTGCCATCTTTTTCAGCAGAAAGACTGGGTTCCTCCATTATTAAACAGGGGGTGATGGAACATTCAGGAACAAAGTTTAGTTCTGTGGGCACTGGAGATACAGAAATCAAGAACACAAAAGCATGACCCCCACCCCGGCGCAGGACACTTACCTATCTCCATCGCCTGTTCATAGAGCAGCTTCTCTAAGGGAGAGAGGGGAGAGGGAACTCAGCTCTTTCTAGCACACATTAGACCAAACACGGTCTAAGCCATCTGAAACAGGACTGACCCCCTTGCCAATATAAGTGTGTGGCCATTTGAAAAGATCACAGAGACTTCATACCATCCGTTGGGGAAGAAGTGTTGGGTTATGTAACTTCCCAAATCCTTTGCAATTAAGAGCCTGAGAAATGTGAGGGTTTTATCCAAATGAATATAATTGGATTTCCTGATTAGAAGGCTCTAATTTCTCAGTTAATCGGGAAGCTGCCAGGGTTGGCTCCAGTCTAATTTCTCAAAGGGTGAGAACTCACAGCTCTGCTCAGAGAGCCTCTCCGCATTTACTCCCCTCCCTCCGCCATGTGAGTCCCCGGAAACGGCCTCACCTGTAGCAAACATGTCCACATCTACTTCTGCAGGTCTTTCCTCAGAGCAATCACAGTCTCCACCCCCGCCCCCCCCCCGCCCCCCTACACACGCTCCACAACCCTACCCAGCCCTGTGCCCACACATCTTTTACCACAAAGTTACCTTTTGATTTTTTTTGTTTACAGATGAGCCAAATGCCAAGAAGGATGAGGAGTCCCAAGATAGGCAAGACCACAGAGAGAGCCACCGCTGGAGAGGACAGACTTCCCGGAGCTGGGGCTGAAACAGAGGCCAGTGACCACCCTCAGGGAGATAGCTGAGAGCAACTCTTCTGCCTGGGGCAGATCGGGCACATCCAACTGTCTCCATTGCCTCTAGGGAAAGCCCTGCCTCGACTGAGGAGGCTCTTTGCTTCTCTTGGGGATTCCAACTCTGGGTGACAAAGAGAAACAGGGTGTTCGTATCTCATGGAGGCTTCCCAGTCACAAGGTTACCCTTACAAATATTCCAGGCACTTCACAATTCTGAGTGTGTGCTCCTTAATAATTGCCCAAAGTCCCTATGAGACCTGCCTATCTTCTCCTCAAACCCTTTCTGTTGTGCAATCACAGGCTCTGCTACAGCGGAGTGGTCCGGGTCAGCCTCTGTGCTCCACCATCGGCAGTGGAAATACAAGGTCTGTGGACCACAGCAGCAGGCGGAAAGCCCAGGCAGGAAAAAGAAGACTGCTTGGCTCTGATCCCGGGCGCAGGAAAGGGCGGCGATTCCCAGCTGGCTGTATGTCTTCGTTCAGCCACTAGGTGGCTCTAAGCAAGAGACCCAGCCTCTCCCAACCTGGTTTAAGGCATCAGTAAAATGGAGATTTTAAGGGTCCTAATTCCCTGGGACCTGGGGGAAGAAAAGGACTTAAATAACTCACCTTAAACTCTTGTCAGCTAAGGAGAGGCAATGGCAGAAGGAAGAGGGGAAGGAGAGAGAGGAATAAAGAAAAAAATTGACAACTGTCCGAGAGGCTGCTCAGACCAACTTATTGTATCACATGACTCCATATTTCAAAGGTGTTTCAAAGCCTCACGCTTTTTGAACCAGCGGTTCTATCTTCTTGGAATGTGATTCTGAGTCAGTTCCCAAATATGTGTGAAGATGTCCACTGCACCATTAATTACAAAGGGGGGGGGGCAGAATGACAGAGCACCTAGATTCCAGAGACAGCCTTTGGTTAATTTGTTTTCCTGCAGAGTCAGACAATGAAATTCTATGCCAGAGCCAAATTATGAAAAATACTTAAGGATACAGACAAAAAAAATGTAGCTTATACAGGACAGTTTAGGTGGTGCCTGCCTGTAATCCCAGCACTCGGGAGGCAGAGGCAGGCAGATCTCTGTGAGTTCGAGGCCAGCATGGTCTACAAAACAAGTTCCAGGACAGCCAGGACAGACACACAGAAACCCTATCTCAAAAACCCAAAAAAATAAAGACAAAAAATAAAAATAAAAAGCTTATGACTTGGGAAGTGAGAAAAGAAACAAGGTCTAAGTTTGCATACATACACGGGAGCATGTGTCTGTGTCTCAGAGGTCTGTGCGTGCAAGTCTTGAGAGCCATCCCCCTAACAGGTTAGCAGTAGTTCTCTATACTTTGTGAGAGTCTGTGCCACTGTTTTAATTTCTGTAAAGTGTTCCATTTTTTTCAAGTTATTATTTTTGTTACAATATACGTTCTTAGAGTTGTCATATAATTCAGGGGGAAAAATTGAACATTTTAATTTAAAAAATGCGGGGGGGATGTTTTGCTTGCATGTGTGGTGGTGCACCATATGTATGGGTGTTTTGCTTGCATGTAACATGTGTGCCTGAAAACTCTTTCTAAATTTTTTTGCAAAGTCTCCACTGAGGTGGGTGTTTCTTCCAGGCCTCTCGGAAGCCTCAAGATGATTTGCACCCCAGCATTACCTCCAATAACCATGACTGTGGTCTTCCCTTGGTCAAACGCCTTGTTACGGACAGTGCAGGACACATTTCCCTGAGCGTTGTCCCTGATTCTGCTGGACACTGCTGTTCGGTACAGCCCTGTTTCATCCAGGGCATGGGCCTCTGAAAGTGACGGTAGCACTCTACCCTCAGTGTCTCTCCACTCGGTCGACGGCTTCGGGAACCACCCCATGGATCGGCACACCAGCTGGATCCACCCCTCATCATAGCCTTCAACGTGGATATAGGGATCAGAACCTAAAACTGAAGAGGACAGATTGCTGACTGAGGCAGCCCGGCTGACTGGCAGGGCCCTTGCAAAGGTGTGGTCCTGGCCAATGTCTTGCCCTCCATGCCTCCAGCTTCCTCTGATGGACAGCCCAGCTATTGACAAAACTATAGCATCTGCCTTCTTACCGTTAGGATCCATGGCTGCTCCCTCCACCACAACAGGATAAAGCAGTCAATCCAAACGAACTTCAAGATCTGCTCATGACAATACCACCATCGCACTGTTCTGATGCTTTGGCCATCTGCCCCCACTTGAAAATGGAGTCCTTTAGGGGTAAGGGACTCCATGATTGGAAAGGGTCTACCAACTACTCTGTGTTTTAAAGGAACCCATCTGGGGTTTGCAACTAAATGGTAATCAAAAGATGATCAGGGGTCAGCGAGACTCAAGGGTTAAGAGCACTGGCTGCTCGTCCAGAGAATCCAGGTTTGATTCCAAGCACCCACACAGCAGCTCACAACTGTCTGTAATCCCAGCCACAGGAGATCTGACACTCTCTTCTGTGGTCTGTGGGCCCCAGATAGATATACATGGAGGCAAAACACCCACACACATAAAATAAAAATAAATAAATCTTTAAAAAGATGATTGGGGCTGGAGAGATGGCTCAGTGCTTAAGAGCACTGTCTGCTCTTCCAGAGATCCTGAGTTCAATTTACAGTAACCACACGGTGGCTCACAACCATCTATAACTGGGATCTGATGCCCTATTCTGGCATGCAGGTGTACATGCAGATAGAGCACTCACATACATTAAAAAAAAAAAAAAAGATGATCAACAGTGACCACATTAAGCTGGCACGAAGCAAATGCGGAAACTTGGGTTGGGTCTGAGGTAGACTGATTTTTCTAAAAACACTGAAGCTAGTTTGAACAGTATGGGCCTTCTGGCCCTTTTACTCAAGAACCCAGTAAATGACTGTGCAGCAAATCCTCATCATGGCTGGGAATTGTGGGCCTTGAGGACTTTTCCTTGCAGCCCTGGTTATGAGTTTCTTAGTAATGGAGCAGAGAAAGCTGCCCTTGTTATCTAAGCCAACAAGCTTTACAAGTCACCAACTGTGTTTCTCCAGGTCCTGCACTGGACGGTGTTTTCCAGCTTCCCTAGCCCCTCAGAAAGAAACACCAGTCAGGGAGATGAGCGGACTGGACCGGAGAAGAGTGAGCTGACAAAGCGATCGCCATGAGTGACCCAGGTCCCTCCAAACCACGCTAACCTGCCACTTGCAGGGTCACGTTTCCCTCTTGACTCATGTTTCCGATCCGGACCTGGCATTGGTACAGCCCTCGGTCCTCCAGCCTCACATTACTGATGCGCAGGGTGTAGCTTCGCTCATGGGCATCTCTCACCAGCGTCGTCCTGCCCTTATATTCCGGCATCAGGTCTTCATCAATGTCCTGCCCGTCCCGGAGCACATGGACAGCCTGGGTGTGTGGCGGGTGTGTGGGCCGACGCCACCTCACCTCATTGAGCACCAGGCCTGGCCAGAGCAAGACAGGGCAGGGCAGCTCGGCTGTGCCCCCGAGTGGAGCCTGGTAGGACTTCCCAGCATCCCCTGTGTGACAGAGACGGAAAGGGGAGAGAAATGCTTGAGAGATGGCTTGGGAAGGAATGAGAAAAGGGGGTTTCTTAGGGAAGGGCAGAGTCCAGGAATGACAGTGGGAAACGGAACCCAAGAAGAACCAAGTTCCAGCGTCATGCCTCATCTCTGTTACATCTGCCAGGCAGAGAAAGATCCAAAATGCCTACCTGATACCTGAGCAGACAGCGCAAAGAAGACTAGAGGGAGGAGGCTGCCAAGAAGCCAGGAACCAGGGGGACTTGGTCTCTCCATATAACCTAGGAAAGACACCAGAAGAGGGCTGATGAACTTGAGCTGAGGAACCCAGGAACTGGGACCCAGAAACCCAGGTCACATGGCCCACCTGAGCAAGGATATGCGTATCTAAACCCAGCTCCACCACCCACTGCCTGTGACAGACACTGATATTAGCCTCATGTGACAATGTGACTAAAACTCTCAGAAACCCTTTCTTTTCTTTATCTTTAAATAACGTTTTAATTATGAGTATATATGGGGCGGGAGAGGCGTGTGCACCTCGTGAGTGCAAGTTCCCTCAGGCTAGAAGAGGGTGTGGGTTCCCCTGTGAACTGGAGATACTGGGGGGTGGAGAGAGCCTGCTGTGGGTACTAAATGGCCAGCTGCAAGAGCAGCAAGTACTCTTAACTGCTGAGCCATCGCTCCAGCTTCCTGACAGCCTTTCAAATGAACATATAACCAACCAAGGCTGCAAAGTCCTCATCGTGTGCCATGATGAAGGCACCAATCCTTCAAATGGGCACTGAAGTTTGACCAGACCTGGTAGGGCTTACCTATTTCTGTTGGGTAGCCCCATGTGTCTAGTAAAGTCATGTGATATCTGTGCTGCTGCATCCTTAATCTACAGGGCCAGGTGGCTGGGAGGACTCAGGAAGAGAATGTGCGTCAAGCACTGGCCTGGAGAACAAGTGCTTGATGGAGGGCACAGCCACAGCACTGAAGTGCAAACCTCTGTGGGGGACCCCGGAGGGTTCCCTGGTGAAGCTCTGCCCACCCACTTGCTATTGCTAAAATGCTTTCAGCAGGATGCAGAATCCATCATGCCACAAGGAGAGGAAGCTGAAAAAGGGAACACTCTAGGAAGAGGGAGCACTTTCCAAGTCTCTCCAGCATTCCCCATCCTTTGTACCACTTCCTTCCTTCCGTTGTCAGAAAACAATCTGGGGGTGCCAGAGAGATGGCTTGGCTGTTAAGGGCCTGATCTTCCAGATAGACCAGGGGTCAGTCCCCAGCACTCACATGGCAGACCACCAGCATCTGTAACTCCAATTCCAGGGGATCCATTGCCCTCTTCTGACTGCCACAGGCACCGGCCAGGCACCTGGCATACATACGTGCATGCAGACTAACACTCATACACATACAATACAAACAAATAAAACCTAGAACCATCCTGCTGCTTTGACACCTGGTGTCTTCCGTGACTGTGGCATTACACACATTTTCCGTGCCACCCTTTGTTCTTCTGACAGCTTCACTGCTCCAACACAGGCCTGTGAGAATTTTTAAAAATAATTCCATCTGGTAGGCTGTTTGATCAGTGCTACAAACGACAGTGGGCCAGCGGCTAGAATTAGGAGGCTTAGACCTAGAGTAGTGTAGTCCCCAAATAAATGAGAGTTTAAGAGTTAAAGCAAACTGCCTAAACTCTTAGGCCTTGAGTTTTGCCATTTTAAAATAGGAACGTTTTAAAATGTCGCCACAAAACTGTGCTAAGGAAAAGCTAAATAAATAAATAAAATACTCGGTTTTGCCTTGCCTTAAGTGGAATGTATCAAGTTTTTTAAGTTTTTATCAATTAAGTAAGGAAATGATATTTCTTTGAGTTTGATGAACCTTCATGCTAACCTCTATTTCTTTGATTATTCATTTATTTGGTCCTTGTCAGTGAGTTCTTCTATATTTTGCTGGCTTTTCTCTCTGACTTATTCATCTCTTAATGGCTTGCAAATTTCTTTATGTAGTAACCAATTTTTCTCAATGACACAATTTGGAAGTATTTTCCCTAGTCAGAGTCAGTTACATTTTAAGTTTGAACTAGTTTGATTTTTGACATGTCTAAAATAGAGAGAGAAAATTCCAACAGACATTTTCTTGCCAATATTGAGCAATTTAAGAAGCCCCCCCCCCATCTGTAAATGAACAGCCTAATCTCACCCAGCTCAGGAGCCCACAAATGGTGAGGACAAACTGAATGCCTGTTGTGGTATTAATAATTATTAAGAGTCTATAGACAGAGACCACCAATCACTCTTGTCATTTCTTACATTTGGGGCTCCTAAGTGACAGCTAACCATTGTCCCATTTTGTCCTTTAAAAGATGTTCTTTGTAAAAACAAAGATTACTTTCCTACTGAACTTGAGGATCCTGAGAAATTTAAAGAACTAAACAGACTAATAAATGAAGAGAACTGGGAGAGAACTTACCACCTTTGGGATGGGGGATCTTTGTCCTTTAATGGCAGAGCTGGAGCCTCCCAGCTGGGCGAATTGGCTCCCCACAGGCAGGGTGATCTGACATCAGGCAAGAGTGCTGGGAAGACCCCAAGAGACCAGACTGGGAAAAGTTCATATTCTTAGTCTGATGACCAGAGTCTCAAAGCCAAGGGCTCCCTCTGCCTCACAGATGGCCTCTAGCTGTCCCTGGAAACAAACAAGCAACGCCCTGTCTGCCCATCCCTGATAAAGCAAGAGTAACAGAAAGGAGGCTCCCCAAAAGCGAGGGAACTGTCTGTGTCATGGCAAAGAAAGGACCTTCCCCTGAACTCTTTTCCTCCAGGTTCTTCATGCCAACCGTGATTCCTGCAATTAGATCCTATGGCTCCCTTTTTTTTTTTTTTTTTAAACAGGCATGCTCTCCTTTACTTTTCAACCAGCACAGAAGAATTATAAGAATTAGAAGAATCATAAATGGAACTGGAGACCATTATGTGAAGAGAAATAAGGCAGACTTTGACAATTCTGTATGTTTTCTCCTGTATGGGGGGTTTACATTTAAATGTGTGTGTGTATTTGTGTGTGTGTGAGTGTGTGTGTGTATGTGTAGGTTATGAAAGTCAAAAGGAGACCATGGGACAGGAGCAAAAAACACATAAAAGGCAGTGAGGCGAGGAAGGTAATACAGGCAATATGAAAGCAGAAGGAAGGACCATTGGGGAGGACGGGACGGTAAGAAGGGGCTGGGGAATGTGCGAGAAGGTACTGGGGGAGGGGGTGAATAAGAACAAAGTATAGTGACATATACATAGGAAAATGCCGGGGTGAAACCCATCACTTTGTACGCTAACCTTCAGAAACTAACTTAAAACATCAGAAGGCTGGTTTCAAGACACCGGCCAGCAGCCACACTCTTTAACATGTGGGTTTTTTTTTTTATCTCCAGCCACACCTTGATGCATGCTTTCAGAAGAGCAAACTTGCTTCCTGCCCCTCACGTTACACCCTTCCCAACTGACTGGCCTTCATACTACCAGTGACTGTATTCATGGCAACACCAAAAGTTCACTTGGACTTTTAAAAACATGCCCTGGTCACACAGAATTCCCTGTGGCTTCCTTTGTTCAGCCAACACTGGGTTTTGACCCCAGCAGGTTCCAGGGGTGGCCTGCACTGCGTCCCCTGTTGACTGCTGAGCTGTTGCTCACCCAGTTAGAGTGTAGCTGACACTTGCCAGCAAGCTGTGGGGCTCCAGCAGCTCTTTGCTTGCTGTCTGAGATCCTAAGCAAAGGCTCAGCAGGCTCCTCAGCCTGTGGACACCCTGAACATCACCGTAGGTCAGGCAGTTCTGAGCCATCTTTGCTACAAGACTCCTCCAAGATTTCCCACTGGTTCCCCAGACGAAAGAAACCATTTACTTCTCCTGGATTTCCTCCTGGAAACCCTTGCATTGAAGGGCTTGTCTCACACTCCGCTTTGGGTATGGAGTTGTACTAATTCATCCACCTGGCAAGACCCCAAGTTTCATCTCCAGTACGTGCACACACACACACATACACTATCATTATCACTTATTTGTGTGTCAGGAAACCTCCAACTCCTCTCTCTCCTAGTTATCCTGAATATACAATAGATTATCATAAACGAACTCAATTTAGAATGCTAGAGCTTACCACTCCTAACTAACTGTATGTTGACAGTCATAATTCAGCCTTGGTCTATGTATCTTCCCCTGAGTTTTAATTGTTTTGTTTGTTTGTTTTGTTTTCAGACAGCATTTTTTCCTGTTTCTGTTTGTTTGTTTGTTTGTTTGTTTTTTGAGACAGGGTTTCTCAAGGCTGTGTAGCCTTGGTTGTCCTGGACTTACTTTGTTGACCTGGATGGCCTTAAACTCACAGACAGATGCCTGCCCCTGGCTCCCAAATGCTGGGATTAAAGGCATGCACCACCATGCCTGGCTAGGATAGCTCAGACAGATTACATAGTCTAAGTTCACCTCAAACTCATAATCCTCCTACATCTGCCTCTCAAGTAATGGAATTACAGCCATTTACAAAATCAGGCCCCACCATGCTTCACTTTAAGGGGGAAATGGATGGAGGTCAACTTTCAGCTAAATAAATATGATTTATACCTCACCAGGCCACTAGCCGTTAGCCTTTTTTGTTGTTGTTGTTGTTTTGTTTTGTTTTTGGTTTTCACTTTTTGAAACACGGTTTCTCTGTGTAGCCTTGGCTGACCTGAACTTGCTTTGTAGACCAGGTTGACCTCAGACTCACAGTGATTCTCCCGCCTCTGCTCCCTGAGTGCTGGGATTACAGGTAAACACCACCGTGTCTGGCTGCTGTTAGACTTTTGAAAGAACATTCATTATCTTTTCTCCTCTGTGTGAGGCGGAGTTGGCTTGTGTAGTCCAAGCTGGCCTCACACTTGAGGTCCTCCTGGGCGCTGTGCTTACAGACCCTCCTCCCAGCGCTTGGCTCTTATACGCACTCCTGGTTGTTGAAGTACAAATGCCCGCTATACAGATTTCACAGAATACTGAAAAACCTAAAAAAGACAAATATAATCCCTACTAATGTTTCATATCAAACAAGATGTATTTGTAATTTTGGTGTGCTCTCTCCCATTTTCTGTTTTGAAACTATAAAACAAATACTCTGGTTAGATAATATATGGTCTTTGTGGCTTTTTAAATTTTAATATACTAAAGCATTGATGTGTGTGTGTGTGAAGAGACCAGAGGTTAATGTCAAGTGTCTTCCTCAGTTGAACTCCGCCTTATACTTTGAGACAGAACCTCTTACTGAACTCAGGCCCACCGAAATGGTTATGTTGCCTGGTCATCATGGTCTAGGGATCTCCCTGTCTGAAAGGCATTTTATTATGTGATGGAACTTTCTTCTGTGCTATGTTAATGGTTGTGTCGAATTTTATGATAACTACCCTTTTGTCCATCTTTTTTGTTTTTGCTTTGTTTTGAATGTACAGTTTTACAAACATTGTGGCACATGCTCTTCCACTGAGCTACATCCCAGCCCTCTTCTTACTTTGAGACAGGGTCTCAGTAAGTTGCCCTTGGCTGATCTTGCAATCATTTTATATGTAGCCCAGGCTGGCATTCAACTTGTGGTTTTCCTGCCTCAGCCTTTCCAGTAACTGGGATTAAAGGCATTTTAGTCATTTTAATGCCTGTCTACAAAAGTATTAACAATGCTGGGCATAAAAATCTCTGGATTTTGGTCTTGCAAAATGAACCCTATATCCATTGAACAATATTTCCCCTCCCTACCTACCCCAGCCCCTGGCAGCCACTTTACGTCTCTTAAAGCTTGACTGATTTTGATACCTCGTATAAATGGAAGCATGTAGTAATATGTGTGTGCATGTACACACACACGCACACATATGCACACAAGTGGACACTCATGTGATTATACCCATTTTTAAGGTTTTTAAGATCTAGTTCAGAATTGGCCCCCAAAGACTATGACAATCCACACTTAGACCGAAAGCTCCTGAATGTCCATGTAGGAGTCCCATTGGATGCTTAATATATAGCCCTGGCAGGTCTGGAATTTGCTAGGTAGACCAGGCTGGTCTCAAACTGACAGAGGTCCACCTGCCTCTTGCCTCCCAAGCTCTGGGACTAAAGGCGTGTGTCACCACGCCCAGCTGTCACTTAACTTTCCAGTGCCTGTTCCTGTATAGAATGTGTGTGATAGCTTATTGGTATACATGTCTGTATAATACATTTTTATCATGAGGAATAGGGGACGTAATAATGTAATGCTCTAAGAATAGTGCCTGGAAAAAAGGAAGTCCCAAAGGGAAACAGCTATTGCTATTACCCTAGCTGGCTGCTCCTCCTCCTTTGCGTCTTCTGCTAGGATTAAACGAGTGCAAGCCTGGATAGGGGCTTTGATATATATATTTGATACAAATATATACGTATATTGATACATATATATTGATATATGTATATATACACACACACACACATAAACACACATACATACACACACACACATTTCAAAGATTTCAAAGCACAGTGGCAAACAGGATCCCATTTGATTCTCCTTAGAGACCCATAAATCAGGAAGAAAGCAATCAGCAATCCTGACTTTTTGGATTAGAACCTGATATTCACAATTCCGGTGCTAACCATTTCCAACCCAAGGGATCAGACTTTTGCCTTTCAAAGCCTCGCTCAGTTGTCCCAGAAACCAGAAGGCAGGAAAAGCTTTGGTTACTTGTAAGAATATCCCTGCTCCAGGCCCTGCCCCTTATGCTCCCGGTCCCGCCCTCCGACCACAGACCCCACCCCTGCCCACCTCCATTCCCGCCCCTCCTGGTCCGGCCACGCCCAGGCGTGCTTTCTGCGCGCGCGCAGTGGCTTCTGCAGGAGGGACACCTCAGACCGCGGCCCCGCCCTCCCCGGCGCGGCCCGCCCAGTGGAAGGGGAGCGGGCTGGACGCTCCCGTCCCGCGGAAGGGGAAGGTGAGGGTGAACCCCGCGTGGGGGCTGGTCTGCGACGTGGCGGAGGCCGGGATTCCGAGGCCGGGTAGGGAAGGGCGCGGACCCCCGAGCCGCCATCTTGCTGCGGAGGGGCCGGGCTGGCGGGCGGGGCTGGCTGAGGACGCTGCCGCCGGACCGAGTGGCTTGTCCCTCGGCCTCTGAGACCCGGCCGTACCGTACGCCCCCGGGTTGGAGCTGCTCTCTCAGACCTTCTCATCTGGTGCTCGCCCGGCGTTGGTAGGGAAAGGCCCGGAACATGAATGCTGTCCCATTGTGCAGGAAACTGAGACACAGAAGTGAAGAGACTCGGCTAGGAACGCACAGCAAGGTGCTGGCAGTGGGACACCCAGGGCACCCTGCCTCACCTGCCAAGCTAGGAAGTTGGGAGAAAGGCTAGCAAGCGGTTCTCTTTTTGTACCATCAGGTCAGAGCTAACCAAGAAGCGTACGGAAGCCAAACCATGGATCCACCTGCCCGGAAAGAAAAATCCAAAGTTAAAGAACCTGCCTTCCGAGTGGAGAAGGCTAAACAAAAATCTGCCCAGCAGGAGCTGAAGCAAAGACAAAGAGCAGAGGTGAGACTAAGGTGGGGGCTCTGTATGTATGCCTGAGTTGGCTGGGGAAGGTGCTGGAAGACGAAACAGCAGAGAAAACTTTACTAGGGTTTGTCTCCAGGCAGGACATCGGTCCGTCCAGAGGTAGAGAAGCCGTCCAGGTCCAGGATGGTGAAGTGGAAGCCCAGAGCCTCATGCCAAGTTAGCGTCGGAATTCCAACCTGTACCAGGTCTCTGGATGGCTCTTAACACCGCGCTTTTGTGCTAGGGATCTGAGGAAAGCATGAGAAGAGGGAAATCAGCTATGGATAAGGGAGGGATCAGAGCTGGGAGGAGAATATGAATTAATGAATGAATGAGAATGTATGAAGTGCCAGTGTGTCCTGGTGCCTGTTGCAGAAGCCTGACAACCGGAGTCCGTTCCTCAGACTCCATCTGGAGGTGGAAGGACTACACAAAACTGTCCTCTGACCTCCACACTTGCTGTTCGTGCACCCATAAACACACGCTCTTACACTCCAACGACAGCATTTTTTTAGTGTCTGCTTATAACTGTGCAAAGGCCCGGGCTCCGAGCCCACCAGTGTGCTTCTTTGTTGTCTCCGCAACTTACAACCATTTTAAGGCTAAAAGGCTTAAATGTACTCATTGCTAATGAGCCACATCCAAACGTGACCATTTTAATAGTATCAGTAAGAAGCATGCTGGTCTTTTCTGCCTCTTGCGTGTGGTTTTTTTTTTTTTTTTTGAGAAATTTTAAAGTATAGAAAACACCTGGTATTGAGCATCTCAGACCGATAGTGGTTAAGCACTATTATCACATTTTCTTTATTAAGATAAAGTCACATATACATTTGATGTCCCTTTTGACTCTTTCTCATCTTACACCTTTTCTTCCTCTGTGGGTAAGCCGTTTTGTTTAATGATTTTTCATTCAAATAGATGAATCCATTTATCTGTGCTTTATTTTCTGTTTGTACAGCATTTAAGAGATTTTCATGTTACTCTAAGAATCTGTTTTCTTTGTTCTTTATGCTGTCTACTTCATAAACCTTTTTTAAAAAAGATTTCTTTTTAATTATGTGTGTGGATATGTGAACATGAATTCAGGTGCCAATGGAGGCCAAAGAGGGCATCAGATGCCCTGGAGCTGGAGTTACAGGTGGCACCTGACATGGGTGCTGAGCATTAAACCAGAGGCCTCTGGGAGAGCAGCAAGGGCTCCTAACCACCGAGCCCTCCCTCCAGCCCCTGAACCACCATATGTACGTCCTTATCCATTCCTCCTGTGAAGGGTGTTGTAATTATTTACAGTTTTGCTTTTTACAAACATTTGTGGTGGAAAAATCCTTTTGGGGTGCTTCCTTGGCACCTGTGCTGGAATTTCTGTCAAGTGTTTGACTAGAGGAATTTCCAGGTGCTGTTTCAGTTTTCTAGACATTGCCAAATGGCTTTTGGAGGGATTCCTCAGGCTTGCACCCTGCCGGCAGTGTGAGACACTCCTTGTTCCTTTTGGCCTGTCAGTTGATACTGTCGGGCTTTGTTTATTAGATGTCTTTATTAAACAGATATCCAGCTGCTGCTGTAGGTAGGCACCACTTTATAGACCTGAGACACACAACTGGACAAGACAGTTCTGCCATTGCATCCCAGTAATCACAGTAATTTCAGAAGTCATCTGAAAGCTGTGCTCCTCTGTTCTATGAACGAATGTTCCCTTTCTTTACCCAGACCCAAGCTACAGATCTCAATTGCTTTGTGCTTTAGCTGGAAGTTCAAGGGTGCTGTAAGAAACAGGCCCCCAAACTGCTTTGTGCACACTGAAAGATAGCTGTGGAGGGCATTGTTCCTGTCCATACTGGCATCTTCTTGTCTGGCTTCCATTCATTTTCTCATGTGACCTGGGAAAGGATACTGTGAACATCACTTCCTCTGTGCCTCTTTAGTAAAATGAGAGTGAGGGCATCTTCCTCACAGTGTTAAAAGAAATAGACATTACATTGGGGCCTGGCACATCGCAGGTGTCTGATAACCAGCAGTGATCACGATCTGGACTCACCATGCTTCCAAGCAGCCATGTGCTTTTACCATGTGGACTTAGAGGGGCCAGCTGGTTGCGTCTGTATTTGCTTGCTGAGGTATCAGGCTGGGTGTGCACACTAGCAGCAGCTGCCACCTGTTAGCTCCCAACACGTCAGCCCCAGCTGGGCCTGCACATGTGTGAACAAATGCCAAGGTAGGTGTTATCATTTTCCACTTCCCCATTGTGAATCCTGGAATAAGAAGTGTTGTGACCAGAGTCCAGCCGTTAATGAGGGCCGGCCTGTGGTCAGAACAGTGCTTTCTACTTTGTGGCTTCTTGGTTTGATTTCTGTGGTGCTGGGGCTTGAACCCAGAGCCTGTGTGTGCTCTACCACTGAACCATACCCTCAGCCCCAGTCTGCCATTTGCTTTCTCCACAGCTGTCTTGCTGTTTTGTCTGTGTTCCCTGGAATGGAATGGAACAGAGGAATGTGCCAGCACCTTCTCAGGGAGGGACGGATAAAGATGCCGTATTCCAGAAAGTTAGATGTGAAGGAGAGCTGAGGCATGCATGGGAGTGGAGGCTCATTTGGTAGTTGAAGCAGCTTATCTGTGCTTCTCCTAGCACTGTTGTGACCCTGAGACTTTCAGACTGAAAGTCTCACTGCTTGGCCAGGCACCCTGGACATTTTAAATCTTTTCTTCCCCTGTTTATATTCCCCCTTTCTGCAACCATTCTGCCTCTGATTGGGAGGTCTCCAGAATGCTACTTAATATCCCATCAGTCCCAGACAGAAAATAATACACAGATCACAAAGGATGACAGGTATCAAACATACTAGGCAGACTTTTCTGCTTTTTAAATGTATTCAAGTATATGTGCAGCCAGCCGTGGTGGCGCAATACCCTCAATCCCAGCGCTCCAGGCAGAGGCAGGCAGATTTCTGAATGCAAGGCCAGCCCGGTCTACAAAGCCAGTTCCCGGGTCAGCCAGGACTACTCACAGAGAAACCCTGTCTCAAACAAAACAACAACAACAAAAGTATTTGTGTAGTCATGTATGTTTTAAAGAAGAATAAACGCCCTTATGTCTACCACTCAGCCTAAGAAACTCAACTTGAAGCCCAGTGGCACACTGTAGTCCCAGCATTTGGGAGACTAAGGTAGCTCAATGAGCACATGAGTTCAAGACCAGCCTGAGTAACAGTGAGGCCTTGTCTCAAAGAAAGAGAGGGAGGGAAGAAGAGGGAGGGAAGTAGGGTGGTGAGGATAGACCTTGGATGCTCAGTGCCCACTTCTGGCCCTGTGCCTGTTCACATAAGCCATTTTAATTTTATGCTAATCATTCTGCTGCTGTTCTTTATGAACTCACTACCTCTGTAATCTCATTTCATAACATAAGTCGCATTTTATAACATAAGTTTTTTGCATATTTCTGAATTTTAAGTCATGTGCCACTGTGTCTGGCTTCAAGTTCTTTTTAGTTTGTTTTGAGACAAGATCTCTCTATGTAGCCCTGACTGGGCTGAAACTCTTTATGTTGACCAAGCTGGCCATGAGCTTACAGAGATCTGCCTGCTTCTGCCTCCTGAGTGCTGTGATTAAAGGTGTAATTCACCACT
This sequence comes from Pachyuromys duprasi, assembly GCA_028658305.1. NCBI lineage: Eukaryota > Metazoa > Chordata > Mammalia > Rodentia > Muridae > Pachyuromys > Pachyuromys duprasi. The sequence continues at coordinate 95,405,546 of CM053763.1, forward strand.
CCCAGACATTTTTTTTTTAATTTAAGGGTTTTTTTTTTCCATTTTTTGTTGGTTTTGGTTTTTGGTTTGGTTTGGTTTTTTGAGACAGCGTTTCTCTGTGTCGCCTTGGATGTCCTGGACTCACTTGGTAGACCAGGCTAATGTTGAATTCATAGATCTCCGCCTACCTCTGCCTCCCCAAGTGCTGGGATCACAGGCATATGCCACCATGCCCAGCTAAGATTTACTTTTTAACTATTATTTCTATATGTTTGTGTGTGTGTATTCCTGGAGAATAGGTACTGGGAACTGAACCCCTGTCCTATTTTAAGGGCAGCTGTGCTCTTAACTGCTGAGCCATCCTTCTGGCTCCAAGTTCTATCCCTCTTTTGCCTCTCAGATTTTTGTTTTGACAGAATCTCTGTTATGCACCCCTGGCTGTTCTGGAACTTACTGTATAAACCAGACAGTCCTCAAACTCACAGAGGTTTGCCTCTGCCTCCCAAGTGCCTGTCAGGTATCTATGTTTTCATGAGTGTTTTGTCTGCATGTATGTCTGCACCATGTAAGTGCATAGTACTCATGGAGTCCAGAAGGGGGCATTGACTCTCCTGCAACTGAAGTTAACGACAGTTGTGAGTGGCCATGTGGGTGCTGGGAACAAACCTGGATCCTCTGCAAGAGCAGGGTACTCTTAACCACTGAGCCCTCTCTCTAGCCCCAAGTTCTATTTCTTAAATTGGTGGTAGACACTATGTTCTATGACTGGCTGTCTAGCCTACACGTTTTTTTCCATGCTACATTTAAGTGTCTGTTATGGCACGAGTGTGGGGGTCAGAGGACAGCCTCCTCCATCAAGCTTGGAATGTTCTCAAGATTTTCTCTCTAGTACATGGCCTTCTCCCCGGACGTCTACAAATGCCTGCTAAGTACTTGATAATCCCTATTTCTGCTGCCTCCCTAACAGGCCTAGTCATATTTCCCAAAGCACAGATAGTCAGGTTACCCCTGTGTACCAATGTCTGCTGTTCTCTAGAACCGCCAGGAGAAAGTCCAGGCTCCCTGGCCTGGCACATAAGGCCCCAGCATTCTTTCCCCAGATCCCTGCTGTGTACTCCAAACCAGCACACTTGAAGTTCCCAGAACTGATGCTGTGCCTTTTTCACACCTGCCAGGTGCAGTCCTCTAGACCAGGCCCCTTGCCTCATTGCTGCCTCTTCACTCCCCGGATGGAAGCTGCCACCCTGTCCTCGGCACTGCTTCCCAGGGTCTCCCTGGGACAGTTCCATTTTACAACAGATGCCTCTGCGGCTGCTTCTGTTGTGTGCTAATGTGTCCGTTTCTCCATTCAGATCTATGCTCTCAACAGAGTCATGACGGAGCTGGAGCAGCAGCAGTTTGATGAGTTCTGTAAGCAGATGCAGCCGTCTGGGGAGTGAGCCAGCCTTCCACTCAGAGGACCTGGAACCTTTGTCTGTGAGCCTATTCCCACTGTTAGGCTTAGCTGGCCCACTGGAGCCTTACAGAACTAGATAGACTGTGGAGAACTCTGCACTGAACTTCCTGTAGGTAACTTCCACCACGCTGGTTTCTCCTCTCTGAACTGGCCCAGTGCTTGCTGGGTAGATTTTTCATCTAGGACAGCAGATTTTTTAAACCTTTTTTCTATTGTTTGAGAAAAATCATTCTTTCTTGTAAAACTGTGTGTCTTCCCTAAAAATAATAAAATACAGAATGTTCATTTGTTCTTACTTTAGGGTGGGAATGCCTACTCATAGAAAGTGGAACAGAAAAACGGAATAGGTGAGGACTGGAGGCATGACTCAGTGGTTAAGAGCACTGGCTGTTCTTGCAGAGGACCCAGGTTCAGTTCTCAGCACCCAGTTCACAAACACCTGAAACTAGCTCCAGGGTATCCATCATTTTCTGGCCTCTGTGGGCACTGCATTCATACACATATAACCACACAAAGACACATATTTGCATACATATGTGTGAGTATACACATAATTAAAAATAAAATAGGTCTGCAAAAAAAAAAAAAAAGAGCTGGGCATGGTGATACATACCTTTAATTCCAGCACTCAGGAGCAGAGGCAAGCAGATACCTGTGAGTTTGACTTTGGCCTGTTTTACATAGCAAGTTCCAGGGTAACCAAAGCTACAGAGTGGGACCCTGTTTCAAATATAAACACACACAAGAGGAGGAATGAGATGCAGTGTCTGTGGGGACAGTGATGGTGGCCTTGAGAATAAGAACAACTCATTGCTTCTCTTGCAAGGAAAGAACACAGGAGTTGGTGGATTTGGTAAGGTTAGTGTGGAAGTTCTTTGGAGAGCAAGAAAGAAACAGAGTGAAAGGGGAGGCGATGGAGGCTCGAGGGGAGTGGGTATGAAACCATAGTCTAGTTCCACAGAGAGAGAACAGACATGGCCAGGGACATGTGGGGCGACAGCTGGGTGGCAGTGAGGCCTCGCTGGGGATGACATGACACCAAGCAGCACTCACCAAGGTGTTCTCCAGCCCTGTTTGGCTTCTGGAATGAGGCACAGGAGATGGAGAGCTACAATTAAATGAACCAGGGCTTTGCTCAGCAGCTAAGGAGGAAGCAAAGAAGGGCAGGGAGGTGCCTGCTCCCTGTGCACGGATTCTGATGATGGGCCTGGCCCTAAGCTGTGTAAAAAAGTAAACGAGATCCAGACATGATGGCACACACCTGTAATCCCAGCACTTGGGAGGCTGAAGCAGGAGGATCAGTTTGAAGCCAGCCTGGGCCACATAGTGAGACCCTGACTCAGTAAATGAGAACTGGCAGAGACTTTGAAAGGTGTCTAAGGCTCATGGGTTAGAATTTCTGTGGCTGAAATTGAACTTCTAGAAGTATACTGGAGGTGATGATCAGAGAATAGAATGCCAGGAACAGACCAGAGAGGCTGCTCTTACTGGTAATGACAGAGCCTGGAGAATTACTGTGGAAGGCTGAAGTAGGATGGAGGACCAGAGATCTTTGGAGTTTGTTAGTTGCTGGAGGACTGGAAAGCCAGAGTCCTGGGACAGTCATCTTCAAGAACCATGTGTGTCAGGATTTGTCAGGTGACTTTGGTCAAGTCACTTCACTTTTTGTGTCTTCATGTCGTAAGGAGGATGTTACTATTTCTGCTTCTCTTGATTCAGGAAGATGGAGAGAACCACATCTGAAGCGCACCTGCCGCACAGTAAGTGCTCAGAAAACAGCACAGCTGTGTGTTAGCTCGGACCCGAGTCCCTGTAAACCCTAAAAGGCACCCTTACTCTCTAGTCAGCGAAAAATTAGAAGCTGTGGTGGCAGCGAGGTACTCTGTGCACTGGGAGGTGATTCCCATTGTTACCCCTGTTCTGGTGACAATGGACAGGGAGGACTGTAGACCCTTTCCCCCTTTCCCCTTCCTCCTTCCCTTTTTTCCTTCCCTCCCCTTCAACAAAAGGCAGAAAGCATATTCCCTCCCACATAAGCAGGTGGTAGGAGTTGTGGTAGGCCCTGCTGGTCACAGGAGTCCAGTTACACACATAGATCTATGGGACCCTTTACTCCCATTTGAGCTACTAGCCAGGGTTGAGGGATGGGAAGCTAGGATCCCTGCCCCCGCCCTCTGACTGCAGAGTACCAACAGCTGCTCCGGGAGGGCAGTCCAGGTACTTTTAGGGTTTCATTCTGGGACTGTCCTACCAGGCCTAGAGTCAGGTTTGTGAAGAGGATGTTCTGACTGGTCCCTTGGGAACCAAACACCCATCACCCAGCTGCCTCTTTTAGGGGTGGAGGCATAACGTTCTGTGCCTCAGGTGGTGCTTCAGGAGTGAGTGTAATTCATACACTATGTGCAGCAGGGTTATTGCAGTGCTGAGCAGGTGCTGGGATTAAGGATGTGTGCTACCATGCCTGGCTAAAATTAAAAATCTATTTTTAAAAAAAGTTTTGAAAAGTTTGAAGGAATTCTTAAATTATTCCTTTTATCCATCCTTCATAATATAGACCCAATTAAATGATGGATTCAAGAATTCAGTGAGGGAAAATGGGTAAAAAAAAAAAAGAAAGAAAGAAAGAAAATCATCTTAGGGCCTGGGGAGATGGCTCAGTGATTAAGAACACTGACTGTTCTAGAAGACCCAGGTTCAATTCCCAGCACCCACATGGCAGCTCACAACTGTAACTCCAAGATCCAGCACTATTCACACAGATACACATGCAAGCAAATACCAATGCACATAAAAAAAATAAATTTTAAAACACACATCTTATGAAGCCTGACAACCTGGAGGATGTAAATGGTGTGCATGACAATAATCTTTTGAACATTTCCCTAATAACCTAGAGAAAATTACATAGTAGTTTGTACCCTGGCTAATCCCATTGGGAAATGCTTGGGTAGTAGGAAAGAATTAAGCTCATAGTTGTAGACCTGAGTTTTCCAAAATTCCAGTTTTCATATGAAAGCTCACGTTAAAAAAATGTATTCCAAGTATTTGTATGTATGTATGAGTCCAGAGAGGCAAACGAGGGTGTGGTATCCTGAAACTGGGGTCACAGATGGTTGTGCCCTGACGTGTTCTGACATGCTGATGCTGGAAACGAAACCTAGGTCCTCCTCGAAAGGAGCCAGTGCTCTTAATTGCTGAGCTGTCCCTCCAGCCCCCCAAAACTCACAGTCCCCCACCTCTAGCAACAGGATTTTTCTTGAATTGGCAGGCACACTGGGTTCACCTCAAGAAAGCCCAGTTGAAACCACCCTAGCCTGTGTGTTAGTCTCCCAGGGTGGGGGTGGGGGTAAAGCTTCCATGCTACAAGTGAGAACATCGGCTCATAGAGATTAAACATCGCACTCAGGACCACACCTGCAATCAGGGGATTCCACTCAGCAAAGGGGAATCTCCAACATCCTGGGTGTAGACCAGAAGCCTGCCTAGACTCCCTGACTTCATGTGCCTTCATGCCCCCCTTTAACTTTAGGTGAAAGCCCAGGAACTCTCAGGAAACACTGTTTTCTGGGAAAGAAAGATGCTGAATGGTGTCTGGCAACTGAGCCTCCAGCTGTACCACAAACACTGCTCTTAAAGCTTCAAAGGCCGATATATGGCAGAGGAGCTCAGGCGCCACCGTGGGGCAAGTGGCAGACTTAGCCAGCAGTTCTTTGGGTGATACTGGGGCTCCCTGGTTCTTCTCCATGGGGTGCAACTTTAAAATACAGTATAATAGTGTACAGTATTTCTGTCTGGTTTGTATTTTAAAAGGCAAAGTAGTGTCTGAGTAGAGTTTAGTGTTTGAGAACTTAGAAAAGAAACATAATAGAATGAGATCCTAGAAGCCAGATTCTTAGACTTTCTGTTGGTAGACAGCCATTGTTGGATTAACTGCACCATAGCCTGTAAGACACACAAACACACACACACACGAGTGACTTAAAGGCTAACAAATCCCTGGCTTACAGGCCTACAGATGTATATTATATAAATAATGTATTATATAGAAATAGATTATAGAAGTAGACAGATGATATATAGAGATTCATTTATCATCTCTGCAACTGACTAATACACCAGGTGATACATTTAGGCTGCCAATCAGTTTTTTTGAGATAGAGTTATCATGTATCCAAGGCTGGGTTTGAGTTTCAGCCCAAAACTTATCTTGGAAACAAAAGTCTATCCTATATGACTGAGACAAGTATTACCCAAAAGGGAGTCTGAACCCTGAATAAAGAGAAAGAAGCAAAGCCTTATGGGCCCACTGTGGGTTGACGTGATTCAGGACAAGAGAGAACATGCACCAAGCGTAAGACAACACCGATGCCAAAAAAGCTTTAGTGGATAAGCAGGTGTTGGTACAGCACGCTAATGGTAGAGCCCACCGAGCCAGCAGGAGTGGTGAAGGTACGGTTTCCCTGCACTAGGTCTCAATACAAACTTCCTTGCCCCACAGGGCATCTGGGAAGAAGATATACGAGAGTGACCATATCAGGCAGTAAACGGCGGTGAGCGAGAATGGGCAGAAAAACAGCATGATGATACCTGTAAAGAGAAAAGCAGACACTCAGTTTCATAGAGGGTCTCACACAGCTCCTACCTCACTCTCTGTCCCTTCTCAGGTCATTCACAGAGCTGAGGAAACAGCAACGAGAAGCAGGAGCCCCATGTTTGAGTGCAGTGTAGTAAGTATATGTAATCCCCTAATGGAAGCTACTGCACCCTCAGGTCCATTTCCAGTGATCTCAGATCAGAAGCCAAGTCCTGGCAAGGCTGAATTCAAGTTGACCAGAGCCTTTCTATCAGGACGTGGGGACACTTCCTAGTTGTTTGGAGTCTAGCATGCAATGTTACATGCCTGAGAGTGCTTACAGAGTGGCTCGGCTCCTCCACCAATGACGGAGTGATCACAGTGGCGCACTGCGCCCGCACTGTGCAAGTGTTTGGTCTGTGCTGCACACCCTGCTTTCCTTCTGGAGTCTGGAATTTGGTCCCTGCTAGGCAGAGGGTGCCTATGTGAGTCTCCGATGACCCTCCCTGGAAGACAATGCTTCATGTGAATGACCTCAGCTCAGGGCTTGAGGAACGGAGTGTGACTCTCTGACACCACCTGAAGAGGACTCTGGGGAGCTAGCATCCCGTTTCCCTCTGCTGATTCTACACCACATCCTTGGCTTGTTTGTCTGTTTCTTTGTTTTGGGTTTTTGTTTGGTTGGTTTTTTATTTTAGTTTTTTGAGATAGGGTTTCTTTGTGCAGCCTTGGCTGTCCCAGACTCTGTAGACCAGGCTGGCCTTGAACTCACAGAGATCTGACTGCCTCTGCGTCTGTGCTGGGATTACAGGCATGCATCACCAAGCCCTGCTTGTTTCGATTTTTTGTTTGCTCTTTTTTTTTGAGGGGGGGGGGACTTTGTTTTGTTTAGTTTTTTGAGGCAGTTTCTCTGTCATAGCCCTGGCTGTCCTGGAACTGGCTCTGTAGACCAGGCCTAGAACTCAAAGATCCAACTGCCTCTGCCTCCTGAGTGCTGAGAATAAAGGAGTGCACCACCACATCGGGCCATATCCCTGTGTTCTAACCAGTCTTAGCTATGAGTACGACAACATGCTAAGGCCCCTCTGAGGAAACTACTGCCCTGGGATGTCGTCTCAGGTGCACCCAAGACAATCTGAACTTCAGATGGAGCACTGTCAGATATAGGGACTCCAAAGTGAGTGGCACCTGCACTCAGTACCAGGTGCCCTGCTAGGGAACACCTGCTCAGTACTAGGTACCCCGCTAGGTAATATCTGCTCAGTACTTGGTACTCTGCTCAGCACTACAGATTGCTCACTTACACTTCACAACAACACTCCCATGACTTAGAATTACATCTTTTTTTTTCTCATAGGAGACAGAGGGGAAGTAACCTGCACAAAGGCCTGATTCAAGTCCAAGTCTGCTTGATCATTAAAAACTAGATGTTCTGCCTCAGTTAACTCAACAAGAATATAGGGGATCAGTAGTCTCATGACAGGATCTCATGCAACCCAGGCTGGCCTCAAACTTGCTGTGTAGCTGAGGATGACTTTGAACTTCTGATCCTTCTGCCTCCCCCTCCCGAGGGCTGAGATTACAGGTGTGCACCACCCCTGCCAGGGTCTGTAATACTAGAGATCAAACCCCAGGGATCTGTGCAAGCTAAGCAAGTAACCTACCAACTGGACTACATCCTCAGCCTGCCCCCAGGTATTCTGTGAGATCCCAATACATCATGACAGGTGACCTAACAAAAGGTCACTTCTGGGGAAAAGTATCAAGAGACATTGAGGAGATGTTCTAGAGTTTTGGAACACTGCAACTGAAGAGTAGTTGGTGATCTGCTGACGCAAGGAGGTGATGTTTAAAGCCAGAGTTGTCCTAAAAAATAGATAGCATTCACTCTCCAGTACTGGCCATGAGCCAGCTTCTCAAAGTCTGGAGCTCTGTAGTCTGTGGTCATCAGTCTAAGGTGACCCACTGTTCCCCAGGCAAGCAGAATATCAGCAGCAACAATTTTGAAATGTGCACAATACTAGCATTAACTGGTGTCAGAGTTTATGAGGTGCTGTTTCCTCCTTGACTCATACAGCAAAGAAACCTAGGAGTCTCATGCTAAGTGTATAGGTCTATTTTGAGCAAAGGGGATCAACTCTAGGAGCAATGATGTCTGAGGGAAACACTTGCTATGGGCTAGGAGAGGGGAGGTGGAAAAGGTGGAGCAGGAATTGCTATTTACACTCCAGGACCCTACCAGAGAATTACATTGCTTCATTCAATCCTTGTGAGCCTGCAAGCTAGGAACTGGGGGCTTTAATTACAGAGGAAGAAAACTGACTTCAAAATGGTGAGGTATTAGCCCAAGTTTATACAACAACCAGTGGGAGCTTCACCTGGGGAACATTTAGCTACAGACACAGGCTCACCTCCTAGTCTGCTTCTGCCATTTGGGCACAGGAGAGCCAGATCCCAGAACTTGGACAAGGATGTGGTACTAATGCCACATCAGATATAAATCCGAAGGAAACCGACTGTAACAACAGAGTGGATTCACAGCAAAGGAATAATGGCAGAATCTCCAGCGACGCTTGTCTTGTTCACATGCACACATTACAAAAGACAAACTAATCCTTAAAGGAAGCCCCAACGCAGGCCGAATGCTGGGAGCATCTCCCAAGGCTAGAACCTACACTTCCTCCCTCAGTGTCAGCTCTAGCTCCAACACCTCTCAAGTTCCAGTTGACTCTCTTCACCCACCACACCACCACCTCCCATCTTCACACCTGGTACCCTGCTGTCTGTTTTCCACACCACGGTCCAAGTGATGCCTGGAGGCTGCTGCCCTGGATCCACCCAAGCTGCTCATTTGCCTTTCGGAGCAAATCTCAAATCCTGCCCAGTCCGCCCACTTCACCGGCCTAAGTTTGTCACTGGCTTTCCACACGCACTAATGCTCCCAGCACCTTCTTGGCCTCCAGTCACCACAAAGCAGTATCCTCTGCCCGAAGCACCCTTCCTCAGATCTCACTGAAACATCCCTCCTTAAGGAGCATGTCCTCCTCTCACGTCACTGCCTGAGCCCACAGGGTGACCATAAACGTGGGGGCAGTCGTATGAATTGCACTCTAGAGCTCAGGCTGTCCTGGCACTCATTATATTTTGAACTTGCAATGATCCACCTCAGCATCCTAAGAACTGGAATTATACACAGAAGCCACTATGCCCAGCTTTGTTTGTTTGCAACTATTTTTGGCATCTTTATTTGTTAATTTTTGTTTTCAGTAACTTTCTCCTTGAGACAAGGACTGTGTCTACTTTAGCAGACTTGACTCCCACTACAGGGCACATAGTCATTTGCTCCTCATACCAAACCCATTAGCATTACGTAGATACTTATTGAGCACAGCCTAATTCTATGCACTGGAAATCAGAGCATGAAGGAAACAGTCCTCTGTGCAGGTGAGCATATTTAGTATTTTCAGACATTAAAAAAAACAATAGCAAATATGTGCTGTTGGATAACAACAAATTCGATGGTGAAAAATACATGAGAGCAAAGTATATGGGCAATGCTGCAGTGAGACCATGGTGTGACCATAGCATGTGGCAGTTATTTGAACTCACCTCCCATATAAACTACTTTTTTCCAGTTCTCCGATTCCAGGATTTCATCATGAGGGTAGCAACTCTGGTCGATCATGAACAGAATCATAAGTGAAGCCATGCAGCAGAGAATGAATGTGTTGCCCTTGGTCAGAAGGCAGGTGGAGGCCAAAACACAGGAAGCGTAGGGGCAGGGTAGGCCCTTGTATGTACAGGGACCTCCTCCTAGGGAAAGACCAGGGATCAGCTGCTTCCCAGCTCTAAGGACATCTATCACTTTGGGTCATCTCACTCCCTGAGCTGCCAAATTCCCTTAGCCCAGGAGTCCTCTGGTTATCCACAAGTACATGTGCAGCTTTGGCTCTGTGTTAGTTTCTGAGGGACAGAAGGCACCCAGTGTAGATCAGGAGTACCCACACCTTAAAGGGTCTTTGGAAGGCCAGTCTGACCTCAGTGCTGGATTCACCGCCTCTCGGTGTGGTCTTAGGAAGGCAGCTGTCCTCACTTTGGCACAGTTTCTCTTGATGGGGGAACTGGTGTGAAGCAATGCTCCACTCGAAGATGATACAAAAGAGTATAGTTGCCAAAGAAGCAAGGACTGGTATCTCCCAGACCAGGGCTCTGGCAATACAGCCCCTACCTCCAGCAGGCACAGGGCTCATGAGGAGGAAGAGGAGTCCATGAATGAGCCCTGGCTTCTGGCTCCCAACAGTTTCTCCTACCTCTTGATCCCCACCATAGTCCTAAGAAGAAGTGGGTTCCACTTACCAGTTGAATTAAAACACAGGCGGAAAGAAGTGGTCAACACGTAGATGGCGGCCAGGAACCCATTCAGAGGCCCATCCACACCAAGGAGCAGAGCCGAGGCCAGGCCAAAGGTGGTGAAGACAGCAAAGTCGTTCAGTTCGAATCCTGCTTAGAGGTCAAGGTTAATCCATAGGCACATGTTTTACACCCTAGCCTAGCCTGGAGCAGTGACCACTGGGGTGGTGCTGGGGTCTCAGAGGGTGGCAGCTGCTCCCTAAAGGTGGCCTGGAGAAGGCCATCCCAGTGAACACATGGAAAGCCAGAAAACATAAACAGCAAAGAAATTGCCAAAGTAAGTCAAAGTGAAATCACACCTCATAAAACTCACAATAACCATAATAGTGTATTATGGAGTATAAAGACAAGAACAAAATCTTTGCATAAATTAAAAGGAGAGTAAACAGAATTAAGACAGAGAGGAGATGAAGATAGGAACTAAAAAGCAGGGCAAGGACTCGTCGGAGATGGGGAAGAGAAGCAGCCCAGCAGTGGATGGATCCAGGCTGCAGACAGCCTGCTTCCTGGGGCAGGACTGCTTCTGCTATTCACTTGGGTACGTGAACAGCTAGGAGTGACTGAGGAAGGCGAGGGGGGCACAATATCAGCAGCAACAATTTTGAAATGTGCACAATACTAGCATTAACTTGTGTCAGAGTTTATGAGGTACTGTTTCCTCCTTGACTCATACAACAAAGAAACCTAGGAGTCTCATGCTAAGTGTGGGGGTCTATTTCGAGCAGAGGGGATCAACTCTAGGAGCAATGATCCTGATGGGTGCTCCCCAGGGCAAGGGTTACAGGGGGCCTGAGGTCTCAACTTACCCAGTTTATGGCAGACGTTGAAGTATCTGATCATTGTCCCTATTGCCATGTCTAACAGGAAGCAGATCAGAAGCATCCAGGAAGCACAGTGGGGTTTCCTAGAGTGCAGGCCAGCAGGGTAGCTTCTTATAGTACCCACTGGACAAGTCCCCCACTCAACACCCCCTCTTCACAAAGTCCTATACCCCCCCCCGACAAGCACACCCACGTACACTCCCGAACTCACATCCCTTCTGGTATAAACTGCTTTAAATGTTTTATACATACCAACATGCATGACTTTTTCCCTCCCAAACTCCCAACACATGGTGGTTTCCTGCTCCCTCAAGTAATCACCAAGGTCCCTTCTAACTATTAAGACCCAAGTGTATTTGATAGCACAGGTTCCTTCCTAGTTGCTAGGGCAGCCTCCACCACCATCTCACTGTGACTTTTCACATAAACTACTACTTGTCTTTTTCTCCACTTGTGAAATGAAAAATTTATGCCAAGTGATTTCCTCTGATTTCTTCTCTTTTCCCCTCCTCTCTCCTTTCCTTTCTTTTATTCTGTGGTGGCTTCAATAAGCATGCCCCCCGCCCCATAAGCTCACATGTCCAAACACTTGGTGCCCAGTTGGTGAAATTGTTTGGGAGGGATTAGGAGGCGTGGCCTTGTTGGAGAAGGTGTGTCACAAGGTCAAACTTTAAGGTTTCAAAAGACTCCTGCCAGTGTCTCCCTCCTCTCTATGCCTCTAAGCTTTCAGATCAAGGTGTGAGCCCTCAGCTGTTTCTACCTCATCCCTTTGCTCTGTCACCATGAACTCTGACCCTATGAAACTATAAGCCCAATTAAGTGCTTTTTTTTTTTCCTAAGCCGCCTTTGTCACAGCATTTTATCACAGCAATAGGAAAAGTGACTAAGACACCTGTTCCTACTTTTTGAGACAGGGTCTCTCACTGGGACCTGGGACTCCCTGGTTGATCAGTGAGCCCCACAGTTCCTCCCACGTCTGCCTCTCTGAGAGCACACCACCACACCCAGCTTTCTTACATGGCTGTTAAGAACTGAACTCAAGCCCTCACGCCTGTGCCATGGGCACTTTATCAACTGAGCTATCTCCCCACACCCTGGCCTTGGATTCTCGATCCTCCCACCTCCACCACCTAATGGCTGGGTTACAAGCTTATGCCACCATGCCTGGCTAAATTTGACCTTTCCTACTTTAACCATGAACTCTGATCCTGTGAAACTGTAAGCCCAATTAACTGCTTTTTTTTATAAGTTGCTTTTGCCATGGTATGGTACTTTTCTTTTCTTTTTTTTCAAGTACTGGAGCCTGAAGCTTGGGCCTCCTCACACATTGTAAGCAAGTACTGTCACATTAGCTATCTCAGGGTCTGTACATTCTTTCTGTTTTCTGAGCTTAATTTAGTTCCATTTGACCTGTGCTTGCCTTCTTTATGACTTCTAGTCTTTTATATGCCTAGAATGCACTTTGTCTTGGTGAATTCTTGAAGAGAGCCTGAGAACTGTGTACTCTGCTCTTCTTAGATGAAGGTATCAGTTTCATCCAGACACTGGACGGTGTTGACGAGCTTAATCTGCGTGCTGATTTTCTGCGGATTAGTGCTAGGTGTTGGCATCTCCAACTGTGATATGGATCTGCCAGCCTCTCTCCAATTTCTCTTGAGTTTGATGTGTGGTAAGGACCTGTCAGCATCTCCCACATTCTCTCGAATTTGATGCTGGCTCTACTCTAAGTGATTTCCCAGTGTTCCATATAGCCCACATTCTCCATTGCACCTTGTCTATCACATTGCTCCCAGGTCCCTCTGTGAGTAGCCACACAGCCCAAAGCAAACCTGCCCACAGAGGTGCACTGCCAAGCATGCTCTGGAATCCATCATTTAGATGACCCTGCGGAAGCAGAGAGCCTGACATCCCCAGACAGCTTCAGTATTTGTTTAGACCACACCAGAGGCTCTAAAGGGGCCTGAGGCTAAATGAAAACAATAGAACCTACAATTGTAACATAGATGATTTGGTTAAACTGAGTTTTTCCTGCCACAGATGAGCATTCTCCCACCTCATTATACTCTAAAACTCCAAACTTATGGACAAGAAGCAGACACTGAAAGAAGTTACATGCTGGTCATGGAGAATCAAGCCAAGCACATCAGGAATATGTCACTAAGGGTTTTCTTTAAAGAGCTTATTTGCCAAAGGCCTCAAAATAGAATCCAGCTTATAGGAACAAAAATTACTTCTGTTTTCTTGGTGGCACATGTAAATGTGACAGAATTTCAGGAACAGTACTCATGTCAGATAGTCAGACAAATCATATTTTGTGATTCCAGAACCAGAAAATATAAACAAAGCCAAGTGGGGTGGCTCACACCTACAGTCCTAGCACTTGGGAGGTTGAAGCAGAAGAATCAGAAGTTCAAGGACAATCTAAGCTGCATAGTGAGTTCAAGACCACCCTGGGCTACATGAGGGGAAAGAGAGAATGAGAGGGAGGGGGAAGAGAAGGAAGGAAAAGAAGAAAGGGGCAGAAGGAGAAAGAGAGGGAGACAGAGATAGAAAATGGCTGTGAGTACTACTATTATGTATCTTTTTTCTCCTCCAAGCCATTCTCAACTGCGATAGCTGAGGGAATAAGAAAAATTATAACCACAAACTCCTCATGTTATGTGGAGACTGAGGCTCAGATGTAAGCTAGCTGAAGTCACATATCAGAATGTAGCAACATGAAGCCAGGATCCTGGTCCCTGACTTTGACGGTCCCCATCCCTGGGTTGATCCTTGGCCACAGTGGCTAGGTCTCTGGAGTCCGCCCCTACTTCCTCAACCATAGGCTCTAGTTTTAGGCTAAGAGCCGGCTGTGTCTGGGACCTACCTGCTGAAGCTACAGAAGATGGAGAAGAGCCCCAGCACCATGTTGGCCAGGGACAAGGCGTTTATAATATCCCTCCAGGAGAATTCAGTCATCTGCTCACAGTTCATAATGCGCTGACCTGTGGCCCAGGAGAGATGTGCACAGGCTTACCAAGGTCAAGGGGTCTCCAGAGAGGCTCCCAAAGACCCCATTGCAGAACTGCACCTTCCCCACTCTGTCTCACCAATTGGATTGAGAAGACAAGTCAGCAAGGAGACACCAGAGTTAAAGACAAGGTTCGGGAAAGCTTAGCAGTGGGGCAGAGGAACTCACATGGCCATCCCCTTCCCCTCGCCCTAGCCCCACAGCACAGACATCCTCTCAGAAGCATTCTTGACATCTCAAATGCCTCCATCTTTGCAGACTAATGGTTGACTTGAGAGAAGCTGTGGGAACTCCCTTAAAGACCTCAGGGCATACCACAACACATGTCCCATCCCAACAGAAGGAAAGCAGCCTCACAGATGGAAGTGGACAGCACTCAGTGGCTCCCCAGCACCCACTGTGTTCTTACCTCTGGGCTGGGCCAGCTCAGAGGGTACACTCTTTCTTCCCTTGTTTTAGGGAGGAGGAAACTCAAATTTGGCAAATTGGAGACATCTCAAAGTTACCAAGCAGAACCAAATCCCAGCTGCTTGGTCCTCAATCTGCTGCTGTTTCTGCTGTGGGTCAAGATTCCAGCAGGAGGTTTGGGGGCTAGGACTAAGTTCTCTGGGATAGCCTCACCAGACAGCCTCTGCATGCTGGGGCAGCTATGTCCAGGCCTTTGACCATCTAGGAAACCTCTCCCAGCAGGAGGGAACCAGCTGGTCTACCCATCTTCACAAGCAGTCTTGGCTCTGTTTTCATACCATGTCCAAACAAATGTGCTCCTTACACATAAACTGTGTCCTCTCTAAGACAGGCAATCTCCACTGATAGGGGTAAACACATCATATCAGCCACACATAGGAACCCTGCCCTGGAGTGATAGAAGTAAATTCTCGTTCTCATGTCCATGTTCTCTTTAAATCCTTCACTCATTTTGAGGCTCAGGCTTGACTTCCAGACAGCCTCTCTGGACAGTTCCAGAATCTTATGGCCTGAGCAAGAATTGAGACAAGGCCAGACATGGCTGTGCACATCTTTAATCCCAGCACCTGGGAGGCAGAGGCAGGTGGATCTCTGTGAGTTCAAGGCCAGCCCAATCTACATAGTGAAAATCTAGGACAGCCAGAGCTACATAGTAATACCCTGCCTCAAAAAACAAAAATTTAATGGATTGAGACAAACTATATTCTTTTCAAGAAACCTTGCCAATGCCAGGCATGGTGGCGCACACCTGTAATCCCAGCACTCAGGGAGGCAGAGGCAGGTGGGCATATCTCTGTGAGTTTGAGGCCTGCCTGGTCTGCAAAGTGAGTACAAGACATCCAAGACTACACAGGGAAACACTGTCTCAAAAGAAAAAAAATAAAATAAAACGAACAAAAAACCCTGCCACCAAGATGGACAAGGCGGGGAGGGGCTGGACTTGGGTCAGGGACTGGGGTATCCCAAAGCATCACTGAAGGGCTTGCTCTTCCCATGGGCAGCCTTAGTCACCAAAAGAATCAGTAGCTGTGTGACTAAAGCCCTCAGGATGAACACCTAAGACAGGAAATAATGAAAGCCCGGGCAAGCTGGGAGGGAAGGGAAGGGCTGGCTGCACCATCACATCCCTACACAGCCATCTCTCCTGCCCCAAGGCCAACCCCACACAGGACAGGAAACTTCAGCTCCTGACCCAGGCACCCCACCCGCTCACCTGCCAGCCCACCTACCGTCTTCTAGAAGGACAGCATCCCTGTGGCGCAGCCTCTCAGGGCAGATCAGCAGACACCCAGCAACTGAACGTTGCCTCATCTGTATGTTTTAGCCTTAATGGTTAATCATCTGCCATGCTGTCCACCCTGTCCACAAAACACTTGGACACCCTGGATTCCCACTGGCCCTGTGAGCTCAGTCAGCCAAGTGTTATCATCCCTGCTTCTACATCCCAAGTAAGGCAAACACAGTGGAGAGGGGAGGCTCAGGAAGGGGCACTTTGAAGTTACAGGGCGAGACTCAGCTCTGCCTTGAGTGTTCTGTCCTCTGTACTCTGCCATCTACCAACAAACAGGACGGGATGGGATGTCACCCGGCCTCTATGCTTAGTTTAAGAGAATCCTTGTTGCCTTTGAAGAACGTGCAGCCAGGCTATCGGCCCAGAACAGTGCTTCTCAATCTGTGGGTCACAACACCTTTGGGGTTGAATGCCCTTTGCCCAGGGGTCGCTTATCAGCTATCCTATATATCAGATATTTACATTGCAATTCATAACAGCAGCGATATTATAGTTATGAAGTAGCAAGGAAAATGATTTCATGGTTGGGGTCAGCACAACATGAGGTACTAACTATTGAAGGGTTGCAGCAATAGGAAGGCTGAGAGCCACTGGTCTAGAGAAATGAGACAAGCCTACATGGGGCCCCTTAATTTTACAGATGGGAAAGCAAGGTCTCCAAATGGGAAAGGACTTGTCTCAGGAAATGGCAGAGCCAGGACTTGAATGAAGTTTCCTCTTCCTTGGTGAAATACTGTTTGATAAATAAAATGTATACACAGCTTCTGGGAGCAAAAGGATGCAGACAGGGATGAAAGGGCTGTTGGAGCCCACAGGAATGGACAGCAGTCTCCTCACTCCTGCAGCAGATGCTGGTTTAGGAGCAAGTCTGATGCTTGGTTCTGCCAACACAGAGATCACTGAACTGATCTCTCAAGGAACGGTCAAGCAGAGGATGCAGCCCAGCGTGCAAGAAGAGACACCATGATCATGTGAGCATAGAGAGGCACTGGCTTGCCTGGGGGAGGCTTTCAGAGGGGGGTTAGAGCTGCAGCTGGCTTTGTGCTTGGGCCCTGAAGGGGCAGATTTGGTCACATGCCAGCTTCCCAAGCCTGGAGGCCAGCCCCACAGCAGCCTTGCCAGGTCTCCAGCTCCACTCTCTGGCTCTGCTGAAACCCTTGGGCCCTTGCGTGGGGCCTGGGTTGGTCCTGAGGAGCCTCTGACACCTGCGGAGCTCGGAAGTGCTCCTCTTAGAAGGCTTCTTGTGCTCACCGTGTAACACCTGGCATTCGTTACTGGCTTCGCCTACCTTGTCTTCTTTTTTTCCTAGAGGGGACACAACTTGAGTGCAGACTAGGGTCCCCTCTGCCAAGCATGAGGCCTGACAATAAAAAGCACTCAATGTTAGTTCAGATAGTACACCACTGAGGTTCTCTTGGGGCACTGGCTCTAATGTACCCAGAATCTAGCCCTCCTCATTGGGGCCTCTGTAAAGCTGTTTTTGATGAACTCCTTCAGCACATCAGGCGACGGCCCAATCCTTAACTTTTATTCATCCCATTCTTTCCGATGCCTCCCTATACCATGCTTTTCGTATTTGGTAAGCAGAACAAGACCCAAGTGCTACCCTCAGAAGATAGTCTGGACAGAATGTTGGAGAGCTTGAGGAAATGTGTGGCGTGTGTAACTGGGGCATGTTCCAGTTGCCCTGGGATTCCGGGAAGCAAAATCCAAGTCTAGGGCAAGGGGGATTTTCACCCATGTAGTGACATTTGCCATGGGGGTCAGAGGAGGGGTGGTTGCTAAAAATAGTAAGAAATACAGTAAGGTCCTGGCTTCCAAGACACTGGGTGACGGTGAGGTCGGTGAGGTCCGAGCTGGGACCCTGCCCAAGGTGACGGGGGTGGGGGTGAGCCCTCCGATGGGACAGAACAAAATGGACTAGGGGAGAAACTGAGAAACAGAAGTTGATGAGTGTGAGAACCCACCCACGGAATCGCAGCGCTCACATGACTGCGGAGGGTTCCCTGTCCAGGCAGTATGAGCACTGGCGAGAATGAAGGTGTATTTTCCAACAGTGATCCCCATCGTTCACCCTGACACCCCTCCCCTGGAGGCCAGAGGCCATCTCCCGCAGAGACCCAGTCTCTCTTGCCAGCTTCCCGCGTGCGGGTTGTCCAGGTACCCGGTTAAACCCAATTCTGTCAGATGACGAGGGGCTGGCTGGACTGGATGTCCCTGTCCTTCTTTCTTGCCCCGCCTGCTCCGTGTCAGTGGAAAATGCTTACCTGGAGATCAGACATTCCTGGATAGAGTTGGGCACCCCACCCCACTCCCGCAGTCTTTCCTTCTGCCGTTTTGAGGGGGAGGGTCCAGCCCAGGTGAGCGTGCCTCTATGCGGGTCCAGCCTCTTAAACCTGGCTCTTAGCTCACAATCCAGACAGGGGAGGGGCTGCGGAGCCTTTGGACAGAGGCGCCAGAGACTCAATTTACAGCTCTCACAGTGTGAGGGGAGGGGCGGGCCATGGAGGATTCTCCTGAGTAAGGGCTGCTTTCTCCATCCTGAACCTGGATAGAGCCATCATTCACAATGGGCACAGTGCGGAGACCCCGCTGCTGAGGGCCTGTGGCTGGAGATGGCCTGTGACTAACTTACAGACGGTAGAAGAGCAGGCTGGGATCCACATCGTGAAAAGCCCCTTGAGGGTCAGCTCCAAGCACACTTGCCCTTTTATAGGACTGCTTTTTTTTTTGTACCTAAAGAGAGCTGTAAACATATAGTAACATTTCTCAGGGGGATGAGGACTTGAGGAATTGGGGTCCAAAAATGAAGACGATGTTTTTAGGTCAAGTTCTTTCTGAAAGGTGGTTCTGGCAGTCACTGTATTGGAAAAAAGTATTAAGACCAAAGCTGTGTCGGTGAATGGAGAGACGTCCAGGGAGAGAATTCCAGAGCATGAGGGAGGCCCTGAGCAAGAACAAAAGCTTTCCGGACAGGTTTTGAATGCACCACTTCGATGGATAGTGTGCTACAGAAACTTTTTTTTTTTCCAAGACGGGGTTTCTGTGTGTAGCCCTGGCTGTCCTGGAACTTGCTCTGTGGACCAGGCTGGTCTTGAACTCAAGAGCTGTATGTCTCTGACCCAAGTGCTGGGATTAAAGGCATGGGCCGGGCCACCACATGGGGCAGTAAACCTTTTTTGTTTGGCTTGTTTCATTTTTGTTTTATAAGACACTGTCTCACACTGTAGACCAGGCTGACTTGAAACTGTGTAGCTGAGGCTAGTCTTGAACTCATGTGATCCTCTTGCTTCAGTCTCTGTCTTACTGAGGTTACAGGTCTGAGGCTCCTCCAGGCTTAGAAACGGTGCTGGATAATATTCCAAGGTAAGATCCACCCTCACTATCCCACATCTGCACCACACTGAGACTAAATTGCAGCAGCAATATCTAGGGCCAAAAGAATATGCAATAGAAAGGTGGGGCTAAGAGGTCATGTGACACCACCATCAGCAAAGGGAGACGAGCCAGCATGAGCTCAGGGGCCATCTGGCAGACACTGGGCTGAGCAAGTTATCTCCCTGGGCCTTAGACTGGCCCTGCCACTGTATCTTACTCTACTCAAGGATCAACTAATTCATTTACTAATTCATTTACTGTCAACTCCACCATGAAGTCATCAGTGGACCTGGGTTGGGGATCTGGCTTTATCTTAACCACTTGCTCAGTATGTGCAAAGGCCCTAGATTTAACCCCCAACACACAACATTAAAATAACTTACAGAGCTGAGACCTGAAAAGAATCTGACACTAAGGTCGGACTTGGTGTCTGAAAAACCAAAAGAACAGGTTGGGGCCAAGAGTGTGCTCGAAGTGCAGCCAACACCACGTCACTGCCCTCTGCCGTCTCCGTGGAGGACCACACAGAGCCTTGGGATGTTTTGAAACGTGTTGGGATGACTGTTAGTGCTTCTGACAACCTATGGAGATACTCAAGGGTCGGGAAAAAAATCAAGGAGGCCCAACAGAAAGCTACTGTGTTAGTTGGGCTAGAGACATAGGTGGCTTGGACCAGGAAAGGGTGGAAGTGATGTGAGGGGTCAGACATGGGGCTATATTTTGAAGGTGCAGCTGACTGGCATGGGGAGAATAAGGAAAAAAGTAGAAATGGAATCAAAGATGGCTTGGCTTTTTTTGAAGTAAATAACAGTGTGAGACAGATGATCTCAAGAATGCAGAGGAAGTGCAAGGTTTGAGGGGGCAAATCCAGAGTTATTTTAGACACATCAGGTTTATAATGATTGCATCAAATAAAGATGTTTAGTACAGAAGCAGGACAAATGTGCATGAACCTAAGCACAGATAGGAGCTAGAAATATGTAGGAGTTGGCAGCTTAGGGGCACGAAAGTCCTGGGAATGGGTTAGAGCATGCAGGGGGGAGAAAGTGCCAAGATCCTGGCCCCAAGTAGGTTTGGATTCAGAAAAGGGGAAGCAGGAAATGAGGATAGGGCTTTCAAGTCATGGGTGGCCCACTGAATCAAATCTGCTCACAACTGTACAAGTCCAATGTGTCCAGGCAGTTAGTGGCTCCTTCTTCCCAACCAGCTCCAGAAACCTTACCTTCCACTCACAAGTTTGCATGTGCGCTTTAAAGCCAGAGCCATGGGCTCAGTTGCTTAGTATAACGTCAGGAAGTTACTGCTCTGGCCTTGGCTAACCTCCTCTACACGCCAATCACTTAGGGAGTAGCTCCCACAGCAGTTCCCGTTCTCATCTTGCTTTTACTTGATTCTGGAAGCTGAGCGTGTGTGCACATTCTGAGAGACTGCCACCTTTTTTTGAAATAGGGTCTCTGTTTGGGGCCTGGAGCTCACCAGCTAGGCGAGGCTGGCACTGAACTCCACCTGCCAACGCTGAGATTACATGCATGCAGTGCCACGCCCAGTTTTGTTGTTGTTGTTTGAGACAGGGCTTCTCTAGGTAGCTTTCACTGTCCTGGACTCACTTTGTAGACCAGGCTGGCCTCAGACTCACAACAACCCGCCTGCCTCTGCCTCCCTGAGCGCTGGGATCACAGGTGCCGGCCTATGGCCAGACTTTTTAATGTGGATGCTGAGGACCAAACATAGCAAGTATTTTACTGTCTATCTCCCCCAGCCAGCCAGCCCTTTATACTTTTTTTTGAGCCAAAATCTCCCTTATTGTCACCCAAGCTAGTCTGCAACTAGCATCCATAGCCCTGCCGCAGCTCTTTAGGAGCCGGAGTACAGGTTTACACGAGAGACATGCAGCCCACCCTGGCCACACTCACTTTGTGTGTCATCTCTGTAGATCTCCAGAAGTACCTGCTAAGACGTGACTGAGGTAACATGACTGCAGCTAACATGACTGAGGTAGATAGGACTGCAGTTATGGCTGGACTCAGAGCAAACACAGCTCTGTTTAAACCTGACCTCACCACTGCTATCTGGATAGCCATGGGCCACTCTGAACTGGAAATGCTCCCTCTCAGACCTCGTGGGTGGCGAGCCTCATTAAAAGATTAAAAGATTAAAATCAGATAAAGGGAACATTTGATTGAATAAAAATTCCCTAGACTGTATCATCTCTTCATTTATGACTAACACCATCCATGTTTGGGGACCAACTAATAACTTGAGAAGTTAAGAAAACAAGCAAAGCCTCCTTTTAGACCCCTGGGTGGACAGAGCTCAGTCAGTGGTTACACCCAGTGAGCCTATCAGAGCCAGCAAGGTAGATTCTTGAAGCAAATACAGATCATTAACTATGTTAGAAGACAGAATTCTGTAACTCGGCCCCAGACCTTAGCAGGCCCTGAGACCTTAGCACAACTGACTCCATGGAGGAGGGACCATCCAGGCTGTAAGACTCAGCACGTAGACAACACCACCTACCAAAACTGAAACAAAGGCCTGATCCTTCAAAGTTTATAGTTCTGGATAAAATCTCTAAATGTACTAGCCTTGCTTTTTGGTTCTGTAAGTTCTGCTTTTGGCTAACTGTTCCTGTTTACTAAGTATGTCAACCTAGGACATGGTTTCTGTGTTTTAAAAGCTCACCCCAAGAAAGGCTCAGTGCTACACTGGACTACCCTGTATAGTAGCTAGCCGGTTAATAAAGACTTTCTATTGGCCTAAACCCATGTCCGAGCAGTCTCCTCTGGTGAACACCCCACAGTAATGCCTTTTTCTCCCGGATTTTGTTAAGTAGGTTAACAAACTTAACTTCTGGAGCCAGAAACTCAAGAACTGCTAAGATTTCCTCCTCTCACTCATCTCCTCACCTGTCATTAGCTGACAGGGGGCTTCATGCTCCCCCTCACCTATGAGCCACTGTTACACAGCCGTTACTGTTACACAAAGGGGAAAAGGCGAGAACAAGAACGGGGCTAGAGACAACTCAGCCCTTCAGAGTGCTGACTGCTCTTGGAGAGAATAATCCCACATCTCCGGCCTCTACGGCCACCTACACATGTGCACATACCAACCCCCGAGAAAACAAAGTGCTGGCCACTGACTTTTGAGGGCACTAAATTCCAGAGATAAGCTGGATGTACGTCTTTAATCCCAGCACTCAGGGAGGCAGGTGATGGCTAGAGTTTGAGGCCAGCCTAGTCTACAAATGAGTCCAGGACAGCCAACGCTCCCAACAGAACCCCCATCTCAAAAAAAAAACAAAAAAACAAAAAAACCAACCAACCAACTAAACAAATAACAAAACCCACAAAATTCCAGAGGTAACAGCACAGAGGAAGTCCATTGTGTAACTGACACAATCTGGAAGCCATAGGCCAGTGCCGCTAGCTCAGGCCAGACCCTCAGTCTCCTGCTGGATGAGGAGCGGAAGCTCCTCACCGCCTTCCCTCCACCCAGCCCTGCTTTCTCAAGGCCAGGAGCACAGTCCTCAGTTCTGCTCCCGCTGCCCCAGCCGGCACCCACGTGAGCTGCTGTGCGTCCACAGCGGTCAGGTTTCTGTCAATTGCATTTCTTTTCCTCCATCACTGATCTCTTTAGCTGTTAGAATTTTCTAGCCAGAACAGTCTTACCATACTCCTTATAAAGACCAGGGTTACATTGCTTGATGAGGTTAAAAGCATATCCAATAAATCCCACCCCAATAGAACCCTCCCTAAACCTCTTCCCCCAAACAACTTTCTACACATGGAATGAAGCCTTCAAAATCTTCCTGTCGTCCACAATGTCCTACCCATGCCTCCACCAAGTCCCTATGTTGCACTGTGATGTTAACCTGCTTCTTCCCCTCGCAGACTGTGTACTTCTTTGAAACAGGGGTCCCCAGCCAGTCAGTGGTGGCTCACACCTTTAATCCCAGCACTCAGGAGATAGGAAGGCGGATCTCTGTAAGCTCATGGCCAGCCTGGTCTACAGGGTGAGTTCCAAGACAGCCAGGAATACAAAAGGAAACTCTGTCTCAAAAAAAAATAATAATAAAATAAAGATATTTGGATAGATAGACAGACAGATAGATATAAACTCCACCACCTCACCCTCCCCCCCCCCCCAAAAAAGAAACAGGCCCCTCTCCAACCCTGAGGCTATCCTCTAGAACCTGGAAACGAAAAAGCACTTAGTGCCCATGTAACTGCCAGGACAGAAGGACGAGCAGTGAACAGAACTTGCAACATATATACTCACTGGGTCCTAATTCCCACTTCCGAGTTGTGTATCCAGAACCACTAGGCATTATCAATCAATAGTCATTCCTCAGACAGGCAATCAGATTAACCAGGGAAGAGCACTGGCACTCCCTGGTGGCCAGTACAGGAAGTGCATCTTCATAAATGGTAAGTTTCTCTCCATGTCACTGCTGGAAATGTCAAAAATGGGGGCAAGCTACATTTTCAGAGGCTCAGCAAGGGAATGAGGAAGACTGAGAGGGCTGGGATATGGCCAGGTTATTTTGCCAATGCTGAATGTCAAGTCCAGATCTGTGGCGTCACACCACCCAATCACAACCACCTTTTGATAATTCCTTTATCCCAAACTGGTTACTTTCCCTGTATCAAATGAACACTGCTGCTGACAGTTCGATCTAAGATCTGCTCAGGCACCGTGACCTCTGCCTTCTGGTCCTGTGTAATGCCTTCCCTTACATGTGGGTTGGCCTAGAGACTGGCTTCTAAACAGAATCCAGCAAAGACGATGTCACTGCTGCGGAGGAACTGGGATTCTGTTAGTAAGCTCCCATCATTTCTCTCTGATGGAGGCTGTTCCTATGTTGCCAGGCTGAGGGGACGCTACCATATCATCAGCAGGTAGCCCAGCAATCTCCAAGGAACCAAAATTCTGCCAAAATCAAGTGAGCCTGGAGGCAGATATTAAGGCCCTGGAAAATCAGCCCTAGCTAAAACCCTGACTGCAGCCTTGTGTCATCACCAAAATTCTGAGGCTGAAGACCTAGGAAAAACTGCAAAACCATGAAGAGATGAAGGTTAACCCTGTGGCACTTTGTTTACCTCCTAACCAACAAGGCACCATTCTTAATCCATCATGACCACACAGGTCAGAAGGCCTGAGGCAGGGTTATCACATTACAGGCAGATTCTGGTTAACCTGGGCTACAGAGCTCCTTTAATTAAATAAACCCAAACCCATTCAACTCATAACCTGAGGACAGCTCAGTCATTTTTCTTGTTTTGCGTTCCCTCCACCCTATTCTTCCACACTACCTCCTTTTGAAAAGGTTTACTTTTAAATTGATGTTTCTGTCTATCTGCGTGTGTATATGGCTCATGGAATCAGAAGAAAGAGAGAGATCTCCTGGAGATGGAGTTACAGGTGCTTGGGAACTGCCTGCCATGGGTGCTAGGAATGAACTCAAGCCTTCCAGCAGAGCAGCGAGCACCCTGGATTGCTGACCCTCTCTCCAGCTCTTCCACACTACCTTTAGAAATGGCATCTGATGGGTCTGTTCTGCAGTGGTGCCGAGCTCAGGCTGTAATTAAGGATGCTTCTGAGCAGACTCAGGGAAGCAGCAGCCTTCCATACCTCTTCTAGTTTTGAACTTCTGCAAGGTTTCAGGTGACTCTCCAGGCCAGGACTCCTGGCTGCTGCTTTAGTCTCCAGTCATTAGCTGGAGGGTGGAAGGGCAAACCAGGACGGTACCAGGGCTGGAACTCTAGAGTCCACACTCTCGCCCAGCCATGCCAAGTTTTTGTTTGTTGTTTTTTTAATCCTCCTTAGGCAACACTGGGGTTCCTGGGTCAACCTGAAATTGGCACGGCACCACCCATGATGCCACCTTGGTACGGCAACACCTTCAATACCAACCCAACACTAAAGACAGAAAAATGGTTCCTCTTGGAAAACCACCCACCAACTTGCTAGGAAGAAAGCTCCTCTTTCTCCAGTGTTCTGACTTACAAGAACAGCTGGAGGTGAAGGAAAGCGCTAGCCAAGCCTCTGAAACTGACTTGACTGGGCATCAGTGGACCCAAGAAGATCCCACGGAGTTCTGTGATTCCTTGCCACCCCAACTGACAGCAACAGCAGCTACATTCACCAAGGTCATCTTCCAAGTAGTTCATCATTCAGAATACCCACAGTCCTCAGGACCCACCCCCAGGAAGAGGATGCAGACAAGCTGGCAGTAGTGGCAGCCTTTGTCATGAGGGCTGCCATGTCCTCAGAGCCACACTCAGTGCGTCAGTCCCTGGAAGGCGGGTTCGGTGCTTGGGGGCAAGGCCACAGGCTGGCTCAGCAGCTTGTCCATCATGCCGATTTTAGCATCTTGCTTCTCAATGTCTTCATACGGAGTCCATGACATGTCATGTTGCAGTTTGTAGGCACCAAGGAATTCATGGGGACAGCTTGCTCCCCATTCCTAGAGGGCAAATAAGCAAGTCCTCATCAGGGTGAGAAGCAAACAAGGTTTTTTCCCTACTCAGGCCATGACTTCTTTTGTGCTTTTCAGCTCAGACTATTTAAACCATTACAGGAAGCTGCTTTACACGTCAGAAATAATATCATTCAAGCACACACAACTTTTCATCATTCCGGGGCTCATATCACCTCACTTTCTAAACCAATGGCCAGTCTACATGCTTACATTTCCGTACAAACATGCCCGGAATTTCTGAAAGACGGAGTTGGTTTAAGGTTAAGAATGAATGTGTTTACCTCTGGGGAAATAATAGAGAAGTAGTGCTGGCCACTTTCCCGCTGGTATAGATAGTAAATGTTGCCAGGTTTTTTCACCATATTACAAGCCGCATGGTGCAAGTCAGCATCTCTTCGAGCGTCTTCCAGCACCTGCCAGTTACACAGGTGTGACAAATGAGTCAGGTCATCAGGCCTCACCCACATCACTCTAACCAAAGCATGCACGTGGTTCCCCAGCAGCAATGACTCACTACTGGGGTCTGAACAGTTCTGAGATGTGAAGATTACACAAGCTGCTGTGCTGGGAAAAGTTGTTAGAGGGATAAGATTTTTAAATGAGTGTGGCAGGCCTGGGGAATTCTCAAGTTCCTCTTTTCCTGAGTCAAGTACATTTCCTTTATAAAAGAAACCCCTCCTCCCTTAAAAAACCTTAACTGACCTTTCTCCTGGCTAAGAGACAAAACCCACTTATACTTAACCTCTGTTATGGTTCAGAGGTCACTGGTCTCCTAAAGGATTCTAGGAGCTTGACCACCAGTGCAGTGACATCAGTTTCAGACAGAGGCCCTGAGTCTAGTCGACACTGCCCTCAGGAGGGAGTTTGTGGGAGAGCAACAAGAAGACTTGAGCCAGGGTACACGGTGTAAAAGCCTGGGCTGACACCTGGATTTCTGGCTTCCCTCTCCCACACATGCCAAGCATGTGACCCAAATGGTTCTCCCCAGAGCTGAGCTGTACCAACACCATGCCCTTCAACCTCTAAACCTGTGGGCAAACTAAACATTATAGGGTTAACCTGTCCCAGGTATTTCATCATAGAAACAAAACAAAATAAGCTAACAAAAACCTCTCGGGCATATTCCTTGCATTTTATCCAAAATGTCTACATGTTCAGAATGTACTAAAAACAAAGAAGGCACCATGATTACAAGCAAGTTCAGCCGGTCCTCCCAAGCAAAGGCGAAGGAAAGCTGGCCTAACCTGCACCCGCCTAGTTCTCACCTTCCTAGCTTGTTCTTGCAAATGTTGGATTTGCTCTGCGATGACTGTCAGCTTGTTAGTAGCATTTGCTCGGATGAATTCATCAGCCTACAGAAAAGGGAAAAAACCAAACTGTGGGGTGAAAAGGCAAGAGGCACCTGGTCTCCTCAGAGATGCAGCTCAGGGAATGATGCCACAGCTCTGCTCTACCTCGAGTGTTCATTCCACCCCATCACATGTCAATTCCCAGCCACCCCAAGGCCCAGCTCTGAAGCCCACCCTTGAAAGACCCCGCACCCTGAAGTAAATGCTCCTTCATCTACCTGCACTGCTCACGCTCATCTCCAACACGAGCACGCCCTCCCCTCCATCCAACACATCATTCCCTCTGCTCTCTGCATGACTAAATCCTCCCATTTTTTAGGTCCCTCGCTTGGTTTTGCTTTCCCTTTGTGGGCCGGGCTCTCAATGGAACTCACTAATGAACCCGGATTACCTCAAGCTTGCACTCTTCCTGCCCCCTCTGCCCAAGTACGAAGATTACTGGTGTCCACCACCACATCCAACCCATTTGTTTTCTACCTTTGAACATCTTTAAAATAATGAGTTTAAATCAAGCCAGATGTGGTGGTGTACGCCTTTAATCACAGCACTCAGGAAGTAGAGGCAGGTGGATCTCTGTGAGTTACAAGTCAGCCTGGTCTACAGCCAGGGCTGTATAGCGAGACTGTCTCAAAGCAAACAAAATAAAGAAAATAAAATCAAAAGACACCTGTGATGATTCTTAGCAGCAGCTCGTGTAGGGCTCTGACCATCATCTCAACTGGATCACCTGTATCATACCTACCTAAAATTTCAACGCACACATAATAAATTTCAAAAAAAAGGATGGTAACAGATCATGGAATCAAGGTTCCTATAGCCCATAGTTTAAAAAAAAAAAAAAAAGCATTTTGTTTTCAGGACAAGAAAATCCACATGGCTAACAATGACAGAACGAAGGGTCAGGACGGCAGGAACCTTGATTATACCCTTTCCTTTTCTTTTTAAAAAGGCATTTTAGTTTTACATACATGAGTGTTTACACACATGTATACATGTGCACGGTGTGCTTGCTTGGTGCCTGAGGCCAGGAAGTATCAGATCCAGAACTACAGAGAGTGTACGCCATGATACGGGGGCTGGGTACTGAACCCAGGGCCTCTGCAAGAGCAGCAAGTGCTCACAAAGACGACTAGGCCATCACGCTAATCCCTGACACCCTGCAAACCAGAACCTAACTAAAAAGAAATGCAAGAGTTTGGTGGTTGTTTTTTTTTTTAGTTTTATTTATTGTATGTGCATATGGATGTGTACTACATATGTGCCTGACATCTGAGAGAGAACAATGAATCACCTAGAACTGGAGTTATGAAAAGCTATGAGACACCAGATAGCTTCTAGGAACCAAACCTGCATCCTCTGCAAGAACAAGTCCTCTTAACCCCTCGCCGAGCCATCTCTCCAGTCCCAAAGGGTACTTATGATTCCTAAACACTGATCCTGGACCCTACACTAGTAATGGCATCTAACTCTCCAGAAATGAGAGACCTTACTTAGGCTTTTAAGACTCAGATAGGCGTGGTGACCTAAGGTTTTACAATTAATAAATGGCAGTTAACGGATTTAAATTCCAAAATCTCTGTCCCAATGTCAAAGCCCCCAAAGTTCTCTTAGTACACGCACAGGAGTCAGGAGGCAGTCCTCTTGGCAAGTGTACTTCATTAGACAGTGAATATGTTGATTCAATTAGTTTATTTTTTTATTGTATGTGTATAGGTATTTGCCTACATGTGTGTATGCATAGCATGTTCAAGCAATCTCCACAGAGGCCAGAAGAGGGCATCTGATCCCCCAGGACTGAAGTTACAAATGGCTGAGAGCCGAAATGGGGGTGCCGGTAATTGAACCTGGGTCTTCTCCAAGGGCAGTCAGTGCTCTTAATCACTGAGCCCTCTCCTCGCCTCTCAATCTGTTTTTAAAGTGTTTTTGATTCAGCTTCTCAAAGATAAATTTTGGAGGCAACAGATTAATACATCCTTTTTATTTCACTAGATTGTAGTTTAACAGACAAAAGCTGTGTTCTTTCTTTAGTTGAGTCCATGACAGCCACTCAGAGAAATTCAAAGTGTTGTTGTCTACCCAAGATTTTGTGCCTGATTACATCACTCCAATAGCAATCTGAGCAAACAGATATGTGATAGTCACCTCTACTTTGCTCTTATCTCTCTAAAAAGGTAAGGTTTTAATTAAAAGGGCTTTCCTAAACATTTGGATTGTTATTAATTAAACAGCAGGCATATTTTTACATGAGGGATTTGGGCACTTTAACGTTCTTGATCAAAGCAAGCTTTTGAACATGCTCATTATCAAATAAGCTGGTTTATACAAGAGGGAGGGGACACGGGAATCATTTACAGCAGCCAGGCCGGATACTGAAAAGGATTCTACAGGGAATGTCTTGCTGAGAGATGAGAAGGAACCTGGAGTTTCCCTTAGACCTAGGAATTCTCCCACCTCAAACCTCTCATTTTACAGACCTTGAGCTCGAGAGAAGCAATTCGTCCAAAACTAATGTGCCCAAACCTCTATTGCCTTTTCCATCATTTTGCACACCTTATTTTACCTATCATGGCAACCGATGCCTAAGCTCTAGACACAAGAATTCTGTATCCATTGAAATTCATCAGGTGTGGCTGCCATCCATGTAATACCCAGCCAAAGGAGGCTGAATTTGAAGCCAGCCTAGGCTATACAGCAAGATGAAACTGTCTCCAGTTTTTTTGTATGTGTGGGCTTTTTGGTTTGGTTTTATTTTTTTCAATAGTAATTTTACCCTGTGCCTTTTGCATGTTGTTTTAGGTGGTACTGAAAATCAAATTCGGGGTTGGGAAAGGGGTCTAACACTAACCTACACCCATTTTTTCAAAGTAAGGAGAAAACATGTATTTAAATTCCATAAGCTCTTAGGCAACAGATAAAGACCTTATGGGAAGCAGCATAAAAGAAGTGACTACTGAAGAATTTGGGACAGAAGTCTAGCATGGTGGCTCACGCCTTTACTCCCTGCTCTCGGAGGTGGGGGGGGGGGGGGGAAAGACAAGTGGATCTGTGAGCTCGAGGCCAGTCTAGTCTGTATGGTGAGTTCCATGACAGCCAAGACAATGTAGGAAAAAATCCTATCCGTCTCAGAAACAAACAAGGAACTGGGGAAAGAGAGATCCTCTTCGTGTGCGAAATGGAACGGTAACCCCGGTCCTGCAGGGTTCACAGGCCGCCCTGGGGTGCAGATGAAGTGAGAGGTCCGAGGCCAAAGACGCAGGGTAAAGTACAGAGACGGTATTCCTCACCTTCTGCACCTGCTCGGCGAGCGCCACGAGGTCTAAGGGGTCCCCAACCCGGTGGGTGTGGTAGGGGCTCACCAGAGTCAGGCCGCTGGGGGTCGGGGTGCGCTCCACCAGAGCTCCTGCGATACACACCCGGGAACACAGGCGTGAGCGGTAGCCCTCAGCCTCCCGCGCGGCAGCAGGAACGAGGTGCCCGGCTGCGACCTCCTTCCCCGGCTTACTCGCTCCCACCTACCTCGAGGACCCGCCGCCTCCTGGACCCCCAGATTTCCCGTGCCTTGCCCAGACCGGCTGGAAGCTGCGGGGTCCGCCATAACACCACCCTAACCCCACCGCCCGCAGTGGAGCTCAGGCCGAAGCGCAGGCGCACAACCAGCTTGTGGGCGGAGCTTTCTCACTCTCAGGCCAATGAGAGGTGAGACTGAGGTTGAAGGCGGGGCCCTCGCAAAGAGCGGGTGTTCGGATTGGTCGAAAGCTAGAGACGGCGCACGCTTCCTGGCCAGGCGCTCCCGGGGTTGGGGCGTGGCTTGTCTCTGGGCGTGGCTTCTGCGGGGAGGGACTCTGGCCTGTGCTCTGGGCGAGCTGTCCCGTTAAGTGGCGGAGCGAGGCCATGGCAGGGAACGCGCCGAGGCTGCTGGCCGCGATGCTAGCGGTCGCCGCGGCTGCCGCCTCGCGGGCCACGGCGGAGTCCGAGCCGGGATGGGACGTGGCATCCCCTGACCTACTTTACGCAGAGGGGACCGCGGCCTACGCGCGCGGGGACTGGCCCGGGGTGGTTCTGAGCATGGAGCGGGCGCTGCGCTCTCGGGCCGCCCTGCGTGCCCTCCGCCTGCGCTGTCGCACACGCTGCGCCACCGAGCTGCCGTGGTCGCTGGACCTCGATCTCGGTCTGGCCCCCAGCCTGAGCCAAGACCCGGGCGCCGCCGCCCTGCAGGACCTGCGCTTCTTCGGATCCCTGCTGCGCCGCGCCGCCTGCCTGCGCCGCTGCCTTGGGCCGCCCTCTGCCCACTTGCTGAGTGAGGAGCTGGACCTGGAGTTCAACAAGCGGAGCCCCTACAACTACCTGCAGGTCGCCTACTTCAAGGTGCGACTGGCCCGGAGCCCGGCTGCCGGGAGCGACCTGGGGAACTCGGAGAGCAGAGCAGGGACGAGTCAGCGGGGAGGAAAGGGGCCTCTTGGTTGTGGAGCTTCACCAGGGCAAGTGCTAACCTTAAAGGTCTAGCCAGTAGTGACCGCCCAAGCCAAGAAGAACCTGAATTTTTCTTTTGGAAAGGCTTCCTAGAGGGAACGCTTGGGTCTCCTAGTCCTGCTTCATTGCAAGTATCCAAGTGAGAAGCTAGGCACTTCTACAGCATCTTCCTTCCGGTTCATTCTCCAATCATGCTTTTCCTGCTCCCTAATCCAACAGCAGCGTTTATTCGGGACGTGGGATTGCCACGTCGCCAGCAGGGGCTGCCTGGCTCCTCCTTGTGGAGGACCCTCTGGGTAGTTTATCTTTTGTGTGTGTGTATATATAAAGAAAATGACTGCCTTTTGGGATGCCACAGCGCTTTAAGGCCAAGCCAAAACCAGGCTTGGAACAACAGGCTTGTCTGCCAGTGATGCCTGGCAGCGTACTATTTCCAAGACCGTGTTAAAGCACTTTGCATTTATTAGCTCATTTGCCCCCATTTGAGCAGATGCTATTAGTCCCATTTCAGGGGGATGGGCTGCACAGCACACTGAGTGTCTACAACAGTTTGACAGAACTTCAGTTGTACCTAAAGAGAGCCTTAGAGATCCTTGGAGACCTCAGATTTCTGCTTGTTCCCTCCATCCCTTCTGGTTATTGGGAAGAGTCCTCTAGACTTACAAGCCCCGACTGATTGGGTTCTGACTTAGGTCATGTCACTTAACAACACTACTTAAAATCCATTGACATTTATTGAACACCTACTACATTCCAGTTCTTGGACAAGTGATTAAAATGGTTGATTGACTCTTTTACCTTGTGTTACTGCTAGGAGTCACTGTATTAAGGGCTAACTAAAAAGGTTATGTAGATAGTTAGGGTTGTGAGAGCACAAAGGAGGGAAACCTCTAGCTTTGCCTCAGTTAAATTAGGCCTGAGGAAGAGGTGACATTGAAGAATGGTTATTCCCCAGAGAGGGGAAAGTAGAATGTGATAGTTGAGGCCACAGGAGAGTCCATTGCAGGACTCCTGTATGAAGATGTGAGCGGAGATCAGCAGGAGTACAAAGTTTAGAGAGGCCGGATAAAGGGAAAATTCTGCACTCTTCAGGCAGCCATCATCAGGCTTAGTTTTCAGACCGCTAATTCTGGACGCCAGGTGGATAGGTGGAAGGAAAAAGTGGTGACAGCGAAAGCAGGAGAATTTGGAGCCCTGAGCCTTAGTCCACCAGAGGAAGCTAGGTGCCAGTGCCGAGAGGTAAAAAGGTGGGGGATGGGGTTCATGACAAAGAAAGGTGGGGGACGTGCTGAAGGACAGGGGACAGTGAGCTGGGCATGGTGGCAGGTCATTGCATCCCGGCCTTGGACTCTCACCACAATGTGATCGTAACTGCTCTTGCTGCTCTGCTCCCAAATCGTTGCAGCTTTGACTCTTCAGCTCAGGCACTACATTTCAATTGGTTTTTGTCTGTTTGCTTGTTTTATTTTGTTTTGAGACAAAGTCTCACTTATAATCCCAGCACTTGGGATCTGAGGCAGGAGGATTGAGAGTTTGAAACTGACCTATATAGCGACACCCCATCACTCCATGTCAGTACACACACACATGTACACGCACACACAGAAACCAAGCAAACAATCAAAGTCCCACAGAGTTTGGATATGAACTAAATTTTTTTTATGTCATCCATAGATAAACAAGCTGGAGAAAGCTGTGGCAGCAGCCCATACTTTCTTTGTGGGCAATCCTGAGCACATGGAGATGAGGCAGAACCTCAACTATTACCAAACCATGTCTGGGGTAAAGGAGGAAGACTTCAAGGATCTCGAGGCCAAGCCCCATATGGTGAAAAGACACTCCCCGGCCCGTGTGTGTGTGTGTGTATGTGTGTGTGTGTGTGTGTGTGTGTGTGAATGTGTGAGAGAGCTGCTAGGTAGTCCTGTGCTGTGTAGTCCAGGCTGGCCCCAAGTCTTCAATATTTAATTCCTTAACCTAATTTAGTATCAAATTCTACATGTATTTTCATCATCTTTTGATTTAACATTTGAATAGCATTTTCATAAAGGATTTATTTTCTTGATCATTTTAATTGTTTATAAATCAGAACATTGGAGAGCCTGAGGATATACTCATTGATAGACAGGTGTTTAGCATGTTCAAGGCTCTGGGTTTGTATTCGGCAACAACAAAAAAACGTGTATGTATATATGTATATATATACATAATATTCATATATATGTACAAATATAAGGAACACTCTCAGAATGACATCACACATGCTAAGCACTCTACCACTCCTCAGTCCCAGAACAACTTTTAAAGTAAACCTGGACATGATGGCATACATATGTAATCCTAGGACTGGGGAAACAGAAGAAAGCACATCAAGAGTTCTAGGTCATCCTCAGGTATTTAGTGAGTTTGATGCCCTGCTGAGCTGTGTGAAACATTGCTTCAAGGGGCCTAGGGTGGTTTGTGGTTTATTTTTAATTTACGTGTATTTGTGTGTGTGTGTGTGAGAGAGAGAGAGAGTGAGAGAGAAGTGAATGAGTTTATGTGGCTGCCCAAGGAGGCCAGAGGAGGACCTCAGATCCCAGAGCTGGAGTCACAGGCATTGAGAGCTACCCCGTGTGGGAGCTGGGAGCTGAACTCAAATCCTCTGGAAGTGCCTGTTGTCAAGATTGCTGGTCCATCTTCCTCTAGCCTGTGTTGTCTGAAAACTGTAAGTCCTATAGAAACCTGTAAGAATTACAGCAAACTCTTGTCTTTTTTCTACATTAGGAGTTAATAAACAGGCACTGGGGAGCCGGTTTACTAACGACCTTCATTAAGCAGCAGTACCTGGGTTTCCCTTTCCATCCATAGCTTCGAGTAGGAGTAGCACCTCCGTGTTAGTGGCTCAGGATGAGGTGAGGGCCGCCTCTGGGCCTGTTTTGAGTACACCTTCCCTCCAGTAGCATGAGTTTCGGCTAGGAGTGCGGCTCTACTCGGAGGAGAAGCCACAGGAAGCTGTGCCCCATCTGGAGGCTGCGTTGCAAGAGTACTTTGTGGCGGATGAGGAATGCCGTGCCCTCTGCGAAGGGCCCTATGACTATGATGGCTACAACTACCTAGACTACAGTGCTGACCTCTTCCAGGCCATCACAGGTACGTGCCATTCAGAGCCTGACTTGACCAGATTTGACCAAACCTCCTAGGGCTTTAAGGTCAAAGTCCTGACAATAATAGTGTTTGTCTAAATACCATCTGCAACCTCATCCCCAAATTGTTTTTTTTTTTTTTTTTTAAGACAGGGTTTCTTCGTATAACTGCCCTGGCTATCCTAGAGTTCACTTTGTAGACCAGGCTGGCCTCGAACTCACAGAACTCCGCCTCCCAAGTGCTGGGGTTAAAGGCTTGTGCCACCACGCCCGGCTTTATCCCCAATTTTTTTAAAGTTTGGAACTCTGACCAAAAAGATGCCTTCCAGAGGCTGGGGTGATGGCTCAGCCATTAAGGTAGAAGCCAGAGAAGCAGTAGAGCCAGAGTTCAGAACCCTCAGTACCCAAACATAGGCAAACATAGCGGCAGGCACCTGGCATCCCCGGGCTAGAGCTTGGTGGCCGGACAGTCTCACGTGTAGATGAGCTTCGGGGTCAGAGACCCTGTCTTGATAAAAAATACAGTGGAGAAGGATGGAGAAGGACACCTCGCCTCACCTCTGGTTTCCACACACGTGTTCGCACATCCCACAAACATGCGCAAATGTATGCACATACGAACCACACAGAGATTTCTCTCCACTTCAGTTTGCCCATCCTAGCCAGAATTTGACTCCTAAGGAAAATGACTGAATCCTCATCTTTGATTCTTTTCAGATCATTACGTCCAGGTCCTCAGCTGTAAGCAGAGTTGTGTCACCGAGCTGGCTTCCCACCCAAGTCGAGAAAAGCCTTTTGAAGACTTCCTCCCTTCGCACTATAATTACCTACAGTTTGCCT
The DNA here is from genome assembly GCA_028658305.1 of Pachyuromys duprasi. NCBI lineage: Eukaryota > Metazoa > Chordata > Mammalia > Rodentia > Muridae > Pachyuromys > Pachyuromys duprasi. Next base: position 95,441,194 of record CM053763.1, read on the forward strand.
ACTATAACAGTAAGACCTGCTTTCTTTCTTCTCTCTGATGCCTCAACTAAGAAGCGAGCCAGGCAGGCAGACTTTGCAACCACCCGCCTTCAGCATGTCTGGCTTCTGTGTCTATGGGAAGCAACATGCCCAGTGCTTCATGGGTATTCTCTCATAAGCAAGTGGCCCAGGTACCAATTTCAACTGGCCGAAAGCAAAGAACAGAGGAGCCCAGGGCTTCTTGCTCTTGTCCCTCTTTGTACATTTGTAATCTAATTTTGCATTTGAATTTAAATGAGTAGCACAAGTCAGGATGTACTAAGGTTGAAACCAACTCGCAGGACATACCCAGCCCTCCTCCCAGGGTAGAGGGACTGAAAATACCCAGAAAACAAAGCAAAACAAAAATCAGCAAATCAGCCATTGTTTACTGGATACCTACATTGTGGGCTAACCAACCATTTTAGCACATCCAAGAGCACATGACGTGTGCACACATACAGTTGAGGTGAAAAGATCCTTCTGTCTAGGGGGCCATGTGCTGTTCTAGTCTTCCTCCTCTAAAAAGTCAGGTTGTATAGCAAAGAACCAATCTTCGCTGTCATCATGGCCTCAAGGCTTCTCTGATACCAGATGCTACATGGCTACTGGGATCCGGGATTAGACCCTTTCCTCACGGCCATTTCTTCCTTTGCAGTTGGGAACTATACACAGGCTATTGAATGCGCCAAGACCTACCTCCTCTTCTTCCCCAGTGATGAGGTGATGAGCCAGAATTTGGCTTATTACACAGCCATGCTTGGAGAAGAAGAGGCCAGCTCCATCAGCCCCCGGGAGGTGAGAGGCTTGCTTCAGCGAGGGCAGCTTCTGGCTGAACCCAGTCAGAAGACAGGAGAGTGCTGCTGGTAAAGGGGGGGGGATGGGACTTGGGCTCAGCTTGTCACTGGGGTGGGGAGGAGGATCAGGAGTTTGCAGAACGTTCCAGAGCCTCACAGCATTTTCTGCATTGGCACAGAGATTTCTCTGCCCCAGTTGACACCCAACCCAGGTGCTGGATGCCATTTGCCCAGAGTCAGTGCTATTCCCTTCATAATGGGTTTGTTTGTCCACACCTGCTTTCTGTTTCTGTGCATTTCTCCCTGTCATTTCCTGTTCCCCCCTGTATCACTCAGCATTTTCCACATCTCCACAATAAGGAGAAAATCTAGGTAGCACAGAATTCCACTCTGAGGGGGAAGCCACCACATAGCTCTGGAATTGAGTCTCCAGAGAAAATAATCCTATTGTCAGCCCCTCCCAGGTGAGAATGGCTTTCTTGTAGTTACCCGTCTTGGCCACTAGATGGTGCGGTTATCTAGCCTGAAGAAGGCCCTTCCCGGTCTTTGTCTTGCTTGGTTAATACTACAGCCCCCACCCCCACCCCTGTCCTTGTGAGTCTGTTAATGAACCTGGGAAGGGGAAGGAGAATACTCCAAGTGGTCACGTTTACTTAGGGCCCTCCTTCCAGGAAGGGAGTAGCTAATACTGGCTGCACACGCTGCCTTGCTGGGTACTTTCAGCCCTCCTCTTTTGTGATCAGCACAGCTGTCCTTTGAGGTAGGCCCTCTGCCTGTTGTTTCAAGGAGAACATGCAGATGGAATGACTTGTGTAGTAGCTGTCACTGGTTAGTGGTGACTGTTACCTGCTACGTGCTTTGTCCCTCTGCTGCTCCCACACATGACTGACACTCAGTAAGCTCAGTGAGTCATTGTAGGCTAAACAAGTGACGGCAGCGGGGTGCTTCCAGCACACTCCTTGAATTGTTGGTGAGAGTTAAATGGGACAGCACACATGGCTTGGTGTCTGGCATTTGGAGGAGGAAGCCAGTAATTGAAACTCCTTCGGGTGAAATTCCCACTTCCTCTTGGGTGATCATGGTAGCCGACAGGGCAGACTCCTTGAACTGCCTCACCTTTGTTACTCTCTCTTTCTCTCATCCTTCTGCTGCTTGGATCCTCGTAGGGGACCTGGGGAAAGATGTGACCCTGAAAGGGATTCCGTTCCCAGCCCTGGGTAAGACCCCTGAGCACACATGGGGTGCCGGAGTGCCAAGCTTGGCTATTCTGCAGCTGCCATCCTTCAGGGAGGGATAGGGTCTGGTCATCCTGAGGGGTCGGGTGGCCAAATAGAAAATGAGTGGGCCTGAGGACCCACAGCTCTGGGTGTGAATGTAGCATCGCTTTCAGACCCGCTGCTTATCTTTAAGATGAGGACAACAGTATCAGCCCATGAGCTCCCACTCATGAAGCAAAAGCTAGCCTGGGCTACACAGTGAGGCCTGATCTCAAAACAAAAGTGGCAGGCAAGATGGCTCAGTGGGTAAAGGCACTTGCTGCTGAGCCTGACGGCCTGATGGTACAAGGAGGGAACTGACAAGGTGGCCTCTGACCTCCACCCCCATGCCACAGCACACACACGCACACACACAAAATAAGTAAATAAATCCAATTTTAAAAAGGTATTTGCCACACAAGCTTATGGCCTGAGTTTCGATCTACAGAACCCACAAAAAGATGGATGGGATAACAGACTCCACAGAGTTGCCCTCTGACCTCCACACGTGCACAGTGGAGGCCATACTCTCCAGGACACACAAAGTAAGCAAACAAACATAAAAGAAAAGTGAAAAGGGGGCTGCAGCTCAGTCGGAAGAGAGCTTGCCTAGCGTGCTTGAAGCTCCGAGTTCAGCGTCCAGAGCTGCGAAAGCAAAAGCGGACTCTTGGTGCTGTGAGGCCTGTGCCCCATTCTGAGCATCTCCAGAGCTTCTGTTTCCGAGACCCGCTGACATCTTCTCCCCGCCAGTGAGGCTGAGTTATGCTGCCCACGGGGGTCCTCTTGAGCACAGAAGAGAGACCTTTCCAGACTGGGCAGCACATGATGGGGAGAAGACACCTCAGCCACATAGGGAAGTGTAAAATGCCAGGGACAGCCATCCTAGGGCCAAGTTCTAGGATAGTCTCTGTTTCCTCAGAACGCCCAGGAGTACCGACAGCGGAGCCTGCTGGAGAAAGAACTGCTTTTCTTCGCTTATGACATTTTCGGAATTCCCTTTGTGGATCCGGTGAGCCAGGGCAGGGGCTGGAAGGGATGGGGAGAGGGAAGCACTGAGGTGAGGGGGTACATGCTGCGTGACTCTGAGGAGTAATGGTCCAGGGCTGAGCCAAGCGTCGGGGTGTGCATGGTGAAAGGGGTCCAGTGCCACCTAGGTAGTTTAGGTTCCAAGAGCACCTCATTGCAGGCAGAGTATTCCTGGAAGCCCTGTGTCACACACTGAGACCTGGAAGATTAAGTCGCCTACTTGTTATCCTGACCTACCTTAGGACTCTTGGACTCCAGAAGAGGTGATTCCCAAGAGGCTGCAAGAGAAACAGAAGTGAGAAATTCCACGGTTGGATCGATCTGACAAAGCACTTGAGGCTTCACGCGCCCCGGCAGATGGGAACACCTGGCCAGGGGTGGGCAGGGCCAGGCTGGGAAGTTGGGGTGGGATCCAGTCTTCAGTGATGCCCGTGCTCACAGGTCAGAACGAGAAACCGCAGTCCGCATCTCCCAGGAGATAGGCAACCTTATGAAGGAGATCGAGACACTCGTGGAGGAGAAGACCAAGGAGTCGTTGGATGTGAGCAGACTGACACGGGAAGGTGAGCCAGCAGCGGGTGGCATGCCTGCGGTGTGGAGGGCAGCCAGGCAGGTCTCCCCACAGTCACCAGGCGGCGGCAGCCACGGCTTTGCTCAGCCCACCGTATACCAGCTTCTGCTTGTGCAGCAGGTGCTAGGACTTCCTCCACATCCAACACTCCTAGGAACTGTCATCCAGGCAGCCCTGAGAAGGGGCCTTTGGTTAAGAAGTAAGGTTCCTGTGTCACAGTTAGACTAGCATAGTCACTGTAAGTATGGAGGGCCTTCCCGCCTCCCCCCCACCCCAAAAGCTCATCCAACCACTCACATTGTCATCAAGAGCCAAAACCTTCCTGTTGTCCCTGCTCTGTTTGCTGTTTGCTGTGCTCCCGGCCCACCGTGATGTGATGGCCGCCCTCTGCGCTCCTTCTATTCTCCAGCCTTTGCCTTTTCCACTGCTTCCGGCCCACATAGGTCCAAACACCTCCTGTCTGTTCTTATCCTTTCCCACACACAGATGCCAGGCCTGTCTTCCAAACACTGGGACCATGCAGGCATTGTCAGAATCCCAGCATTCTCCAGCACATCCTCTGTATGGCTCTCTGTACCTCTACATCACATGGGATGGTCTGTTTCTGGTCCCCTGATCCTGCACTGGCCTGCGGGTCACTGCTCATGCTTGTAATCTCTCCTGACATACTTCTCTGCTCTTAAAGAGGCCTCAGAGAGTCCTTACAAATCCTCCTCTAGCCTCCCTCCTCCTGTGACTTTGTAAGGGGGCTGTGGCATGTCTAGCCCTGGTTGTTGTCTGTGGAGAATGGCACCATCTTCAGGTGTTAGGCTCTCTTTTGTGAGTGTGTTGCATCACTCACAAGGTCTCAGCGTGTAGATGGGGTTGAGCTGGGTCTCTAGTGCAGGCTGAGCAGACATCTTACAGCTAGGGGCTAACCATAGGCCTTTGCCATTGCTAGGTTGGCCGTATGCATTTAACAGGATGAGGGTGTGACAAGTCTGTCCAGCACTGCTTTCTTTTCAGCAGTTGCTTCGCTTCATGTCTGAGAGGTAGGTTAGGCAGACTGCAGGGCCGCTCCTGTACACAGTGTGATGGTGAAGATGCCACACTACTGTAAAGCCAGATACTGCACTGAGAGTTTACCTTGCTTTATTTGTTGTTCTTACTAATCTGTTGTCAAACTTGAAAGGTAGATGCTGTTAACAGTAATCGATTAAAAATCAAGGCTGGGTATGATGGTTCACACCTTTAATCTCAGCAGAGTCCAGCAGGTCGATTAAGTTTGAGGTTAGCCTGGTCTACACAGTGAGATCCTGTCTCAAAAACAAAGGAGGGGAGGCTCTGGGGAGATGGCTCAACAGTAAGAACACTGGCTGCTCTTCTAGAAGACCTGGGTTTGCGTCCCAGCACCCACAGAGTGGCTCATGACTGGAACTTCAGTCCCATGCTATCTGATTTCTTCTGACCTCTGTGGGCACCAGGCACACGGTACACAGACATACATGCAGGCAAAACAGCCATACACATAGAGTAAAATTTTTATTTTTTATCTATTTTATTTTTAAGGCAGGGTTTCTTTGTGTTTCAGCTCTGGCTGTCCTGGCACTAGCTCTGTAGACCAAGCTGGCCTCGAACTCACAGAGACAGCCTGACTCTGTCTCCCGAGTGCTGGGATTGAAAGCAGGAACTCCACCAGCCAAAGTAAAATGTTTGTGTTTTTTTTTTTAATTTACATTAGAGTAATTAAGTAGTTTGCAAAGTAAGTGGAGGTTTCAGGGACCAAACCCAGTTCTTTGATTCTGGAGTTCCTGTTTTAAATACACAGCATGTGGCTGTTTACTCAGGAGGCCCAAGAGCCAGCAGCTGTGATGGCAGAGTGAGGCATAGGATTTGCCCTCCGACTACCCTGCTGCTGCGGGACTAAGTTCTGCCCTTGACTTTCAGGTGGCTCCTTGCTCTATGAAGGCATCAGTCTCACCATGAACTCCAGAGTCCTGAATGGCTCCCAGCGGGTGGTGATGGACGGCGTGATCTCTGACGCTGAGTGTCAGGAGCTGCAGAGGCTGACCAATGTAAGCAAGGCCAGTCACTGCACCAACCCCCTTGCTCCACATGCCAGGGGCCCCTTAGGGGCAGTGCTCCCTGATGCCCTCATCACACACTCCTCATCACTCACACACACACACACAGCTGCCCTGACTAGCTTTCTAACTTTGCCTTATCTTCTGGGCCCATCAGGCAGCAGCAACTTCAGGAGATGGCTACCGAGGTCAGACCTCCCCACACACCCCAAATGAAAAGTTCTATGGTGTCACCGTCCTCAAAGCTCTCAAGGTAAACTCCATATCGGCTCTCTAGAGCACGGAGCAGGGGAGGAGTTGGGCGAGCAGCTGGCAGGGAGAAGTATCTCCCTGCTGACATTGCAGCTGCCAGCCAGTGAGGATAAGCTATGCTGAGGGCTCCTTGTACATCTTGGCTGTTAGACCGGGCGTAAGAAAAACGAGGCAAGTGAGATGGGAAGGATCCCCAGATGTGTGGGCAGGCTGTGGCTCAGGGCTGATCCCAGAGGGCTCCTAAGCAGGGGACTCGAAAGCTAGAAAGGAGAACAGAGAGGAGGCTGTAGGTGTGGGGAACAGGGAGATTGCTCCTTCAATAGCAGGGTGGGCGATGCTTTCCGGGTCCTGGCAGCCAATAGAGGAGTCGGGGCAGCTGACCACCAGTGTTCTTTGCAGCTCGGGCAGGAAGGGAAGGTCCCTCTGCACAGCGCCCACATGTACTACAACGTGACAGAGAAGGTGCGGCGCGTCATGGAGTCCTACTTCCGCCTGGACACGCCCCTCTACTTCTCCTATTCCCACCTGGTGTGCCGAACCGCAATAGAAGGTGGGCCTTCTCACCCCTGCAACGTCTCAGGAGTAGGCTGTGGCCTGGCACTGTACTAGACGCTGAGGACTTGGAGGAGACTAGGGCATGGTCCCCTTGTGCTGGCTGGGAAACCGGTGCAAGCATGTTGGCTGCAGCCCAGCACGTTGAATAGTGTTGAGTATGTCAGTAGCACAGAGGAAGATCCAGTCAGCTCCCCAAGGGTCAGGAGGTCTTCCAGGGCAGGTGGTGGGAACGTTGCAGGATGAATGTGTTGGTGCAGTTCAGGGTAGCCGGAAGCCTTGCAAGCCAGAGAGACCAGTTCTAAAGGGCTAGAAGCTCGGAAGGAGCTGAGGACACCGCCAGCTTACAGAGAACCCTGGTCAGGGGTTTGCATTGTATCCTTCCCCTCCGTCCTGCACTGTCGTCAGGCCCTCCCTTAGTAACTGTCAGACACCGGTCCTGTGCGGGAGCAAGTGCCTGTGAAGTCAGAGAGCTGCAAGGCCTTGTTCCTTCACATCCCTTTTGCTTTCACACTCCTGAGCAGGGATGAGGCACAGCCAGGCTACGGGGATCACATTTTTGTGGCCCAAAGCCAGCTCTGTCCTGCTGTAGCGTTCGGAAGACTCCGGCTCTTAACACTCCTTAGAAGGTGGCAGGTGCTGGAAGGCCTCTCTCTCCCTCAGGGTGTTAAAAGCTCTAGGAAAATCTGGGCGCACCAAAGGAATGTGTCAGGCACTTGAGTGTGTGCCACAGAGCCTTGAGGTGAAGGGCTGCTGCGAACAGTCAGGGAAGGACTTGGCAGGGCCCTCACTTCTAAGAGATGAGCTCTGCGGCTGTGTGTTGAGAGATTGGGAGCAGGTGGATCAGACTGGAGGCCCGGAAGCTGGTCAGCAGTGACCGAGGTGGGGGAGGATGAAGGCTGGAAATCTGGAAGTGGCAAGGAGGCAGAGAAGAGATACCGTGGGAGAGCATAAAGGAAGCCAGCGGGGGCGGGGGGTGACTGGCTGGACTCGATGAGGTGGCATCTGCCATCCCCGCACGGAGCGTGCCAGGGTTTACACTGGAGGAAGGTGTGATCTGCTGGCACTTTACAGTAATTCTGTCCATTCTCTTTCCATGTCCTCTCCCTGTGTGGTTCTCCACCCACCCCCACTCACAGAGCCCCACGTCACTGGCTGCGTTTTGCTGCTTTTGTTCACCTACCCCTCCACTCCTGCTGGAAGATGGAGTCAATAGATCCTGCACCCGCCAGCCTCCTCTACTTACCCCTGTGGTCCTTCCTATTTCAGAAAGTCTCTAGCCCTTCCAGGGTGAAGGCATTCGGCTCAGTGCCATCTGCCTTCTTGGCACCCACGGTCCTATGGGCCACATCCTGTGCACCCCGGAAACTTGTCCTGATCTCTAAGCTGCGGCTTAAACAAAGACTCCTCACAGCCCAAATACATGACAGTCCCATAGCCTCTCATTTGGGGGCACCCCATCCTCCCCTGCCCACGTGACAAGAGAGCATCTCACTGTGTTTCCTGTATACCCTACTCTAACATGGATTATCTTGGCCTCAGAGTCACAGGCTGAGAGGAAGGACAGTAGCCACCCAGTGCACGTGGATAACTGCATCCTCAATGCCGAATCCCTTGTGTGCATCAAGGAGCCCCCTGCCTACACGTTCCGGGACTACAGGTGAATGCAGCAGCCATGGTGCTCAGGCTCTGTGCTTGCGTCCGGAAGCCCCTCTGCGCCCTGCACTCTGCCTCCCCACCCTCCGTGCACATGCGCCAACACCGGCAGAGCAGGCTGTCCGTAAAGGCCAGTGCCTCATCCTAGCCCCCACATAGGAAGACAGACAGCAGGGAGATCCCTCAGGAAGGGTGTGAGTCGGAGGGCATGAGTGGGTTTAGCACAAAGGCACACTAGCTAGGGTGTGAAGGAGTCTCCAGAGTGGAGCGGGGAGCTTGTGAGCTGTTTATGGCTTCAGAAAAGCTTCTGGCCTCCAGCTGCTAGTGGAGAGCACACAGAGGAGGGTTCTGGGGAGAGGGGGATAAGCCGTGTCTGGATTCCTGCCTTTCCAGCGCCATCCTTTACCTCAACGGGGACTTCGATGGAGGAAACTTTTACTTCACTGAACTAGACGCCAAGACTGTGACGGTAAGTGTTCTCCTGTCCTCATCCCTGGGGACAGAAACCCCTCTGGAGCTGATGTCCCCAGAGGACAGGGCATAGATTGATTATTGGACTTTCCACCCCGTCCCTCACCTTATACCCTGACCCCACGCTACAGGATATGGCAGCTTTCTTCAGACTTTGGGTCCTGGTCCTGATGATCCCTTACTCTTCTGAGAGTTTTCCCGTTTTCCCTCTCCACAGGCAGAGGTGCAGCCCCAGTGCGGAAGGGCTGTGGGATTCTCTTCCGGCACTGAGAACCCGCACGGGGTGAAGGCTGTCACGAGGGGGCAGCGCTGTGCCATCGCCCTGTGGTTCACCCTGGATCCTCGACACAGTGAGCGAGTAAGAGCTGATGGGAGGGCCGCTTGTCTGTTTCCAGAAGACTCTGCTGGGTCTCCTTGAGTCCTATGGCTAGTGGCCCAGTCACAACAGAGGTCTGGGCTAGGGACCGCTATCCCAGTCATTGCTGCCTCGCCCTCCCTGGACCTTCCTTGTCACATAAGTGGGGTACCTGGGTGGGCCTTGATGTGGAATTCTTAGTTCAGTCCTTGGACCTTGCTCCAGCCACCAGAGCTTAGGTCTGCTGGGAAAGAGGTAGTCCCAGAGCCCCTGTGGCAGCACAGACATTGCTCTCTTGGAAGCAGCAGGTAAGCAGGTGAGGACCTGGGGGTTGGGGCTCTGAGAAGTGTTTGCCATTGCAGGACAGGGTGCAAGCAGATGACCTGGTGAAGATGCTTTTCAGCCCAGAAGAGGTGGACCTCCCCCAGGAACAGCCCCTGCCCGCTCAACAGGGCTCCCCAAAACCTGGAGAAGAATCTCTGTCAGACAGAGAGTCACAACGCAAGGATGAACTATGACAGCAGCTAGGTCACACACGGGTGCCATTGGACTCATGCGGGGACTTGGTCCTGCAGCCTGGACTTCCCAGCTCCTTGGGGCTGCAGAGTGAGGGCGACTTCTGTCTGCCATCCAGCCAGAGGATCCTGCCCGCAGCCTTCTGCATGGTGCTACTGTTCTTGGAGTGGACGTGGCAGGCTGCCACTCTCCTCTGGGCTTGGTTGAAGGCTCAGGATGCAGGCCCAGAATCACCCCGGGGCCTAAATAGGCAGCTGCCTGACAGCAGCATGATATTTAAATGTCTATGCAGACAACCAAAGAATAAATGATTCTTCTTTTTTCATTTAGTGGTTTGTTCCAAGAGAGGAAATGTTTCCATTCTTCCACAGACGCCATGCTTGGTAGCCGCTACTCCTGGCAGTGTGTAGTGGCCCGTGCCATACAGGAATTCCTGTGTAGCCTCAGGCCAAATAAACCCAGGTACCTTGGGCTTTTACCATAGAAGGGGCATCTTGGTCTTCACTGTGCCCGTCTTCTAGGGGAGCTGGGTGGCCCAGATACAGCACCCAATGTGGCAGCACCTCATGAACTTCAAAGCTGTGAACGAAGCATCCGGCTTGTTACTAATCCTCTTCTGGCAGAGAGCATCAGTCAGCAGTGCTCTGGCACGTTGGAGGCAGCCACATGCTTCTTGCTCTGCTGGCCGCCCTCAGAACCTTTACCTGAGAGCCTCATGTGTAGGATGATAACTCTGAGGGACCAAAAGCATGGAACTGGAGATTCAGCTCCCCTGGCCACAGCTGGCACCAAGCCCACCGCCTCCACCATGCTTGAGATGCCGTAGCACAGGGTGTAGGAACCGGCCCCCCGAGTGATCAGTAGTCAAACAATATTTATTTAGTGAGCAGCAGCTTGGTGCTGGGAAGATGAGAGGGAGTTAGGCGAGCCTGGTCCTCACAGAGCTTGTATTTTATAGGGGATACATAATAAATGTGTAACTATGTATGTGTGTGGTTTGTGTATCTCTAAGCCTTTGATGGAGAAAGTCAAGTCAGGGTCCCAAGATAGAAGGAACAGCAAGAAGACTGAGGGGCAGGAGAGATGACTGAGCCGTGAAGAGCCCTTGTTACTCTTTGCTTCCTGGTACCCAGATCAGGTGGCCTATAGCCTACCTGTAACTCTAGTTCCAGGGGATCTGATGCCCTTTTTTGGCACCAGCACAAACATGGCATACTTATATACATACACACACACACACATACATATATGGCTACTGCAGGGGCAGAATGGACCGGTAAGAAGGGTAGTAAATGGTCAGATCCTGAAGGCCCCAGCAGGGTTTTGAGTTTGGAGCATTAACATGGGACTAACATAGTAAAAGTTTCCTTGAGCCAGGTGGTGGCGACCCACACCTTTAATCCCAACACTCAGGAGGCAGAGGCAGGTGGGTCTCTGAGTTCCAGGCCAGCCTGGTCTACAGAATGAGTAGACCAGGACGGCCAGGACTACACAGAGGAATCCTATCTCCAAAATAAAACAGAAGCATCCTTGGGCAATACATGGAGAAATAACTGTTGGGACAGGAACAGAGGGGTTGTTGAGTGCCCAGAGGGAGAGGAGGCCTGGGCCAGGACCGAGCAGTCGAGGTAATGAAGACCAGGCTTAGACCAGTTTCCCAATAGCACCAACAGGCAGTGCTGAAGGGTTGGGAATTAAGCCTCCCAGTGAGGCTTCCTCCCTTTCCTGAGCAGAAGATGGGGGACAATTAGCTGCTGGAGGAAAGTAATCTGTGGCCAGCAGGAACCTGGGTGGGGTGTGCTAAGGGTGAGTTTAACGGGCATACAGCTGGTGTTTGAAGCCAGGAGAGGTATACAGAAAAGTCAAAAGTTAGCTCACCTAGAAGCGGTCTGGAGAACAGCAAGAGAGATTCCCCACATGAGGGCCTTTCAAGAAGGAAGTGAGCAGTAGTGTGCGGGCAGCATCAAAGACCCCAAAGCCTCAGACCCATGGGATGACAAAGCCTTCCCCTGGCCGGAGGACAGAAGACAAACTGCTGACCTCCAGCTAAAACCAGCACCTGCAGAAAGCACCAACTGCAGATTCCTCATCCTGGATGTTGACTGTATAGCACATCACCCCAGAATCCTCCTCCCAGGTGACCGCTCCTTTACAGAGAGCCCCCCTCCTGAGATGAGCTAACCTGCCCTCTTCCTCCTTGGTGCTGTACCTAATACACTGAGTTTCCAGGCTGCCCATCAGAGAGCACATAGCCCACCGGATCCCAGGTTTCCGACGCACGGGGGTCTGTCATTTCTTCATTCCTCATTGCCCCAGTCAGGTCAATCCCAAAGCTGTGTAGATCAAGGCAGTAGTGACAAATGGTGTTCAGAGGCGGAACAAGATGAGAACTGAGGGGCTGGAGAGATGATTCAGCAATTGGGAGCACTGACTGCTCTTTCAGAGGACCAGGGTTCAATTCCCAGCACCCACATGGCAGCTCACAACTGTTTGAAACTCCAGTTCCAAGAGATTAGCACCCTCACACATACATACATACATGCAAGATGCCAATCCACTTTTAAAAAAAGTAATAAATTATTTTCAAAAAGATGATAACTGAGCTGGCCATGGTGGTGCACACCTGTAATCCCAGCACTCGGGGAGGCAGAGGCAGGTGGATCTCTGTGAGTTCAAGGCCAGCCTGGTCTACAAAGTGAGTGCAAGACAGCCAAGGCTACACAGAGAAACCCTGTCTCAAAAAACCAAAAAGAAAAGAGAAGAAAAAAGATTACTAGTTACCTGGCAGGGCGACACCCTGAACAGGAAGGTTTTCCCAGGGCGAGCCTCAGCCATTGCACGTGGGGTGTGATTGCCCTTAAGATTTTCCCAAATTCAGGAAACTCCACAAGGATTAGGGGGAGGGGATAGCGGGAAGAAGAAGAGAGGGTGGGACTGGAAGAGACGAGGGAGGGGACTGGGAAAGGGATGTAAAATGAATCAATTAAAAAAAAAAAGCTGATTACTGAAAGCCTAGAATGATGGTGGTCACCTGTAACCACAGCACACAGGATGAGAGTCCAGGGCCAGGCGACTGCAGAGTCTGAGGCCAGCCTAGACTACATGAGACCTTGTCTCAAAGTAAGAAAAAAAAAAGGTGTGTGGTGGGGGGGGGGGATGGCTAAGGGTCTGTTTCTGTATTTGACAACAGGAAAGTCAGGGAGACTTTCTCAGAGATGTTTTGGTGAGGTGATGAACACGGGTGAGTCAGAGGAAGAACAACTCTCAGGAGCTAGCTCGGTGCAGAGGCAGAAGGGGGAACTGGAGGGCTGGGTGGAAGTGTGTCAAGGTGCTGGTGGGATGCTCACTGCTCCTGTTACCATCAGGGATCCCTCTGTCTGACCTAGTCTGCACAGAGGGACTAAAGGATACATCAAGGGGGCATGGAGCTGAGTGGTGGTGACGCACGCCTTTAATCCTGGCACTAGGGGAGGCAGAGGCAGGAGGATGGCTGTGAGTTCGAGGCCAGCCTGGTCTGCAAAGTGAGTCCAGGACAGCCAAGGCTACACAGAGCAACCCTGTCTCAAAAGAAAGGGGGAGGGGATGTGTGTGCTTGGAGCTGGCCTGGGCACTGAGCTGAGTGATACTCCTGAATGAGAAAGTATGTGACCACGTTGTTTCCTCACCGGGACAGAGAGGTAATCCATGTGCTGAGGCTGAGACACCCAAGAACACTTGCAAAAGAATTCTCACACAGCACCTGACGTGATAGAAGTAAGTCCACATTACAGAACTCTACACTGGCCTTGTCCTTGTTTTCCAGAAGTTTTTATATTGGGACAGATGCCTTTTACGATTTCTTTCTTCCTTCCTGTCTTTCTTTTATTTAGTTGGATATTTTGTTTGTCTGTTTTTTGGTTTGGTTTGGTTTGGTTTTTTGAGACAGGGTTTCTCTGTATAGCCCTGGCTGTCCTGAACGGGCTCTGTAGACCAGGCTGACCTCGAACTCACAGAGATCCACCTGCCTCTGCCTCCCGAGTGTTGGGATTAGAGGCGTGTGCCACTGTGCCTGGCAAGGTAAGATGTTTTTAGTGGCAATGGGACCAAGGTAAGTGTGTATAATTAGGCTAGGGGGCTCCTCCAGAACTAGTAGGTGATGGCAGGGTCCCAACTGAGCTACAACTGTGTGTGCTTGCTCTGTGTTTAGGAAAGCATGTAGAAGAGCAGCTCAGCAATACGAGGAAGCTTGCTCAGGATGGAGACAGCCTGTGGGAGTGTCGCGGGGCATAAGGAGCAGCTCAGCAAAGCCAGGGCAGATAAGAACAATCGGACACTCATTGGTCTCTGATGCCCAGGGAAGCTGCAGATCTGGGAGACTGGGTACCAGAGATCCGTGCACAGTGCTGTTCCCAAGGAGGGAAGACACCATTTTGGACTGCCCCATGCACTGTGAGGTTTCCTTGCCCTGATTAGACAGTGGAACACCTGAGACCCCTAGTGCAGCCTCAAGCTGCTTATGGGCCTCAGAAGGGAGGAAAACAATGTGCCAACTGCAGTGTGGGGGCATGCTCCACTGTGCCTGGCCAGGCAGAGTGGCTGCGGGTAGCACAGGGTCATCAGGCTTCTTTGCTGTGTGGCCCAAGGTGAGTCATTTCTGCCCTGAGCCTGTAGTGCAGAGAGCTTTACCCAGATGGGGGTATAAGGCTGGCACCACGTCTAAACCTCCAACTTTCCATGGCAACTGCAGGGAAAGTAATAGATTGCAAACGACTGAACCAGACCCTCTTAACCAGCCATGGGAGAGAGCAGTGGACCAGTCCCTGGTGTTTCATTAGGAGAGAGGCAAAACCAATGAATCTTCATAGCAACCCATCAATGATCAATACATACCTGCCAAGGCCACCCTCAGCTGGGCACGGTGGTGAAAGACAAGGCAGCCGGTTCCCAGCCTTAAGCAGTCTGCTATACCAGGAGGAAGCAGCACCAGGGGAGGTCCATCCTTGGGCCAATATCTGGGGAACAGCTTTGATCAGCCACCGTTCTGACCATTTGTGATCCTAATAACCTCATCAGCCAGACAGGCAAGTGCTAGCACCCCTGTTTTTCAGTTGCGGGATCTGACTAAGACAAGCTGAGGACTTGCCTAACATCATACACTTTTCAGCAGCTAAGGAAAAGCCAGCACCCTCCGGAAGTGAAAGCATTTTATTTTTATTTTTTTAAACTGTGACTTGTGCCCGCCCCAGGCATTTCCCATCAACTCCGACGGGAGGCTGGGCTGGGAACCTTGAGCCATCCGGTTCTCTCTGCATGCCTGCGAGTCACTGGGCTGCAGGGCCACCAACAATAGTGGGCTCCCTAGGGCAGAGAGCAGAAAAGCTACCCTGGGCGAAGGCTTGGAACATTGGTAAAGGAGCAGGTTTGGGTATAGAAAGGCTGTTGGGAAAGCAGAGCACGTTTAGGTAGAACAGACCCAAATCCTCAAGTGACAAAGGGAAAAGCAATTGGAAGAGATTCATGGGAAGATGTAAGAATCATGAAAGCTTTATGCTGGGCAGTGGTGATGCACACCTTTGATTCCAGCACTCTGGAGGCAGGAAAAGGCAGATCTCAGTTTGAGGCCAGACTGGTCTACAGAGCAAGTTCCAGGACAGCCAAGGGCAAACAGAGAACCCCTGTCTCTCCAACAGAGAGAGACAGAGAAAGAAAGAAAAGAATCATGGAGGTGCTGGGTCCTTAGAATGGGGCTTGGGAGATGCCCAGAATGGAGAGATCAAAAGACAGGCAACCGACTGCCCCTCAGGCTTCATGTCTGGGACACATTAGCTCTGGGGACAGGGACTATCTTCCCCTTTACCTCAGCTCTCACATGTCTGCAGACAGGGGTCACAGCTGGTGTTCTGTGTGGCCCTGAGGGTCCAGTACTCACATATCTGACCACTGTGCTCCCCAGGTCACAATGAGGCCCGGTTCTCCCCACAGAGAAGCCTTTGCAGAAGGCCAAGAGCCAGCTTTGGGACAGAGGGCCTTGTCTGGCCTGTCCGGCAGCCTGTGTAGAGCCATCATCCCAGCCTGGCAAAACAGTGTCCCTTTTGTGACTGAGTCTCCATAGTCCTCTCGTTTGTAGGGAGCATCTTATGAGGCTCCCCCATTCCTACCCCTTCTTCCCTCCAAAAGGCAAAGGTGGGGGAGGGGCCATAGAAACCAGCACCACACACATCCCAGTTACCTGCCTCCTTGGAAGGGCTGCCTTGAGGTTAGCAGGGTCTCACTGCCTGCTTCCTCTGCCCAGGAGTCTTAGCTGTACCTCCTGCCTCACTCTGGGCTCCTGTAACCTCCCCTATTGTCTTGTAATCATTCATGGTAGGAGAATTTGAAGTCAGAGCATTTTCTCTCTACCCATTCTGGACCCCACCGGATTCTGGGATTGGCAGGCTACCCTACAAACCAGGTCCCATGTACACAGGAAGTCGCAGGAACCTATTATATGGCACTGTCTGCCAAAAGGCATTCACCCCTTCTCCAGCTTCTCCCAGGTCCCCCTAGCTGGAAGCTGGAGCTGCAGGCCATACCAGGGGCCCACGCCCTGAGCAGGCACACAGGCTTGCCATTGTCTGACAGTGCCAGGCACCCACGTGAAGAATGCAAGGCAGCAGGCTGGGGGTTTGTCCCTGCAGTGGGGGCTGAGGCGGTGGGGGAGGGAGCTGGCCATGTTGCGGCTCAGGAGAGGCAGTGGGATGCAGGGGATGCAGAGAGGCGGCTGGAGTGGGAACAGGGGTGTGACATTCCTCCTGCACCCATGCCAGGCCTGTGGGCCTAAAACGAACGTGAGAGGATTTCTAATGAGACCCAGGGGAGTTAAACATTCCCTGCTCCTGAGGGCTGACTGAGAAGGGGCAGGCAGGGGTCTAGAAAGGGACAGCTTGAACCCCAGGAATGTGCAGAGGCCGCTGCCCTTGCCAGGCTCTTCTGGAACTAGGGGCCAGGGCCTGCTGTCCCAGGTCCCAGCAGGAGCTGCTGAACCAGCCAGCAAAGGGATTAACTGGCTGAGCACTTCTCCTTCCTCCAAGTCCAGGCCAGATGCTGGTGCAGGTCTTCCCAGATCCCGAACCACATCTGAGGCTAGCCTGCAGCCACCGCCGGCTCAGTAACTGTGGGATCCCTCTTCTGACCCCTTAGATCCTAAACAGAGTCTACAGCACATGTTTCCTGCTCTGGCCTTTTTCTGTTTCGATAGACATGGCTTCCAGATACCCAGAACTTTTCTCCTCAACTCTTCATGTCTACTCTAGTCTCTGCACATCTGAGCCCTTACCCCAAAACTAACTCTCATGGTAGAGTGCTTGCCTCTCACATACAAGGCATACCCATACCCGTGCAAGGCGTTTCCATTTGCAGTGCATATGTACCTGTCACGTGCACGTACACACACGCACACACACACACACACAGCTCTAGTTTCTCCCCTGCTGTAACTAAAACCTCTTTCCTTTTCTGTCCTCAGGCCAGCGGGCAAGAAACCCCAGGTTCAGATCAGGCACAGGAAAGCACAGCAAAACCAACCACTGAGCCTGCATTTACTGAAGGGATTAGAAGAATCCTTGGGCACCAGAATCACACTCCTGAGGGGAAGGATCCCTGGTTGGAAAGGCCTCGAGGAGAAGGGTCACTCCTCCTAACCCCTCTTATCCTTAGTATTGAGACAGGGAGAGCAGGGGTACCCCAGCTTGGGCGCTAGGTTCCGCCCTCCATCCCGAAGAAGCTGGGCAAGAGCTCTCCTGGGGACCGGCTGTGGGCGGGTTTTGGCCTTTTCCAGCCCCTGGGCCGCCCCCTGCATTCTGGAATCCAGCAGCCACTGCTTTCGCAGGGCTGACTCTGAGGCTGGCCAGCCAGCCGTCCAGTCCTGTCTCCTCCCAGCCTCCTGGGCTGCTGAGCTCCCCTGTCCCAGCTCTTACCATGACCGCAGCGCTGCTCCAGACCCTGGCCCACCTCTGAGCCCTGGAACCCTCAGACTCCTCCCTGCGCCATGGCCAACTCGGGCCTCCAGCTCCTGGGCTACTTCCTGGCCCTGGGCGGCTGGGTGGGCATCATCGCCAGCACTGCCCTGCCGCAATGGAAGCAGTCCTCCTACGCAGGCGATGCCATCATCACCGCTGTGGGCCTGTACGAAGGGCTGTGGATGTCTTGCGCCTCTCAGAGCACCGGGCAGGTGCAATGCAAGCTCTACGATTCGCTTCTGGCCCTGGACGGTAGGCCTCAGGCCGGGGTCGGGGTGGGGGGCCACTGGCTGGGCTGGTGAGGTTTAGGGCAAACTTTCTCATAGCGTGTGCTCTCAGCGCTGGGCGGTACGCTCCAGCCCCTGTGCGATTCCCTAACTACTGTCCCGTGTACTCCGGAGAGTCCAGGCCAGGCTGGCGGCTTGGGCTCCCTGTGCTGACACCATAGCCCTGCAACTCACCCAGCCTTTTGCATTCTGATGTTCTCCTGTGTAACCAGGACACTAATACATAGGACATGGGAGGGTGGACCGAGATTGGTCTGGCTCCTGAAGCCTGTTAACACCCTCTGCTCCTCTTCTCTCCATAATCCATACTGACAGACATATGTATACACACACATGCCCAGATTATACCCCTCACACACACACATACACAGAGTCAGACACCATTTCATTTCTGACCTTGGGGCCATTTCACCTGCACTCCAACAGGGCCCTGAGCAGAACCGGCACTAGCCAGTCTGACTTCATACTGGTCCAGGCAGATCACTGGCCTCCCTTGGGCACTCAAGCCTCCTGAGCTGCCTCCGTCTTAGAACTCACCAACACGTTCTTAGAGAAGCGGGCTTTCAGCTCCATAAATGGCTGGCTGACCGGGTTGCCGCTGGGACCAAGCTGGCCTTAGTTGGTCCTCACACTCCCAGTTCTTTCTCTGGCGGTATCCTGAGCAGCACCCTGCTCTATCTCCTGCTGCTTGAGGGTGCACCACGCCTGAGAGAAAGCCTCGGAGGAGCAAATCCAAACTGGGGTCAGTAGTGATGATGACCTCATCCCATCCCTTATTCTCATATACTCAATTGTGTCTTCTCACAGACAGGCAAATACTCAGGCCCCATTGGGTTTCCACTTAAGCCCTTCCCACACCGGCTTCCTCCCATTTCAGGTCCAACCCTCCATTTTGCACCCCCTTCTCATAGTTCCCCACACTTGCTCAGTCCCTTCTCCCACTGCCTCAGGTCACATCCAGTCAGCGAGGGCCCTGATGGTGGTGGCGGTGCTCCTGGGTTTTGTGGCCATGGTGCTCAGCGTCGTGGGCATGAAGTGTACGCGGGTTGGAGACAGCAACCCCATCGCCAAGGGCCGCGTGGCCATCTCTGGGGGTGCCCTCTTCCTCTTGGCTGGTAAGTAACTCCTCTCCCTTCTTGACCATGCAGCTAGACTACCTCTGGTGGCTGGCTGGGCCAGGCAGAGCTGAGCACCCCTACTTGGTCCTTAGGTCTCTGTACTTTGACCGCTGTCTCATGGTATGCCACCCTGGTGACCCAGGAGTTCTTCAACCCTAGCACACCTGTCAACGCCAGGTAAGTGCTGGAGTTAAGCCTCCTTCCTATCTGTCCTCCCCTGGCCCCAGCTGTCACTAAAGAAGAAGAAATAGGGAACTAGGGAACAGGCCCCCAGCTAGTTTCTAAGAAAGGAGAGCCGTATGGGGTGTGGCCAGGCCCCTGGGAGGGACAGGAGACCTTCCATCCTAGTGTAGGCAGGCCCCTGAGGAGCCCAGCGTCCTAACTCTGGTTCTGAGCTCTAGCTCTCTCTAGATCTGTGTTCTTCCTGGGTGACCCGGGTCACCTGTGACTAAACCTTTTCATGCCAGGACCAGATTGCTTTCCTGTGGTTGTGAGGATCCAAGAGGCACTCAGGAAAGAGGCTTCTCTCCCAGGCCTCAGTACACCTGGGCTTGCGTTACTTTCCTTGGTGTCAGCAGGCCAAGACAGCTTCCTGCAGGAGGCAGTGGTAGAGTGGGGAAGGGGAAGCTGGGTAGAGGAAACTCGAGAAAATGGGGAGCTATGGTAAGACCCAGCAGCTGGGAGGAGAATTTTGCCCCTCATCCTGGGTAAGACTGAGGTTGCCCTCTGCTGTGGGCAAAGAGCAAGGAGGAGGGCAGCCCAGCCCAGCGGAGTGGCCTTGGCCTCCAGCAGAGGGCTCTGGTTGACTGACAAGAAGCAGAAGCGGCAAGAAGCAGAACATAGAATTGGGAGCTACTTTGGTCAGAATTTGTAAGGGCAAAGTTGTGGGTGGGTGGGTGGGTGGGTAGGGGGGTAGACAGGGGCTTTTAGAAGGGCCTGGGTGTAACTGGTTCCTCCATTCCTCTCAGCCCTGCCACGAGCAAAGATGTCCTGCTGACTCTGGGGTGGACAGGGATAAGCCTTCCCATAGGGTCTGTCTCCATGGAAGGCTCCATGGAGAAGACAAAGATGAAGGATTCAGACAAGAGAGTTGTCCCCTGTGTAGGCAGATACAGCACAAAGACCTGTCATGCAAGGGCTAACCTAAGGTGCCAGGCTGGGACTAAAACCATCCATTTCTTCAGGACTCTCGGGGCCACCTTGGCTGGGTCCTGAGAACGCAGTTAAACCTCTGTCTGCCCTACAGGTGCAGATCAGAGACTCCCCCTGGTGGGGGTTGTGATGAGGGGTGAGGTGAGCCTGTAGCAGGGTAAAGGGGAACAACAAGGCAAGTCCCTCAGTCGGGAGGCTCCGTATGAACTGGCCCTGAATGTAGAGAAAGAGACGGGAAGGTGTTCTAGGAGGGGAAACCTGTGCCAAGATGGCCGGCTGGCAGGGCTAGATGTAGAGAGCCCAGGTCAGGCAGCTATCTCCAGAGGGCAGTAAGGAGCAGACCTGGTGGGACACTGTTCCATAGACCAGACCATGATGAGGAAAGAAGACAGCAGATTGCTTTGCTACAAACATCTGGATCTCTGTATCCACCAGAAACGGAAATGAGCCTGAACTGCCCACCCCAGGCTTGAGCTGGTAGGGAGGGACACCGGGTGAGCACTCACCCTTGTTTATTTGGAGAGAAGGAGAAGGCCCGTGAGCGTGTGTGCTGACCTCTGTCTACCCGGTGCTGGTTGGGGCCAGGCAGGACTGGGGTTTGCAGTCTGATACAGTCCTTCTCTTACAGGTATGAATTTGGCCCGGCTCTGTTTGTCGGCTGGGCCTCTGCTGGCCTGGCCATGCTGGGAGGCTCCTTTCTCTGCTGCACATGTCCAGAGCCCGAGAGAGCCAACAGCATTCCACAGCCTTATCGCTCTGGACCCTCAACGGCTGCCCGAGAGTACGTCTGAGCCTGTCCTGCCCAGCCCCCCTTTGCCCAGCAACCCCCTCGCCCAGAACTCCAGCCAGACTACATAGTACCCTGGGCAGGGGCAGATGGGATACAGATCTCTTGAACTCAGTTTGAAGCTCCCAAGTACCTGGTCCCAGACTCAGATACACAAAAGAGATCAGAGGCCAGACCCAACCCACACATGTCACCCAGTAAGAACCAGGCCTGGTCTGTCTACAGCGGAATGGGCACACAGGGCCTTAATACTCTGGCTTGGCCACTGGCTCCTTCTCCCGCCCACTTATGTGCTGAAAGGGGCCATCTGCCTAGTATATCCTGGGGGGCCCTGAGAACCAGCAGAAGGATCTCTGTGCACAGTGCTTTCTGCCAGGCAGCTCTTCATACTCCATTCACTCCTCACAGCGGCCACACAGAGGAAATCCTCTGCCCGAAGGACTGTCCTCACATCACACACATGAGGACACTGAGCTTCAGAGAGACATGCTGGTGCGTGTCTCTTTTGTCTGTGAGAGCAGGCCTCAGGCCCTGGCAGTTAGTTGCCCAACATTGTTTGGGTGCCCATACAGGTCACAAGGTCAAACTGTGTCACTTCCACAGTTTCCACAGGGCGCCGTAGGAATCTAGCCATAGGCAGGGTGGCTGGGCCTGAACTCCGCAGCCCTGTCTCCGGTATCTTCACTCATCCCACTAACCACCCTTCTCTCTTTTGACTTGCAGACCCGTTGTTAAATTGCCCGCCTCCATCAAGGGCCCCCTGGGTGTGTAAGGTCCAAGTTCTCAGCCAGGCCCTGCCCCCTACCACATCTAGACTGTATGTTTGGTACTTTTTGGAAAGAGAAGTGAACTTTCAGCCCCCAAGTGTGATGTCATCCTGTGTGTTCCCATGCGCCTAGGGTGGGGCCTGGGCTAGAGAGGTCAGAGCCAGCTTCTGGGGCTATCGAGGTGGGTTCTGGGGCGCAGGCAGAGCAGGAAGCGCTTAGGGTTCCTGCTCTGGATCTCTGCCGGCCCCCGCCTTGGAGTGTGCTGCCAGGACTTCCATGAGGGGAGACCACAGATATCCCTGGAGGCCACTTGAAGCCTGGCTTAGTAAAGGAGCAGGCTTCAGGGTGAGGGATCCCCAGGCATGAAGACCACCCCACAGGTCGAATGCTCTAGGCCCTCCCTGGGAGCCTTTCTGAGGAAAAGGATAGTCTCTGTGAGGCCCAACTGGGGGCTGGGTTACATCCAACTGAGGGAACACTGTAGGAGCTCCCTGGGTGAAAAATAGAGAGGGACATTGAATAAGGACTGCCCCCAGGCAACTCGGAAGCCCTTAGCTCAGTTCTCACCTTACTTCTGCAGTGACTGTCAGAGTCCCAGTCACCCCAAAGTGCAGCCAGGCAACAGGGTCTTGAAGCCCAGGTATGACTTTCTAGAAAAGGTCAAGTCCTCCAAGGAACTGAGGCCAACCAGCCCGGACCAGCAAAGGGACAGCAGTGTCCCCAGCCAGAGTGTGATGGCCCCTGCCTTCACTTGCAGGCCTCCGCCACCCAGCCCTCTCCAGGTCTGTCCCTCTCCGGGGAAGAGGTGTCCACCACTATCCTTCTCTTGCTTCCCATAAGCCTTCCTAGCTAACCGGCTAGCACTGGCTTTTTCCACTTCTAGTCTGTAAGCGCATCACCCACCAAGCTCCTGAATCCCCAGAAGCCGATTCAGCTTCATGCTCAAGATTGGCCTTGCAGTCTTGAGGTGCAAAGACCAAAACAGGAGAGCTGACCGGGATGGGAGGAGGGAGCAGCTGACGGGAGAGGTGCTAAGCTCGGACAATCACCTACCTGCTAAACCTCTGACCAGCTAATCTTCTGATTGGTGGCAGCCGGAAACAGCTCTCCCCAAGTGAGGCCCCTTGAGCTGTGAGACCCACAGGAGAGCCCTGTCTGGTGCCTGAAGCCATCAGGTGGCTCTTGGCCTCAGGCAGGCATTGGAGTCATCTAGAAAGGGATGCCCAGACTGCACCCAGACACAGTGACTCAGTTGGCCTGGTGGACATCAGAATCCACACAGCTCCTTTGCAGTGTGTGGTTCATACAGGGGTAACTCCTTGAGGCCTACACTCAGACCAGTGCTGAGGGCGGAAGGAGCCTACCAGAAAAGGGTGGGGGAGAAGCTAGACCAGAAGGGAAGTCCACCTCCTGCCTTTCCGGAGTCCAGACCACTGGAGGAGACGCCCACATCCTTGCCATCAATGTCCCTTTGTGCTTAATGATTTTGACTTTGAATCCTGTCACGTGCAGCTCGACTAACACAAGAAACCTGTGAAATCAAGTGTGACACGGATATCCCCTCCCCAGGTCTGGTACTTAGCAGCCCTTGGCATTTGGTTTGAATGCTGGCAGGAAGTTTCCTGTCTCCTCTTCAGAGTCTGAGGGCTAAGGAGGCTCAGAACTTGGCAGGGGAATGTGGAGGCAAAATATACTGTATCTTACGGCCATCAGGGGCAGGCTGTGAGAGAGGAGAGCTCCAAGCAAGGACAAGACCTGAGAATGGGGTGACATTGTAGAAGCTTATTCTATCCATACTGGAAGGGCAGAGGTCACACACCTTGATGAATTATGCAACCAATTTACACACTGAGGTACGGGGGCGGGGGGGGGGAGTGTGTGGAAGAAACTGAAGGAGTTGAAAGCTCAAAGTTGGGGGAATGTGGTCTCCCAGTGTCTCCTGAAACAACCCCATTCAAATGTCCAGTCCGTTGTTTACTGTTCTAACCTCAAGGCTGAGGGATCAGGCAAGGACTGGGGGAAGACGAGGCTCACACTCAAAGGGGATGGTTCTAAAGCTATTGCCAGTCCTTTTATAGTAAACGGAGTCCCAGAAGAGAAATTGGCAAGTTGTACACTTTGAGTTTAGAAGGAACATAGCTTTGCATTCAGTTCCTGAAGTCCCAGGCCTTGGGGGAATGGACCAATAAGCAATGGCCTGGGAAGATGCTTGAAAAACATATGGCTATGAGACAACTTCAAGAAGTTCTTATTTTTGTGCTACATAATACTATTACTCTGTGTGATAATGACACTGAGGGCAGGCTTTTTAAAAAAAGTTTCTTGATCCTTATCTGGTAGAGATTCAACCGAAAAGCTGGGTGGATTTGCTTTAACCTCTCTTAGAACAAGTTCATGGGCAAGGAGAGCTATGATGTTGGGACGTGCCATCCGCTGACGGGACTCACTGTACCCCTCCATTTGTATGTTTGCTAATGAAGGAAAAATAAATAAAAAGTTTGAAAGAACCTCCAGTGTTTGCTAGCTGCATCCCTCATCGTCCTCACCCTGACCAGGGAATAAAGACACTGACTTTCGTGTCCGACGACACCTCAGACTCCTTCATTGTGTCACCTGTCGGCCACTCCCCATCTCGGTCCCCACCCAGGTCTCCTACGAAGCATGGCATTTTGATAAGACCTTCATGTGAGTGACATGTTAAAGTTTGAGAAACACTAATGCATGCTGAAAAGAACTGCGTGGTTCTTCCTTAACATGGGAATTTCCAGCATCCTGTGCTTATTAGGTATAATGAAGGTGATTTCCTGTTTTTTACTTGGATTTTTTTTTTTTTTTTTGAGACAGGGTCTCACTATGTGGCCCTGGCTAACCTGAAACTTGCACTATAGACCAAGTTGGCCTCAGACTCACAGATTTACCTCTGCTTCCTGAGGGCAGCAAAATATTTAAAAGGCTTTAAAAATCTTTATGTGTATGTGTTTGTATGGATGTATGCCATGGGAATGCAGGTACTAACAGGGGCTGGAAGAGGGCAGAGCAGTAGAGGCTCTGGAGGTGGCTGTGAACCAGGTGAAGTGGATGCTGGCACCCGAAGTTGGGTCCTTTGGAAGAAGCAGCCACTGATCCATTTCTTTAGCTCAGCAAAATTTACTGTGAGACAGGGTCCAAGAACTTGTGATTCTCCTGTCTCCACCTCTTGGGTTTTGGGATTTTAGGCATGTACTACTATGCCTCTTCCATGTAGTGCTAGGGACCAGGACCAGACTTTGGGCTATGTGCAAGCTGGAACAGCTGAGCTGCATTCCCAGCTTCTCCACAAGAGTTGTTAATGCCTTTTTCTATTTTTGTGAAGAATGGCTTTGGGGTTTTGACAGGGATTGTAGTGAATATGTTGGTGGCTTTAAATAGGATAGCCATTTTCCTACTTTTATGCTTCCAATCCGTGAGTGCAAGGAAATTGTCCTTCTTCTGTTGTCTTCATTTTCTCTTGTGTTTTAAAGTTTGTGTTGTTCAAGTCTTGCAGCTCTTTGGTTGGGTTTCTTCTTCCGTTGCTTTCTTTAAGCTACTTCCCTGATTTCTTTTTCCACATGCTTTTATGTATTTATTTGTATACAGGAAAGCTCCCGCTTATTGTTAGTTGATTTTGTATCCTGAGAGCTGGACTGTGTAAGAGTTTTCTGGGTGGAGTCATTAGTCTCTTTGTTTCAGCACAAATGCTACTTCTATGAAAGAACCTCCTTACCTTGAGACTGTTGCCTTCTGCAACCCCTCAGCAAGCTGATTTTATCTTTAACTGTCTTTAGTCAGGCTTTAAAATTGCTCCCTGACTTTTCTTTGGATATTGTATTTTTTGATCACAGATGTCCAGCTGGCTCATTCCTCTACAAATACTGTCACATTCTGAGTTATTACTGAGAGTTAAGAGCTATGCCTTCCAGGCGTGGTGGTGCACACCTATAATTCCAGCACTACAGGGAGCCAGAGGAAGGAAGGTCTCTGTGAGTTCAAGGGTAGCCTGGTCTAAGAAGCTACTCCAAGACAGCTAAGGCCACACAAAGAAACCCTGTCTCAAAAACTCAAAACCAACCAACCAACCAACCTCAGTGTGGCAGTCAGGAGGGCATGAAAACAGTGTAGCATGAGCTACACTGCCGGTTTTCTAGTTCTCTCCTTGCTAGGTAAGTGTTGCACAATGGCTTTATCTTCTGACATTTGGTATCTGGGAATCCCATGGCTCCTTTTCTAATTTTTTTTCCATTGGGCCTAGTTCACGTCTTTTCGATAATGTCATGACCTATGTATGTATCTTTAAACTGGTGCTGTATTTGGTATTTGAAGAAAACATTCGTAGAACAGTTTAAACCTTGCACAATGGTATTTTCCTTCAGTAACTTGTTTTCAATGGTGCCTGAAGGCATAAGCAATTCAGGAACAGGATCAGCTCCTTAGTTCTCAGGCTCCTGGATGACACTCATGTGTCAGTTTAAATGACTAGCATGGAATGCTCATGCAAGGTCCCTAACTCAAAGCATAGGGCAGTTTACAAGACTTGTCACATCTTGTGAGCCTGTATCTGAATTTTTCCCTCCTACAGGTCAATACTAGGGGTTCTCAGTGGCCTCTGAGAGATGTCTACGGTGAGAGCAACCCTGAGCATCAATGTCACGTCCCTGTATCACCAAGTTCTTTTGGAAACTGTTTAGTATATGCATTCAGAAAGATCTCTCTCGGGCTAGAGAGGTGGCTCAGAGATTAAAACACTGGCTATTCTTCCAAAGGTCCTGAATTCAATTCCCAGCAACCACATGGTAGCTCACAATCATCTATAATGAGATCTGGTGCCCTCTTCTGGTTCACAGTCACATATGCAGGCAGAATGCTGTATAAATAATAAATCTTTTTTAAAAATCTCTCTCTCTCTCTCTCTCTCTCTCTCTCTCTCTCTCTCTCTCTCACACACACACACACACACACACACACACACACACACACACACAATGGAAGCACTTGCTGCTAAGCCTGATGACCTAAGTTTGATTCTCCAGGACCCAGTAGAAGGAGAAATGACTCTTGCAAGTTGTCCTCTGATCTCCACATGCACTTGGGGCACATGTATCTCCCCACAATCACTCACTGTAGTAAAAAATGGTGTTCATAGTGGATCTCTGTGAGTTTGAGGCCAGCTTGGCCTACAGAGTGAGTTCCAGAACAGCTGGGGCTAAACGGAGAAACACTGTCTCGGAAAAACAAATAATTCAGAAATTGTATTTATATTGTCTGATTTTCTTATGTCAACAGAATTGTCTCAGCATCGCAAGAGCTTGAAGTTAGGCGTGGTCTTCTCTCCCCCCCCCCCTCTCTGTGCAGCTCTGGCTGTCCTAGAACTCACAGAGATCTACCCACCTCTGCCTCCCTGAGTGCTGGGATTAAAGTTGTGCGGTAGCACGGCCTGGCAGGCAGAGCTCTTTTATCTGGGCATGGGTATTCCAGTCCTTCAGAAGTTGAGATCTGGGCCACACATAGCCAGTCCCAGGCCAGCTAGGCTACAGAGTGAGACATTGCCACAAAGAAATAAAATGAACGACGTCTGGTGTGGGGCACATGTATGAAATCCCAACATGAGAGGGCGATGGCAGAAAGAGATGTTCAAGACCATCCTCAGCCTCCTTTGCTACAAAGTCAATTTGAGGCTACCCGGGCTCCAGGAATAACAACCACCACAAAAGGAGGAAGAGAAAGATGGCTCCTGCTGATGATCCAGTTTGAGTCTCAGCACTCACATGGTTAAAACCAATCTGTAACTAGTTGCAGGGATCTCATAACTTCTGACCTCTGACAGGAACTAGGTGATACATACATACATGCAGGCAAAACACAGGTACATAGAAAATAACTTTTAATAAGTTAATAAGTCTCTTCAAAATCCTGCCGACAGGAGCTGGTGAGTTGGCTCAGTGGGAAGGTTCTTGCAATGAAGGCTGGTGAACTGAGTTCAACTCCAACGACCAAAATGATGAAAGAAGAAGACTGACTCCTGTATGTTATTCTCTGACCCTCCACACAAAATAACTTTGTTTAAAAAAAATACTAGCAACATCAGAGTACATTTTAAAATTATCATTTAATTAGCACAATTTTACTTCCCCCTTTTATATAACAATCCAAACTTAAGATCTTAAGATAGCATAATCAAGTTAAAATATCACCTCTTTGCTTTCCTTTGAGACAGGGTCTCTCTATATAGCTCTGGCTTCTTGGAACTCACAGATGCACTTGCCTTTATCTTGGGATTGTACCCAGTATCATTTATTTTCTTGGTAGCTGTTCTGATTAGGGTGAAATGGAATCCTGAAGCAGATTTGCATTTCCCTGATACCTAAGAATGCCCAAGTATTTATTAGCCATTGTATTTCTTCTGAGAATGGTTTATTCATTCATGGCTAATACTGTCAACTTGACAGAATCTCGAATCACTTAGTGAAGTCTCTATTCATGGCTGGAAGGAAATGTCTATGGTAGGTAAGTCATAGCAGGAGGACCCACCTTAGCTGTGAGCAGCAGCATTCTCCTGGCTGGGGTCCTGGACTGAGGAAAAAGGAGAAAGCAAGCTAAACACAAGCATTCACCTATGTTTTGGCTTCTTGATACGGACATACTGGGAAAAGCAAGCCAGTGGGCAGCATGCCTTCGGGTCTCTGCTTCAGTCACTGACTTCCCTTCCTAACCTTGGAGGTGAAATAAACCCTTCCCTTCCCAAGCTGTTTTTGGTCAGTGTTTTATCTCAGTAGCGAAAAGGAAACTAAGACCTGCAGGCAGCTCATGGCTGTTATCCCAGCACTTGAGAGGCAGAGGCAGGCGGATATTTGTGAGTTTGAGGCCAGCCTGCTCTACAAAGTGACTCCAAGACAGCCAAGACTATACAGAGAAACCCTGTCTCAAAAAAAGCAAAACAAACAAAAGGCATGGGTCATCATACCTGGCTCTAAGGGCTGGAGAGATGGCTCAGAGGTTAAGAGCACTGGCTGTTCTCCCAGAGGTCCTGAGTTCAATTCCCAGCACCCACATGATGGGCCATAACCATCTATGACAATATCTGGTGCCCTTTTCTGGCCTGCAGAAGAATACTGCATAAATAATAAATCTTAAACAAAAAAACAAAAACCTGTGGAGCTGAATAAACTCTGTTGCTTGGGTCAGATGCTTTGTTGCAGCAATAAGGAAAGCAACTGATATATTTCATTAGCTTATTTGATTGGTTTCTTCAGTGTTTAATTTTTGCAGACCTATATATATATTTCTGTCCTGGGATTAGCTGGCAATGATGTTTTCCCATCCTTTCACTCATTTTTGTCCTAAAATCTAATGAGTATATTGTAGACAGCATATAACGGGATGGCTGTTTTGATTATTATTAGTTCTATCATTTGGAAACTGTAAGCCTACTTCCTGCTGATGAGAGGCACTTGCTCTGTTTTCCTCTGGACTTTAAAGTCCACTCCCAGCACTGTCTCCTTTTACATTTGGTTGCTTTCACAGTACATTAAAACCCCCATTTCTGTGCATTATTTTATACCTATTTTTCTGATGGTTCCTATGGGGGTTACATGTAATATGTTACAACACTCCAGACTGATTTACAGTATCTTAATTTAAAATAACAGAAGTCAATTCTCTGTGATATTAAGCTCTGGGTGTTCATATTCTGCCTGCCTCTCTTCTTTTTGAGATGAGGTATCACACATCACAGGCTGGCAATGAACTGCTGTAGCCAAGGATGCCCTTGATCCTCTGCCTCCATCTCCCCAGTGCCAGAACTGCAAGCATGCATCACCACTCCTAGACTATAGGATCAAACATAGGGCTATGCCCAACCCCTTACTCTTTCAATGCCTCCTTTGGTGTCTGGGTACTCCAAGCAGTAAGTCCTCAAGAGGACTGAGAATTTTACTAACACTAACCTAGGAGACAACATGCTGGGTATGGCCCTGGGGTTGTTGTTGTTTTTTTCCTAATGCACACTGGTGGTTTGCCCTGCAACAAAAGCTACAGATAGTTGTGAGTGGCCACATGGGTGCTGGGAATTAAACCTGTGTCCTCTGGAAGGGAAGCCAATGCTCTTACTGCTGAGCCATCTCTACAGCCTCATGGAGTGTCTAGACCGAGTTCATTAAGAGGGGAAAACCCACTGTAGGGTTGAGGAGACACTCAGTGGTCAAGCTCTGTAACTCAGTTTGAATCACAACATGTATGTAAAAAGCCAGCATCACTGCATGCCTGTGACTCCATTACTGGGAGGTGGAAATGGGGAGAGATCCTAGGAGCTTGCTGGCCAGATAGGCTGGTCCAAGTGATGAACTTCTAGTCTGTTGAGACTGTCACAGAGTAGTTGAGGCACACAGCATAGAAGACACGTTTGCCTGGGTATAGGAATCTGCCCACTTCACATGCATACACTCCACACATATACCCTGAGAGCAGTATTCTATGGGCCAAAGTCCCAGTCTGTATTAACTCTCTTGCTGTGATAACAAACACCACAGCCAAGGCAATTTACAAAGAGGCCATTCCCTAATCCTCCCCAAACAGCACCATTAAGTAGAGACCAGGGATGCAAGCACCAGAGATTATGAGGTCCGTTTCTCATTCATACCAGTCTAAAGATAAAAGCAGCTTCCTTTCTGATGCCACACGAATAGCTGCCTTAAGCCCCTGTGAACACATTATGGGCCTCTACCCTTACACTGTCAGCCAGAGGAAACCCTAAGTTGCTTTTGTCAGGCATCCTGTCATAGTGAGAATACAAGTCGTGGAGCACCATGCAGTTCTTGGGGCAGTTGCTTTCTGGACCCCAAGTCTAGGAAGAAGTCTGTCTTAGAAGCACTGCCAAGCAACGATCAGCATGGGCTCACTTAGGGAGCCTGTGTCCTAGGTAAACCTGGCATATTTCAGAGCAAAGCAATTGGACTTCCTCTTCAATTACGTTCCCTGTAACCGGAAGCCTACATACACGCCACCTTCTCTTGTTAACCACATCTATAGTGTGTTTGTTTTTAATTTAGTTTTTTTGAGACAGGATCTCTCTACATAGCCCTAGCTGGCCTCCAAAATGCGGGGACTGACTGAAGGGGTGGGCCATATCACCCAGCTCTATAGGTTGTCATTTTTATGACTGTTACCCGTTCAACTTTACAACAGCCAGCATTTACTAAGCCATAACAAAATGTTGATTCTAACTGTATTCTCTCACAGCTTTAAGTACCTTAAAACAAACAAAAAACAGAAATAGGTGGTTTGGTGGTGGACATGGTAGCAGATATAATACTAGCTAAGGTAGAGGGCTGAAGGTTTGAAGACAGTGCGTGGTACATGAGGACATTCAGTCTCCAAAAACCAAGGGTTAAGGATGTAGTTTGGTGTTGGCACTTGTTAGCATATCCAAGCCCTGAGTTTGGAGCCTAGCACCACACATACAAAACACACCTGGGGACAGTGGCTTATACCTTTAATCCCAGCACTTGGGAGGCCGGCCTGTTCTACAGAGCCAGGTCTAGGAGAGACAGCCAGGGCTACATAGAGACCCTCTCTCGAAAAACAGTAACAAAAAGTTAATTTTCTCCTATAAGAAGCCTGGAAGTAGGTTTTGGTAGAGGCTTTATTAAGATTTGATCTGCATTTCTGCAGTCCTGGTTTCCCTTTGTCATGGTGTCCACGGGAGTCCTACCTTCTGAGGTATGAAACATTGGTTAGTTAGTATGTAACATCAGTCACTAGTTATTAATCAGTCATTAGTATGAAACATCAGTCATGCTATATCATTTTCCTTCTCCCATGTCTCACTAACCTAGTTTTCTAGGTCAGAACTAGGCGCAAAGGAGTCTAGTAAAGCAAATTTCACGTCTATCAGGTTGCCAGCCAAGAGGTCTCTGATGGAAGCAGTGCGGTTACCTCAGTCCAGAAACAAGGCTTTTAAGACACTGGCAGAACCCAAACTTGGGCTCTTTGGTCTCAAAATGGGTTAAGAGCCAGAAGAATCTTTGAGTTCGAGGACAGCCAAAAAGAAAGTCAACACAAGGTACCTTAACTATAAAACACTTACAATTTCCATAAATATATACAATGTATAATAATCATATTCAGCATCTCCACTCAGATCCCCCAAGCCTAAAACTGAATGGTCTTTCTCCATCCCCTTACAAGCCATCTTCGCATCTTACCTCTCCCCCCTCAGCTTTACTGACCTCTAGGTTTGTAAGACCCACAGTAAATCTTACTCCAGTGTAACCAAGCCACATTTTCATTTTCAGGAGGCTCTTACTTGGTGACTGTGCAGACTACCCAGCGCAGTGGGTAACTGCGTCAGGAAGTGCCTTTACCCCCATTCATGTTGCAGCCCTAGCTCTCCATGTGATGGTGTTTGGTGATGTCGGGATGCATGTGAGCTCTCAGAAGTAAAACCCTCAACTGGGATAGGTAGGGTGCTTTGTTTAGTAGTGTGCAAGCTTGAGGCCCTGGGGTTTAATGCCCAACACTGTCCCTAGCCCAATCCTCATATGACCTACCAGAGAGAGTTAGCTGTTTCAGGTTTCTGCTCATGACCATTTGACCCCTCTTCCTCTTCCTTCTGGGCCTATGGTAAGGCAGCCTACCATATTAGAAACATGTGGTAGAGCAAAGCTGTTCTATCTTATGGTCCGAGACACAAGACTGGCTCACAATCCTCTTTGGCCAGATGGTGGTGGCACTTGCCTTTAATCCCAGTACTCAGGAGGCAAAGACAGGTGAATCTGAGTTTGAAGCCAGCCTGCTCTACATAGTGAGTTCCAGGACAGTTAGTGCTACATAGAGAAACTGTCTCAATCCCGACCCGCCCCCCCCCCGCCCACAAAAAACAAAACACATACATACACACAAATAAACCAATTGTCTTTGAAAGCACGTCTCCTGCTAAAGTGACCTCCCTCCATACATCTCTCCCTCCAAATAGTGCTATGGGCAAGAGAGCCGCTGTCAATTTATGAGCCTTTTGGGTATATTCCAGATCCAAGCCATAGCAGGAAGCCATTTGGTTTGGATGAGGTCATAAGGGTGGGGTTCCTCTCTGCCTGTTGACACAGCAGGAAGGTAGTAAGCTTTCTTATGAGTGCAAGCTGTATCACAACTTAAATTGATCTTCGACTTGGCAACCTTTAGAACTGCAGCTTCAGGGCCCCAGGCTATAGTGTGATGTAATAGCAGCCTAACCCACACAGTCCTATCACTCATCTTCCCTTCTGGCTACAGCCCTCACTCCACCTCACTGGCAAACCTATTCAACACTGATGATCATTTACTCTCAAAGCATTTCAATATTATGTTCTGAATTTAGCAAGCAAAGTATAAAACCTCCTACCCTTGAAGAGATTACCTTCTATGGAGACAGAAAGGAAATAATATAGATGACATGCTGTGTGCCAGCAATGAGCTGAAGGAGAGAAGGAATCAGGAGACCATGAGAACTTGTGCACAGGCAGAGGATGCCACTTTTAAACGCATTAGAAATGGTCTTCCAAAACCACAGGGTTGAAAGAACTGAGGGGAAAGAGTCATTTTGTTTATTATCTGCAGGAAAACTGTTATAGCCAAGAGGAAATGCATGAAAACCTTGTGGTGGGGATGATGGCCTAGCATGTTCCAGGAAAAGGAAACTGGAACAAACAGTGGGACAGGAAGGACATGGGCTTCTGCAAGGAACTGAGATTATGTCTAATAGGGTCTACAGCATCCTGCCTCTGCCTCAAGAGTACTACCAGGCCTTGCTAGGTCTCTCGCATTCCATGTTGTAAGGTGGAAAACATGAAGCAGAGAGCCTGCACAGGTGACACAGGTGTCAGAGGCCTAGGCACACCAGTTATGAGTGGCCAACATGCTGTTTCAAAGTCCATGGGACTCACTCACTGGATATGGAGGTTGAGTGTGATAAAGGGTGACTAGGGCCTGTGAATATATATGGTGTGGTGGTTTTAATGAACATGGGCCTCCAGTTGGCTGTTTGGGAACTAGGTGTGGCTTTGCTAGAAAGATTGTTCCTGGGAGTGGGCTTTGATATCTCCAAAGACTTGTAGCCATTTTGAGTTTGTGATCTGCCTTGTGGATTGCTGTGAGCCCTCACAGGCCT
Source organism: Pachyuromys duprasi (assembly GCA_028658305.1). Taxonomy (NCBI): domain Eukaryota; kingdom Metazoa; phylum Chordata; class Mammalia; order Rodentia; family Muridae; genus Pachyuromys; species Pachyuromys duprasi. The sequence goes on from CM053763.1 coordinate 95,474,968, forward strand.
TGCCAGCCTGACTTACTGATTTCTCAACAAGGCGCCTGTCACAGCAGTAACACCTGTTCACTCCAGCAACCTGACCCCTCAGGCAATGCGGTATGCATGAACGGCCAGGCCTGCCCTAACCAGCAGCCTCCTTATTAATAAGCATAGTAACTTCCTTTCTCCACAGGGTTTCTCCATGTAGTCTTGGCTGTCGACCATGCTGTCCTTGAACTCACAGATCTGTCTGCCTCTGCCAAGTGCAGGGATTAAAGGTACATACCACCAGGCCTCAACCTATTAACATTCTTAATCTTTGTCACACACCTGACTTCAGCATACCTCAACTCCAAGCTGGTCCCTGATAACCCACCACCAGCCATCTGAAGATGGGATGACATACCTATCCATGTTGTGTATTCATTCCTCACCCCCTTCCTTTACCTCCACTGCTGAAAACACCTAGTTTTACACCCTTTCTTTTAGATTTCTGTCCCAAGTCTCACTTGGACTTGTAGATCTGATCACTTTAACTTGTTATCCAAAGGCATTCTAAAATTATATCCCCTGGGTCATCTTCCTTAGCAACTATGACCAGTCAATTTTAATGTCAATTTGTCACATGTTAAAATCCCCTGGCTATGGAGAACCACAATCCAAAGAAACACCTGTCCTAATTGCCTTGACACGGCGGGCAGCACCTTCTGTGGTAGACCAGATAAGGAAGACTGCTCCCTTGGCTTGCCCTCTTGCTGTTGAGCTGACTCCATTCCAGTTACCAGAAGCAGTGCTCCTAAGCTTCTACTATCATCCACTGAAGCTCTCCAGAAACCTTCCAGGTTCTTGGCAGAAGGTAAGGTTGCTGAGGCACCCAGCTCCACGGACTAAGCAACTATCAGATTCTAGATTTATCAGCTGATCCAGTTGTTACTTATTCTTTAATACATGTATGCATACTCACCTCACAGTTGTTTCTCTAGAAAATTAACAAATACCTACACACATTCAGTATTAGGCTTTACTAATACTGTCTAGTTATGGACACTCACCTATAAATATCTTAACAGTAACTTCTTTTGCTACACTCTTGGCAACATCAGAAACCATCATGGCTGCTATTAGCCAACACTAACATCTCAGTGTATTTACAACAAAATGACTGAAATCTTCCATCAATTCTTATTAGGTTCCACTACAAAGAATAGCCCTGAAAAATTCAAAAAGACATGGTAGACAAAGAGCAGCCGTTTTTCCCTAGCCAGCAATTCTTTAGTGCAATGCCAATGTACTCTATGGAGCTTTTCTAGAGACAAACAACACCCAAACTTGCATAGGACTACAAAACTTTCTCTACTGGGGCTGGAGAGATGGCTCTAAGGTTAAGAGCACTGCCTTTCCTTCCAAAGGTCCTGAGGTCAATTCCCAGTAACCACATGGTGGCTCATGAGATTTCATGTCCCCTTCTGGCCTGCTGGCTCACACACAGGAATACTATATAAATAAAGAAATCCTTTCTGACTCAAGACTCTACAGCTGATTTCTTATAGAGCATCCCTGACAGATGAACTCATCTATATAGTAAAAAATTGACAGCTATCAGATTAAGCACCTCGACAAACTTCGATTTTCAGAAAGTGTTCCCGTTCCTCGGGTATTACCAGTGTTACCTATTTATTTGCAAACTACTTCAGAATCTGGAAGTGGCAGAAAGCTACTGAATTATGACAAAACTAGACAGACTATTATTTAAGACCTTTATTAACAGGTGCTTGCAGTTTGTTGACTTTTTTTTTGAAAAAATCAAGTTGTAAACTTATTACAAATTAAAAATGAAGTTCTTAAAAATCTCAACTTGACCAGATATGAAACAATTTAAAAACCATTAAAGGTGTATTGAGAAAAACCAGGCCTTTTTTTTTTTTTCTTAAAAAACACGTTTGTCATTACCAAAAAGAGACATCTTTAGGTAAAAATAATAAAAACCC